>BSWB01000004.1:141244925-142444925 GCA_033239125.1 Fagopyrum homotropicum
CGTGATTTATAATCAACAGGTTTTTTGAGGAACTCTTGGAGTAAACTAATAAAAAGAAATAAGAACTATGTCATGTAACTTTGTTCAAAAAAAAAACTCTCACTCTCGAAGAAGAAAACAGGAAAAGCATTTCTGTTTTTTTAGTTTCAGACAAAAAGTGATCTTCTTTTTATTTTGACTCATTAGATTCCGTAATTTAGTTTATTCACATAATTGTTTTTTTCATCGAATACTATCTCCTACTTACTACTCTTAGTAGGTACTCGACGACGAATCAATTTCTTAAAATGAAAAATACTTTTCTTTCTATATTCTATATGACACAATAAACAATTCGATTCATTTAGCTATTGCATTTATTTTTCTCGTTGCTGGTCATATGTATAGAACTAACTTCGGGATTGGGCACAATATGAAAGATCTTTTAGAAGCACATATTCCTCCGGGAGGTCGATTGGGGCGTGGGCATAAGGGTCTTTATGACACAATAAACAATTCGATTCATTTTCAATTAGGGCTTGCTCTCGCCTCTTTAGGGGTTATTACCTCCTTGGTTGCTCAACACATGTACTCTTTACCTGCTTATGCGTTCATAGCCCAAGACTTTACTACTCAAGCAGCATTATATACACATCACCAATACATCGCAGGGTTCATCATGACAGGAGCTTTTGCACATGGGGCTATCTTTTTCATTCGAGATTAAAATCCGGAGCAGAATGAGGATAATGTATTGGCAAGAATGTTAGAACATAAGGAAGCTATCATATCCCATTTAAGCTGGGCCAGCCTCTTTTTAGGGTTCCATACTTTGGGTCTTTATGTTCATAATGGGGGCCAAATCATGAATACAAAAAATATCAAAATACCAAATGGGTCCCCTATATAACCTTCGTGAAATAGAAGAATCTCTTGATAAGATCAAAGAAATAACTTTTTCTTCCTTGAAGAAAAATTCTTCAAAAAATTTTGAACCTAATCTTTTCATAAAAGCACGCACGGTGCTTTTATGTTTACGAGCCAACGTTCTAGCACAAGAAAGTCGAAGGATATACTTTATCCGATATAACCCCCCCTTTTTTGAGGATCCACTGTAATAATGAGAAAGATTTCGACACATACGACCAAATCGGCGAATAATATCAGAATCCGATAAATCAGCCCAGGCTGACTTACTAATCGGATGTCCTAATACATTACAAAATTTCTCTTTAGCCAAGGATCCAATCAGAGACATAGTTGGAACTAGGGTCTCAAACTTCTTAATACCATTATATATTAAGAATGCATTTTCTAACATTTGACTCCGTACCACGGACGGGTTTAGTCGGACACTTAAACGAAAACCTATAAAGTCAATGGGCTGATTTAAGGATTTATTGATATAGATTCTTCTTGTTTGCAACCATAGGTAAAAATGACATTGCCAGAAATTGACAAAGTAATATTTAAATTTAGTCATCAGAAGAAATGTCCCTCTTGAAGCCAGAATCCATTTTCCTTGATACCTAATATAATGTATAAAAGGATCCTTGAAGAACTGTAGGATAACCCTACAATGTTTAGTAAATACTTTTAAAAAATGTTCTAATTTTAAGTAGAAATAGACTCTTGCAAGAAAGGCTCCGTACGATGTTGATCGTAAATGAGAGGACTGGTTGCGGAGAAAAACGAAGATGGATTCGCATTCACACACATAGGAATTATATAGGAACAATAAGAATCTTTGATTCTTTTTTTTTGAGAAATTAGAAACCGATCCCTTTAGAGTAATACCATTATTACAATACTCATAAAGCAATAATTGCAATAAATGCAAACAGGAGATATCTTTTACGCAGTAACGAATAGTTTGAACCAAGATTTTCGGATGCACAGGGTGAGGTATCAATATGTCTAACACATGGTTTAAACGTGAAAATTTGTCTTCTAAAAAGGAAATATTGAATGAATTGATTGTAAATTTTTATATTGTTTTCGTTCTTTTCCTTTTAGGGAAGACATTACTCGCATAGAAACCGGAATTTCCGCAATAACTGCAAATACCTCTGAGATCCGTTGAGAATACAAATTTTTGTTGGGCACAAAAAATGCATTTTTGTTAGAATGATTAAGAGAAAGAATCACAAAATTATGTTGATACATTCGAATAACCAAACGTTTTACAACTAGTAAACTGTATTTTGTGTCATAACCTTTTTTTTTTAACAAATACAATAGAAAAACTGGACTCTTTTTAACAAATACAATAGAAAAAGTGGTGTAATTTGCATGGGTATACTATCAAATGAAAAAAAATCTTTTGAATTAGAGAATCAAGAAAGAAAAAAAAACCATAGGTCAAAGAGATCTTGCATCAGATGCCCAAAACCGAGGGAACCCCCAATCTGTTCTCTCAAACGACAAAAATTTATGGAAGAACTTTATACGAAATCAGATATGAAAATGGGTAGAACGAAAAATCAACCCAAAAGTATTTGGACTTGGGAAATAGACTTAGATGCGTTCATGAAAAGATCTTTTGCTTTGCAATTGAAATGGCTGCTGAGTCCTTTGACTATGGAATTATTCGATTATGCGCTGGCCGTACTTGAATGGGAAAAGGAAAGCAGAATGACAACAAAGTTTGATAAAGAGTACATGTGGGCATAAGGGTCGCTCACTGAGCCGGGATCACTAACCAAGACTAATATAATAGAAAAGCACTGCCTTTTCTGTATACTTTCCCCGGTTCTGTTGCTACCGCGGGCTTTACGCAATCGATCGGATCATATAGATATCCCTTCAACACAACATAGGTCATCGAAAGGATCTCGGAGACCCACCAAAGCAAGAAAGCCAGGATCTTTCAGAAAATGGATTCCTATTCGAAGAGTGCATAACCGCATGGATAAGCTCACTGAGCCGTCAATTTTGGATCCAATTAGGAATTTTCCTTGGGAGGTTTCGGGAAGGAATTGGATGGAATGTAATAATATCGATTCATACAGAAAGTTCTCTATTGATTTAAACACTGTACCTATGGGATAGGAACAGTAAGATCAAGCTCATGGGTATGGTATAGAGTAACTTAACTCTAAATTTAAAAAGCGTCGCATCTTCTTTTTTTCTTTTATCGGACTAGTTTCTATTCTATTTTCCCTTCCCGGAGTTCCTTCTCCGGGGAACTTTGTTTAAAGCATTTCGGGTGCGTCTTTCCAATCTTCTTTTTTTAGGATCTCATTGGAAATACTATAAATAGAATTCCTATTTAAAATAGCTATTTGCGCAAGTATTTTACGATTAAGAATCAACTGTCTCTTGTACAGATCGTGTATAAAAAAGCTTTAAATTAGTCTAGGATTTCTCTTTTTAACCATGGGTATCCTTTCAGGAGCAGTATGGGCTAATGAAGCATGGGGATCATATTGGAATTGGGACCCAAAAGAAACGTGGGCATTTATTACTTGGACCATATTTGCGATTTATTTACATATTAACACAAATATAAATTTAAAAAGTGAAAATTCTGCAATTGTGGCGTCTATAGGATTTCTTATAATTTGGATATGCTATTTTGGGGTCAATTTATTAGGAATAGGATTACATAGTTATGGTTCATTTATATTAAAAAGCACTTAAAGTTAATTGAAGAAAGGACTTAATCTGACGAATACAACCACAGGACAGGGTTTATCCCATATACATATAAAAAGAAACACGCCTAGTCGAGAACCATTTGAATCGCTCTACTACTTGATTCAAATGGTTCTCATAAACGTCATCCTATTAAGTTCCAATCCGTTTTTTTTGCGTTACGAAAAAAAAACAGAAATGAAAACTCGCTATAAAAAAAAATTAGATAGAATAGCTTCTATCTTATCAACTGATAGCGAGAGAACAAAATCCGGGTAAATGCCAATACCTAGTACTGGTAAAAAGATAGCGAGTGAGACAAATAACTCTCTCGGACCCGAATCAAAAAAAGAAGAGTTTGCATTATTTAATAACTTATATTCATAAAACATTTGGCGTAACATAGATAATAAATAAATAGGAGTTAATATCATTCCAATTGCCATGCCAAAAGTAATTAGGACTTTTACCATTAAAAAATATTTGTGACTGGTAATTATTCCAAAAAGTACCATTAATTCGGCAAAAAAACCACTCATGCCCGGTAACGCGAGGGAAGCCATCGAAAAGGTACTGAAGAGTGTGAATATTTTTGGCATTGAAATGGCGATTCCGCCAATTTCATCGAGATAAACAACACGTATTCGATCATAACTCGTTCCTGCTAGGAAAAAAAGCGCAGCACCAATAAATCCATGAGAGATTATTTGTAAAATGGCTCCGTTGAATCCAGTATCCGTTATAGAACTAATTCCTATAATTATGAAAACCATATGAGATACCGAGGAATAGGCTGATCTTACTGTTCCTATGTTATGAAATGAATATACCAATTCGTTATGTATGGAAATGAATATACTTGGGTTCCTTTGGGACTTTGTAAGGAACTCTTTCTTTATTTATCTTTATATTGAATTAAAAGACAAGAGCAAAAGAAGAAGAAAAGATTAATAATCCACTTTTTTGTTATCAAACATATATTTTTATTTTTTGTGGCGAAGACTAATTAAGTTTATTTAGTTAGTTCTACGTTTCTTGAACTTAGTATATACTATACTCACTTAGATATAATTAGTATAATTATATAGAATTATAATTCGAATTAAGTTAAGATAATTTTAGAACAATATAACAAACAGGTATAAATAGTAAATCGAGGTACCCATTCTATGACAGATATAAACCTTCCCTCTATTTTTGTGCCTTTCGTAGGCCTAGTATTTCCGGCAATTGCAATGGCTTCTTTATTTCTTCATGTTCAAAAAAACAAGATTGTTTAGGCCGGATGGTGAGTCTTTTAAAAGACTTAGACTTGATTGAATCATAACACGGATATCTATTTATTTTATTGGAAAGTGTAATAGGGTAGACTGCGTGATTTCTTTCGAACATAAGTGCAAGAACTTTTATGCATGCGAAACCGGATATTAGGGGTGAATTCATTGAAACTATTTTCAAATCAATAGATCAGGACGGGTCGGTCCATGTTTGAAATAGAAAGTCAATGCTTCTAAATATGGATATCTAGGACGGGGTCGTATGAAGGGAACATTCTGAGTTTCGTTTGCGATTGAATGAATTTTATGAATTACCCCGACAGGTTCACATTAGAATAGTGCTAGTTGATGAGAGTTACTTCAGAAAACCAATAGCGTTAAGTAGAGTATAAGTGAAATTCACTTTAGTTATTCTATCAATTCAAATTAAATGCAACTCGATTAGTATGAATTGGCAATCCGAACGTATATGGATAGAACTTATAAGGGGATCTCGAAAAACAAGTAATTTATGCTGGGCCTTTATCCTTTTTTTAGGTTCAGTAGGATTTTTATTAGTTGGAACTTCCAGCTATCTTGGTAGGAATTTGATATCTTTATTTCCCTCTCAACAAATCTTTTTTTTTCCACAGGGAATCGTGATGTCTTTCTATGGGATCGCAGGACTCTTTATTAGCTCCTATTTGTGGGCCACAATTTCCTGGAATGTAGGTAGTGGGTATGATCTATTCGATAAAAAAGAAGGAATAGTTTGCATTTTTCGTTGGGGATTTCCGGGAAAAAAGCGTCGCATCTTCCTCCGATTTCTTATAAATGATATTCAGTCTATCAGAATAGAAGGATACCCATGCAAATTACACCACTTTTTTATTCTATTTATCGGACTAGTTTATGCCCTTTTCTGCTCCTGAAAGGATACCCATGGTTAAAAAGGATACCCATGCAAATTACACCACTTTTTCTATTGTATTTGTTAAAAAGAGTCCAGTTTTTCCATTAGGTAATTGGGTATGGTATAGAGTAACTTAACTCTAAATTTAAAGCTTGCTTCTTTATTTTCTTTTTTACTAAAAAAAGGATTCTCTCAAAATCTGATATGTAATTTGCATATATTTCCAGTTTGGGGAATCCGAAAGAGAGTACTTGGTTTCCTTTTTTTCTTTTATCGGTTCTGGATCTCTCTGCAACTGTCTATCTCTACAGAATGTTCAACACGGATAAACCGTTAGCCAACAATCCAAACTAAGTAGAATAAAAAAAATAGCAAAAACACAACTCGAGCAAAATAAAACAATCATCATGCTGGCACACAAACCGGTTATTATCTAATAACTTAGGTAATTCACTTCATTTCTATTTTAAACGTTGTGGCACGAGATATCTTAAGATTTCTCACCTCCGTTCCTTATCCAACTGGTTATGGTTTGGCACACCTCCGCCGGTGACGTCCCCGCAAACCAAGTGTGGACTAGTCCCGAAAGAAACCCCCAACGCCCTCAGGCTAACTGAGCAGAATGCCACCGCCCGTTACTCTTAGGCCAAATGTGTGGGTCGGTCGATAATTAATAATAAGTACAACTATAAACACATCATTCAAACACCACTATCATTATTCACACTCATATCCAGAAGCTAGCTAAGTAAGTTCAAAGGACTTACCTGAATCAATCTCGACTGTCTAAAAATCAATTCGGTCAGCAACCGTAGAATACTCCGTCGCCTGTTATACAAGGCAAGTGGATCAATAATGTATCTCACGTTCTTACAAGTCTCCAACTTCTAAGATATATAATTGATCATAAAGAAACTACCAAAATACCCTTATACGGGTAAATGACCGTTTTACCCCTGGTCCCGAAACTCTATAAAATTCTTTAACAAAGTTCCAAACTATTCTTTGGAACTCAAAACCACACTCTCACTCTCAAAAGGAAGTTTGTTAAAGTTTTAGAAGTGTTAATCACATTCTTGACTTTTACAAAAAGTTCCTAAGGTCCAACTTTGGCTTAGGATATGAGAATCGAATAAAAACATAAAAATTCCAAATAAAATATCTAGGTCTTCTACATGATATACTCTGCTCATATAAGCAAGAAAAACTCAAAAATACCCAACAACAACTTCTACACAATTCTCCAAAGTTGGATACAAAATCCAGGAATTCTATACTTAGTCAAATTCTGAGTCATTTCACAAACTGTACAAACAACCCACTTTGCACTCTTATAGATCCAGATCCGACAGTTGGATCGACTCCAACTTTTGATACATCACAACATACATATCACTCTTAGTCCTACTAAAATCTGAACGGTGGATTATAATTCTAACCTATCGAAACATAGGCTCCCACGTGACTGCATACCATAATTTTCTGAAATACAAATTCAGAATGTGTAAATGATGTATGGTTCTATTCTCACCACTGACGTCTTAGGTTGCAAAGTCCCTCACACATTGTTGGCTCGAAAACTCCACAACCTCCACTTCTCTTCGACTTTTAGATGTGCTACAGATCCACACTTCAAGCCTTGCTGCAAGTGACACACATACACCTTCATGGGTCTTCTTCTGGATATAAAATAATAGGAGGGTGTCAAGGCTACTTCCTGGTGATGGCTGCTCAAAAGAGAAGAGAGGGAAGATTATTGCTCTAGTCTTGCTACTGTGGAGGCAAGAAGACAAAGAGAGATGGGGAGAAGTGCCTTACGTTCAGCTTGGAGTCTGCAGGGTCGTGATGCAGGAGATTGCTTGCTTGTTATGGAAGGTAGGAGGAGAAGTTTGGCCTTCATCCCTTGCATCCACAAGAGGAATTCCTCCCATGGTCTGCTACTGCTCCCGACAAAGGCAATGACAGTAAGGTTGTCGTAGATGCCAACCTTCCTCGTCCACTTGCAAGCGAAGGGAGGAAAGCAGGCACTGCTGCTAGGCTACTCGGAAAGATAGGTTGCTGATCATGATTGTCTCCCATCAAAAGGAGGGTGCGGCTCTTGGCGCGGTTGCTACTAGGGCTACAGACCAAGTGAAAGGTATGAAGGAGGGGGTAGGCTGCCATCTATAGGGTCCATAGAAGAGTAGAAAATCTGCTACACTCGTGGTATAAGGAAAGAGGATCGGAGGCATGAAGGTAGGACGATTACCTGTTGATCTCTCGCCATCAATGTGATCCCAGGAAGGTAAGTGTGGCATGTGCGTAGAGAAGGAAAGAAACAAGGTTACCTCAGAATGATAGAGTGATGTATGTGGACGTGAATAGGGAGGGGATGCACACAGCCACACCTTTGGAGTTGTACGTACGTGGACACGAAGGAGGAGACGTATGTTGATGTACGTGAGGAGCCAGAACGGTTGGGCTGCTTCCCAGTTGGGCATGAAAAGAACTAGGATTTCACCAAGGAGGTTGGCGGATGGGCTGATGAGAGAAAGAAAGGGAGGTGGGCTTAGGTGCTCTTGTCAAGACATTGTCATGGGCTTGTCAAAAGGATCACTTAATACTAGGTATTCTTGTAAGAGTAAGACTAAGATGATGAATATATTTATGTGTGTAGAAATTCACATAAATAATAAAACCTTTTAATTTGTGATGTTAAATCATGTATGGAGATTTAAACTTGTCGGAAATTCAGTTCGACTCGAAACTAAATGGAAATAAAATCTACGGATATTACAACTTTAGTACCCCGTCCTTTAAACTATCAGAACAATACCTGATCTATTGAGCTCGACCAAAGATTAGTATCTGGATTACCATCTAGAGCATAAATGTATCATAGTATTAATGTGTTATATTGATCTTACTGACCTATAATTTTAGCTTTTCGAGAGCATAAATGTATCATAGTAACACCATGTTTTTCTTCACATTAAGTTTATATTTTGGCCTATACAATACTACCCAATTAAATCTTCCAATTAAGCATTTATTTTTGTAACTCCTATGGTTGTAATTTCTACCATTGACTACCCAATTAACTTCTAATATTAACTTCATATTTAAAATATTTTACTACCCAATTAAATCCCCCAATTAAGTCTTTATTTTTGTAGCTCCTGATAACTCCACCTTGATTATGAATTGTTTTATGAAAATGATGGAAGACTTAACATATAAATGTGGTTTTATAAACTAACAAATATCGATTATATTTCTAGATTGCATGTCTTGGTTTGTTTGTGTAAATGTGTGTAGGTCTTGAAAATCATTACAAGGGAAGAACTCGAGCCTTGAAAAGCATTACAAAGGAAGGACTCGACTAATGAATTCATTACAACACACAGATCTACAACAACCAAAAGAGAGAATCTAGGAGAAGATCTTCAAAGGCCAACTAATCCAACAAGAAGATCTCAAACAAAAAGATCTCCAACGGCAAAGAAGATCTTGGTTCAAGAGAAGATTTCCAACGGCCTTTCAAAGTGAGAAGATCTCGGCTGGATTGAAAATCCTCAACGATCTTTCAAGAGAAGATCTCGGCTGGATTGAAGATTCTCAACGGCTTGAAAAGAAGATAAGATAAGATCTTCAAAAGACTTAACTAGAAGATACGGTGAAGATCCTCAACGACAATTAAGAGAAGATCTAAGGCTTGAGTTTGAAGATGAAGAATTAGCAACAACTACTTCACAACAAAGATCTCGTTCAACCAAGCAACGTATTCTCTGGAGAAATGGAAACGTCACAACGGTTATGTTACAACGGCAAAGAAGATCTCTATATAAGACTGTAAATGAAGATGGGGATTGAAGAAACAAGAGCTTACAAGGATAAGAAACCAAGTCTTCAAGCGATCATACGAGAACATCTTCATCGATCCAAAATTTAATCTCCCTCTTAAGCTTAAATTAGGTTACTTACTTAGAGTGAGATAAACACAAGTGCTCTATTGGCATATCTAAAGAGTGTTATACTCGAGTGTGTTACTCTGTGAAGTAACTAGGCTATTATTGCTAGAATAGAGTTGACTAGATCATAGCATTAAGGCTACATTAAGAGAAGAAAGGAAGTTCTTCTAGGTTTTTATCTATGACTCACAAAAAGCAGATAATAGATAGTTAGAATCCTAGAGTCGAAAACCCAAGGCAGAGAGTAGGTTGTTATGGCCGAACTTTATAAACATATCGTCGCGTTGATCTTTTATATTCCACACATTCTATCGCCTATATTGTGACTAACAATCTTTTACAAGTTTCGAAGTCAAGGCCTTGAAATCCACTTCAAAGCCTTGAGAAACAGTTTTTTCACTAAGCGCATACATCGACTTCAAGGCCTTGAGATTAGTTTCAAAGCCTTGATATACGATATTGCGAAAAAGTTTCATACTCTATTCAACCCCCCTTCTAGAGTATTTTTATCCTTGATAGTTGTGAAAAGGATATTTCGGTATCTCAATGGCACTAAGGATCTAGGGTTATGGTATCCACGTCAATACTCGTTTCACCTCGTTGGCTATTTAGATGAAGACTTTGCAGGCTATAAGGTTAATAGAAAGAGAACTATTGGATGTTGCCAATTCTTAGAGTCATCCCTAATCAGTTGGCACTCCAAGAAGCAAAATTTTGTTGCCCTATGCATAGGTGAAGCCAAATATATAATTGTTGAAGCCTGTTGCTCACAAATCTTATGGATAGCTCAACAACTTCGTGATCATGGTTTTGATCTCAAAGGTATACCTATTAAATGTGATAATACTAGTGTTATTTCGATTACTAAAAATCTTGTGCATCATTCAAGAACAAAGCATATCGATGTAAGACATCACTTCATACGTGATCATGTTGAAAAAGGTGACGTATCGATATCTTTTATTTCAACTAACTTGTAGCTTGCAGATATATTTACTAAGCCTCTACCTGAAGATCGATTCAATTTTATTAGATTGGAGCTTGGTATGTTGAACAAGGAAGCATTATCTTAGGGGGAGTAAATCGTTTTGTTTTCTTCTTATAATGCAGTCCACTTTTCTATTTCAAGGCCTTGAATTGCAATACAAGATCTTGAAACGGATTTCAAGGACTACAGTGATAACCACGGATCGGATTTATGGTTTTCATCTTTTTAGATGATTGATCATTAAATAATTTTAAAGAAGAATTTTTAAAATGATTTCAAAAATTTCCACCAAGATTTTGTTTTCAAAATTCAAATCTTATTTTAAAAGTTGGTTGTGATTTATTAGGATAGCATGCAAATCAATTTCGGTTTTCAAGACCTTGATTCTCTCATGATCTTGATATGCCTTAAATTGATTTGACATGCCCTTTAAAATAATCATCCCTTCCACTTATCTATTTTCCTTCCTTCAATATGTTACAATACCCACTTGTGCTTTACTCTTTCGAACTTTCAAAATCTCTCTCTCACACAAACATTCATCCATGGCTCCCAAAAGACCATCAAACCTTGATGCTTCATCCCTAGTAACAAAGCGGTCCAGAAACTCCATCCCTGGACCATCAATAGAGGAAGTGGTTCACATCTCATCGGATTCTACTACACCATCCACTCCGGAAAATATCACTATTTGTGCTCAAACAAGAATGCCAACAAACTGGTTCAAGAATCACAAAGCAACGTGAACCTGGCTCGATGGGTTCAACAACCGGCCACTCTACTTGTGTGAGTCGGTTTATCAAGAGTTTCTTCTATCTCTCAACTTGCCATGCATCACACTGCTCAGGGGATGCTCAGTCTGGAAGCTTTTGAATCCAGGGGAGATCGGGTTTACAAGGCTCACAAGGTTATTCTTTGTGAATCATACCGTCAAGAGAGAAAAGGGGGAGCTAACCCTAGAATCCATTATAAAAGGTAAATCGATCACCCTTACCTCTTTGATTCTTGCTCAGATTTTAGGGATTCCTACCTCTTCCCTCTATGACCACCCTCCAAGAGCCAAAAGTGTCAGGTTGACCAAAGAACAATTCCTTCTTCCCAACTCCTCATCTTGGCAGCCATCCCATTTGTCTCTCACCCTAGAAGCAAGAATAGTATTTACTATGCTTGTGAGATGCGTAATACCCAGATCCAAATGTAGAGATCTGTTGACTGCACAAATCTTTGAGCTATTGTATCAGGTGTTGAATGGTTTAGATGTTGATCTCCCGAACCTTATTCTAAACCACATGATACACACCATTAACTCCACCAACAAAAATCCCCTTCCCTATTCCAATCTTCTCCCAAAAATCTTCAAGTATTTCTCAATCGACACTACGAGTGAGGACACATAGGTGGTTTCTGGAAAAATCGATGAAGATTATATTAAAAGTCTAGGTATTGAAAAGACTTTAACAGGAGAGTGGACTCTGAAAGATAGGGATACGGGCTCGTCTTCTGCGTCTCAAAGATTGGATGATGTGGAATTTGGTTTGGAAATCTTGTGCGGAGATATGGTTGATTTTAGGTCTGAGATTACTGACCGACTGAATGCATCTCAGGATCTTCTGGCAATAATGCACTCCAAGGTAAATCAGATGTTTCATTTGAATGCTCTTACCTACACAGCTGCAGGGGCCAGGGAGCATAATGCCTCTGAATGATGATGATGCAGAGCAAACAAGGAAAAAAGCTTCGGATGTGTTGTTTCAATGCTACAAAACTGCCAAGAAACATCCTATTCGTCCAGGTACCACCTTCTGAGGAGCCCGATATTCTGACTGTTGAAGAGTTTGGCGTGGTGAAGAAGTATAGGAATGTTGTGGACGAACGCACGGTGGATGAGTACAAGAAGATGAGAACCTTGGACGAAGCCCATACCAGATTGAGGCAAAAATGCTATGATAATACCAAGGGAGAGGGCATCGGAATTCCAAGTGGTACTAGGAGTAGATTTCAAAGCCTTGAAATCGATTTCAAGGCCTTGAAACTGGATGTCAAGGCCTTGAAATCGATTTCAAGGCCTTGAAACTGGATGTCAAGGCCTTCACATGTGCTTTAAATTTTCTTTTCTTTTTATTTCAAGGTCTTGAACTGTGTTTGTGGGATGTTTTGAAAACTTTGTTTTTAAATTGTGGGTTTGTTATATTTTTACTCCCGTACTTATTTATATTTTTCTCCCTTACTGAAAGACAAAGGGGGAGAATTATATATGATGTTGATCTGACATTACTACATTCTGCATTTTCGAAATATTTATTGCATGCATATATCTAGCAATGAATGTAGGTAGGGCTGAGCAAAGTCAGATATCCGATCCGAACCTCCAGATATCCGATCCGGGAAATTCCTAAATCCACTATCCGAATCCGATCCGACCATGGCCGGATATCCAACGTTTTGGGTCGGATCGGATATCCGATCCGGGTATCCGAAAACTATCCGACGGCTTGCAAGAACTGATATCCTAATGATATCCGACTACTATCCGACCACTATTCGACCAAAAAAACTAACAATGCAATTAGACTAGTATAATAGTCTTATAATGGATGGATAATCTCAACTTTTCTAATTTCTACAATATTCTTGACTAATACAATTACAAGTTACACAATAGTAAGTAATAAACACACATTGAGAAAATGAGCAGGATTAAGCAGTGAGCACACTTTCTGGTTGGCAGTCTTTAGACCCGACTCAACAAAAAAAATAGTTGTTGTGCACTGCGCACTTCGCAGGATTGAGCAAACAGTTTTAATAAAACAATACAATGAAGATTGAGCAGGATTTATAAGGGTTATAATGGTTCGAAGATTACACAGAAATTGCTGGTTGCGTCGATTTGTTGGTTGTGCCAATAAAAGAGAGCCAAAAACGAGACAAAAAGAGATTTGAAGAACCAGACTATGTACTGAAATCGATCTCAGAAATCAGAACGCCGTAGAAAGAGAACCGGAGAAGTGGGGAGAAGAACGCCGCAAAGAGAACTGGAGAACTAGGGACAATAACGCCGGCCGTTCGAAGAAAAAAAGTGGAGAAGAAGATTGGGGCTTTGAATCTCCTTCTCTCGAGTCCTGACTTGTCGACAGAGTCACAAAACTGATGCCCTTACGGTGCTTTCGACTTTTGCTTCTTTTTGTATGCCCTAATACTGAAATGTAAAAAAATAACACTCAGTAGCTATAAAAAAAAGGCAGCAGTTAAAAAAAAATAACACTCAGTAGTCAGCGCTCTAGGAGAATCGAACCTCAGACCTCAGGTAAGTGTCTAAGGGCCTAAAGCAATTGAGCTGAGTATTTTTTGTTGATATATATTCAAAACATGTAATATAACACTAATATGTTCGGATATCCGACAAAAAAAACCCATTCCATATCTGATCCGACTATCCGAAAAAATGGCCCGGATCGGATTCGGATAACAACTTGTCGGATCTTTTTGGATCGGAATTTTTTACACCGGATATTGGATACTTGGATCGGATTGGTCGGATCAGATTTTTTTGCTCACCTCTAAATACAGGTACGATATTACTTTTGTCTTTCATCAAGGGGGAGATTGATAACTACACCTTGATTATGAATTGTTTTATGAAAATGATGGAAGACTTAACATATAAATACGGTTTTATAAACTAACAAATATCGATTATATTTCTAGATTGCATGTCTTGATTTGTTTGTTCAAATGTGTGTAGGCCTTGAAAAGCATTACAAGGGAAGGACTCGAACCTTGAAACTCATTAGAAAGGAAGGACTCGGGTAATGGATTCATTACAACACACACATCTACAACAACCAAAAGAGAGAATTTAGGAGAAGATCTTCAAAGACCAACTAATCCAACAAGAAGATCTCAAACAAAAATATCTCCAACGGCAAAGAAGATCTTGGTTCAAGTGAAGATTTCCAACGGCCTTTCAAAGTGAGAAGACCTCGGCTAGATTGAAAATCCTCAACGATCTTTCAAGAGAAGATGTCGGATGGATTGAACATTCTCAACGGCTTGAAAAGAAGATAAGAGAAGATCTTCAAAAGACTTAACTAGAAGATACGGTGAAGATCCTCAACGACTATCAAGAGAAGATCTAGGGCTTGAGTTTCAAGATGAAGATCTTGCAACGGCTACTTCACAACAAAGATCTCGTTCAACCAAGCAGTGTATTCTATGGAGAAATAGAATCATTACAACGGCTAAGAAGATCTCCATAGAAGACTATAAATGAAGATGGCGATTGAAGAAACAAGAGCTTACAAGGATAAGAAACCAAGTCTTCATGCGATCATACGAGAACATCTTCATCGATCCAAAAGTTTATCTTCCTCTTAAGCTTAAATCAGTTTACTTCCTTAGAGTGAGATAAACACAAGATTACCATTGGCATATCTAGAGAGTTTTATACTCGAGTGTGTTACTTTGTGAAGTAACTAGGCTATTATTGCTAGAATAGAGTTGACTAGATTGTTGCATTGAGGCTATATTGAGAGAAGAATAGAAGTTCTTCTAGGTTGTATGTAGAACTCACAAAAAGCAGATAATAGATAGTTAGAATCCTAGGGTCGGAAATCCTAAGCGGAGAGTAGGTTGTTAGGGCCGAACTTCGTAAACATATTATCGCGTCGATCTTTTATATTCCACACATTCTATCGCTTATATTGTGACTAACAATCTTTTGCAGGTTTCGAAGTCAAGGCCTTGAAATCCACTTCAAAGCCTTGAGAAATAGTTTTGTCACTAAGCGCACATATTGACTTCAAGGCCTTGAGATTAGTTTCAAAGCTTTGATATACGATATTGCGAAAAAGTTCTCATACTCTATTCAACCCCCCTTGTAGAGTATTTTTATCCTTATTATTCACTTGTTCGGTTCTTTAACTCTTATGGTTGTAACTCCTAACAATGACTACCCATTTAACTTCTAATATTGACTTTAAATTTTACCTATACAAACTCCTCTAGAGAAAGGATTGGTGGGATTATAGTGCTTGCAAGAGTTTTGGACATTCACTTTTAAGGATTCTCTCAAACGCATTTTCTAGGCTGGAGAATATTACCTCCGTTTGTATTCTAGGTAAAACTTGGTTGTGCTTGCATACCTTCATCATTGAATATTGAGTTGTTCATTTTTTATCTTACATACGTTCATAAAAAATTATCTTAACTTGCTCTTTGGATGTGAATGTGTTTTTTTGGTTATGCAGTTCATTTGGTTGGAGTATAAATATTTGTGTGCACATTGTTGCTTCTTCGAACCCTTCAAATTGGCATGAACTTGTTTCGGGAAAGAGAAAGCAGTCACGGTCATCCTTTTAATATCATTTATTCTTGTCAAGTCAGTGATTGAAGTTTTTGTTACGTCTATGGAGACCTGACATAATGGACACTATTTGCACTTCTCGTAGCATGAACTGCACCCCACAAAATATGTACCTCAAGAAACAATACAAAACAATAGTGAATTTGAATAAGTTAATTTCTTTTGGTTGTTTTTTTATATCTCTTTAGTCATCCAATTATCATAATTAATTTTGTTGGCACCATAACAAGAAAATTGATATCATCGATACAATAATACACTTTAACAATTCTATTTACAAGTCTAACCTTTCAACTTAGAACAATCCAGAATAAACTTTACTATTCGAACATACATTTGATTTTGTTAACAATTATATTGTGAACTTAGATTGAATTTGCTCTCGGTCTCTTATACATGGTTTGTTGTTCTTAACATCTTTACTAAACACAATTTCATCTTTCAATTGGTCAAAATAAATTTAAGACAATTTTTTTTACACTAATTGTCTCATTAAATTAGTTATGAATTAATAACCAAATAAACTCCTTTGAGATAATTTGTTTGCAAATAAAATATGAACTTAATAACCTAATAAACTATTTTCATACAATTTTTTTACACATTATATATGGACAAGAGTATGAACTTAATTACCTAATAAACTACTTTTGAAATATTTTTTTACATAATTGACTCTTTTGAGACAATTTGTTACACATTAAATGTGAACTTAATAACCTAATAAACTTCTTTGAGACAATCTTGCACCATTATCTTCAAAACACGAGTTCTAATGATTTGAGGCATATATATTGATTTGGTAATGATATTAAAAAATATAAGGGTAGAGCATCACTTGTGTTCAAAGACCACTCTCACAAGACAACTGATTAGTAATTTCCTTGATGAAAAATAGATACATGTATCATCATCTTATTATTACAACCGCGCGCAACGTGAGCGGCCTCGACCTAGTATAGGTATAAATTTGGGTTGTGCTTTTAAGTTGAGGTGATAGAGAGAGAAAGGGTGAAAAGAGAAAAAAAAGGTAGATTAATCTTGAGTGTCCTCTAATGCGGATGCTCTAAGACTGTGGTATGCCGCTTGATCTCCTCATGAAAGCCTTTCTTAAAGTCTCTAACGCTGGCGAGAGCGGTGGTGATTTCGTGAACGACTTGTTGTTTGGAGGAATATCGCCGCTTCTGCCATTAGATGCCCTGGTGGTGATCGAACCAGTGGCCGATACTGCGAGATCATGAGCGGAAGAGAAAGGTGGGGCGTAAAATGGAGACCAATATCTTAGTCATGGTAGCGCTATTGGGATGGTGAAGGGTCGCTTTGTGTTGGAGGTGTAACACCCCAAGTTCTAAGAACTTGAAGCGTTACGGGCTAGGACCTCGCAATGGGTCCCGACCCTCAGAGTAGCAACGACACAACGGATCTTACAACAAGGCACAAATAAATGAAAACCAAAACTTAAATAAAACCAAAGGTTTAAACAAAGGGAAGCGTAAAAGACTCGCAGCCGAGTTCAAAACAAACTGAAAGAACAACAACGGAAATAAAAACCCGATCCCGTCCTATAATGTACTGGAACCCCGGCTGACCATACCATCTAGATCACTCAGCAGCATCTCTAACCTGCAGAAGATCTACAACATCGGTATAAACCGTTAGCTAACATTCTAGATATCAAAAACACAATAAAGGCACAAACACACATAAGGTAATATAAACATATAACATGCTTGCACTCAACCGGTTATTATCTTTCATTACGTTATCTCATTACTAATTCAACTTATAGTTGTTACACGAGAATCGCTACGATCTTGCCTCTGTCCCCTTTTACCAACAGGAATAGAGCGTATGCATTCTTTCTGTCACCTGATGGACTGGTCGCAAGAGCACCTCCCAATTTTCCCATTATGAACTGGACAAGCGGTAACCGCACGGTTATAATACACTTGGGCCAATAATTGTTATAAAGGTCAAACCTAGCTCCGGTTATCAGTTATAACAATAAACAACAACACAACAAGCCAAAACAATCAAACTAATATACGGAATGCGGCTAAGTAAGTTCAAGGGACTTACCTCCCTCGAAGGTAACACAAAGGGTCAACAACTACTCAGATTTTTACTCAGGAAAGAACAACGGAAAACCCGCTCAACAAGGCATAACGAATCAGGAACCGAAACGATTGCTAGAAGTCTATAACTTCTAGTATCCATGATCTATAAGAGATCTCCACAAGCTAAGGTTTCAACCTTAGTCTTACAGATCACCAAGGGTCAACAACATCCATAAGGGCGAAGGAAAGGAACGAGGAAAGCAAGGAAGGAAAGCAGCTCACCAAAGACAGGGAGACTACGGGAAGAACCGCAGGAGCGGCTGGGCAAGGTGCAGGGGCGGCGCTGGCAGATCCCACGGGGGCAGCACGATAGAGGCGCAAGGGAGGCGGCATGATAACAAGAGATGTCGACTCCTTTAGCAGCAAGGAACACAACGAGGGTCACCAAGGCTCGATTCCTTGATCCAAATACGTCAAGACTCGACCAAAAGAGTTTGAGAACAACAACGTAACACTCCACAAGAATCAAGAACCAAACTTGATTCTTGGAGAAGGAGAAAAGAGGAGAACGGCGGAAGGAAGCGAAACCAAAGGGAAAGGCATGCAGCAACTCACGAACGTGACGAAGAACTCAGAGAAGAAGACTAACACGTTCAGCAAAGAGAAGGAGGGAAATGGTTGTAGCTCTCAAGGTTGAAGAACAATGTATGCAAGAAACGGGAAAAAGAAGAGAAGACGGGATTTTATAGGAAAAGGGTGAAAAGATAGAAGGAAAGACGCTCTATGGTTAGGAATAAGATAGAAAAGCCGGCCCATAAGATAGAATATCGGATGTTCTATCTATGGAAGGAAAATAAAACGAACGAAAAACAAATCGGGGCAATTTGGGGAAAACCCATAGGGGTGGTTTGCCCTGCCGCAGGGGCGACTCACTGTCACCGTGAGGGCGTTTACAACCAAGGATTGTCGTTGGGGCGTCAATTGTCACCGTGGGGGCGGTGACAACCAAAACTGGTTGTTACAGATGGGAACAAGGAATACGGAGGAGCAAGCTAGTTCTATCTTGTTTAATATTCTTAACCACAAAGTCTTCCATTTGATTCTGTAGGTGGAAATGGGGTTAGATATTAGGATTGGTACCTATAGAATTAGTATCAACTAGTGAATCGTAGAGATTATGTTGAATGCATATATATTAATTTTGAACATGTAACCATTGATATCTATTTTATTTTGGTTCTTCTGCTTGAAGTTTCTTCATGTTATTTTTAGTCTGTGGAGATATATTTTCTTGTTCATCGGTTTAGAGTGCTCGTTGAGCTATATATCTCAATGCATTTAAGAATCAGAACCATTCTTTTTTCTTTTTATTTTTAATTCAGTTCTATTTTTGGCTTAATCCCCTCAAGCCAATAATCAATTTGTCTCTTTTGTTAACGTTGCACATTATGCTCTCCTACGTCAAGCCAATCCAGCAAACTCAACAAAGAATTATCAGAAGGATGTTGAATGTCAAATAATTGGCCATCTCCTTCCTCTGATATTGGTCATTTTCCCTATTAGTTCCTGATATCTCTTCGTTGGTGGTTGGCCACTCTTCTAACCTTGAATGATTGTAGACGAATGAAGAGGGTTGCCTAATAATAACAACCATGCAAATGTCCAAAGTAGTTGAGGGGGGTCAGAGTACGAGGGATTCAATGCAGGAAACTCATACCAGTAGCGTGGCAAAAGCCACGGCCCCAGATGCTGGCAAGACAACGAATGGGTCTGGAAATGCTGCTGCTACGGCGCATTTGGCTTCCGACAGTGCCGCTCAAGCAATCGACAAAGGTTGTTTCTTGTATATTATATATAACCACTTTTTTCAGGCCACATTTTCTCACATGTTACATGTAGAATTTTTTTTTTACAATTTATGAATCTAGGTTTGATATGTATTATTGTCTTATATATGTTTTTTTTGTGAACCTCGATCCAAATTGGACCTCGCAATCAAGTAAGGGGAAATGTATAAAGTATAGGTAGTATTGTTGCTTCACTTTTTAAAATTATGTTAGATCTGATAGGTTGGAGAAACTCCTATTATATATTTTGATTTGTTACAAGGATGAATTGATCTATCCTTCAGATTCTAAAGCCTTCTATGATTTCCCTTTTGTTGCATTTGATTTAGATAACGATCAAATGAAGGAGAGGTTTGCGAAGCTACTGCTTGGGGAGGACATGTCCGGTGGTGGAAAAGGTGTCTCCTCGGCTTTGGCACTGTCAAATGCTATCACTAATACGGCAGGTATTTACATTTCTTGTAGCCCACATGGATGCATAATGAGTTTGAACTACTAAAAAAAGATCCAAGTTCATGCTAGTTGGATCTTGTTTATGATGCACAGCTGCTGTTTTCGGAGAGCAAAGGAAACTAGAGCCGATGCAACCAGAACAAAGACTGAAATGGAAAAGGGAAATTGACAGTCTCCTCTCCGTTACAGATTACATAGTTGAATTTTCTCCTTCTCAACAGATGGGTAAAGATGGAACCATGATGGAGGTTAATAATTTATATCCCTTGTAATCATTTTTGTCCTTCCAGTCTCATTCTCTTGCTTAATTAGAGAATGTTGTGGTTATTGATGATAGATTATGACGACGAAGCAAAGAACCGATCTTCAAATGAACATTCCAGCTCTTAAAAAGCTTGACATTATGCTGATTGTAAGTAAACAAACTCCTCTTGATAATAGTAATCTATCAAAAAAATTCAAAGATATAATTCCCTCTCTTTGTTTGGAGTGAACATTTAAACAGAATTGTCTAGACAATTTCAAGGATCAAAAGGAGTTCTATTATGTGAAAAAAAGTGCTGATGACTCTGAAAAGAGTGAAGACACCAAATGGTGGTTGCCTACAGTTAAAGTCCCACCAGAGGGTTTATCTGAGGATATGAGGAAATGGATCCAGTCACAAAAGGATGCTGTAAACCAAGTGCTCAAGGCTTCTCAAGCAATCAATGCCCAAGTTATATCAGAGATGGAGATACCCGAAACCTATATCGATTCTCTACCCAAGGTGATTAATTGGAAGGAAATTTCACAAATTACAAGTTGTGCTAGTTTTCAAGTATTCTTTAGTAATAATTTAACAAGGTGTTTCTAAATATCTACCTAGAATGGGAGATCTAGCCTTGGAGACGCGTTGTACAAGAGTATCACGACTGAATACTTTGACCCCGAACAATTTCTTTCATCAATGGACTTGTCATCCGAGCACAAAATTGTGGACCTCAAGGACAAGATTGAGGCCTCCATAGTGATCTGGAAGAGGAAGATGACCACCAACAAAGAAACCACCAAGACGGCATGGGGCGGCGGGGTCAAGCTCGAGAAGAGGGAAGCCTTTGAAGATAGAGCTGAAACGATCCTTCTCATAATCAAGCATAGGTTCCCTGGGATTTCACAATCTTCATTGGATATATACAAGATCCAATACAACAGGGTAAACATATGTTGGCAACAGTTATACATATATTTATCAAAATCAAATTACTAAAGTTCTTGTACGAAGCACATAAATTTTTTGGTTTATTGTTGTTGGGTTTTGTAGGACGTGGGTCATGCAATTCTTGAGAGTTACTCAAGGATCCTAGAGAGTTTGGCTCACAAAGTATTATCCCAAATTGAAGACGTAATATCTGCAGATGCTGAAACTCTGAATCCTAGAGATCTTGATTTGATTTACAAACCGATTCCATTTAATGCCGGAGATGCGGCGGGTAGGACTCTCTTGGACTTCATGACTTGGCCCCCGGATGATGGAGATGATGAGGTTGAGAATACGCCAATGAGCCCAGATGATGCGGCTCGCCCAGATGACTCGGCTCGCCCAGAAGATGCTGCTCCTCCAGATGACGCAGCTCAACCAAATGACGCGGCTAACCCAGATGACGCGGGTCAAGACCCATCTGCAGGTGAGACCAACAGAGGCAAGCTCATTGAGCTCCCCAAGAAGTATTACATGAGATTCTAGACAATAAGTTGGCAGGTTTTTAAGAATCCCAACAAAAACGTAACAATGGATGCCCCTCTTTATCAACACAAACAAGCATGAGATTCGGGAGTTGAAGAGAGAATGATTGCAACTATGTTTGTTGAAATTCTTCTACCTTGGACTTTTGTGATGGTGTGCATGAAAGTTGAAACTTCTAGGGTTGAAGTATTTCTTATGTATATAGATTCATTTTCTTAGATGCATAGCTTCCTTTATACTTCTCTTTCCTTATATTCTGGATTAGGGTATAATAGAAGATTGTATGTTTGTAAATTTGGGAGAAAATCATGAGAATTGATAGCATGTTGGGATTCTAATTGCAATCCAACAAATTTCGAAATGATTGAATATAGCTAGCATTAGAGCTGATCATCCCTGGGCCGTCCCACCCGGCCCGGCCGTTCGGAAAAACGGGAGGATATGGACACATCAAAAAGCCCGACAAGATTACTCGGCCCGGCCGGACAAACGGGACGGATCCGGATATGGCCAAAAGCCCGGTCGGACTGCTTGTCCGGCCCTGATCATGAATTTATTTTTCATACTTGTAACTTGTAAGGTGAAAATAAACAAATAGCCCAATTTTATTAAGCCCAAGCCCAATTATGAACGAACTAACTGCCTCTAAATCCAAAATAACCCTAAAGAGCTCAACACCTTTGGCGACAAGCGCAAAAAAACCTCCTCTCTGAAGTCTGAACCAACCTTCTCTTAATCTTGATCGAGGTCTTTGAATTGTGATCGACCTTTGAATCGGCATCCCTTTGAGTCTTCGAATCAGTAGCTCTCGAGTCTCGAGCATCTTCTCGGCCCTCCTCTCCCCGCATCGGTAGCTCGCTGAATCGGTAACTCTCTAAACCAACCCTCTTCTCAATATACGCTAAATAGGCCGTGGATCTCCTCTCCCCGCATCTCCTCTCCCCTCGCTAAACCAACTCTCCTCTACAGATCTCGTCTTCAAGCGCTCCTCTGAATCGTGAATCAGGATTGGAAGCTTCAAATATCACTTGAACATTCAAATGTTGAATTTTAATGTTCTTTGTTGTTAGTACTTGTCGTTGCTGAATTTTAATGTTCTTTGTTGTTAGTAGTTGTTGCTAATTTGTGCATTTTGGTGCTCTGTTAAGTGTAAATCCTCCTCTGTTTTGTTTTCGATATGTTAATTTACCTTTTTCAATAATAAATAAATGTGTACTTTTAGCATTTTTAATAGGACAAAAGATAAATCTGGGTACCCGACGGGAAGTCCGGCCCGGCATGGCAGACGGGTATAGACAAGCCACAAAGCCCGGTACCTGGATGATAGGTGATGAAATCACTATCATTTAGGATAATTTTTAGAGTCTTTTTATTTCATTTGTGTCGGTTTATGCTACTAACTCCTTGGTCCAGAAGAAGAAGACTAAAAGAAGCTAAGGAAGGAGTTATAAGCACTTAGGAGTGAAGACCGTTCACGAAGCAAAGCTTTTGTTGCCTCACCACCCCAGCGGAGCCTTGTCACCGCCCCTGCGGGTGACACCTTACTCCGGAGTGCTCTCTGCGTCTTCGCCAGCGCCAGCCACGAAGGCTGTCACCGCCCCTGCGTCAACCCTTGGCGCCCCTGCGGTGACTTGTCCTGAAGAAAGCGAAGACCAGCACCCCTGCACCTTCCCCTGCGTCTCTGCCGGCGCCTCAACCTGGGAGCTGGAAGATGAAGAGGTTGTGTCATCGCCCCTACGTTGACATAGGGACGCCCTGGCGGCTTGGCATCAGAAACGGCAGGAAGTTGAAGGGTCAGGCATTTGAAGAGCATTAAAGATCCGTCCCTGCGGAATTTCCTAGCTACCCCTGCGACCATGAAGAAGATCAAGCGTTTTTGCCTTCACCGCCCCTGCAGAGCTGAAGGCCGTCCCTGCGGTTTAACGTCAGAAGCTTTACTCCGGCTGTTTACACCACCTTTATGGCATTAAAGGTGGCTGTTTTGGGCCGGCCATTTACTCCTATTTAGTGTCTTTTGTAGTATAAATAGTCCTTGGTTGATTGCTAGAATCATCCAACTTATTCTCGAACATATTATCCACTTTTTTCCCTTTAGATTATCTTGCTACCTTTGTAATGAGTTGCTAACTCTCTTGCTACATTGGGTTGGTTTGAAGCTGCGTTGTTACCTTGGTTGTAAGTTCTTTTTAATATAAGTTTTCATTTAGTAACTCTTTGTATTTCCTTGATCTTCATTGTCTAATTGCATGTTTTACTATTACTTGAGATTGATCACCTTAAGTTCTAAAGTGCATGCAAATAACTAGGATTAATAGGTTCCGGGTTCGGGTCTTTAATCTAGTAGTAAACTTTAAGTAATAACGGGTTGTAATTACTTAAAGAAAAGGAACACAAATATAAAGATAAGCTTAACGGTTTTAATCTTTTCTTTATATCCCTTAGTCTTTGTTTGAAAGCTAACTTGTTATTTGTTCTTGTAGGTTTACGGAACACTAACCTGTTAAGTTGTGTTGATGCCGGTTGGCTCAACACATATATATGATCGAGACGGGAGATTACTTGAAAACTTGTAAAAGGAACTCACCAAAGTAGCAATTGCATGCTTAGAATCAACCTAGTGTCGATTCACCCAATATTGTCTTACTTGTTGCGTTATTCGTTTTCATAAGTTTTTGTGCATCAATTTAACCAACCCCCCCCCTTTTGTTACGTGTTCTATAATCAATAATTGCATCTAATAAAACACCTTAACTCTCTTGGGTTCGACCCTTACTTAACCACTATACTTGTTTTAGTGCTAAGTCGGAATTTACTTTTGATTGGATATAGACAACCATAGAAATACCTTCAATCACCGGACTTAACCCGGATCCGGCCCGGACATCCGGACAAAAATTTAGAAGAAGCCTGGTCCGGATCCAGCCCGAACCCGGATAATATCAACCCTAGCTAGCATGTATGACCCGCTACCATACTTGGAATTTTAGAATTGTTTTTTTCCGTCTAGTTTCTCATAAACATACAAGTTAGGTTGGATTAGACTTGAGTCACAAACCTAAACCATTGTTTTCAAAATCGCCAAACCGACGGTTTAGCACCACTTTAATTTTTTTTAAAAAGTTCAGAGCAATCTCGGTCGAAATTTCGAAAATCTCGGGCGAGATTTTGGACATTAAGCCCGAGATTGCTCTCGATATGGGAAATTTCGGTGAGATATTGGTTATTTGATTAAAAAAAAAGAAAAAGGAAAGTTTGAACCGGTTTCCCGGTTGCTTAAGTATCCTCTCGGGGTTAAAAGGAATCAATGACCACGTAATTCTCTTACCTTTGCTTACATTTTGTTGGACTTCCGAGTTATTTAGTTACCCCGCTTACCTTCATGCATCGGACTCGGAAGTTGTCCCGGATCATCGGAGTTGGAATCCGATTTTGAGTCATAAACCGGGGAATTTTGTTGTTTCCGCTTCTCCACCCTTATCCAATCTTGAATGCATACTTATGCCTCCAGTTTTTCAAGCTTCAATTGCTTATCTTGTAGGTGAGCATATTCTCTCATTGGCTAAATGTTTGCTCCATGGAAACCGTTAATGCGGGCACAGTCATGAGTTGTTGCACAATTTTGATCAAGGTTGGATGTTTTGGGGCTAACTTCTTCCACCAATACAAAATCGTTGTGAAGGGATTTGGTGTCCACTTTCATTAGATGGCTCTACAAGAAGTTGGAACTAGGTTTACATTTGGGTCTTCTCGTAGTGTTTTTCATAACGAGGGTGTTTAAGGAGATTCATCACTATCACAACATACATCAATGTTGTTAGAGGATCTGCCATCTGTAAAGTATTTAGGTTTAGTTTTGTTATGTCAAAGAGTATATTGGGGTAAATCCCACCTCACATTGCCAACACTTAACAATCAACACCACCGCCACCACATTCGGCCTAACGACATCTACTCTTGTCGGATCCAAACTGTTTAGGGTTTATGTCCCTCTCCTTCTACCAACCTCGTTGGCGACCTCCCGGAATGATATCTCCACCTTATGGTTTTGCTTTCAATTGTGTGATGTAAGGTACGTTCATCGACGACTGATCCCCTCTGTTTGTCAACACCACCAACTACCGTCTTTTTCCCTCTTTTGGCGGCAGTCAATACCTTGTAACGCTAGTGCATCTCTTTCGTGGTGGAAGATGTTTACATTAATTATTAACAAAAAGTAATAATTTAAAACACAATATCCTAACCTATAAACCATTTTACAAGTTGGGCTTAACTTTTGTTTAAGCTCGTACCTTTTAACAAAAATTTTAAACATTACGTGAAGTACTCTTCGATCTTTTAACAAAATAATAATATACCAAAAGAAAACAAAAGGATAATGTTATATGTGAAATCATCCAAATTTATATTCGGCGAAATCCGTCAAAATTTTCCGGCTTAGCCAAGTTCTCAATTTCTTCAAATAACAACGAGTTGTTGACACATTTTTGCATCACTCGAGGTTTTGTCTCACTTCCCTTGATCGTGTTTTGTTGATGTGAATCTCGATGAATGGTGTTTCATCTTGAAGGATGGGTTGATCTTTCTTCATTTGGAGGAGTCGTGGATAGGTGATCAAAATCTTAAAGCTCAAGAGAGAGTCCAAATCTGAGATTTCCGTCAGTGATCCAAGGGAGCTTTCTTGTACACTTCATTGTCAATATGTTTATCCGTTTTTTGGTTGCTTGACGTTTCGTCCAGCATTTCTCTTCATTCGGGTGTTCGGTGTTTCAAAACCTTGTTGATGATTTTTTTTGTCCGACTTTATTTTTTCAAAAAGCATGATGGTCAATCCGTCTACCATTTGGTGGTCTCTCATTTCGCTAGTTCTTTTATACTAGTGAATCAAATTTATTTCCTTCTTAAAAAAAGTATATTGTGGGACACCAATTGTAGAGTACTTGAGCTTGTTGCTAAAGGAGAGCATAAGATCTTGACATGACTTTACTTGTAACTTAAACTAACCGTCAAAGATTAAACATCTATAGTTATTTATGAAAGTAGATCATCAAATAGATCCAAATGACCATGCAACATAAAACTTGCATTAACAAAAACTTACACAATAACTGGATAGCAAGATGCCAAAAATATATAAGCCATGAAGAAACATGTTTAAAAGATTGAGTACAAGGTCCAAGCTAGCAGTCAAAAAGTTGAAAGGCACACTAAGGTATTAACGGCCATAAAGCTTAGGTCCTTGATGCAATAAGTAACTTTGTTACATAAGAAAACCATAAGGCCGGTCAGAAACTCACTTGTAATTTAAAGAGTGAATTGTAATCACCTCACAAAAGACCTACATCACATTCTCTTTGAATGCTCTTTACAAAACAAATAATAAAAAACATAAACCAAAATTCCTAAAACTGTTAAACTTACAAAATTATAATAATATCAAACCTAAGACTCGCCTAGAAAACTTGAAACACAACTTAAGTCTTACAAAGCTCACCATCATTGTGATTATTTGATGGGGCATCTGGTTTATAAGAGACAAATTTATTTTCAAAATGAAACGGGAGGAACTAATTATAATACCTCTAAATTTATAAAATCTCAAATGCAAACATAGACTAACAACTTAAACATTGAGTTGCATCTTGGCAAAGGACTTGAAAAGGAAAATATAAAAACCTTTTAAAGAAGAAAAACATCAATTGAAAAACCCTCCAATTACATTTATCAAACTCAACTTTGACAAATCAAAACTCAATTATGGAGACACGTCGTTTGATTTCGTTCTTAAAAACCACCTGAGATATATCATTTCACTCGGAGTAGAAAAATCAAAAAATAAAATCATTACTGGTGCGCTCTTGGTCTCTATCTTCAATATCAGAAAGCAATTAACCTCAAACTCAATAACATTATTATTAACGGAGACAATTTCATTTTCATCAATGCCGGTAATGGCTCGTGACAATGCCCTCAGAAATTGAAATAGTGATGTTAACCTCCTCATTAATCCGGACAAATTTGGATCAGTTCACATCGCACATATTTTAAGAAAAAGTAACGGAATTGATGACATACTTGGCCGACATTCATGCCATCTTTGACACCTTATAGCATTGAACCTTTTTTAAAATCACGAACTTCAACTTCTAACCCGTAACATAAGATGGACTACAATCAAAATATAGTCATTTCTAGTTCATTTTTTTTTTGGAAAAAAAAAACAGTATTATCAGACTGTGCTCTTTTTGAGAGAGATTGATAAGGAAAAAAATCATCCAACGGTTCGTTTGTTAACTATTCTCACACGTGTAGCAAACCTATTAGCAATCACACCATACCGTCGTAGGAAGCGTCACAGGAAATCAACTAGACTGAACCCACAACAAGAACACAAGATAAGCCCCTTATCGAATTATCTTCTCCCACCACCATTCTCAATCCTCACAAAACCCAAAAAGAAAATAAAAATGTACACACTCCAGTTGTCGCTCTTCAAACCTCCACCCACCACCACCACCAGCGCCTTCCTGAATGGTGGATTTTCCGTCATCTCTGTCCCCACCAAACCCTCGCCGTCGACGGCAACACCAGCAGCAGGATTTTTCCCTGTACGAGCCATGAAGGTGATGCAAGGTCGGGTTGTGTGCGCCACCAGCGACAAGACGGTGGCGGTGGAGGTGACTCGGATGGCTCCCCATCCCAAATACAAGCGCCGAATCCGTAAGAAGAAGAAGTACCAGGCCCATGACCCTGACAATCTCTTCAAGGTCGGTGATTTGGTTCAGCTTGAGAAGTGCCGTCCCATTAGCAAGACCAAGAACTTCCTCGCCGTCGCTCCTACTCCCCGAGTCAAGCCTGCCAATTCCGTCCCCGACGACCTTGACCTTCCCTTGCAGTCCGAACAAGACGAACAGTCAATTTAATTAGGTCGTTTCTTTCTTTGATGGTTTAGTATTGTTAATCGTGTAATGGCGAATTTGGTCCTTTTTTTTATTTTGTTAATTGATTCGCTGATTTGAATGCTTGTTGATTAACGAAATCGATGTTTGAGTTCTTGTTGATTTAAGAGCTTTGTTTCTGCTTGAATTGGCGTCATGAACTGAATGCTTTGCTGGCCTACTCAAATTTCTGAATTTGAATGACAAAAATTAGGTCATTGAAATCGATTATTCAGAAACATACAGAGTTGCTTCAGTTCTATGATCTCAATGTAAGAATTCAGCTTAGCAACAGTCTGGAGAATGATGCCTTGTGTTGTTCTCAGCTTTTCTAAGATTAAAACTAGCAGCATTTACAGCTTCAGTTCACCACTGTCAAAAAAGCACTAATACAAGGCACCCTTTTTTCCTTGGCCTTAAAAACAGAAGGAAAAAGAATGTTCAAAACAATCAAGATATGCCTCTGTCCTAGCTACTAAGTAAGGCAAAGCAGGCCATTGTCACGCATCTTCACATTCCAAGCTTCTCTTGATGTTCTTCATTGTGCTAGAAATTAGATTGTCAATAGAATCCATGGACTCCGGGCTGACCTTGGCTGTCGGTGAGGTATTTGCCACCACCTGCAAAGCTATTGTAAGCAGGGACCCTCCTTCCGAGCTCTTCTCATCCTCTTGCCTTGTCGTGATCACGAGAGGCCTTGATTCGATCCCGTCTGGAAGGATGGAGAACCCGGATGGGAGGACTGCCACCCCGCTTGAGTCGCATCCTGTCATCACCGATTGTATCACAGGGATGTCCACTTTAGTGTACACCACCATGGATTCGTACGCATTTGTGCAGCTATCCTGGAGAACCCATGCCGTGCTCTCCTTTGATTTCACTGTCTGGAGATGGAACGAGGAACCATTTATAGTGGGAGTTAATGTACATTGATCCAAGATACGAGCAAAGAAGACTCACTTGGACGGTCACTGCATTGCCTCGGTCCTTCCCTTTGGAGAGAGTCGCAATCGACTGAGCAGGTCCCTCGATAGCCAAAATATCCCACTACAATGGAAGCAAAGAAAGATAAGTGAAATCAGACAGTGGTCTCAGCTTCACTGCTGGTTTGTAGTTTATGTGATGGAGATGAACCTCGTGGCGGCGTTTATCGTCTCTTAGGAAGTCGAAGATGACCTCAGGAGAAACCGGAAGCCACACAGAAGAAACGGCACAAAGGATGACACCGATGGGCTCCCCAGGGTCATTTAGGTTCTTCCTAGATGTAACGCGGACATCCTCCCCTGTCTTGCTAACGATCTTGGTCCATGTGTTGATACTCGAAGCCCCAATTGCGCGACAGAAACTTGTTGTCATCCTCTGCGCCAATTTGAGTATGCTCTTTCTCCCAGCCAGCGTAGCAACACCTAAGAATTTATCCAACATTGAAAATCTGTTGGACAACACAATCTACGCAGGATACTCGGAAACTGTCAAGACATACCATTTGAGTCTTTTGTAGGGACATTGGTCGCCTTGAAGAAGACGTGACGCTCACATTGAACTTGCAGAGTCGCGATCCAGTGCTTGGCGCCAAAGGCTAGACCGCTGTTAACTATAGTCCGGTACATGGAGTGAACCGTGCTCTTCTGGCATTCCAAGTGTTCCACCCAAGTCACCTACAACACAAATTAACATTACATAATGCATTGCTGATTAGCAATCACAGCATATACCTTGCAATGTCCGTTTGCTTTATCTTCGATGATGCAGCCTGATGGAAGTTTCCTGCACTTGACGAGCGATGCGTCAATGTTATCTTCCACCTTATCAACTGAAACATCAACGATTGCCCACTGCTCGGGACTCAGTTGCTTGCAGTATCTAACAAAGTATACTTCTCGCGTGGGCACCATCGGAGTTAGCATCTGCATCTCTGCAAACATCTATGTAGAAGATTTGATCATAAGACAGAGGATGCAGGAACACCCTATACATATGAAAGCTACTCACCAATTGAACTGCACCGTTCCTGTTCGGCCCTTCGCCATTGTTTATCACGTCTACTACAGCAGCCTTTGAGATCAAGCATGGGAACATCTCCTTCCATTGGTTCTACAAATCCATACTAGTAAATTTGTTGGAACGGAAAACCCGACATAAGTCCCAACTCGGAAAATTTGCTTACCACATCCATGAAACTCTGCAGCAAATGCGGAAGATCAACAAAGACAACCCCACTCTCCCTAGAGGCCTCAATGGATCTCTTGGGCCGCTGGCCACCTGTCCTAGTACTACTCGAAGAGCTCTGACCAGGCGAGAATTCTTTAATATACTCGTCGTAGTTTAGTATTTCCCTCCCCGTTTCAACACTCTTAACCCACAACGGCTCCTTTGCATCCGCCATCCTCTTCAGCTCTTGCAATGCTGGCTCCAATCTGTCCATGATCTTCGACTTCTCAATCCCGAAAACTCCAGTATACAAATCCAAAGTGCATCTATTTTCTTGATCATTTCCAGCCGAGCACGACGAGCTTGGAGATGTCAATCCATGTGGAGTTTTCCCCACCATCAGCTTCAGTTTCTCCACCTTAAAACAAAGACGCAATGTCAAAGTCCTATACTTGTCACTTGTGACAGTTAGGATCGCAAGCCGAACTGAGTTAGAACTAATTATCTCCAACACACAACACTATCAAATTCTACTACAAAAACAAATGTATAACTTTTGAAGAATCTGATCATGGAAGTTGAGGAAACCTCAGATTTAAGCCTGGCATTTTCCTTTCGCAATTGTTGCTCATCTGATGTTAAAGTTGGTGGATCCTTGGAGCTAGAAGCAGTTGTAGCGAATCCGCAGTTGGGGCAGCAAGCTTTGTGGATGGTCTCTCTAAGGGACTTGGTTTCATCCTTGAGCTTGTCTATTTCCGCCTTCAACAGCGAGTTCTCATGCCGCTCTTGGATGGCCTATTTCAGATCATTTCGAAAGGACAATATAAGCAAGAATGATATATGTGAGCAAAATTTTATAATCTGTGTGAATTTGTAGAATGAGAATGTACTTTTATTTGTGTTCTGCGATTTTGGAACCAGAATTTGACTTGGCGAGGATGAAGGCCGAGCTGCTTGCTGAGTTGTTGCCTTTGCTTCTCATCTGGATGAGGTGATTCCTTGAACAAACTGTCAAACAAATTGTTCATTATTTGAGATAATGAAGTTTATTTTGAAAAAACAAAAATACAAGACAAAAATAAAGCTTTGTAGTGTTTAGCTTTTTAAGGACAATCATATTGACAACAGTCTCCTACTCAAAGCCGAGCTACCAATTTATGACATCATCGTGGAGAAGTCTCTTGCAAATCTAGTTATAATTATTAACAAAATTAATTGCTTATTTATCAAATACTCCGTAGTAGCTGCCTATTTAGAAATAAAGGGACAAAAGGAATCTGCGTTTATTGATGTTACATTAAAAAAAATTTATTTATACCTTTCATTTACTAATTTATTAACTAGCATAGAATATTTAACCAATAACTAGTGTAATTTATTTTATTATTAGTCGTATTTATTGGTTAGTTTTGGTTTATGTTATCTGATCTAGATGTATTTTCACAATTTTGGTCGAAGCTTGTTAGTAACGTCCAAAGTATAATTCTATTTACGTGTAGAAATAGAATTTGAAATTAATTTACTAAATATAAATAATTTCTTACGTAGAAACTCGAAATCAAGAAGCAGTATTAATCTGAAAAATAGGCGAATGATGGAGATACATACGCTTCCATCTCGCGGATCTGGTCGGTGGTGTGGCGGTGATACTTCTTGCGCTTCTTCTTCTTTCCACCGGCGCCGGAGGCCTTGTCGTCGTCTTCGTCATCATCATCGGGGTTCATGAAGTCGTCGTCGGACCTAACGGGGCCGGAGTTCTCGCTGCTGATCTCCACCGTCCCCTCCCTCCGCACCCCTCCTCCGACGCTCCCTTCATCTCCTTCCTCGACGTCAGGTTCGGCAGCCGCCGCAGCTGCCGCGGCTCCCGCATCTCTGAAAATCCCGGCCTAGGAAAAAATGAGCAGGAAATGTGAGAAATTAATGAAGAAAGTTGAGAATTGATTGAATAGAGAGAAGCGAAGTATACAAGGGAGAGGGATAGAGCCGGGGAAGCAAAGAAGTCCTTGGTGGTGTTGGGAGGTTGAGGAGGATCGGACATGTCGTGGTGTACATGGAATGGAAGGAACGGCCCGATTTAGAGGAGGTGGGTTCGTCATTAATTATAAGGAGGGTTGTGGGTTTGGGTTGGGTGGGCCCAGATTTAGTTAAGGATATAAAACAAATTTTCAAAATATTTGAGGCTCAACAAATGGAATGGAAAGTCCGGGGGGAAGTGCTCTATGGAGAGTGGGCTGGTAGATTTGACCGTTAGATATTTGGAGGGAGAGAGGGTAGAGCTTCTCACACCCTTCACCTTCACCGCGCTCTTTACTCTCCCTCCCAACTAACTTTAAACCGTTCATTCTCCTACCTTTTTTTTCATTATAAATTTGTTTTTATTTATTTTATACAGCTGGCAGCGGCTCATAAGATAAGCCATTGAGACTGCTTCCACCAAAATTAAATTATTCAAAATATTACAGTTTACTACGTAGTAGTTTAACAAAAAAAATTTACGTGTTTAAGAAATCTTATATTTATAGTTCTCTCGAGATTATTTCAAATTTTTAAAAAATCAATATTTGTCTTAACAATTTTTTTTTTAATTTTTTTTTTATCTATTTCCTTCCCCATTTATTGTCCAAGTGTGATAGACTCACTTAAATATATATTTGTTTACAACTCTTTTGTCAAACATTTAATTACAGTTTTTATTATAAGAAAGAGCTTATTTAACTTATTTTTTTAATTATATTAGCATAAATCCAAGTTTTACCGTGGAGATAAGAAAAGTTATGTATTTAAAATATGTATTATACATAGATGTATAAAAGTTACCACACATTTTTGTACATTTACAAACTTTACAAAAATAATTTGGTTTGACATGTTATTAAAACAAAATTCATTATACAGTTATCGAATACTGTATTTTTGTAAGAGATACAAAACTTTATTATTACCGATTTACATAATGTATCAAGGATTCAAGGGAGTGATGGAAGATGATATGAATGATATATTACCTTTGTGGATCATACAAAACTCACATATATATAGTAGATCATACGAGAACAAACCTTATCGTGTAATCATGAGAACAGTTCGTAGTTATTATTAGTTTTGTTACGAAGGTGTCATATCGTTTAATGCATTATTCGCAGTTATTGTTGGTTGAATGGATTATTCATAGTTATTATTAGTTTCAGAATAGTATTTATCTAATAATTATGATATCTATCCTAAATCTCGACCCTTGATACTTACCATCCGACGGTCTAATATTGTTTTCATGATTACACAATAAGACTGTTCTCATGGGAACCACACCATATATATATATATATATATATATATATATATATATATATATAGAGAGAGAGAGAGAGAGATTTTGACTCATATGTAAACAACTCTTATCGTGTGAACGTGTAAACACAGAATATATGTGAGTATACCGCCGAATATATGTGACTATACCGCCGAATATATAGATTCAGGTCCGGCGAATCTTCTTCCATTAATAACATGATTTTTTTTATCCTTTACTATCGTCTAATCTCAGTCATCTATTTAACGATCTAACGAATACAATTTGTTTTCATTTTATATGATAAGAACTGTTTACATGAGAGTCAAACTCTCTCTATGTATATATATAACGCTACACTTTTATGACGGAATTTCAACAAAAATATATTAAACGCTACACTTTTAGCAAATACAATACATATTAATACGCACACAAAATTTAGTTATTATTAAGTTTATGTGTTAGACTTACCTAGGTACATGTCGTCAATATGACATCATAATGGTCAATGTATAGGGTTAAAATCGTTGGATAAAATTTTATATGAAATGAGTTATTTACACTCGGTTGTAAAAAAAGTTTAGCTCAAACACATTTATTTTTTATACAATTTTATATAAACATATTTTATAACTTATATAGAATTTAGATTTATAAACAAGTTTGATCATGTTAATTTTTGGTCTCTCGGCTCGTGCAACACCCCTGGGGTCGGAGGGGAGAGTGAGCTGTAAAGCATTGTGAGCCGAGCTGGATGAGCCGGCTTGAGCCGAGAAGGGAATAAAACACGAACGTCAAACCGTAGGGTGAAGGTGTGCGTGTGGGTAAGACCACGAGACTTGTATTAGATTCCTGCTTCGAACCAACCAAATTTAATAAATATTATTTTCAATTAATTAAAAAAATATTGTATCTAAAACCTAAAAAAATGCGTCTTCATGTCATTTAAGAGATTGAAAGAATCGATTTGCAATTAATGTATTTGGCCCCGAGCCTTTCAATTGTTCAGTCTTCCCAATTTTGACCATTTATTTTAAACCTGCACGTCATGGCAAATTTTTGTAACAATCTCGAATAATTTTTAAACATCAACTAAACCGCGATGGAACACGTATTACAAATCATTCTATATAAAATGCTATTTGTGTTATTATTGTTTGCAGAATAAGTAGCTTCGGTTCAACTTGTATAAAAAAAATATGCATAATAATATGGAGCTTATACTTTCTCCTTTATAAAATCAACAAGGTGCAATTACAATTAATGTCTCCTGTCTGATGTTTATCAGATGTTCAGATTACTTCATTTTTAAATTATCGTTCGTAATAATGCTATTATTGCAGGAAAAATTAGAATTATTGTCATAATATTTACATGAATATTTTCAAAATGAATTAGTTTTTTTCCTTGAGAACTAACGACGTCATTCTACATAAATTCTATGTTAGGTCAAAACTAAAACTATACCGGCTCGGAGAAGGCCAAATCTAAAACTCTACCCAAAAGGTGTGGGTCGGGCTGACCCGGCTCAACTTGTCCGGGACACAAACGTTGTCCATGTCAACTCACGTAAAAAGAGGTTGGGTTGGCCCATATGTACTTGATTGTGCTTTTTTTCAAGAAAACTTATCGTTCAAAACAAGTAATATAATGAGTTCACAATACTACAAAGAAACTAAATGAAAAATCGGAGTATGTGTACTCAAAACAATCTAAATTATATATACATTATGTGTATAAACCTATGCACGGGCCGGACCGGAGGCCAAAGTGTTTACTCATACTCGTCCCACCAAAATACGGGCCTGACCAAGTCTAAACGGGTCAAACTAACTGTCCATACCTTCTTTTTTTTTTTCCGGGCAGGTTGACCGGATCACTCAGCCCGAATTTGTAAAGGTCTAGTCCAAACCTATGATGCACGTACACTTCTAGAAGGTGACATGTCCCGTGTCCTGCCGTGTCGGACACGGTGACACAACAGGACACGGATCGGACACGGTCAAATATGACCGGACACGGTCAAGACACGTTTTCAAGGTAGGACACGAGGAGGACACGTCTAGGACACGGCGAGGACGCGGATTGTGTCCGGTTAAGACACTGTCAACGAAAGTTTACCTTATTTTTTAAGGATATAAAAACATTTTTTTTTAAAATATAAATAAAAACTGATTTACCGTAATATCTTTTCTTCTCTCCCGTTTTTTTTTCCGACTAAACATAGCCCCACATGGCCACATACGAGATTGTGGTTGCGGAAGTAGGGCACCGATCTTCTTCTTCAGCTCTAATGTTGAAATGTTGTTCCGCCGACCAACTCTTCTCTCAAATTTTCTTATGATTTTATAAATTAATTTTTAATATTTGATTATTAATTTATTGTGTAATCTTTCTTTGTTGAATTTTGAGCGTGTTCTTCTAATTTTTTCACTATTTATAACTTACAAATATTTATTATTGTTTTCCTTGATTGATCATGTTGTTCGGTTGTTGTTAGTTTGCAAAATGAATGGTTCATTCTTCAGTTTTGATATTAAGTATGTTTATTTCAGATAATAAGACTAAATATGTTTATTTCTATGTTTTGTAAGACTGTAAATGTTTGTTTCTAAGCTTTTGTTCCGCTTATTTTGTTATCAAGTTAAATATTTTTATGTGTTCACATATCATTAATTTTTTTCATATGTGTATCCATTATGATATAAGAATTCTATATCTCAATATCTTTAAAATGATATATTATTTGTTTTACTTGCCGTGTCCCCGTTTCCTATACTTTTGAGGATTGCCGCTTCCCCGTTTCTCGCTGTGTCCGTTTTTCGTATCCGTGTCTGTGTCCGTGCATCATAGGTCTAAACTGATGTATAAGGTTAGTTAACTATTTATGTTATTATGTTGATTTTATATACTTAGGATATAGATTAATACATGATTTTTTTCTTCCAAAATAAATATAATGGATTGATGGGCACAGGTTGAAATTTAAATACTTAGTTAACTATTTATGTTGGTGTTGATTAGGTATTTATGTTGGTGTTGATTGTTGTTGAGAGGTATGTTTAAATGATTTGAAAATATCTAATTATTACTTTTTATCGTAGAGAATAGGAGGCTAAAACCCTATTTTATTTGATTGAGTTAAATCGTTTATTTACAATCCTACTGCTTACGTGAGTTAGCTCTTTTTTTTGAAGAAGGTTACGTAGATCACCCGATTCGATCGGCTTAAGGAGCCTAGCACCACATCCCACTAGACCAACTGAGTATTGGTGTGAGTTAGCTCTTCAATTCTAATATTTGTTTCTTTACGCTTAAGAGTTAAGACCATTCAACAGTTTAGTTGTTTTTTGCTAGTTGCTGTTACAATATTGCAGTTGTTTGATCATCTTTACACTCGACCTTGTTCTATTTTGATTATGAGGAGAACATCACTCGTCTTACTAAAGGATGAACTCGATCTGGGTCTATGTCTGCACTATTTAGATTAGGGGAACAAGAACATGCCTCATCCACACTGCCTTCGATCATGTACATACTTTTTAGATGTACAGCAGTGCATCTCAATAAACCAAGTCACCGACAACTAAGGTGAAGAAGATAAAAACGAGATTGATGGCGTCATCATGATCTGGTTGGGGACGATTTTGGATTTCCACTTACATTACGATTTAGTACGTATTTTAGTTATGGATTTTGGAATTTCACATATAAGTCATATAAGAGTGAAAGACAATACACCTAGTTTGGAAGTGCTAAAAATAATTCCAGTAACAAAATAATTTTGAATTGATCAAAATTTATTTTTATTTAGAAGTTTTTTAACACGTCAGATTAATTTCATCATTTTCATTCCTTACTCTTACTCGATTTCATTCCATTTCAATTCCACCACTCTAACTAAACGGACACTAAGATTCTAACCAATAAAAATCAATCTAAAATATAAAGAATTTTCCCTTAATAATTATACATCTCTATTTTAGCCCCATATATTGATTTCAAGGAGGAAGTACACTGCACGAGACTCTACAGATATGAGCTATTTACATCAATCTCAAACTCATCCGCCAATTCTTTGCAATTCTTTTCACCAACCAGGAGATCAAATGCTGAAGAGTTTACCATCAGGAAATAATTTATACACTTACCGGTTGAGTAGGATAGACAGTGTAAACCCGAGGATCAACCATCCAAGGAGGAAGTATCCAACTACCCTCGTCGGCCCAACATCCTCCTCTTCCTACAATCCACATTCATCAAAATGAGGTCCCATAAACAACAATCATGCAATTATGTCAAGTGAACATGAACTCAATCAAAGATATTACCCTAGGGGGAGGAGTTCCTGTGGGAGTTTGTGTAATATCAGCCTCAAAAGGCCACATGTATCGATCAGGCTGGTCGCTTCTCGCCAAGCTCCAATCGTATAGCCTTCTGTCTTCCACAGAAGACAATATCGTGTATGACTCCTACGCCAACAAACACCAAAACATTGCATCAATGGAAAGAAAACTCTTAAGGACAGTTACAGATTGTAGAGTTAATGTCACCTTTAGCTGCTCAAGTTGTTTGTTGAGTTCTTCTTCTTCCAACTCTTGCTTTGTTAGCTCTTCAACCTTCTTGTTGTACGCAATTGGAACCTGCAAGTCAAGTTCAGAGGCAAATGAGATCTCAAACCAGTTCATCTGTGAAAAGATTCAGTAAAATTCTGTCAATAACCTGATCGTATGGACATCCTCTTGAAATACCCAACCTAGCATAATGATCTACGTCTGTAATGGCTGCAACTCTAATCAAATTGTTTTGTTAACATTTGGAATCATGATAATCAACATTGACATTAGATTAGTTAATCTCTGTGTTGTTTTCTACCGATGCCGCGAAGAGCCTTCTCCACATTGAGAGCGGAGATGAGTGATGGTGAGGGAACTTCAGTTGGTGGAATCTCCAATTCCGCTTCTGCGGTGGCTGTCGTGGTTGCCGTCTCTGATTCAGACGGAGAAGAATCGTCATCCGAGCTTCTAACTAGGAAGAATCGCATCATCCTGCTCCGGCGACTGTTCCCCGTGGTGAAGACGACCGAATTGGTAAGTCGCTGGCCAAAAAGGATCTCCTCTAGACATTTCAAATCATAAAACATCAAAATCAATTAACCGCCGGCAACAAGAATCGGAGCCATTGAAACGTTACAGTGAGTAGAGTTCCAATCGAAATGAGGAGATAAGACAAAGGCTCTCACCGGGAGGGGAACAAATTGAAGGTGTGAAGAAGGCGACGGGGAAGGGCTTGCTTGGTGTGTGAATCGAAGCGGAAGCTGACAGATTTGCAAGAATTGAAGCCATGTCCTGTTCCTGCAATAAGAAAATACAAGATGATCGTAATCGTAATCAGCACAGACGAGAATGGAGAGGTGGAACGGATTAGAAGTACCTTGGTAACTATTTCTGTGGAAGGAGAAGCGGAAGTGAGGGATAATGGAGAAGGAAACTGGTGGACTGAGTGCCAAGCCAACGGACTGACACACTCCACGACGAAACATAATTTTTCTTGAAATATTCGAATTATATTTTTTGACAGAAAAATATTCGAATGAGTGCACATAGTTTGTTAAATTAGATCCGGACTCCGGAGGCAAGCGTCGGATTTACTGCAGTATTTCTTACCCGCACCAAGAATCAAGTATGAAACCTGAAACACAGTGCTGACGGAGAGTCCGTCGCTTCAGAAACTCGATTTTTTTTTTCTGAATTTGGTAAGTATGGTGTTTTGAGATTTCCATCTAAGTACTAGGCCTATGGTGTTTTTGAGTTAAGTAACCTCTTCTTTTTTTAATGTCAAACCCTAATTTGAAGAATAACATAACCGTCTCTTGTGTTCCTCTGCCTCTCTCAATCTCTCAGCTTCTACACTCACCAATCAAACCAAAATCAAAAGGCGAAGATTCCGAGATCGGGGTGAACAATGGCGGACCAAGAGAGAAGCCGATATCCCTACGGAATCGAGACATGATGGTGGTGATGGCGGCGGCGGAGGTTTAAACATTTTGTCTTGTTGGAGAGGGAGGGGACGCCACTAGAGAAGAGCTCGTCAGCTGAGGAATATGAATGGAGGGGTTGACGGGAATTGGGGAAATTGAAGTTTGTAAAAGATGGGTTGAATGGGAGATGAGGGTCGATTGGAACGACGTTGTATTTGCAAAGATCGTGTGAGAATGAGATTCTGGGACTTACTCCTCGGCTTGTAGGATTCTTTGCGCAGTACTCGACCGCCATTGTTGGCTCTGGTTTCTAGCTTTGTTCCTCAATCTCTGCAAGAAGCAATAACAACAAATCTGGCTGAAATCTTTTGCTTTCTGCTACAAGTCTTGGGGTCGAACTGCATTCAACGAAAAAGGATTTGTTTTTCTTTTTGTGTGAAAAAAATGATCATAATCCAGTGTAATATCCTTAGTTTTATAGGGACCCCCGCCCCTGCGCCATGGCTTGACCGCAGGTGCGGTGCCGCCCCCGTGACTCAAGTGACCTGCCCCTTTAGTTTTGCAGAGTGGGCGCCGTCTTTTGACCGCCTTGATTTTCCTTTGCTTCCCCTATAAGCTTTTTCTTCTCCTCTAGATGAGGGTTTGTTTCCTCCAGCCTTGCTTCCTCTTCTTCCTCATCACGTTCTTCTGCTTCCTTTCCTTGCTTATTTTTCTTGTTTCTTTCTTGAAGATCTTCAAGAGAAGTTTGCTGCTGCTGCTGTTGGTGTTCTCCCTTTCCTAGTTCAACTGTGGTAAGTTTTCCTTCTTCCTTCATCTTCCTTCCTTTCTTCTTCTTTAGCATAGGAATTTCCCACAAGTTGATCTTGTTTTGGCCTTCCTGGACAATTGTTGATGAGTATATGCATATGTATATATGTGTTGGGTTGCCTTTGACACTTTTGAAGAGGAAGAGATCGAGCGAGAGATCAAAGAGAAGCATATGATCGCCCCTTTGCTGCATGACCACCCTCACACCTTGACATCGCCGCCCCGCGGCAGAAGGAGTGTCACCGCCCCTGCGGCTGAGAGCCACCGCCCCTGCGGCATCACCGTTCCTGCGCCTTGTTGCTTCTGCAGGTGTGTTTGTTCAGGACATACCAAATGTGGTATGTGTCTTTCCTTTCCTTATGGCTGAGCTTGAGAGTGAGGCTAGGCTAGTGGTGTGTATGATGAGCTTGATGATGTATTTGTTGAGGTAATGTCTTAGACATTGTGAATGATATTGAGATACCGAGGTTTAGATATTATGTTCGGGTATGATCGTGGGGTGTAGGAGGTGGAATCTCCTAACCTTGGTAGTATTTGATTGTGTGTTCCTTGCTGATGCAAGCACTGATCGTTTTCTTGAGGAAAAATGTGACCACGTGGTACCGGTTTATGTTTGGGACACGTAAGTCCATTGGACTTACTTAATTAGTTAGTAGTTATGAGTTTGAATGATTGTGATAGTGGTGCTTGTGCATATGAATGTTGCATTTATAACCTAAACTGGACTAAGACGACCATATATGTATATTAAATGGCCCAAGTGTATTATAACGGGTCGTGACCACTTGCCTGAAGCTCGCCGGGAGTGTTGGGGTGCTTTGCGACCAGTCCACCAAGGGAGGGAGGTTGATCCCCTATTCCAAACCTGGGGGTTAAAAGGGACAAAGGCGAGGTTTTGAGTGCTCCTCGTGTTACAAAATAAGTTGAATCAGTAATGATATAACGTAATGAAGATAATAAACAGATATGTGTGTGAGCATTGCATATTGTGATGTAATGTGATGATGTGTTTGTATGTGTTATTACTTTTATTCTTATTCATGAACTGTTAGCTAATGGTTTTATACCGTGTTGTAGATATTTTACAGGATAGGAATACTATAGAGTAAGCCAGATGGGTGATCAGCCGAGGGCTTCCGTACATAAGGTTGTGCGAGGGTTTTGAGATGTTTATGTACACATATGGTTTTGATGTTGCCGTTTTGTACTCGACTGTGGATTTTGTATATGGTTGATATATAATCATACAATTTTATGTATTTGATTTTATATTTATTTGTGTCTTACTATAAGATTCAGTGAACTTATTGTTAAACTAGGGTTAGGATCCATTGTGATATCCTAGCCCCGAGTCCCGAGGATTCGGGGTGTTACATCCAATTCACAACCAATGTTATCAGAAAATTCTGGTAATGAAAATTCTGGTATAAAAATTCTTGTATGAGTTCATACTAGAAAATCAAGTTTTATAAAAATAAAATAATAAAGGCAAAACAAAACAAAAAAAATAAAAACAAAAGTGAGAATTTATTTTACGTAACAAATTTGGCCAAATTCATATATGTTTATTTTTTTAAATAGAGAGGTTTATTACTTTTACATACCATTAATGAAAGTGATAAAAATCAAAGGGGTACACTTACCAAAAGAAAATAGAAAAGGGCTTATTTGGCCAAATTCTTTCATTTTTTTTAGTAAAACTCAAGAGCTTTTTTTTTTATTTCGACCAAATTCTTATGAAACTCGTTGAAATGGAAGGGGGTGGGCAACAAAGGGGAAGACTGAGGTGGATGCCCATTCGAAAAATGCAAGAAATCGGCGGAAGAGGACATTGTTTACTAGTTTTTACGATTTTTTTTAGTTTGTTTATTCATGTAATCAGTGTGTTAAGTAATAGATTTGTGTATTATTAGTCTGGACATGCGTGTTGCGCATGCGCGCCGTGGATAAGATCGGAATTGCTTGGCACATATGAAATCAGAAATCGAGCGTGATAGATGAGATCGGGAATTGATCGTCACGAATGAAATAAGCCCTCGTTTGGTAATCATATCACAATTACAAATATGGGTATGGACATCACTCATACCCATATGCATGTTTGGTATTTCAGGGTATCGGTATCATTGCCTGATATCTCCAAAACCCTAGTTTTGATATACCTATTTTTGGGAGGTATCAACTTCTCTCTCGATATTTTATCTCTCGACAATCCTTCGCTTCTCCCTCTTGCCACCACCAAGCCTTCACTTCTCCTCCCCCTCCTCCTGCCACCGCCGAGCCTTCGTTTCTCCCTCCTCATGCCACGGAGCCATTTGATATTGTTGTTGATTAGACTAGAGCAAGGGACCTGCTGCTACTGAACAAACTTGGGGCAGGCTAGGTCAATCGACTTGTGTGCATCCTCTCTCTTCCCCTCAACTGATTCAACGAGATTTCATGGAGAGATCAAGTCTTCCAAACCATGGAACTAACCCGTGAAACGAAACGGCTACACATTTGAGTATTGACATCTCTTCTTGTGCAACTTGTAAGTCTCGTGGTTAAATAGTTTGGGTCATTGATCTCTTGGAAGGCATATTTGTAAATTTGTTTTGACATTGTTGAAGACAAAAATAGGAAGTTCCTCTCCAGCCTACAAGTAACCTACATTGCCAAAAATCTAATATTTGATACTGTAACATACCAAACAGGGATATTGGTATGAACTTGATACCCATACCCGATACCCATACCTGATACCTTTAATTAGTATATCGATACCAAACAACCGCTAAAAAGCTGATCAATGTGTAATAATTCGTTACCTATACATTTTGTAAATTTTGGTGTGACATAACCTTTACAGTAGTGTCCTTATCAACAACATCTTAATCCTTACAAACTTGTTTGAGATTGTGTAAAATAGAAAGTATAAACCACGATCACCAATTGTTCCGCTTTGTGATATTCATAACCTGATACACATGGATCAACTTGAAGCTCTCTCCTTCATCATTTGGAGAAGAAAAAAAATTATAAACTAGATGTCATTGTCATTGATAAACAAGAAGTATACAGACAAAAGAAACATTGACAAAAATATATAAACGGGGCATTAAGTGGCCATAACCAACACAACTTTAACAAGCTAAACAACAAACTTACACTACTGCAGAGATCTTTGATAAGGTCCTATCGATGGACTTCGGTAGAAACTAAACCAACATATTTTGTAAATTCAGGCCAGTCTTGAGATGCACCAACCTAAGGTAGAAGCAAGTTTCAGTTCATACTAATTGTGTTTTTAAAAACTGATACTCGTTTGTTAAAGATTAACCAGCATATTCTGCTTGTATTAATTCTAACTTCTTAATTGTGGGAATTAAAATTGATACACACAAGGAAGTTCGAGTAAAAGGCAAACTTGCTGATAGTTTCCTAATAAGGTAATTGTAGGAGTTTTAGAAACAAGTGCTTGTTCAGAGAGTTTATTGCACGGTGAAGATCATTTAAATCCCCATACTTTAGTTGTCTTATTATGCTTATGGATAACACAAGACTGTCAAAAGACAATGCCAAAATGTAAAAAAGTAATAATAACACTAATGAGATAGTCAATTACCGTATTTGTCAATTGGAACATTGTAGTCATAGCTTGTTGTAATGAAGGGCCCTCCAGCCGTGCAACTGAAGTTAGTCCCATCATGGTACTGTCATGTGAAAGAAAATGTTATCTTCTTCTCAGCATAACGAAATTAGAAAATAAAAAACCATTGAAGTATGATCCACTAGATTGAACATATCGAGTCACTACAAAGGCTTGATCTTCGACAAGTCGTTCATAGATTGGGCCTCCGTACTCCATGAACCTTTCGATTTTCAAATCTTAAGAATTCATGTGAAGAAATAATAATGACTAAGAGAGGTACAAATTCAAGCTTTACCATCCACTCCAAGCTTCAGTCCACATCATGGGTTTGGAGGCTTTGTCCGGTTTGAAGGTATCATAGTAGAAACCATTGCATGTGCTTATATATCACTAGATTTAAAAAAAATTAGAAGTTTAATCCAAACAAGTTAGCATTTAACTAATCCACAATAAATACAATTCAACATTTGCTACATAAAATGGGAAAAAAACCCCTACCATAGGAGCAGGGACATCATCATCCTTGCACATTAACCATGGTACACCGGTCCCTAATCCAGTCTCCATTTTTGCAGCCCAATTTATGTACTCTTCGCTAGTAGATCTGTAGACCTTACGTTTTGATCCAAACCCATTCTCAATCTACAAATACAACAAGAGATGGATCATGTAACACCCCAAGTTCTAAGAACTCGAAGCGTTACAGGACAAGACCTCACAATGGGTCCCGACCCTCAGAGTAGAAACGACAACATCGGATCTTACAACAAGACACAAATAAATGAAAACCAAAACTTATATAAAACCAAAGGTTATAACAAAGGGAAGTGTAAAAGACTCGTAACCGAGTTCAAAACAAAGAGAAAACAACAACAGAAATATAAACCCGATCCCGTCCTATAATGTACGGGAACCCCGACTGGCCACACCATCCCGGTCACTCAACAATACCTATATCCTGCAAGACATCTACAATATCGGTATAAATCGTTAGCTAACATTCTAGATATTAAAAAGACAGTAAAGGCACAAACACACATAAGGTAAGATAAACATATATCATGCTCACACTCAACCGGTTATTTCTTTCATTAAGGTTAATCCCTTTACTAATTCAACTTATGTTGTCACATGAGAATCGCTACGATCTCGCCTCTATCCCCTTTCACCAACAAGAATAGAACGTATGCATCCTTCCATCACCTACTAGACTGGTCGCAAGAGCACCTCCCAGTTTTCCCATTTTGAACTGGACAAGTGGTCACCGCCCGATTATAATACATTTGGGTTAATTACGGTTATAAAGGTCAATCCTAGTCCGGTTATCCGTTGTTACGCTAAGAACGTGACATGCAAAAGTCTTAAATTTATACTCGTTATATTTTCCTAACTCCTAGCGAACCCGCAGTGTACGGGACATTTTATAGTAAGGATAGTATTCCGAGGTCGAACACAAAGACTGAGGTGAAATCGAGTCAAATAGTGATTAAGGATAGTGTCGATCTAGGCTAAAAAAAGATGAAAGAAACAAATAAATGAAAATCTCAATATTTTTGGGTTTGGTTTTGTGTGGTGATCAATCAAGAATCACAATGATATAAGAATGCAAAACAAACTAACAATCTAGCAAATCAACGCAAACAAGCAAGACAAACACGAGATATGAGATCAAAGAGAGAAAAGGCGGATTCTAGGGGTTGGGAATTCCGATTATGGCATTGGACTCAAGCTTCTAATCATCCTTGGGTAAACTATGGTATGTTGGGAAGGAATGTTTCTCAAGTGGGGTCAATTACGGGGTAGGTCTCATGATCCACTAATCCCGCGCCTAAGGTCCTATTATCGGGTAAGTCTCTAGGAGCCTAAGGTGGGGATATCTACACAAACCGGATGGTTATCTAGGGATCTAACCTCTCCTTACCGGGTAAGTCTCGGGAAGGCAAGTCCTAAACACTTATCCTAGCACATTCAGTCCAATAGCGGCTTGTGAGGCTCACTACTACCCAGAATTCGTCATCTTCGGTATCTAAGAGCAAGAATCACCGGGTAGATCTCTTCTAACACTTAGTTGCTAACACTAGGTCACCCTAGGATAGAATTAGCTCAACAAACACTAGGATTTCAACAATCTAACATTCTAGCACTTAGATTCATCAAAACAAGTGAGTTAGTCAGAACCACGGGTTGTTCATCCCAGTCCACGGCCGTGGAAAGGCAAGAACGAACCGTGGTTTCCAACAGCAGCTTGGTTCAAGAAAACGAATCAACCAAAGGTACATCTAAGTCCATTCTATCATAGTACAAGCCATAACCATCATTTCCTTACCCTAGAATCACATCTATCTAGCCAACAACATGCATTTCAACAATCAAACTCAACAAGCATACATTCATGGCTTCCATAGCAAGTAAATGAAATGAAATAGAGATGAACAAGTAGAACAAAGAAAATCAAGCTGAATGTATAATAAGAAGGACTTACAATCCTTCAAAAGAAGGTTCAATCTCGTTCCTTACAAAACGGAGCAAATCGTCTTCACAAAACTCACTCAAAATCACTCAAAACTATGAAAAACTAAGAATGGTGTGTTCTTCTCTTCTTCTTCAAATGGAACCCTTTCTTCTCCTCCAAGAGTAGCTCCAATCCAATCTTCCAATGAGAGAATATGTGTTGTTGAGAGTGTGGGAGAGAATGGGAGTGATGGGGTCTGCCCTCAACAGCCTGCAGGACCACCTTTTATACACCATCAAGGGCAAGGGTCGGTTATGGAGATCGTGGGACAGCTGTCGCAGCTGTGCAGGGAAAACCATGGCCTATTTCCACGCCCGTGGAAGTCCCAGTGGCCGTGGTTTTGGTGATGTAGCTTTCTTTGGATCATCAAGCCACAATTCGGTGCAAGGCATGCACCAACAAGGTCCCATGTGTCCTCCTTAGCTCCTAGCTTGCTTCCCAATGAGTCCGAAGGTGTGTCATCTCGAGGAACAATCCTCGAATGTATCGATTAAGCTCCTAAAGCTCCCAAAATACCTACAAAACATGCAAAAGTCCGTGTAGATGTCTATCCCGACAAATATACAAGAATTGAATGCAAACGTCATGAACTAGTGCCAAACCATGCATGAATGAGAGGAAAAATGTTAGCATGAAATATTGCGATATTCTAGGCACGTTTTATAGTTGTTTTTCATCCATTATAGTGTTCATTGATGAGGCATTGCAGCATTTGTTAGCTAGTTTATCTATATTTTCGATATGGAGGTCTACATTAGCTTTGTGTTGATTATAGGTGAATAAGAGCTAAAACCGAATCAATTGAGAGAGATAGGAGAAGATTTGAGCACATCCAAGGATTAAGTACACATCAAGGAAGTCAAAGGAGATGCTAGGATGAGGAATGGCATGACACAAAGGAACCCACCAGCAAATTACACTTCCACGCTCTAAAATACGGTCGTAGAGAAGTCCACGCCTAAAACCACGGCCGTGGATCTTGGCAACATGAACGTGGAGTATTCCAGAGAGTTACACGGTATAAAGTACGGTCGTGGAAATCATATGAAACCGTAAATCCACTTCCACGCTCTAAACCACGGCCGTGGAACTCCATGAAACCGTGATTTAGGCGATCTTTTGTCGAATTAATTATTGCCACATCATTTACGCACATGGGCCGGACGGTTATTTTATCCTTCCCTATAAAAAGGCTGGAGAGGAGAGAAATTGACACAGGTGCTTAGGGCTGCATTGGACGTCCGGAGATTGGCGCTTGCAAACGGGATTCACGAGGATTGAGGATTTGGAAGTTGCTTGTGGCGGAAGTTACGCCTTTTTGTCCTTAGGTTTGATTAGAAGACGGATTGACATCCCGTTCTTCGTTCTTATCGAGGATCGTTGTTGGTTTGTGTTTAATTCCAAATCCGATATATATTATTCCCTTTGTGTGTGGATTTGAGATTGATTTAAGTTTTATTGAAGGTTTTCGAAGGTTTTCATCTTTCATTCTTCTTAAACTTGATTTTGATATTATAATGACAGTTATTGGCTAAAACCCTTTAGCAATTCTAAGGTGAAGGGTTGATAGTTGTGCCTTAGATGATGATAGATCGATCGTAAATTGATTGGACCTTGAGAGTTAGAGAGATTTCGCCGACGAACCAAAATCGCGGTTTGTTCTTGAGTTCCACGGCCGTGGAATCTCAAGATCTGCCCGTAATTTACACCAGTCTACGAACTTTGCTTTTACTTTGATCTAAGGTTAAAGATTAGCTTTAACCTAGTCTTGGCTTGCCCTTTTCTAGGTAGTAGTGAAGCCTCAACAACCTCTACTTCGATTTCGAGTGTCATAACCTTAATCGGTTTAGTTAGTCTTGATCCTTGGGTTACAAGTTTGGGTATTTGAGTTTAATTCTTGTCTTTAAATTCTTTCTATACTGAAGCCTCAACAACCTTTATAGAGAGTGTCTTTAGATAAGTCATATAAAGTCTTGGAACTTCACCGTACATTGCTTTACATTCGTATACCTTTGCAACTCTTAACTTTGTCCTTAGTTCTTTAGTATATCTTGAATCGATTGCCACAATTTGATACCTAGATCTTTAGGGTTGCTGTTTTCCCCAATATATTTGCAAAGCTTTACCTTTTACTCGCTTGACAACTTTACAACTGAATTTGTTCCCCCAAATCCCTGAGTTCGATACTCTGGAATTCTTGCTCTACTACGCCGATCCGTAGACTGCGGGTTCGCTTGCTTGATTCTAGTTTTATAAATTTAAGACTTATTTGCACGCACGCTAAGTGGCGAATAAGTTTTTGGCGCCGTTGTCGGGGATTTGGTTTAGGCCGAATTCGGTTATCGGTTATCAAGCTTGGGAGCTTTTCCTTTGTTATTTGATATCTCCTTTGAGTGATATTTGCAGGTTACCTTAGGTTTATGCGCAGGTCCGGGAACAACAAGGACCTCTTACCTCTTGATCAAGAACTTGAGAAGACTTTGAGGAAGAAGCTCAAAGAAAGAAAGATGGTTGAAGATAAGGAGCGGGATCTTCAAGCTGAGTTGACGGAATCCGAAGCTCAACTTAGATGGAGTGAGAAGACTCGCAAAAAAGAATCGGACCGTCATCAATTGCAAATTGATGAACTACGGGATATGATGTTCCAAATGAGGCTGGAGTTGAGCGATTCCAAGAAGAAGAAGAGGAGGAAACCGGCAAGATCGGTTAGAACCAACTCATCCGATGAGGATAGCGACTCTTCCATGCCACCGCTTGAGGACATTAATCCGACGGTCAACATGAATCAATATAATCCAAGACCGGCTGCCAATTATCGTGTCCCGGCTGGGGTGCGAGAGCCGCTCGTGTGGATGAAGTGCCAAGAACTCTTGGCCAAAGAATGGATCCAATTCAGCAACCACGTCGTCTAGGTGTGAACTTTGATGCTGATGATATACAAGGGTTTAGCTTCAACCCACAAGTTATTACCATCGTTCGCCAAAGTCAGTTCGGAGGAATGAGTGTTGAATCTCCACATCAACATTTACAGAATTTTGAGATCTTGATGGAGACAATGAAGCCAAAGAATGCAACCACCAACAACTACAAGATCAAGCCATTCTTCTTCTCTTTGAAAGGGAAAGCTTTATCTTGGTATCAAGCTCTTCCAAATGGAAGACTCAACACATGGGCGGATCTTTCTTCGGAGTTCCTCACCAAATTCTTTCCGCCATCCAAGACGGCGGAGTTGAGAGGTAAGATTAATGCATTTTCTATGAAATCTAACAAAAGTTTGTTTCAATCTTGAGAAAGATTTTAGGATTTACTATTGGATTGCCCACACCATGGCATTTCCAAATTGGAGTTATTGGAGATATACTATAAGGGGCTGGATATGGAAACACAATTCAAGCTCCAATCCCTTTCATGTGGCACATTCATGGACATGAGGGAAGATGACGCTTGAGACTTCATTGAGAAGCAAGCCCGAGTTATTGAGAAGTATTCTCATCGGAAAGTAGAAGCAAATCGAGTGGAGCAAGGAGCAAAGCTAACACAAGCCGCTCAAACTCAAATTTTTTCTCTCAACTCCGAGATTAAAGAATTGAAAGAAGTCATCAAGGCTAGCTTTCCAAACCAAAAGGAGCAAGATGTTGGTTATTTAGGGAACAACAATAACCACAATGGGAATGAGAATACAAATTGCAACAACCAGAACAACAACCGGAACAATTGGAACAACAACAACAACCGGAATAACAATTGGAACAACAATAGGAGCTCAAACAACAATAACTGGCGTTCCAACCAACAACACAATTCCGGTAATTCGTATCCCAATTCAGGAAATTCACTAACTCCACCTTCTTCTTCTTCCGTTCCTTTGAAAAGTCAGGAACAAGCATCTAATAGTGGAAGCACTTCGGGGAAAGAGAAGCCCGATCCCATGTTGGAAACAATTTTTGGAAAGCTTCAAGGATTGGAGAGTCACAACACTAAGGTTGATAATCATATTACTAAGGTTGATAAAGCTCAAAAAGTTTTAGAAAATCAAATATTTAGCAATGTTGAGGAAGTTCCTAGGAACCAAGGAAAACTTCTAGAAAAAACGGAGGATAACCCAAAAGGAAGGGTGATGGCTATCACAACTAGGAGCGGAGCAACAACCACCGACCCGCAGCCTAAGTTCGTGGAAGTTCCCATCGAGAAAAAGAAAGAGAAGGGAAAGGAGAAGGAAGAAATCTACGTTCCTCCTCCAGCTTACAAACCTCCCCTACCATTCCCGCAATCTAGAGTAAGAGCGCGTCTAGACAAACAATTCGGTAAGTTTATTGAACTCATGAGCAAACTGCATATTAATATACCTTTCATTGATGCAATTGTAGGCATGCCAGCTTATGAAAAGTTCTTAAAAGAGATCCTCTCTAACAAGAGGAAATTAGAGGATTTTGGAGAGGTCAAGATGAGTTCGGATTCGTCGGATCTCATTAAGACAATGAAGGAAAAGATGCCCCCAAAGCTGAAGGATCCGGGGTCATTTTGTGTTCCCATAGGAGTGGGAGATGTCACATATGATGCATTATGTGATTTAGGAGCAAGCGTGAGCATCATTCCGCTTGCCTTATGCAGGAAGATCGGTTTAGGCGAACCTAAACCGGTGAAGATGACGTTATACATGGCGGATCGATCCATAACTCGTCCCGTCGGCATAGTTGAAGACGTCCTGGTCAAGCTTGGTAAGTTCTATGTTCCTATAGATTTTGTTGTACTTGACATTCCTGCAGATAGTCCGGTCCCGATCATACTCGGAAGACCGTTTCTTGCAACATCCGGTTGTATGGTTGATTGCAAGAATGCTAGACTCGCCTTCGACATAGGAGAGGAAAAGGTAGAGTTCGTTCTTTCCACTTTGTTGAAAGAACCAGCTTTTGAAGATGATATATTCAACATCCATGACGAAGAGCTATCTAGAGAGGAAGTAAGTTCGATTCTCTTCAAAGATCCCTTGCAAAAGGTGATCACTATGAGCATTATGGACATAGGGGAAGAAGAAAAATGCAATGAGGAAATTGAAGCTTTGGAGAAGCAAAAGGAAGTATATGAAGAAAAATTTGAAAAACTTTACGATGGGTCAGAGAACGTGAGGAATCACGGCCAGTCGTGCTATTCCACGGCCGTGGTTTCCACCAACATGACCGTAATCAGCTATTCAGAGGACTCCAGTAAGTTACACTATCAAAACCACGGCCGTGGAACAAGCAGAGGCACCATAATTGATTTCTACGCCCAAAACCACGGCCGTGGAGGAAACAAGGGAGCCGTAATTTTGGGTGAATCTGAAGACAATTGTGTTCTTTCTACCACTTCTTTTGATTCTTCTCCAACAACTTCTATACCCTTAGAGACTTCTAAGGAAGCATTGGACACTCCTCAAGAGCCATCAAAGAGTCCTATAGTGATGGAATTAAAGCCACTTCCCACGCATCTAAGGTACGCATTTCTAGGACCTAATTCTACCTTTCCAGTAATTGTTAGTTCTGATTTGAGCATAGATGAACATAGTAAGCTTATGGTTGTTCTTAAGAAACATAGGAAAGCCTTAGGTTACACTATAGAGGATCTAGTAGGAATCAAACCTTCACTATGCATGCATAAGATCCTAATGGAAGAAGATTTTAGAACTTCGCGACAACCTCAAAGGCGGTTAAATCCGACCATGAAGGAGGTTGTCAAGAAGGAAATTCTTAAACTACTTGATGCAGATATCATCTACCCTATCTCCGATAGCAAGTGGGTGAGTCCCGTACAAGTGGTTCCAAAGAAGGGAGGAATGACGGTCATTACCAACAAGAACAATGAGCTCATTTCTACACGAACCGTGACGGGATGGAGGATGTGCATAGACTACCGCAAGCTAAACAACGCAACAAGGAAGGATCACTTCCCACTACCATTCATCGACCAAATGCTTGAGAGGTTAGCACAACACTCACATTTCTGTTATCTTGACGGTTATAGTGGTTTCTTTCAGATCCCGATACACCCGGATGATCAAGAGAAGACCACATTCACGTGCCCGTGGGGTACGTTTGCTTATAGGAGAATGCCGTTTGGGCTTTGCAACGCCCCAGCCACTTCTCAAAGGTGCATGATGGCTATCTTCTCGGAGTACATAGAGGAAATCATGGAGGTTTTCATGGATGACTTTTCTGTTTATGGTTCCTCTTTTGATAATTGTCTTTCTAACCTTGCTCTTGTGCTACAAAGGTGTGAAGACACTAACCTAGTTCTTAATTGGGAGAAGTGTCAATTTATGGTGAAAGAAGGCATTGTATTAGGACACTTGATCTCTAGTAGAGGGATTGAAGTAGATAAGGCTAAGATAGAAACTATAGAAAAGCTTCCTCCTCCATCTTCGGTGAAAGGGATAAGAAGTTTCCTAGGACATGCTGGATTTTATAGACGCTTTATAAAGGATTTATCTAAGATATCAAAGCCGCTTACTAATCTATTGATGAAGGATGCAGTTTTTGATTTTTCGCAGGAATGTTTAGATGCGTTTCATAAGATTCGGGAAGCTCTAATCTCAGCCCCGATTATTCAACCTCTGGATTGGAATCTTCCATTCGAGGTTATGTGTGATGCAAGTGACGTAGCTATAGGAGCTGTGCTTGGGCAAAAGAAGGAAGGACGAACCCACACCATCTACTACGCTAGCAAAACTCTAGATGAAGCGCAGCTCAACTACGCCACTACCGAAAAAGAATTTTTAGCAATTGTATATGCATTTGAAAAGTTTCGTTCTTATCTTGTAGGTGCAAAGGTGATTGTATACACGGATCATGCTGCGATCCGGTATTTACTTGCAAAGAAGGATGCGAAGCCAAGGCTAATTAGATGGATTCTTCTCCTACAAGAATTCGATCTAGAGATCCGTGACAAGAAGGGTTCGAAAAATTCTGTTGCGGATCACTTGAGTCGTCTACCACATCTAGAGGATGACAATCTACCCATAGATGACTCCTTTCCGGACGAGCATTTACATATCATAGAGGAGTGCATCGACAAGATTAGTAAAGGTAATGAACCATGGTTTGCTGATTTTGTTAACTATTTGGTTTGCCAGGAATTACCACCCGGATTATCCTATGCACAAAGAAAGAAGTTCTTTAAGGATGTTCGGGAATACTTTTGGAATGAACCTCTCCTCTTTAAGAGAGGTCCTGACAGCATCATTTGACGATGTGTACCGGAAGACGAGATGCAAAGTGTCATCCGTCATTGTCATTCACTACCTTGTGGAGGACACGCTAGTTCGAACAAGACTAACGCTAAGGTATTGCAATCTGGATTCTTTTGGCCTACTTTATTGAAAGATGTGCAAACCTTTGTTTCCTGCTGCGATGCTTGTCAAAGAACAGGGAACATATCTAGGAGAAACGAGATGCCTCTTAACAACATTCAAGAGGTGGAGATCTTTGACGTTTGGGGAGTAGACTTCATGGGACCTTTCCCATCATCTTGTGGAAACCAATACATACTTCTAGTTGTAGATTATGTTTCGAGATGGGTTGAAGCAATTGCCTCTCCTACTAATGATGTCATGGTTGTGGTTAAGTTCTTTAACAAGACCATTTTCCTATGATTTGGGACACCACGGACTATCATTAGTGATGGAGGCTCTCACTTCATTGCCCGACGATTCGAAGCTCTACTAGCTAAGTATGGGGTGACTCACAAGATCGCCACCCCTTACCATCCACAAACAAGTGGACAAGTGGAGATTTCAAACTGGGAGATCAAAGGAATCCTAGAGAAGACGGTTTCAAGGACGAGGAAGGATTGGTCTTTGAAGCTAGATGATGCATTATGGGCATACCGGACTGCATATAAGACTCCCATAGGTACGACACCATACAACCTTGTGTATGGGAAGTCTTGTCACTTGCCGGTAGAGCTGGAACATAAGGCGTATTGGGCAATAAAGTGGTTGAACTTCAGCATGAAGGAAGCGGGCGAGAAGCGCCTCTTAGACCTTAACGAGCTTGAAGAAGTTTACTTGAACGCCTACGAAAACGCCAAGATCTATAAAGAAAGAGCGAAGAGTTGGCATGATAAGCATATCATTCCAAAAGACCTCAAAGAAGGAGATCAAGTTCTCCTCTTCAATTCAAGACTTCGTCTCTTTCCAGGTAAGCTTAAATCTCGTTGGACCGGACCTTATCTAATCAAACGTGTTTTTCCCCATGGTGCAGTTGAAGTATGGGGTGAAAAGGGTGGAAGCTTCAAGGTGAACGGTCAACGACTCAAGAAGTACTCACCGGAACTCCAAGCTGAGGAATTCGCACCTACCGCACTTGAATAGGTGTAAGTAGGGTCTAGCTACGGACCTTAAACAAGCGCTTCTTGGGAGGCAACCCAAGGTATTGCACTTATGCTTTTGTTTGTCATTCATAGATTAGATTAGTTTAGACGTTTTTGTTTTGTTTTGCCTTCGATACCTTTCAGTATGTTCGTGTTTTTGGATGTAGGAGCAATGGAACAGGCAAGGGAGAAGGAAAAGTTGGAGGAAATTGACGAAACTTGGACTTTGGCACATTACGGAGAGTTCCACGCCCAAAACCACGGTCGTGGAACCCTCTGACACCGTAATTTGTAAAAGCCTGAGAAAAATCACCAAAACCACGGTTCCGTACATTTCCACGGCCGTGGAAACCCTCGAGTGACCGTAATTTTTCAAAAATTTTACGGTTACTATATAAACCACCTTCTTCACAAAAACCACACCAAAACCCCTCTTCCACGACCCAAACAGCCGTAATTCGTCCCCCTCTCTCAAATCTTCGTTTGTTAATCGTTTCGAACGATTCTTGAGCCCAAAGTGAAGCAAATTCAACCATATACAAGATCCAAGCAACAAATCGAGTGGACAATCACTAGAGAAGACGGAATTTGGATTTTAAAAATCCAAAACCTAGGTTTTTCACTCTTTCTTTACTTTGTCGATTTGGCTAAATTTTCGCAAGAATTTTTAGGAGAACTGATTGGAATTGGATTGGAATTAGTCTAGGGCTGTTGTTTGGTGAATTTGGTGTTGATTGATTGAGTTTTGAGGAATTCAGAGCCGAACAACGGTCACTGGGTATTCCACGGCCGTGGAACTGAAGAACAGGCCGTAATTTTGTTTTTGAAATGGATTTGATTAGGAGAATGTCCACTAGGAATAAGAAGAGGAAAGGTGATGCTTCCTCCTCCTCTCAGGTACCCCCTAGTGAGCCACCATCACCCCCACCCCCACCCCCTAGAATTCCAAAGATCCATGAGGATTACCTCGATGCCTTAGAAAGGATCGCGAAGAGGCCGGTCATAGGACCACACTATTTGCTCCTTGAGGATTTAGAGCCACTGAATGTGGTGAGTGACCTTACATGGCTTTTAGATAGAGCTGGCTTGATCATCTTCTCTGCTATTAGAGAAGATGCATATGAGGAGATCACTAGAGAGTTTGTGACCTCTTTTGAGCATAGTCATGTAGAGAGGACACTTTCTTTTAGGCTGTTGGAGGAGAACTACGAGTTCTTGATTTTAGAGTTCGGAGCCTTCTTTGGGTTCCATGAGACCTTCAATGGTCGTTTCCCTAGCGGTGTATACGCTAAGGATTTCTGGGAGGACATTGCCATGATCTATGCTAGCGAGGACCGCTGGCAACCTGTTGATACCAAGGCTAAGCTTATCTATCACTTAGCCTTGAAGATATCCCATAGAGTACTTTCTGAGTGTCTTTTCCCTAGGACCGAGACTCCTCAAAAGATCAAGACGGACGAGTTGTTTCTTCTGTATTGTATGTTACACGGTAGGCCTGCTGACTGTTCTACCCTCTTAGCTTCCACCATGAGTAAGCTCAAGAACAAGATGGCTGGGAACATCGGATATGGTGGGATAGTCACCCACATTGCTAGACAATTGGGGATTGATTTTTCTGCATGTACTAGGATAGCAGCTAGACCATTGGGACTCTAGATCCTCATGACTAGAGGTTTGATCTTTCCTAGGCATAGAGGTCCACCTACCGCTGTCATGCCTTGGGAGGATAGAGGAGGTAGCGGTGTTGCATGGCTACCTGAGTATTCCATTATGGTTGGACGCCATAATTAGAAGCAGACATTCGCTGCTATGCATGCGAATAGGTTAGTAGCCCCTCCTTACGTCCCTCCAGAGGTACCAGCTGCAGATGAGGAGGAGATGGGAGGAGGTGATGGTTTTTAGGGAGGAGGTGAGGAGCATGATTTTGGCACTTTCCCGGATCAGCCGGCGCATTTCCTTGACCCTCCCAGACGCTCACCACGACCAGCAGGACCTTCAGGAGCCTCTTCCTCTCGCCGTGCTAGCGTGAGTGAGAGGCTGACATGGATGGACGCCCCTCTTGATTGGTATAGATCACAGCCGGAGTGGATGGGAGCTCCACCGACATGGCATGCACAACCTCTGTCTGCACCAGCACCACAGGATGCACCAGCTTGGTACAGCCAGGCACCGGGGTAGTATGAGCAGCTTCCGAATTGGGCTACCGACCTCTCCAGGAGAGTGGGAGCTTTGGAGGTCCGGCAGGACGCTAGAGATGTCCGAGCTGACGAGCATGACAGGATGATGAGAGACATCTACCACCAACAGTTTGGGCGGAACTTTGGCTCCAGCTTTTTCCCGTTTCCACCACCACCAGCACCACATTGATCGCCACCCCTTGCATGTTTCATTTTATTGTCACACGTTTCATTATTGCATTGCATGAAAAAGCTTTTGAAAAACCATAAAAATTTGAAAAATTTCGAAAATTTTGTGCTTCTAGGAATTGAGATGACTCCTATGATAAATCTTACTTCCGGAATGAATCCTTGATGATAATTGCATGCTTGAACGGAATTATGAATTGGAAAGATATTGAATGAGTTGTTTGTCTTTACTTGCAAATTTCGTAATGTGAGAACTTCATCTAAATCAATTTGAGAAATTGAAGTTGAAATTACATAATAAGTTCTTATGCTTCTTTATGAAATGATTAAGGCAATTCGACCTTTCTTCTTCCTTTCTTTGTTCATTTAGCCCCTCAGTGAAATAATAGCCTCCCTTACCTATCCGGGAATTGGAGGAGTTGATATTTGGCATGTTTGATGTGGGAGGGCCATGAAAGCAAAATTTTGCATTCAAAGAATGGAAAAAAATAGGTTTGGGAAAGTCAATCATGACGATGAGTAGCTCGGCACCATTCATATAGCCGGGTGTTTGTGTCTTGCCAAAGTCGAATTGAGCGATATTCCTAACGGATTATGGTATGTGCATCAAGGGTTTGAGGCATCTCAAAATTGAGAATCGCCAATCTCCTAGGCTTCGGTTTTTGTGCACCTCTATCCATAACTCCAAAAGTAAAGTCGAAAAATGATGTGAAAAGAAAAGAGCGAAGCTCTAAGTTGAAAGTGTTGCAAAATCACAAGAGAAAAAGTAAAAGAGTTGGAATACTCCCTTTCCCGGATACATGCACCACATTCCCTACAAGTATCCTTCCTTTCCGCCTTCTAGACCTTACTTGAAAGTCCTTAAGATCAAAAGAGTGTTATATGACTTAGTGATCTAAATTGAGGTTTCTTATTCTTGATTTTGATGGTATTTGAAGGTTATGATGTTTGTTTTGAGGATTAAGCAGCTTGTGATGTTTCTTTACTTTACATACTTTGGTTTGTGTATGTGAGCGTTTTCAAGGATGATTGAAGCAAGGTTTGAGGCTGATCTATTGACTAGAAACACATTTACCTAAAATTTGTTTTGTTTTTGAGATTGCATGCATATTTCATCCTAACTTATGTTCTAAAGCTTTCAAAAGACCTTGCTTGGGGACAAGCAAGTGGCAAGTATGGGGTATTTTGTTAGCATGAAATATTGCGATATTCTAGGCACGTTTTATAGTTGTTTTTCATCCATTATAGTGTTCATTGATAAGGCATTGCAGCATTTGTTAGCTAGTTTATCTATATTTCCGATATGGAGGTCTACATTAGCTTTGTGTTGATTATAGGTGAATAAGAGCTAAAACCAAATCAATTGAGAGAGATAGGAGAAGATTTGAGCACATCCAAGGATTAAGGACACATCAAGGAAGTCAAAGGAGATGCTAGGATGAGGAATGGCACGACACAAAGGAAACCACAAGCAAATTACACTTCCACGCTCTAAAATACGGTCGTAGAGAAGTCCACGCCTAAAACCACGGCCGTGGATCTTGGCAACATGAACGTGGAGTATTCCAAAGAGTTACACGGTATAAAGTACGGTCGTGAAAATCATATAAAACCGTAAATCCACTTCCACGCTCTAAACCACAGCCGTGGAACTCCATGAAACCGTGATTTAGGCGATCTTTTGTCGAATTAATTATTGCCACATCATTTACGCATATGGGCCGGACGGTTATTTTATCCTTCCCTATAAAAAGGCTGGAGAGGAGAGAAATTGACACAGGTGCTTAGGGCTGCATTGGACATCCAGAGATTGGCGCTTGCAAACGGGATTCACGAGGGTTGAGGATTTGGAAGTTGCTTGTGGCGGAAGTTACGCCTTTTTGTCCTTAGATTTGATTAGAAGACGGATTGACATCCCGTTCTTCGTTCTTATCGAGGATCGTTATTGGTTTGTGTTTGATTCCGAATCCGATATATATTATTCCCTTTGTGTGTGGATTTGAGATTGATTTAAGTTTTATTGAAGGTTTTCAAAGGTTTTCATCTTTCATTCTTCTTAAACTTGATTTTGATATTATAATGACAGTTATTGGCTAAAACCCTTTAGCAATTCTAAGGTGAAGGGTTGATAGTTGTGGCTTAGATGATGATAGATCGATCGTAAATTGATTGGACCCTGAGAGTTAGAGAGATTTCTCCGACGAACCAAAATCACGGTTTGTTCTTGAGTTCCACGGCCGTGGAATCTCAAGATCTGCCCGTAATTTACACCAGTCTACGAACTTTGCTTTTACTTTGATCTAAGGTTAAAGATTAGCTTTAACCTAGTATTGGCTTGCCCTTTTCTAGGTAGTAGTGAAGCCTCAACAACCTCTACTTCGATTTTGAGTGTAATAACCTTAATTGGTTTAGTTAGTCTTGATCCTTGGGTTACAAGTTTGGGTATTTGAGTTTAATTCTTGTCTTTAAATCTTTTCTATACTGAAGCCTCAACAACCTTTATAGAGAGTGTCTTTAGATAAGTCATATAAAGTCTTAGAACTTCACCGTACATTGCTTTACATTCGTATACCTTTGCAACTCTTAACTCTGTCCTTAGTTCTTTAGTATATCTTGAATCGATTGCCAAAATTTGATACCTGGATCTTTAGGGTTGCTGTTTTCCCCAATATATTTGCAAAGCTTTACCTTTTACTCGCTTGACAACTTTACAACTGAATTTGTTCCCCCCAAATCCCTGAGTTCGATACTCTGGAATTCTTGATCTACTACGCCGATCCGTACACTGCGGGTTCGCTTGCTTGATTCTAGTTTTATAAATTTAAGACTTATTTGCACGCACGCTAAGTGGCGAACAAAAAACTATCTAAATGAGTGCTTAAACCTACGTCATAAATCGTGTTATCAAAAATACCCCATACTTAAGGTTTGCTCGTCCCCGAGCAAGTCCCAACTATAGACTAAGAGATGACATGATTTATGCATGCAGAAAAACAAGAAAATCTTTTGGAGTTGTGCTTCTAATATTGGATCACCTTCATAGTCATGTTTCATGGCAAATGGACAAGCAATCATGCATCAAATGAATGGACGCACGGAAAGACAATTATACTTAACTAGAAAGCATGCATGAAAGGTAACAATGAAGAAGTCAAGATGATCATGAGCACATCCAATCTAGATTACTAAGTCTTACACACATGCAAATAGGTCACAAGGACTTAGGAAGGAACAGGCTAAGAAACGTTGTGATTAGGTGGGAATTTTGAGGTTATGTGATGCTAATCCGGGAAAGGAACTAACTCCATAAATTTATTTTTGATCAACTTCACCACAAGTGTATATTTTCTCCTTCTTTTCTTTCTTTTCTTTTCTTTTTCTTTCACTTATTTTTGAGACAATGGCATTGGTGTACAAAAGCCGAAACCTTGGTGATTAGCGGGCCTCGGGTTTTTTTATTTTTCGAGGTGCTCCACACCGGGCACACATACCAAAGCTCGTTAGGACTATCGGTTTATTTGACTTTGGCAAGGCACAAACACCCGATTGTGTGAATGGTGCCGAGTTACTCGTCATTTAAACCAACGTCCCCAAACCTATATTTTTGTCTACACTTTCACAACAATTTCAGCACTTCATTCACAACATTCATTCATCAACAACTTCACCCCACACTTGCTTTTCACACACATCAACACACTAACATGCTCCTATTCCCGGATGGGTCAAAAGAGGTCAAATTTTTCATCAATTGAGGTGCTCAAGCAACATGATCAAGATGAGAAGTAGAGGAAAATGAATTGTCTTAGTCATTCCTAAATAATGTGCAAGAACTAGCACGCAATTTCGACTTTCAATCCTCAATCCAATCAAGGCAAGCATTGTAATCACAAATCATTCATGGGATTCAAGATAAGTACTTCAAGTCCACATATGCATTCATCTATTCAACACACAAGACCATCCATAGCCAATTCACAAGACAATTTCATCATAAGGGTCATTCCAAAGCTTAGAAGCACTAAATTTTTTTAAAAAAATTTTCTGATTTTTTTTGGATTTTTCGAAATATGTATGTACAATGCAAGACGTAATGAAACATGTGACTAAAAGAAACTATCCTAGATGCTAATCATGCAAGTGATCATGAAAACCCCACCCCATACTTAGAAACACATTGTCCCCAATGTGCAATTCATGTAAAGAGGAGTGAAAGAGGGTCCTCACAATGTAAAATGGTTTGTTTTGGTATTTGGGATCTCTCAAGTGGAGTGATGGCGGATGATCCTATCAACGATGGTAGAGAGCTCATGATGTTCGTTATGGCGTCGGGATCCGCGCTAGGCACCGCTAGCCGTCCAAGTCCCACATCCGCTCCACCCATAATTGATGAGGGACTCATCATCATCATCATCATCCACATGTCATGCAAGGCTTCCATGCTACTTGGATTCTCGCACACAAACTCCAAACACACAAAAACACACAAAAACAGAAAAAATCAAAACCAAAACAAAACGAAAAGGGAAAGATATCTATCAATGGGTTGCCTCCGATCAAGCGCTTCTTTAAGGTCATTAGCTTGACCAAATTTGGGGGCGTCTCATTCGAGGTGAAGTGGGGCAATCATATCCACCGGAGCTCCCGGGATATACTTCTTCAAACGGTGCCCATTCACCTTAAAATCTCCACAATGCTCCCCTCCTATCTCAACCGCTCCATGGGGAAACATCTTCTTCACCACATAAGGACCCGCCCATCTTGACTTTATCTTTCCGGGGAAGAGCCGCAACCTTGAGTTGAAGAGAAGGACAAGACGACCTTCACTCAACTCCTTCGGGATAAGACGTTTGTCATGCCATCGTTTGGTCCTTTCTTTGTAGATCCGGGCGTTTTTATAGGCATCCAACCGGATCTCCTCAAGAGCGTTCATATCTAGCAATCTCTTCTCACCGGCCTCCTTGAGGTCAAAATTTAGCCACCTAATGGCCCAATATGCTCTATGCTCCATCCACCGGAAGGTGGCAAGACTTGCCATAAACTAGCTTGTAGGGAGTGGTGCCAATCGGTGTCTTGAAAGCGGTTCTATAAGCCCACAAGGCATCATCGAGCTTCATAGCCCAATCTTTTCTCGTCCTAGAAACCGTCTTCTCAAGAATTCCTTTTATCTCCCGGTTGGAGATCTCCACTTGGCCACTAGTTTGGGGATGGTAAGGTGTTGCCACCCCATACTTAGCCAAAAGTTTCCCGAAGTTCCTATTGGTGAAGTGCTTTCCTCCATCACTTATGATCACCCTCGGTGTCCCAAACCTAGGAAAAATCACTCGGTTGAAGAACCGCACCACAACCTTGGCATCATTTGTGGGAGAAGCGATTGCCTCCACCCATCTCGAAACATAGTCTACCGCCAATAGGATGTAGAGGTTTCCACATGAAGAAGGGAATGATCCCATGAAGTCCACACCCCACACATCAAATATCTCCACTTCTTGTATGTTGTTCAAGGGCATCTCATTCCTCCTTGAGATGTTGCCCGTCCTTTGGCAAGCATCACATGCTACCACAAAATGCTGCACATCCTTGAATAAACTTGGCCAATAGAACCCGGATTGCAACACCTTTGCACATGTCTTGTGTGAGCTAGCATGCCCTCCACACGGCAAGGAATGACAATGGCGGATCACACTCTCCACCTCATCCTCCGGATTGCATCTCCTAAAGACTCCATCCGGCCCTCTCTTGAACAAAAGCGGTTCACTCCAATAGTAATGCCTCACATCCTTAAGAATTTCTTCCTTTGGGCATAGGATAAACCGGGTGGCACCTCCTCACACACAAGGTAGTTCACAATGTCGGCATACCATGGCTCATTACCCCTTGACACTTGAAACAAGCACTCTTCCACCATTTGCAATTGCTCATCCCGGAATGAGTCATCAATCGGGATATCATCTCTCTCAATCTCCAATGGTGGGAGTCTACTAAGGTGATCCGCCACAGAATTTTCGGATCCCTTCTTATCCCAGATTTCCAAATCAAACTCTTAAAGAATAAGGATCCACCAAATCAAACGAGGCTTGACATCCTTCTTAGTGAGGAGATAACGGACCGCAGCATGATCCGTATACACAATGACCTTCGCTCCAACTAGATACGAGCGGAACTTCTCAAATGCGTACGCAACCGCTAGCAACTCCTTCTCGGTGGTAGCATAATTGAGTTGGGCCTCATCTAGCGTCTTGCTAGCATAATAGATGACATGTGTACGCCCATCTTTCCTTTGTCCCAAAACAGCCCCAACGGCTACATCACTTGCATCACACATGATCTCAAACGGTAAACTCCAATCCGGAGGTTGCATGATGGGAGCGGTGATCAAAGCATTCTTCAACCTACAAAAAGCCTCAAGCAATACTTGGAGAAAACAAACTCAACATCTTTCATTAGTAGGTTAGTAAGAGGCTTAGAAATCTTAGAGAAATCTTTAATGAATCTCCGGTAAAAACCGGCATGCCCTAAAAAACTCCTTACCCCCTTCACCGAGGTAGGTGGTGGCAACTTCTCTATGGTTTCTATCTTAGCCCTATCAACCTCAATGCCTCGGTTGGACACCAAGTGTCCCAACACAATACCTTCACTTACCATGAAGTGGCATTTTTCCCAATTTAAGACAAGGTTTGTCTCCTCGCATCTCTTAAGCACCAAGGACAAGTTAGCTAAACAATCTTCGAATGAAGATCCATAAACAGAGAAATCATCCATAAACACTTCCATGATGTTTTCAATATACTCAGAAAAGATGGCCATCATACACCTTTGAAAGGTGGCGGGTGCATTACACAACCCAAATGGCATTCTCCTATATGCAAATGTACCCCAAGGACATGTGAATATAGTTTTCTCTTGGTCATCAGGGTGGATAGGGATTTGGAAGAATCCACTATAACCATCTAAGTAGCAAAAGTGAGAATGTTGAGCTAATCTCTCTAGCATTTGGTCAATAAAGGGAAGAGGGAAGTGATCTTTCCTAGAGGCCACATTTAGTTTCCTATAGTCTATACACATCCTCCATCCCGTAACCGTTCTAGTTGGGATTAATTCATTATTCTCATTAGTCACTTCGGTCATCCCACCCTTCTTAGGAACCACATGCACGGGACTAACCCACTTACTATCCGAAATCGGGAAAATGATTCCCGCATCTAACAATTTAAGAATCTCTTTCTTTACTACTTCTTTCATGATGGGGTTTAGTCTTCTTTGAGGTTCAATTGAAGGTTTATGATTATCTTCCATTAAGATCTTATGCATGCACAAAGAAGGTTTAATGCCAACTAAATCATCAATGGTATAGCCAATAGCATTCCTATGTAATCTCAATTCATGCAACAATCTATTCAACTTATCATCATTCAAGCATGCATTAACAATCACCGGATATGTAGAATTATCACCAAGAAAAGCATACTTAAGATGAGAGGGGAGGGGTTTAAGTTCAAGTTTAGGAGGACCTTTATCGATTGGAGACGCTCCATATAATGTAGGTTGAGATGAATCCAAAGCTTTGGAAGACTCCTTGTTCGCCACTTAGCGTGCGTGCAAATAAGCTTTAAATATAAAACTAGAAATCAAGCAAGCAAACCCGCAGTGTACGGATCGATATAGTTAAGCAAGAATTCCAGAGTATCGAACACAGGGATTTGGGGGGAACAAATTCGATTGTAGATTATCAAGCAAGTAAATGTATGAAGCTTTTCAAATATTGGGAAAACAACAATCCTAAAGATCCAAGTATCCAGTTGTGGCAATCGATTCAAGATATACTAATGATATAAGGACAGAATTGAGATATGCAAAGGTATGCTAATGTAAGGTAATCGTACGGTGAAGTTCCAAAAACCTTATATGACTCACCTATAAGACACTCTCTATAAAGGTTGTTGAGGCTTCAATATAGATAGGTTCTAAAGGTAAGAATTAATGTCAAATACCCAAACTTGTAATCCAAGGATCAAGACTAACTAAACCGATTACGGTTGTGACACTCACAATCGGGGTAGAGGTTGTTGAGGCTTCACTACCACCTAGAAAAGGCAAGCCTAAACTAAGTTAAAGCAAATCTTTAACTTTGGATTAAAGTAAAAGCAAGTTCGTAAACTTAAGGGAAATCACGGTTGGATCTTGAGGTTCCACGGTCGTGGACTCAAGAACAGACCGTAATTTAGGGTTCGTCGGCGACTCTCTCTAACTCTCAGGGTCCAATCTGTTTACGATCGATCTATCATCATCTAAGCCACAACTATCAACCCTTCACCTTAGAATTGTTAAGGGTTTTTAGCCAACAATAGTCATATTGATATCAAATTCAAGAATTAAAAGATTGAAAGATGATAACTTCTGAAAACCTTCAATAAACTTCAAACCAATCTCAATGTCACAATCAAGAACAAATATTGTCACTAGATTCGGAATATAATAAACAAACACAATCTTAGATAAGAAGGAAGAACGGGATGTCAATCCGTCTTCTAAATCAAACCTAAATAAGAAGAGGAATCTTCTTGCGAACAATCTTCCGAATCTTCGATCTTCCGTCAATCCGGAAATCACAATAGCGCTGCACAAATCTCTCAAACACAACTTCCACTAAAAGCGAAATTAGGGCAATCCCAAGCGCGAACTGGAGTGCGTCTAAGCGTAAGCGAAGTTGTAAGCCAAGGTCTAAAGCGAGGTGACGGAATCTCTCTTCGTCCGTCCTTTTATAGTGTAAGATAAAATATCGGCCCGGCCCAATTGCGTAGGAGATCGTAACTTAAAGTATGGCGAAAAAGATCGCCAAGATCACGGTCGTGGAAGGTTCCACGGCCGTAATTTAGAGCGTGGAATTCAACACGGTTTGAACCATCTTTTCCACGGCCGTAGAAGTTGCTGGAATGAACCACGCTTCCCTAGCCATGGTTCCACGGCCGTGGAACTGAACGTGGAAAGTAATACGGCCGTATTTTAGAGCGTGGTTTAGGGCAAGAACGTGATTCTTCCCTAGCCTCGTGCATTCCTCAAGTTGGCACTCCCTTAGCTCCTAGAAATGCCTTCAATCTATGGACATTGCTCAACAACTCCATCCTTGCTCGATTCCGTTCGGATATAGCTCTCAATCACCTATAATCAACATAAAGCTTGTGTAGATCTCTATATTGACATTATAGACAAACTAGCTCACAAATGTATCAATGCTCAATCAATGACTATCAATATGAATCAAATACACTTAGAAAACGTGCCTAAAATATCACAATATTTCATGCTAACAAATAACCCCATACTTGCCACTTGCTTGTCCCTAAGAAAGGTCTTTCAAAAGCTTTAAAACAAGAGTTAGGATGAAATATGTGTACCTTCTCAAAGCAATACTTATTTTGGATGAATGTGCCTTCTAAACAATAGATCATTCTCAAATCTTGCTTCAATCGTTTATAGGACTTTCATACACTTAATCAAAGAGTAAAGAGTAAAGAAAACTCATGAATCAATCAAACTTCCATACAAACATCATAACCCTTAAACATTATCAAAATCAATCATAAGAAACTTCAATTTAGATCACCAAGTCATATAACATTCTTTTGATCTTAAGGGCTTTCAAAGAAGAAGGTCTAGAATGTGGAAAGGGAAAGGAAACTTTAAGGAATGTGATGCATGAATCCGGGAAAGTGGACAACTACTCTTTTCTTCTTCTCTTGCGGTTTCCGCAACACCTTCAACTTAGAGCTTCGCTCTCTTCTTTTCATTTTTCGACTTTACTTTTGGAGTTAAGGATAGAGGTGCACAAAAACCGAAGCCTAGAAGATTGGCGTTTCTCAATTTTTTTATGAGATGCCTCAAACCCTTAGCGCACATACCATAATCCGCTAGGAATATCGCTCAATCCGACTTTGGCAAGACACAAACACCCGGCTATGTGAATGGTGCCGAGTTACTCATCATCATGATTGACTTCCCCAAACCTATAATTTCTTTCTATTCCTTTGAATGTAAAGTATTGCTTTCATGGCCCTCCCACATCATACATGCCTTTTTCAATAAACCCCTCCAAATTCCCGGATAGGTAAAGGAGGTCATAATTTCAATGAGGGGCTAAATGATCAAAGAAAGAAGAAAGAAAAATCGAATTGCCTTAGTCATCTCAACAAGAAGCATAAGAACTTATAGTGTGATTTCAACTTCAATTCCTCAACATGATTTAAGTAACATTCATCACATTATGAAACTTGCAAAAGAGGTATAATCAACTCATTCAATTTCTTTTCAATCTACTATTCGTTTAAGCATGCAATTGTCATCAAACTCAATTCACAAGTAGCGATTATCATAGAAATCATCTCAATTCCTTAGAAGCACAAAATTTTTCAAAATTTTTCAATTTTTATGGGTTTTTCAAACTCTTTTTCATGCAATGCAATAATGAAACATGCAACAATATAATGAACATACAATGATAGTCTCGATAGAAGCAAACATAGTGAGTAAGAGTTATTACAAACTTTTAGACCCCATACTTGGAACAAACATTGTCCCTAATGTTCAAAAGAAAGAAAGAAAAGAAAGAAAAGAAAAAGAAACTCACAAAATGGCGGTGGAGCGGCTAAAGCTGTCGGTCATGTAATCATCATCACTGCGGCGCTGGTGGAGGCGGGAATGGAGAGAAGCTAGGATCATAAAACCGCCTAAACTGCTGGCGGTAGACATCTCTCATCATGTGATCGAGGTCGTCCAAGCGTCCATCTCTAGCATCGGCTCGAATCTCCAATGCTCCTACTCTCTCCGAAAGACCAGTAGCCCAATCCGGCATCTGCTCATACCATCCCGGAGCATGACTGTACCACTCTGGAGCGTCGGACGGTGCTGGTGCTGGTGCAGATGGTGTCTGTGTAGCCCATGGAGGTGGAGCTCCATACCATGCAGGAGGTGTCTCTGCCCAAGTGGGTCTCTCACTCACGCTGGCGCGGCGAGAAGACGAGCCTGAAGCTCTGGCGGGACGTGGAGAACGTTTAGGCACATCGGGGGCCGCATCCGGCTGATCCGGAAACGTGCCAAACTCCTGCTCGGCTCCTCCTCCACCCTCAAACTGATCCCTCATCTCCTCCTCTTCAACTACGGGCGGTGGTGGGACATACGGAGGAGCTGCAATCCTGTTCGCATGCATAGCAGCGAACGTCTCCTTCCAATTATGGCGTCCAGCCATAATGGAGTACTCCGGTAGCCACTCAATACCCCTACCCGTCCTGCTCTCCCAAGGCATAGCCGCATAAGGCGGACCTCTATGTGTGGGGAAGATGAGACCTCTAGTCATGAAGGCATGAAGTCCTAAGGGTACGGCTGGTATGCGGGTACATGCAGAAAAATCAACTCCCAAGCTCCTAGCAAGGTGGGTAACTATCCCACCGTATCCAATGTTGCCCTTCCTCTTGTTCTTAAGCTTGCTCATAGTAGCAGCTAAGAGGGTGGCACAGTCAGCTCGGCGCCCATACAGCATAGAGTATAACAGAAAGAGCTCATCCGTCTTGATCTTTTGGGGCGTCTCCGTCCTAGGGAAGAGACACTCCGAAAGAACACGGTGAGCAATCTTCAAGGCTAAGTGATACATCAACTTAGCCTTGGTGTCAGCAGGTTGCCAGCGGTCCTCGCTGGCGTAAATCATAGCAACCTCCTCCCAAAAGTCTTTGACGTAAACGCCACTAGGAAAACGACCGTTAAAGGTCTCATGGAACCCAAAGAAGGTTCCGAACTCACGGATGGTAAAATCATAGTTTCTTTCCATAAGACGGAAAGAAATGGTCCTATCCACATGGCTGTGATCGAAAGACGTCACAACCTCTCTCGTAATCTCCTCGTAGGCGTCTTCTCGGATAGCCGAGAAGACAACTAGTCCGGCTCTATCCAAGAGCCAAGTAAGGTCATCTATGATGTTAAGAGGAGCTAGATCCTCTAACAATAGGTACCTAGGTCCAATCACAGGCCTCTCATGGATCCTCTCGAGTGCATCGAGGTGATCCGCATGAATGGTCGGTACTCTAGGGCTAGGAGGTGAGGGTGATGAAGGTGATGATGGAGGTGAGGAGGAAGAAGGTGGTGGTGCCCTAGAGGATAAAGAAGAAGAGGGATTACCCTTCCTCTTCTTGTTTTGGTCATTCTTCTTCTCCTTGATTCTCCCAGAAACTCTCCTCACAAAGTCCATCACTGTTCAAAATTACAGTCTGTTCTTGGTAATTCCACGGCCGTGGAACTGTCAGCGACCGTGGTTCGTCTGGTTTTTTCGCAAATCTCAGCAAACAACACTCAAACTCAGCAATCAGGCAGCCCTAGTCTAATTTCTTCCAATTTCAATTAGTTCTTCCTAAAATTTCTAGCAAAAACGAACCAAATTGACAAAGATCAAGAAGAGTGAAAAAAACCTAGGTTTCGGATTTTAAAATCCAAATTGTGCGTTCCGTGGTGATTTTCCGCTCGATTCGTTGCTTAGATCTTGTTGGTGGTTGAATTTGCTTCAATTTGGGAAGAAGAATCGTCGAAAACGATTAAGGAACGAAGATTTGGGAGGAAGGGCGTGAAATCGGCGTTTTGGGTCGTGGAATTGGGTATTTGTGGAGTGTTTTTGTGAAGAAAGTGGTTTATATAGTGCCAGGCAAAATTTTGAAAATCACGGTCTGTCGGGGTTTCCACGGCCATGGAACTGTACGGAACCGTGATTTTGGTGATTTTTCAAAGGCTTTTGGAAATTACGGTCACTGTAGCTGTCACGACCGTGGTTTAGGCCGTGGAACTTTCTGTAATGCTCCAAAGTCCAAGTTTCGTCACTTTTCTTCAACATTATTCTTCCCTTTTTCTTTTCCATCGTTCCTACATCCAAAAACACGAACATACCGGAAGAAATCGAAGGCAAAACAAAGCAAAAACGTCTAAACTAAGCTAAACTATGAATCGAAAACAAAAACAAAAATGCAATACCTTGGGTTGCCTCCCAAGAAGCGCTTTGTTTAAGGTCCGTAGCTAGACCAATCTCGCACTTATTCGAGTGCGGTAGGCGCGAACTCTTCAGCTTGGAGTTCCGGCGTATACTTCTTGAGTCGTTGACCGTTCACCTTAAAGCTTCCGCCCGCTTCACCCCATACTTCAACTGCACCATGGGGGAAAATACGCTTAATTAGAAAAGGTCCGGTCCAACGAGATTTAAGCTTACCTGGAAAGAGACGAAGCCTTGAATTGAAGAGGAGAACTTGATCTCCTTCCTTGAAGTCCTTTGGAATGATGTGCTTATCATGCCAACGCTTTGCTCTCTCCTTATAGATCTTGGCGTTTTCGTAGGCATTCAAGCGGAGTTCTTCCAGCTCATTAAGGTCTAAGAGACGCTTCTCTCCCGCTTCCTTCATACCAAAATTCAACCACTTGATAGCCCAAAACGCCTTATGCTCTAACTCTACCGGTAAGTGACAAGACTTCCCATACACAAGGTTTTATGGTGTGGTTCCTATATGAGTCTTGTACGCAGTCCGGTATGCCCACAATGCGTCATCAAGCTTCAAGGAACAATCCTTCCTAGTCCTTGAAACCGTCTTCTCTAAGATTCCTTTGATCTCCCGATTTGAGATCTCAACTTGTCCACTTGTTTGTGGATGATAAGGGGTGGCGATCTTGTGAGTAACCCCATACTTAGCTAGAAGAGCTTCAAAGTGCCGGGCAATGAAGTGAGAACCTCCATCACTAATGATAGTCCTTGGCATCCCAAATCGCGGGAAGATGGTCTTGTTAAAGAACTTAACCACCACCATGGCATCATTGGTGGGAGAGGCAATTGCTTCCACCCATCTAGAAACGTAATCTACCGCCAATAGTATGTATTGGTTTCCATAAGAGGATGGGAATGGTCCCATAAAGTCTACTCCTCATACATCGAAAATCTCCACCTCTTGGATGTTGTTGAGGGGCATCTCATTCCTCCTAGAGATATTACCTGTTCTTTGACAAGCATCGCAACAAGAAACAAAGGATTGCACATCTCTAAATAAAGTAGGCCAAAAAAATCCGGATTGCAATACCTTTGCGCTAGTCTTATTCGAACTAGCATGTCCTCCACAAGGTAGTGAATGACAATGGCAGATGACACTTTGCATCTCATCTTCCGGCACACATCGCCGAATGATGCCATCCGGACCTCTCTTAAAGAGGAGAGGTTCGTTCCAAAAGTATTCCCGGACATCCTTAAAGAACTTCTTTCTTTGTGCGTAGGATAATCCGGGTGGTATCTCCTGACAAACCAAGTAGTTAACAAAATCAGCAAACCATGGTTCGTTACCTTTGGAGATCACATCGATGCACTCCTCTATAATGTGTAGGTGTTCGTCTGGGAAGGAGTCATCGATAGGAAAATGGTCGTCCTCTAGATGTGTTAGACGACTCAAATGATCCGCAACAGAATTTTCTGAACCTTTCTTGTCGCGGATCTCTAGATCGAATTCTTGTAGGAGAAGAATCCATCTAATTAGCCTTGGCTTCGCATCCTTCTTTGCAAGTAGATACCGGATCGCAGCATGATCCGTGTAGACAATCACCTTTGCACCTACAAGATAAGAGCGAAACTTGTCAATAGCATAGACAATGGCTAAAAACTCTTTTTCGGTAGTGGCGTAATTGAGCTGCGCTTCATCTAGCGTCTTGCTAGCATAGTATATGGTATGGGTTCGCCCTTCCTTCCGTTGTCCAAGAACATCTCCTATAGCTACGTCACTAGCATCGCACATAACCTCAAAGGGAAGAGTCCAATTCGGAGGTTGGATAATAGGTGCTGAAATTAGAGCTTGCCGAATGGTGTTAAACGCATCCAAACATTCCTGCGAAAACTCAAAAACTGCATCCTTCATCAATAGATTAGTGAGCGGTTTTGATGTTTTAGAGAAGTCTTTAATGAAACGTCTATAAAATCCAGCATGTCCTAGGAAACTTCTTATCCCTTTCACCGAAGTTGGGGGAGTAAGCTTCTCTATAGTCTCTATTTTCGCCTTATCCACCTCTATCCCCCTACTAGAGATTAAGTGACCTAATACAATTCCTTCCTTAACCATAAATTGACACTTCTCCCAATTAAGAACTAGGTTAGTGTCCTCACACCTTTGTAAAACAAGAGAAAGGTTAGAAAGGCAATCGTTAAAAGAGGAACCGTATACGGAGAAATTGTCCATGAAGACCTCCATGATTTTCTCTATGTATTCGGAGAAGATGGCCATCATGCACCTTTGAAAGGTGGCTGGGGCGTTGCAAAGCCCGAACGGCATTCTCCTATAAGCGAACGTACCCCACGGGCACGTGAATGTAGTCTTCTCTTGATCATCCGGGTGTATCGGAATCTGAAAGAAACCATTATAACCGTCAAGATAGCAAAAGTGCGAATGTTGCGCTAACCTTTCAAGCATTTGATCGATGAAGGGTAGTGGGAAGTGATCCTTCCTCGTCGCGTTGTTAAGCTTGCGGTAGTCAATGCACATCCGCCATCCCGTTACGGTTCGGGTAGGAATGAGTTCGTTATTCTTGTTGGTGATGACCGTCATTCTTCCCTTCTTTGGAACTACTTAAACCGGACTCACCCACTTACTATCGGAGATAGGATAGATGATACCTGCATCAAGAAGTTTAAGAATTTCCTTCTTGACAACCTCCTTCATGGTCGGGTTCAACCGCCTTTGAGGTTGTCTTGAAGTCCTAAAGTCTTCCTCCATTAATATTTTGTGCATGCTTAGGGAGGGTTTAATTCCTACTAAGTCCTCAATAGTGTAGCCTAAAGCTTTCCTATATTTCCTAAGGACAATCATGAGCTGATTATGTTCATCTATGCTTAAATCGGAACTAACAATAACCGGAAAGGTAGAACTAGGTCCTAGGAAAGCGTACCTTAGATGAGTAGGAAGTGGTTTTAGTTCCATTGCTTTTGGAGCTTCCAATGGCTCTTGAGGAGCATCCGATGTCTCCTTAGAAGTTTCTAAGGGTGTTGAAGGTGTAGGTGAAGAATCGAAGGAAGTTGAAGGAGTGTCTCGTTCACCCTTTTCCACGGCCAGAATCACGGTTTCCCTATGTCCTCCACGGCCGTGGTTTAGGGCGTGGAAGGTGGTTACTGTTGCTCTACCTTCTCCACGACCGTGTAACCCCCTGGAGTGAGCCACGCTTTGGGTTGTAAGATCCACGGCCGTGGAATATAGTGTATGGCCGTGGATTCTCACGTTTTCTGCCTCATCGTGGATTTTTTCAAACTCCACTTCACCCACTTCTTCTTGTGCTTCTAAGGCTTCAATTGCCTCATTGCACTCCTCTTCTTCCCCTACATTCGTTAGACTCATAGTAATGACCTTTTGCAAAGGATCTTTGAAGAGAATAGCACTTACCTCCTCTCTAGACAACCCTTCTTCATCTTGGATATTGAATATATCCTCATCAAAGATTGGCTCCTTCACTAGAGTGGAAAGAACGAACTCTACTTTCTCTTCTCCTATGTCAAAGGCAAGTCTAGCATTCTTGCAATCAACTATGCAGCCGGAAGTTGCAAGAAACGGTCTTCCGAGTATGATCGGGACCGGACTATCTGCAGGAATGTCAAGCACGACAAAGTCAATGGGAACAAAGAATTTACCTAGCTTGACTGGGACGTCTTCTACAATACCGACGGGACGAGTGATGGATCGGTCCGCCATGTATAACGTCATCTTCACCGGTTTAGGGTCGCCTAAACCGATCTTCCTGCATAATGCAAGTGATATGATGCTCACACTTGCTCCTAAGTCACATAATGCATCATATGTGACATCTCCCACTCCTATGGGAATGCAAAACGACCCTGAATCCTTTAGCTTGGGGGGCATTTTCGCCTTCATGGTCTTGATGAGATCAGAAGAATCCGAACTCATCTTAACCTCACCGAAATCTTCTAGCTTCCTCTTGTTGGAGAGGAGCTCCTTTAAGAACTTGCCATAAGCCGGCATACCTACAATAGCATCAATAAAGGGTATATTAATATGCAGCTTGCTCATGAGTTCTATAAACTTACCAAACTGTTTATCTAGGCGCGCTCTCGCTCTAGATTGAGGGAATGGTAGGGGAGGTTTGTAAGCTGGAGGAGGAACGTAGACATCTTCCTTCTCCTTCCCCTTCTCTTTGTCTTTCTCTACGGGGACTTCAACAAACTTAGGCTGCGGATCGGTGGTAGTCACTCCGCTCCTAGTTGTGATTGCCATCACCCTTCCCTTAGGGTTGTCCTCCGTCTTTCCTGGAAGTTTCCCTTGATTCCTAGGAACTTCCTCCGCATGGCTGAACATTTGTTTTTCCAAAACGTTTTGGGCTTTATCAACCTTAGAAATTTGATCATCAACCTTAATGATGCGGTTCTCCAAACCTTGAAGCTTTCCCAAGATCGTTTCCAACATGGGATCGGGCTTCTCCTTCCCCGAAGTGTTTCCTCCATTAGATGTTTGCCCCTGGCTTTTCAAAGGAGTAGAGGAAGAGGAAGGTGGAGTTAGTGAATTCGAATTGGAAGGATAAGAGTTACCGGAATTTTGTTGATTGGAGCGCCAATTGTTATTGTTTGAACCCCGATTGTTGTTTCAATTGTTGTTCCGGTTGTTGTTATTTCCATTCCAATTGTTCCGGTTATTATTCCGGTTATTGTTGTTGTTGTTGCGGTTTGTGTTCTCACCGCCATTGTTGTTGTTGCCCAAATAGCCAACATCCTTTCCTTGTTGCTTTGGAAAGTTGGTCTTGATAGCCTCCTTCAACTCCTTGATCTCATTGTTGAGGGAGAAAATCTGATTTTGAGCTTCATGTGTGAGCTTTGTTCCTTGCTCCACACGATTTCCCTCCACTTTCCGGTGGGAATACTTCTCTATGACCCTTGCTTGCTTCTCAATGAAGTCCCAAGCGTCATCTTCTCTCATGTCCATGAATGTTCCACATGAGAGGGATTGGAGCTTGAATTGTGTCTCCACATCCAGCCCCTTGTAGTAAATCTCCAGCAATGCAAGCTTGGATATGCCATGATGAGGGCAATCCAATAACAAGTCCTGAAACCTTTCCCATGATTGAAACAAACTCTCGTTAGATCTCATGGAAAATGCATTAATCTTACCTCTAAGTTCTGCCGTTTTGGATGGCGGAAAGAATTTGGTGAGGAACTCCGCGGAAAGGTCTTCCCACGTGTCTAGTTTCCCACTAGGAAGAGCTTGGTACCAAGACAACGCTTTCCCCTTCAAGGAGAAGAAGAAAGGCTTGAGCTTATAGTTGTTGGTAGTCGCGTTCTTCGGCCTCATTGTCTCCATCATACACTCAAAGTTTTGCAAGTGTTGGTGTGGAGATTCAACGCTTGTCCCGCCAAATTGGTTTTGGCGAACAAGAGTAATAACTTGAGGGTTGAAACTAAACCCTTGTACATCGTCAGCATGAAAGTTCACGCCCAAACGGCGCGGTTGTTGTGTTGGATCCATCCTTTGGCCAAGAGTTCTTGGCTCATCATCTACACGTTCGATCCTCGCATTCCTAGGTGGAACACGACGATTAGCAGCTCCCCGTGGATAGAAAGGATTCACATTGATCGTGGGATCAATTTCCTCTAGCAGTGGCATGGAAGAATCACTATCATCAGCGGATGAATGACTTCTTCTTCTTGATCTTGATGCCCTCCTTGAGGATTTCTTGCTCCCCTTATTCTTAAGGTTGCTTATTTCTATCCTCATCTGGAACATCATGTCCTTCAAATCATTAACTTGGGATTGATGACGATCCATCTCATCCCGGCGAATATTCTCATTCCATTGGAGTTGAGCTTCTTTCTCCGCTAACTCCGCTTGAAGATCACGTTCGTGTTCTTCAGCCATCTTCTTTTCCTTGCGCTTTTGCCTTAACGTCCTCTCAAGCTCTTGATCAAGAGGTAAGAGGTCTTCGGTGTTCCTAGACCTGTGCATGCACTCAAAAAGATATCAAATAACAAGGGAGAAGCACCCAAGCTTGACAACCGAAAACCGAATTCGGCCTAGACCAAATCCCCGGCAACGGCGCCAAAAACTTGTTCGCCACTTAGCATGCGTGCAAATAAGCTTTAAATATAAAACTAGAAATCAAGCAAGCGAACCCGCAGTGTACGTATCGATATAGTTAAGCAAGAATTCCAGAGTATCGAACACAGGGATTTGGGGGGAACAAATTCGATTGTAGATTATCAAGCAAGTAAATGTATGAAGCTTTTCAAATATTGGGAAAACAACAATCCTAAAGATCCAAGTATCCAGCTGTGGCAATCGATTCAAGATATACTAATGATATAAGGACATAATTGAGATATGCAAAGGTATGTTAATGTAAGGTAATCGTACGGTGAAGTTCCAAAAACCTTATATGACTCACCTATAAGACACTCTCTATAAAGGTTGTTGAGGCTTCAATATAGATAGGTTCTAAAGGTAAGAATTAATGTCAAATACCCAAACTTGTAATCCAAGGATCAAGACTAACTAAACCGATTACGGTTGTGACACTCACAATCGGGGTAGAGGTTGTTGAGGCTTCACTACCACCTAGAAAAGACAAGCCTAAACTAAGTTAAGCAAATCATTAACTTTGGATTAAAGTAAAAGCAAGTTCTTAAACTTAAGGGAAATCACGGTTGGATCTTGAGGTTCCACGGCCGTGGACTCAAGAACAGACCGTAATTTAGGGTTCGTCGGCGACTCTCTCTAACTCTCAGGGTCCAATCTGTTTACGATCGATCTATCATCATCTAAGCCACAACTATCAACCCTTCACCTTAGAATTGTTAAGGGTTTTTAGCCAACAATAGTCATATTGATATCAAATTCAAGAATTAAAAGATTGAAAGATGAAAACTTCTGAAAACCTTCAATAAACTTCAAACCAATCTCAATGTCACAATCAAGAACAAATATTGTCACTAGATTCGGAATATAACAAACAAACACAATCTTAGATAAGAAGGAAGAACGGGATGTCAATCCGTCTTCTAAATCAAACCTAAACAAGAAGAGGAATCTTCTTGCGAACAATCTTCCGAATCTTCGATCTTCCGTCAATCCGGAAATCACAATAGCGCTGCACAAATCTCTCAAACACAACTTCCACTAAAAGCGAAATTAGGGCAATCCCAAGCGCGAACGGGAGTGCGTCTAAGCGTAAGCGAAGGTGTAAGCCAAGGTCTAAAGCGAGGTGACGGAATCTCTCTTCGTCCATCCTTTTATAGTGTAAGATAAAATATCGGCCCGGCCTAATTGCGTAGGAGATCGTAACTTAAAGTATGGCGAAAAAGATCGCCAAGATCACGGTCGTGGAAGGTTCCACGGCCGTAATTTAGAGCGTGGAATTCAACACGGTTTGAACCATCTTCTCCACGGCCGTAGAAGTTGCTGGAATGAACCACGCTTCCCTAGCCATGGTTCCACGGCCGTGGAACTGAACGTGGAAAGTAATACGTCCGTATTTTAGAGCGTGGTTTAGGGCAAGAACGTGATTCTTCCCTAGCCTCATGCATTCCTCAAGTTGGCACTCCCTTAGCTCCTAGAAATGCCTTCAATCTATGGACATTACTCAACAACTCCATCCTTGCTCGATTCCGTTCGGATATAGCTCTCAATCACCTATAATCAACATAAAGCTTGTGTAGATCTCTATATCGACATTATAGACAAACTAGCTCACAAATGTATCAATGCTCAATCAATGACTATCAATATGAATCAAATACACTTAGAAAACGTGCCTAAAATATCACAATATTTCATGCTAACACTCCTCAAGGCTCCTTGAAGCTTGATCAATCACTAAGGCAATTTCTGGAGAAACCACGGGCGGAATCACGGCCTCTGGCACAACCACGGCAGTGGAACTTGCAAAGCTAGCCTTTTTGAGCATTCCAGAGAGTTCCACAGGACATTCCACGGGCGTGGTTCTTCCCCCCAGGCCGTGGTTCACACAGAAATTCACCACACCTTCGTGTACTTCAAATTCAGCTCTTGTCTCCTTTTCCAATGCTTCCAAAGCCTTGATTTCTTCATTGCAGGCCTCCTCAACTCCTTCCTCCATCAAACTTAAGCTAAGAACCTTCTCCAAGGGGTCCTTGATCAAGATCGAGCTCACAACTTCTCTAGACTCCTCTTGCTCGACAATGTTGAACACATCTTCACCAATGGCTGTCCCTTTCATCATTTTGGATAATTTGAACTTGATATTCTCTTCTCCAATATTGAAGGAGAGAATTCCATTTTTGCAATCTACCAAGCATCCCGATGTAGCCAAGAAAGGTTTCCCTAAGATGATAGGAACCGGATAGTCCGCCGGGATGTCCAAGACAACAAAATCAATCGGCACATAGAACTTCCCGAGTTGCACCGGTATGTCCTCCAAGATTCCAACCGGGTGAGTGATTGAACGGTCCGCCATGTAAAGGGTCATCTTGATCGGTTTTGGCTCTCCTAGCCCAACCTTGTTGCAAAGTGCAAGCGGTATGATGCTTACACTTGCCCCAAGATCACATAGGGCTTCATACTTCACTTTTCCCACTCCAATTGGCACACAAAAAGATCCCGGATCCCTTAGCTTAGAGGCATCTCCTCCTTCATAGTTTGAATCAACTCCGAGGATCTCTTTGTCATTCTCACTTCCCCATACTCCTCCAACTTCCTTTTGTTGGAGAGTATCTCCTTCAAGAATTTTCCATAGGCCGGCATACCTAGAATAGCATCCATGAACGGAATGTTAATATGCAATTTAGACATAAGTTCAAGGAATTTACCGAAGTGTTTGTCCAAGCGAGCTCTTGCTCGTGATTGTGGGAACGGTAGTGGTGGCTTGTACGGAGGTGACGCCATATATGTTGGCTCATCTTCCTTGCTCTTGTCTCCCTCTTCTTGCAAGGTCTCTTCCTCTACCACTACTTGCTTTCCCTTGTCACTTCCCTTAGGTAAGGGATCCTTCATGCTCAGCCCACTCCTTGTTGTGATTGCCAACACTTGGCCTCTCGGGTTGTCTTCGGTTCTTCCGGGAAGCTTTCCCGGATCTCTATGAGCTTCACCCGCCTTTTGAAACACTTGTGCTTCCAAGACCTTTTGAACCTTGGAAATGGAAGTCACCGTGCTCTCAAGTCCACTCAACCTTCCAAGTAATTGCTCAAACATCATCTCCGTTCTATCCTTTGGAGGTTGAGTAAATCCGGGTGGAGGTTCTTGTGAAGCCTTTGGTGGTGGAGCTGCGCTTGTGGAAGCGGGAGGGTTCAAGGCACCATCCGGGTTAGAATAGGAAAACCTGGGATGATTGTGGTTAGGCCGGTAATTGTTGAATTGCCGGTTGTTGTTGAAGTTCCTTGGGCCTTGATAGTTGTTGTAGTTGCCCCTTCCCATGTAGTTCACATCTTTCTCCTTGGAAGACAAGTTTGCTTGCACTTGCACTTGCACTTGAGGGGTTGCTTGATTCTTCAAAGTTGTAGCACACAACTCCCTCAAATATTTCAGCTCATTGTTGATTGCATCAAGCTTGAAGTTACTCATGGTGACTTCACTCACCTCATATGCTCCCGCTTTCCTTCCATCACTCTTCCTATGGGAGTACTTCTCAATCACCAAAGCTTGTTTCTCTACAAACTCCCAAGCCTCATCCACATTCTTCTCCATAAAGGTTCCACCGGAAAGTGATTGAAGCTTGAATTGGCTATCCTCATCAAGCCCCTTGAAATAGATCTCCAATAACTCTATCTTCGGTATTCCATGGTGTGGACAATCTAGGATAATGTCTTTAAACCTCTCCCAAGATTTGAATAGGCTTTCTCTATCCTTCATCACGAAGGCATTGATCTTCCCTCTTAGCTCGGTAGTCTTGGAAGGTGGGAAGAACTTTGTCAAAAACTCGGTTGTCATCTCCTCCCAAGTACTCACTCGCCCTTGAGGAATAGATTGATACCAAGCCAAAGCTTTATCCTTAAGTGAGAAGGAGAAAGCCCTAAGCTTATGGTTGTTGCTCTCCAATCTAGGCGGTCTTAGAGTCTCCATCAAGATGTCATAGTTCATCAAGTGTTGATGAGGAGACTCTCCTTCCATCCCTCCAAATTGATTATGCCGGATCATTTGTAGAACTTGAGGGCGGAGCTCGTAATCATGGGTTGCGGGATCTCCTAAGTTCACACCCGGACGGTGTGCTCTTTGAGCCGGATCCATACGTTGCCCTAACGTTTGTGGCTCCTCAATAGCAATGGGCACAACCCGAATATTGACCGCCGGCTGCGGTTGTGGTGGAGGCGGAGGTTGTTGACGATTAAGCTCTCTTTGCACAAGAGCTTGCCTAATATCTTCAATCTCCCTCCTAGTTGCTTCTTGCCTCTAATTGGCAAGTCTCCTTTCATTCTCCAAGGCTTCATCACTTAGCCTAATTTGCTCTAAAGCTTCATCTAACTCAGCTTGGAGATCTCTTCCGGCCATCTCTTTTCCTTTTCTAATGCTCTTGGATCTAGATCTAAGGGTTTTCTCCGGTTCGAGATCGAATGGAGCTAAATCCTTGCCATGAGATCTTCGCATGCACCTAAAGAGTGAGAGATGTCCTGAAAAGCAAAGACACAAACCAAACGAGATCAAAAGCAACAAGAAAGACCTACACTATAAGCAATCACAAACTACGACTCAATCTTAACCTAGTCCCTGGCAACGGCGCCAAAAACTTGTTACGCTAAGAACGTGACACGCAAAAGTCTTAAATTTATACTCGTTATATTTTCCTAACTCCTAGCGAACCCGCAGTGTACGGGACGTTTTGTAGTAAGGATAGTATTCCGAGGTCGAACACAAAGACTGAGGTGAAATCGAGTCAAATAGTGATTAAGGATAGTGTCGATCTAGGCTAAGAAAAGATGAAAGAAACAAATAAATGAAAATCTCAATATTTTTGGGTTTGGTTTTGTGTGGTGATCAATCAAGAATCACAATGATATAAGAATGCAAAACAAACTAACAATCTAGCAAATCAACACAAACAAGCAAGACAAACACGAGATATGAGATCAAAGAGAGAAAAGGCGGATTCTAGGGGTTGGGAATTCCGATTATGGCATTGGACTCAAGCTTCTAATCATCCTTGGGTAAACTATGGTATGTTGGGAAGGAATGTTTCTCAAGTGGGGTCAATTACGGGGTAGGTCTCATGATCCACTAATCCCGCGCCTAAGGTCCTATTACCGGGTAAGTCTCTAGGAGCCTAAGGTGGGGATATCTACACAAACCGGATGGTTATCTAGGGATCTAACCTCTCCTTACCGGGTAAGTCTCGGGAAGGTAAGTCCTAAACACTTATCCTAGCACATTCAGTCCAATAGCGGCTTGTGAGGCTCACTACTACCCATAATTCGTCATCTTCGGTTTCTAAGAGCAAGAATCACCGGGTAGTCTCTTCTAACACTTAGTTGCTAACACTAGGTCACCCTAGGATAGAATTAGCTGAACAAAAAACAATCTAACATTCTAGCACTTAGATTCATCAAAACAAGTGAGTTAGTCAGAACCACGGGTTGTTCATCCTAGCCCACAGCCGTGGAAAGGCAAGAACGAACCGTGGTTTCCAACAGCAGCTTGGTTCAAGCAAACGAATCAACCAAAGGTACATCTAAGTCCATTCTATCATAGTCCAAGCCATAAACATCATTTCCTTACCCTAGAATCACATCTATCTAGCCAACAACATGCATTTCAACAATCAAACTCAACAAGCATACATTCATGGCTTCCATAGCAAGTAAATGAAATGAAATAGAGATGAACAAGTAGAACAAAGAAAATCAAGCTGAATGTATAATAAGAAGGACTTACAATCCTTCAAAAGAAGGTTCAATCTCGTTTCTTACAAAACCGAGCAAATCGTCTTCACAAAACCCACTCAAAATCACTTAAAACTATGAAAAACTAAGAATGGTGTATTCTTCTCTTCTTCTTCAAATGGAACCCTTTCTTCTCCTCCAAGAGTAGCTCCAATCCAATCTTCCAATGAGAGAATATGTGTTGTTGAGAGTGTGGGAGAGAATGGGAGTGATGGGGTCTGCCCTCAACAGCCTGCAGGACCACCTTTTATACACCATCAAGGGCAAGGGTCGGTTATGGAGATCGTGGGACAGCTGTCACAGTTGTGCGGGGAAAACCACGGCCTATTTCCACGCCCGTGAAAGTCCCAGTGGCCGTGGTTTTGGTGATGCAGCTTTCTTTAGATCATCAAGCCACAATTCGGTGCAAGGCATGCACCAACAAGGTCCCATGTGTCCTCCTTAGCTCCTAGCTTGCTTCCCAATGAGTCCGAAGATGTGTCATCTCGAGGAACGATCCTCGAATGTATCGATTAAGCTCCTAAAGCTCCCAAAATACCTACAAAACATGCAAAAGTCCGTGTAGACGTCTATCTCGATAAATATACAAGAATTGAATGCAAACGTCATGAACTAGTGCTAAACCATGCATGAATGAGCGGAAAAACTATCTAAATGAGTGCTTAAACCTACGTCATAAATCGTGTTATCATCCGTTATAACAACAAATGACAACACAAACAAGTCAATACAATCAAACTAATATACGGAATGCAGCTAAGTAAGTCCAAAGGACTTACCTTAATCAGATTACTCAACAACAACTCAGTTTCCCAAAGGGAAGGAAAGAATGCCTGCTCAAACAAGGCATAAGGAATCAGAAACCGAAACGATTGCTAGAAGTCTATAACTTCTAGTCTCCATGATCTCTAAGAGATCTCTACAAGCTAAGGTCTCAACCTTAGTCTTACAGAACATCAAGGGTCCACAACATCAACACGAGCCAAGGGAATAAACAAGGAAAGCAAGGAAGGAAGCAGCTCACCAAGAACGGACAAACCTGTAGACAAAACCGTAGGGGCGGATGGACAAACTGTGGGGGTGGTTTCGATGCAGAACGGGACTGTCGACTCCTTTGACAACAAGGAACACAACAAAGGTCAAAGCTTGCTTCTCTCAACACATACACACGTCACAACTCAACCAAGGGAGCATGCGAACATCAACGAATCAACAACGGAAAGGCCGACAAGAATCAAGGCTCAAACTTGATTCTTGGAGAAGAAGAAAAGGAAGAACGAAAGAAGATAACTAAATAGAGGGAAAGGCATGTAGCAACTCATGAACGTGAGAGAGAAACACAGAAGGAGAAGACTTACATGTTCAGCAAAGAATCACAAGGAAGATTGGTTGTAGCTTTCGAGGTTGAAGGAAAACGTATGCAAGAAACGGGAAAAAGAAGAGAAAGAGGGAGTTTATAGAAAAGGGTTGGAAAGATAGAAGGAAGGACGTTCTAGGGTTAAGATCATGATAGGAAAGCCGACCCATAAGATAGAAGATCGGATCTTCTATCTTTGTAAATTAATAAAAACGAGCGAAAATCAGATCGGCACGATCTGGGGCAAAGCCGCAGGAGCGGTTTGCCCTGCCGTAGGGGCGGCTCCCTTCACCGCGGGGGCGGTGAAGGTCAAAACTGGATCTCAAAGATCATGCCAATTTGGAGCCGCGGAGACGATAGAACTGAAGAAGAAAATAAAGGGGAGAAGAGTCGGCATTCAACGGTCATTCATTGGAACCGAAGAAAGAGGAGGGTTAGAGAATAATGGGAAAAAATCTCAACTTAACCGAAGACGAAGGCTTCGTGAAAACTCAATTTCATGCCGGCATGTGCAATTGGACAAATAGGGGCTGTGATTAATCGGGAAAAGGAACCAAAAGAGCTTAGCGGTGGAGAGGAGCGACTAATTTGGAAAATGTTAAAAGCTCATATCAGATATTCAGATGTGAAAAGCTAACAAGGGAGTGGAAACACATGTGTATGAGTATGCTAACGTGCATGTTAGGGAGTATGTTGAGGAGCATTGTGAGGTCCATATGGAGGAGTATGTTGAGGAGCATGGCAAGGTTCATATGGAGGAGGTTGTTGATGTGTATATGGAGGAGTCTATTGACGAGCATGTTGATGTGCATGCCACCCCACCCCGTAGAGCACCTGATAGTAGAGCTTCCCTCGTATGAGATCTGCTCACTTGTTATTCCACCCACAGAGCTATAAGTATATGGATGGACAAAGTATGAAATTGACAATAACTTGCATTATTAATTTATTTATCATGAGTAGGTTTGATTCACTTTAAGTTGATCTCTTTATAGGACGTCATAGAAAAGATAGAACTATTCAAATGACTGGAGCAACAGAAGGATTTGACCAGGTGACCCTAAGTTATAGATGACCCCTTATTATGGTATGGACTTGCCAAATGAAGTGAGCTTATTGAGTTAAGAGACGGGTCATTCCGCGGCGTTGATCATTCTTTGGTTCAAACATTTGTAGATAGTTGACATCTTGAGACCAGTAGCTTTCACCTTTCATGGCGTGAGATGACTGTCACATTGTTTAAGCCTTACCACCAAGACATGGAAGACCCATCTTGAGGAGACGCATGTTAGCATGAAATATTGTGATATTTTAGGCACGTTTTCTAAACGTATTTGATTCATATTGATAGTCTTTGATTAAACTTTGTGCATATGTGAGCTAGTATTACCTATATTGTCGATATGGATGTCTACACTAGTTCTATGTTGATTATAGGTGATTTGGAGCTATTCCCGAACGGAATCGAGCAAATGAGAGTTGAGTTGATATGTCCATGGATTAGGAACGTTCTTTGGAAGCAATTTGGAGTCTTAGCTTGAGGAATGCACGAGTTTAGGGAAGAATCACGTTCTTGCCCTAAACCACGCCCTAAAATACGGCCGTATCACATTCCACGTTCAATTCCACGACCGTGGATTTGGAGTCAGAAATTCATGTTCATTCCAGGGGATTACACGGCCGTGGAACATATGTTGCAAACCGTATTTGTTTCCACGCTCTAAATTACGGTCGTGGAACACTTCCACGACCGTGATCTTGGCGAATCTTTTCGCCACACTTTGAAGCCACGATCTTTTAAAGATTGGGTCGGGCCGACATTTTGCCCTGCACTATAAAAAGACGGACGAAGCAAGAATCCGTCACCTTCGCTTACCCCCGTTTACCCTCATTCATCATCGCTTAGACACGCTTACACTTCGCTTAGTTTGCTTGGAATTATTGACATCTCTTTGGGAGATCGAAGTTCGTGTTTGGCAATTCTCTAATCTCGCACTTTTGGTGGAGATTGCTGTTGAGATCTCCGGATTGGCGGAAGATCGAAGTTCTTGGAAGATTTTGCAAGAAGATCTCTCTTCTTGTTTAGGTTTGACTCGGAAAACGGATTGACATCCCGTTTTCTCTTTTCTTTCCTAGGATTACGATTGCTTGTTCTATTGTGAATCTTTTGACATTGCTTGTTCTCTTTGTGACTTTGAGATTGAATTGAAGATTATTGAAAGTTCTTGAAAGTTTTCATCTTTTTATCTTTTAACTCTTGAATTGATATCAACATGATTGTTATTGGCTAAAAACACTTAACAATTCTAAGGTGAAGGGTTGATAGTTGTGGCTTAGATGATGATAGATCGATCGCAAACAGATTAGACCCTGAGAGTTAGAGAAATATCGCCGACAACCCTAAATTACGGCCTGTTCTTGAGTCCACGGCTGTGGAACCTCAAGAACTAACCGTGATTTCCCTTAAGTCTACGAACCTGCTTTTACTTTAATCTAAAGTTAAAGATTTGCTTTAGCTTAGTTTAGACTCGTCTTTTCTAGGTGGTAGTGAAGCCTCAACAACCTCTACCTCGATTGTAAGTGTCACAACCTCAATCGGTTAAGTTAGTCTTGATCCTTGGGTTATAAGTTTGGGTATTTGACACTAATTCTCGTCTCTAGAATCCTTCTATATTGAGCCTCAACAACCTGTATAGAGAGTGCCTTATAGGTGAGTTATATAAGGTTTTTGGAACTTCACCGTACGATTACCTTACATTAGTATACCTTTGCATATCTCAACTCTGTCTTTACATCATTAAGTATATCTTGAATCGATTGCCACAGCTGGATACCTGGATCTTTAGGATTGTTGTTTTCCTAATAATTCGAAAAGCTCTTACATTTACTCGCTTGATAACCTACAACTGGATTTAACCCCCCAAATCCCTGTGTTCGATACTCTGGAATTCTTGCTTAACTATATCGATCCGTACACTGCGGGTTCGCTTGCTTTTATTCTAGTTTTATAAATTTAAAACTTGATTGCACGCACGCTAAGTGGCGAACAAGTTTTTGGCGCCGTTGCCGGGGATTTGGTTTAGGCCGAATCCGGTAACCGGTTGTCAAGCTTGGGAGCTTGCTCTCGTTATTTGATATCTCTTGGAGTGCATGCGCAGGTCTAGGAACACCGCGGATCTCTTACCTCTTGATCAAGAGCTAGAGAAAACCTTGAGGCAAAAGCGCAAGGAAAAGAAGATGGTTGAAGAACACGAACGTGATCTTCAAACGGAATTAGCAGAGAAGGAAGCTCAACTCCGATGGAATGAGACTCTCCGCCAGGATGAGATGGATCGTCATCAATCTCAAGTTAACGGTCTACAAGACATGATCTTCCAAATGAGGATAGAAATGAGCGACCTTAAGAATAAGGGAAGCAAGAAATCCTCAAGAAGGAGATCAAGGTCTAGAAGAAAAAGCCACTCATCCGCTGATGATAGTGACTCTTCCATGCCACCGTTAGAAGAGATTGATCCGACGATCAATATGAATCCTTTCCATCCACAAGGAGCTGCTAATCGCCGCATTCCACCTAGGAATGTGAGAGTCGAACGTGTGGATAATGAGCCAAGAACTCTTGGCCAGCGGATGGATCCAACACAACAACCACGCCGCTTGGGTGTGAAATTTGATGCTGAAGATGTGCAAGGGTTTAGCTTTAACCCTCAAGTTATCACTCTTGTTCGCCAAAGCCAATTTGGCGGTACAAGCGCTGAATCTCCACACCAACACTTGCAAAACTTTGAGTGTATGATGGAGACGATGAGACCGAAGAACGCTACTACCAACAGCTATAAGCTCAAACCTTTCTTTTTCTCTTTGAAAGGGAAAGCGTTGTCATGGTATCAAGCTCTTCCCAATGGGAAACTAGACACGTGGGAAGACCTTTCCGCGGAGTTTCTCACCAAATTCTTCCCGCCCTCCAAAACGGCGGAACTTAGAGGTAAGATTAATGCTTTTTCAATGAGACCTAACGAAAGCTTGTTTCAATCTTGGGAAAGGTTTCAGGACTTGCTCTTGGATTTCCCTCATCATGGCATATCCAAGCTTGCCTTGTTGGAGATCTACTACAAAGGGCTGGATGCGGGAACGCAATTCAACCTCCAATCCCTCTCATGCGGAACGTTCATGGACATGAGAGAAGATGACGCTTGGGACTTCATTGAGAAGCAAGCAAGAGTCATAGAGAAGTACTCCCACCGGAAAGCGGAGGGAAATCGTGTAGAGCAAGGAGCGAAGCTCACACATGAAGCTCAAAATCAAATTTTCTCCCTCAACAATGAGATCAAAGAGTTGAAGGAGACTATCAAGACCAACTTCCCAAAGCAACAAGAGAAGGATGTTGGCTATTTGGGCAACAACAATGGCGGTGATAACACCAACCGCAACAACAATAACCGGAACAATAACCGGAATAACAATTGGAATGGAAACAACAACAACCGGAACAACAACAATTGGAACAACAATAGGGGTTCAAACAACAACAATTGGCGCTCCAATCAACAAAATTCTGGTAACTCCTATCCTTCCAATTCTAATTCGCTAACTCCACCCTCCTCTTCCTCTACTCCCTTGAAAAGCCAGGGGCAATCATCTAATGGAGGAAACAATACGGGAAAGGAGAAGTCCGATCTCATGTTGGAGACAATCTTGGGAAAGCTTCAAGGGTTGGAGAACCGCCTCATCAAGGTTGACGATCAAGTCTCTAAGGTTGACAAAGCTCAAAAAGTTTTGGAAAACCAATTGTTCAACCACGCGGAGGAAGTTCCTAGAAATCAAGGGAAACTTCCAGGAAAGACGGAGGACAACCCTAAGGGAAGGGTAATGGCGATTACAACTAGGAGCGGAGTGACTACCACCGATCCGCAGCCTACGTTCGTTGAAGTCCCCGTAGAGAAGGACAAAGGAAAGGGGAAGGAGAAGGAAGATGTCTATGTTCCCCCTCCAGCTTACAAACCTCCCCTACCGTTCCCTCAATCTAGAGCGCGAGCGCGCCTAGACAAACAATTCGGTAAGTTCATAGAACTCATGAGCAAGCTGCATATTAATATACCCTTCATTGATGCTATTGTAGGTATGCCGGCCTATGGCAAGTTCTTGAAAGAGCTCCTCTCTAACAAGAGGAAGCTAGAAGATTTCGGAGAGGTCAAGATGAGTTCGGATTCTTCGGATCTCATCAAGACTATGAAGGAGAAAATGCCCCCAAAGTTGAAGGATCCGGTGTCATTTTGCATTCCCATTGGAGTGGGAGATGTCACATATGACGTTTTATGTGACTTGGGAGCAAGTGTGAGCATCATACCACTTGCATTATGTAGGAAGATCGGTTTAGGCGATCCTAAACCGGTCAAGATGATGTTATACATGGCGGATCGATCCATTACTCGCCCCGTCGGTATTGTAGAAGACGTCCCGGTCAAGCTAGGTAAATTCTTTGTCCCTATTGATTTTGTCGTGCTTGACATTCCTGCAGATAGTCCGGTCCCGACCATACTCGGAAGACCGTTTCTTGCAACTTCCGGCTACATGGTCGATTGCAAGAATGGGAGACTCGCTTTTGATATTGGAGAAGAGAAAGTAGAGTTCGTTCTTTCCACTCTAGTAAAGGAGCCAATCTTTGACGAGGATATTTACGATATCCAAGATGAAGAAGGTTTGTCTAGGGAGGAGGTAAGTGCGATTCTCTTCAACGATCCTTTACAAAAGGTTATCACTATGAGTCTAACCAATGTAGGGGAAGAAGAAGAGTGCAAAGAGGAAATTGAAGCCTTAGAAGCACAAGAAGAGATGCATGAAGTGGAGTTTGAGAAACTCCACGATGAGGCTGAGAATGTAAGAATCCACGGTCATACCCTGTATTCCACGACCGTGGATTTCACAACCAAAATCGACCTCCATTCCAGGGGATTACACGGCCGTGGAACACATGGAGAGGCCGTAATTCTGACCGTGGAAGAGGGTGATCGGCTTACTTCTTCAACTTCTTTTGATTCTTCTCCAAACCACTCAACAACCTTATAAACTTCTAAGGAAATGTCGGATGCTCCTCAAGGACCATTGGAAGCTCCGAAAGTGATGGAACTCAAACCACTTCCTACTCATCTAAGGTACGCTTTCCTTGGATCTAATTCTACCTTTCCGGTCATTGTTAGCTCCGAACTAAGCATAGATGAACATGAACAGCTCATGATTGTCCTTAGGAAACATAGAAAAGCCATAGGCTATACTATTGAGGACTTAGTAGGAATTAAACCCTCCCTATGTATGCACAAGATACTAATGGAGGAAGATTTTAGAACTTCAAGACAACCTCAAAGGCGGTTGAATCCGACCATGAAGGAGGTTGTCAAGAAGGAAATTCTTAAACTTCTTGATGCAGGTATCATCTATCCTATCTCCGATAGCAAATGGGTGAGTCCAGTTCAAGTAGTTCCGAAGAAGGGAGGGATGACGGTCATCACCAACAAAAACAACGAACTCATTCCTACCCGAACCGTGACTGGATGGCGAATGTGCATGGACTATCGCAAGCTCAACAACGTGACACGGAAGGATCACTTTCCCTTACCATTCATCGATCAAATGCTTGAAAGGTTAGCACAACATTCACATTTTTGCTACCTTGACGGTTATAGTGGTTTCTTTCAGATTCCGATACACCTGGACGATCAGGAGAAGACCACATTCACGTGCCCTTGGGGTACGTTCGCCTATAGGAGAATGCCGTTCGGGCTTTGCAACGCCCCAGCCACCTTTCAACGGTGCATGATGGCCATCTTCTCCGAGTACGTAGAGGAAATCATGGAAGTCTTCATGGACGACTTCTCCGTATACGGTTCCTCTTTTAACGATTGCCTTTCTAACCTTTCTCTTGTTTTACAACGTTGTGAAGACACTAACCTAGTTCTTAATTGGGAGAAGTGTCAATTCATGGTTAAGGAAGGAATCGTATTAGGTCACTTAGTCTCTAGTAGAGGGATAGAGGTAGACAAGGCTAAGATAGAGACCATAGAGAAACTTCCTCCCCCAATTTCGGTGAAAGGGATAAGAAGTTTCCTAGGACATGCTGGATTTTATAGACGCTTCATTAAGGACTTTTCTAAGATATCAAAACCTCTCACTAATCTATTGATGAAGGATGCGGTTTTTGAGTTTTCGCAGGAATGTTTAGATGCGTTTAACACCATTCGGCAAGCTCTAATTTCAGCACCTATTATCCAACCCCCGGATTGGACTCTCCCCTTAGAGATTATGTGCGACGCTAGTGACGTAGCCATTGGAGCTGTTCTTGGACAACGAAAGGAAGGGCGAACCGATGCCATATACTACGCTAGTAAGACGCTAGACGAAGCTCAGCTCAACTACGCCACTACAGAGAAAGAATTTCTAGCCATTGTCTACGCTATTGACAAGTTTCGCTCTTATCTTGTAGGTGCAAAGGTGATCGTCTACACGGATCATGCCGCGATCCGGTACCTCCTTGCGAAGAAAGACGCGAAGCCAAGGCTAATTAGATGGATTCTTCTCCTACAAGAATTCGATCTTGAGATCCGCGACAAGATAGGTTCAGAAAATTCTGTTGCGGATCATTTGAGTCGCCTCACACATCTAGGGGACGACCATCTACCCATTGATGACTCCTTTCCGGACGAACACCTACACATCATAGAGGAGTGCATCAACGAGATCTCTAAAGGTAACGAACCATGGTTTGCTGATTTTGTTAACTATTTGGTTTGCCAGGAGATACCGCCCGGACTATCCTACGCACAAAGGAAGAAGTTCTTTAAGGACGTCCGGGAATACTATTGGAACGAGCCTCTCCTCTTTAAGAGAGGTCCGGATGGCATCATACGGCGATGTGTGCCGGAAGATGAGATGCAAAGTGTCATCCGCCATTGTCATTCACTACCTTGTGGAGGACACGCTAGTTCGAACAAGACTAGCGCAAAGGTATTGCAATCTGGATTCTATTGGCCTACTTTATTTAGAGATGTGCAATCCTTTGTCTCTTGCTGCGATGCTTGTCAAAGAACAGGCAATATTTCTAGAAGGAACGAGATGCCCCTCAACAACATCCAAGAGGTGGAGATTTTCGACGTTTGGGGAGTCGATTTCATGGGACCATTCCCATCTTCTTGTGGAAACCAATACATACTATTGGCGGTAGACTACGTTTCTAGATGGGTGGAAGCAATTGCCTCTCCCACAAATGATGCCATGGTGGTGGTTAAGTTCTTCAACAAGACCATCTTTCCGCGATTTGGAACACCAAGGACAATCATTAGTGATGGAGGTTCTCACTTCATAGCCCGTCGCTTTGAAGCTCTTCTAGCTAAGTATGGGGTTACTCACAAGATCGCTACCCCTTACCATCCACAAACGAGTGGACAAGTTGAGATCTCAAATAGGGAGATCAAGGGAATCCTAGAGAAGACGGTTTCAAGGACTAGGAAGGATTGGTCCTTGAAACTAGATGATGCATTATGGGCGTACCGGACTGCGTACAAGACTCCCATAGGAACCACACCATACAACCTTGTGTATGGGAAGTCTTGTCATATGCCGGTAGAGCTGGAGCACAAAGCGTTTTGGGCTATCAAGTGGCTGAATTTCGGCATGAAGGAAGCGGGAGAGAAGCATCTCCTAGACATCAACAAGTTGGATGAACTTCGCTTGAACGCCTATGAAAACGCTAAGATCTACAAGGAAAGAGCAAAGCGTTGGCATGATAAACATATCATTCCAAAGGACTTCAAAGAAGGGGATCAAGTTCTCCTCTTCAATTCAAGACTTCGCCTCTTTCCAGGTAAGCTTAAATCCCGTTGGACCGGACCTTTTCTAATTAAACGTATTTTCTCCCATGGTGCAGTTGAAGTATGGGGTGAAGCTAGTGGAAGTTTTAATGTGAACGGTCAACGACTCAAGAAGTATACGCTGGAACTCCAAACTGAGGAGTTTGCGCCTACCGCACTCGAATAAGCGCGAGATTGGTCTAGCTACGGACCTTAAACAAAGCGCTTCTTGGGAGGCAACCCAAGGTATTGCATTCTCGTTTTTGTTTTCGATTCATAGTTTAGCTTAGAATAGACGTTTTCGCTTTATTTTGCCTCGATTTCTTCCGGTATGTTCGTGGTTTTGGTTGTAGGATCGATGGAAAAGGAGAAAGGGAGAATAATGTCGAAGAAGAGCGACGAAATTTGGACTTTGAAGCTTTACAGAAGGTTCCACGGTCTAAATTACGGTCGTCATAGCTACAGTGGCCGTAATTCTCAAAAGCCTTTGAAAAATCACCAAAACCACGGGTCCGTACACTTCCACGGCCGTGGAACACCCCGACAGACCGTGATTTTCAAAATTTTGCCTGCGACTATATAAGCCACATTCTTCACAAAATTTCCCAAAAACTTACCCCTTTCCACGCCCTAAACGCCGAAACCCCACGACCTCCTCCAATTCCTCGTTTTCTAATCGTTTTCAACGATTCTTCATCCTAAACTGCAGCAAATTCAACCACGAACAAGATCCAAGCGACAAACCGAGCGGAAATCCATCAACAAACGTGCATTTCGGGTTTTTCAATCCGAAAAAGAGGTTTATTCTTTCTTCTTGAATTTCGCGGATTTGGTTCGTTTTTGCTATAGATTTTTAGGAAGAACTGACAAAGACTGGAAGGAATTAGATTAGGACTGCTTATTGTGGTGATTGTTGGTGAATTTGCTGAGATTCGCAAGATTCTGAGACGAATCACGGTCTCTGGGTAAACCACGGCCGTGGAACCTGAAGAACAGACCGTAATTTTGGTGAAAAATGGATTTTGTAAGGAGAATGTCGGGAAGGATAAAAGAGAAAAAGGGAGAGCAAAATAAGAAAAGAAAGGGCAATCCCTCCACCTCTAGGGCACCACCACCCTCATCTCCCTCACTACCATCCTCACCTTCACCTCCATCTTCACCTTCTCACCCTAGCATTCCAACCATACATGAGAACCACCTTGCTGCACTTGACCGGATCAAGGAGAGGACAGTGATAGGTCCTAGGTATTTGTTGTTGGAGGATCTACATCCTCTCAACATAGTTGATGATCTTACATGGCTCTTGGATAGAGCCGGATTGCTTGTCTTCACGAACATTCGTGAAGACGCCTATGAGGAGATCACCCGGGAGGTTGTGACGTCCTTCGAGCATAGCCACGTAGATAGGACCGTCTCCTTCCGTCTCATGGAACAAGACTACCATTTGAGTATTGTTGAGTTTGGGACCATTTTCGGGTTCCATGAGACCTATAACGGTCGATTTCCTAGTGGAGTTTACCCCAAGAACTTTTGGGAGGAAGTAGCGATGATATACGCCGACGAGGACCGTTGGCAACCCGCCGATACCAAGGCTAGATTGATGTACCATCTAGCTTTGAAGATAGCACACCGCGTTCTTTCGGAGTGTCTCTTTCCTAGGACGGAGACGCCCCAAAAGATCAAGACGGATGAGCTATTCATGCTCTATAGCATGCTATACGGTCGCCGTGCAGATTGTGCCACTCTTTTGGCGGCTACGATGAGTAAACTCAAGAACAAGAAGAAGGGGAACATTGGATATGGTGGGATAGTTACCCACATTGCTAGGACATTTGGTGTAGATTTTTCTGTTTGCACCCGCATACCGGCCGTTCCCTTAGGGCTACATGCTTTTATGGTTAGGGGACTCATCTTCCCCACACATGGAGGTCCGCCTTATGCGGGCATGCCTTGGGAGACTAGGACGGGTAGGGGGATTGAGTGGCTGCCGGAGTATTCCATTGTGGCGGGACGCCACAATTGGAAGGAGACGTTCGCTGCGATGCATGCGAATAGGCTAGTAGCTCCCCCTTACGTTCCACCACCGGTTGTGGAGGAGGAGGACATAGGAGATCAGTACGAGAGTGGTGGAGGAGCGGAGCAGGAGTTTGGCACGTTTCCGGATCAGCCGGAGGCGGCCCCGGATGTACCTAGACGCTCTCCACGTCCAGCTAGAGCTTCAGGCTCGTCATCTCGCCGCGCTAGCGTGAGTGAGAGGCCCACGTGGATGACTACACCTCCCACTTGGTATGACACACCCCCTCCTTGGTCCACGGCGCAGCCAGCAGCACCACCACCACCACCAGCACTAGCACCATCCGATGCTCCATCATGGTACAGTCACGCCCCGGGATGGTACGAGCAGATGCCGGATTGGGCTACCGGACTTTCAGAGAGAGTAGGAGCGCTAGAGATTCGGGCGGATGCTAGAGACGGACGCTTAGACGACCTTGACCACATGATGAGGGACGTCTACCGCCAGCAGTTTGGGCGGTTCTATGATCCGAGTTTCTCTCCATTCCCACCACCACCGCCACCGCAGTGATTGATGCATGATCGTTGTTTTAGACATTCCCGCCACCACTTGTGAGTTTCTTTTTCTTTTCTTCTTTTCCTTATTTCTTTTGAACATTAGGGACAATGTTCGTCCTAAGTATGGGGTGGGATGTACTAAAAGTTTGTAATAACTCTACTCTCTATGTTTGCTTTCATTCGAGACTATCGTTGCATCTTCATTATGTGTTACACGTTTCCTTATTGCATTGCATGAAAAATAACTTGAAAAACCCATAAAAATTTGGAAAATTTTGAAAATTTTGTGCTTCTAATGAATTGAGATGATTTCCATGATAATCACTACTTGTGAATTGAGTTTGATGACAATTGCATGCTTAGAAGGATTGTGAATTGAAAAGAATTTGAATGAATGAATTTCACCTCTTTTGCAAGTTTTATAATGTGAAAATGTTACCTAAATCATGATAGGAAATTGAAGTTGAAATCACGTTATAAGTTCCTATACTTCTTATTGAAATGATTAAGGCAATTCAATACTTTCTTTCTTCTTTCTTTGATCATCTAGCTCCTCATTGAAATATTAGCCTCTTTTACCTATCCGGGAATTTGGAGAAGTGAATGAGAAAAAGGCATGTTTGATGTGGGAGGGCCATGAGAGCAATTATTTGCAATCAATTGAATAGAAAGAAATTATAGGTTTGGGGAAGTCAATCATGACGATGAGTAACTCGGCACCATTCACATAGCCGGGTGTTTGTGTCTTGCCAAAGTCGGATTGAGCAATATTCCTAGCGGATTATGGTATGTGCGCTAAGGGTTTGAGGCATCTCTTGAAAAATTTGAGAAACGCCGATCTCCTAGGCTTCGGTTTTTGTGCACCTCTATCCATAACTCCAAAAGTAAAGTCGAAAAATGAAAAGAAGAGAGCGAAGCTCTAAGTTGAAGTGTTGCGGAAACCACATAAGAAGAAGAAGGTAGTTGTCCACTTTCCCGGATTTATACACCACTTTCCCTTAAAGTTTTCCCCTCCCTTCCAGATTCTAGACCTTTTCTTTGAAAGTCCTTAAGATCAAAAGAATGTTATATGACTTGGTGATCTAAATTGAAGTTTCTTGTGATTGATTTTGATAATGTTTGAAGGTTATAATGCTTGTTTAGAAGTTAAGTTGGTTCATGAATTTTCTTTGCCTTTTACTCTTTGATTAAGTGTGTGAAAGTTTGAAAAAACGATTAAAGCAAGGTTTGAGAATGATCTATTCTTTAGAAGTCACATTCATCCAAAAGAAGGTACACATATTTCATCCTAACTCTTGTTTAAAGTTTTTTTTGAAAGACCTTGCTTAGGGACAAGCAAGTGTTAAGTATGGGGTTATTTGTTAGCATGAAATATTGTGATATTTTAGGCACGTTTTCTAAACGTATTTGATTCATATTGATAGTCTTTGATTGAACTTTGTGCATATGTGAGCTAGTATTACCTATATTGTCGATATGGATGTCTACAGTAGTTCTATGTTGATTATAGGTGATTTGGAGCTATTCCCGAACGGAATCGAGCAAAGGAGAGTTGAGTTGATATGTCCATGGATTAGGAACGTTCTTTGGAAGCAATTTGGAGTCTTAGCTTGAGGAATGCACGAGTTTAGGGAAGAATCACGTTCTTGCCCTAAACCACGCCCTAAAATACGGCCGTATCACATTCCACGTTCAATTCCACGACCGTGGATTTGGAGTCAGAAATTCATGTTCATTCCAGGGGATTACACGGCCGTGGAACATATGTTGCAAACCGTATTTGTTTCCACGCTCTAAATTACGGTCGTGGAACACTTCCACGACCGTGATCTTGGCGAATCTTTTCGCCATACTTTGAAGCCACGATCTTTTAAAGATTGGGTCGGGCCGACATTTTGCCCTGCACTATAAAAAGACGGACGAAGCAAGAATCCGTCACCTTCGCTTACCCCCGTTTACCCTCATTCATCATCGCTTAGACACGCTTACACTTCGCTTAGTTTGCTTGGAATTATTGACATCTCTTTGGGAGATCGAAGTTCGTGTTTGGCAATTCTCTAATCTCGCACTTTTGGTGGAGATTGCTGTTGAGATCTCCGGATTGGCGGAAGATCGAAGTTCTTGGAAGATTTTGCAAGAAGATCTCTCTTCTTGTTTAGGTTTGACTCGGAAAACGGATTGACATCCCGTTTTCTCTTTTCTTTCCTAGGATTACGATTGCTTGTTCTATTGTGAATCTTTTGACATTGCTTTTTCTCTTTGTGACTTTGAGATTGAATTGAAGATTATTGAAAGTTCTTGAAAGTTTTCATCTTTTTATCTTTTAACTCTTGAATTGATATCAACATGATTGTTATTGGCTAAAAACCCTTAACAATTCTAAGGTGAAGGGTTGATAGTTGTGGCTTAGATGATGATAGATCGATCGCAAACAGATTAGACCCTGAGAGTTAGAGAAATATCGCCGACAACCCTAAATTACGGCCTGTTCTTGAGTCCACGGCTGTGGAACCTCAAGAACTAACCGTGATTTCCCTTAAGTCTACGAACCTGCTTTTACTTTAATCTAAAGTTAAAGATTTGCTTTAGCTTAGTTTAGACTCGTCTTTTCTAGGTGGTAGTGAAGCCTCAACAACCTCTACCTCGATTGTGAGTGTCACAACCTCAATCGGTTAAGTTAGTCTTGATCCTTGGGTTATAAGTTTGGGTATTTGACACTAATTCTCGTCTCTAGAATCCTTCTATATTGAGCCTCAACAACCTGTATAGAGAGTGCCTTATAGGTGAGTTATATAAGGTTTTTGGAACTTCACCGTACGATTACCTTACATTAGTATACCTTTGCATATCTCAACTCTGTCTTTACATCATTAAGTATATCTTGAATCGATTGCCACAGCTGGATACCTGGATCTTTAGGATTGTTGTTTTCCCAATAATTCGAAAAGCTCTTACATTTACTCGCTTGATAACCTACAACTGGATTTAACCCCCCAAATCCCTGTGTTCGATACTCTGGAATTCTTGCTTAACTATATCGATCCGTACAGTGCGGGTTCGCTTGCTTTTATTCTAGTTTTATAAATTTAAAACTTGATTGCACGCACGCTAAGTGGCGAACAACGCACAAAGGGAGTCAATGAGAGTTCAGACTTTCTTCGAAAGGGAAGTCGAGAAAATCATGTTAGATCGAGTCATGCGCGAGAAATATCGACGCCCAAAACTCAAATGCTTAGTGCGATGAATGGGAATTCGCGAGACAAAGATGACACGGGAACCGGCCAAGTCCTTGTGGCAATTCATTGACAAAATTGAATCATACGAAGTCAACGGGGCAAGGACGTCATGAGATTAAGTGGGGGAGGATGACACGGGCACTTCGTTCCGGAAGTTTTCGGAACACTCTGGACACTAGTAGAAGACCCTGGATCAAGCCAGATCATTTGAGATAAGACCGGGAGGTACTAGAATATACGAAGTTGTCTAGAACCCGACTTAACTCTCTATATATTATGGAATCATGTAGGCTTGGCTATAACCTTATGGAATTGTCTAGAAACTTAGAGAGAGTTGAGTAGATTTCTAGTCAAGAAGAATCCGGAGAGTCCTAGGCTTGTGCAAATTCGGACCTTCCTAAGAGGGGTGACCTTTGGCTATAAATAGGGATGTCACCCCCTCTTTTAGAACATCCGAGTTCCAAGATCTCAATCAAAGTTTTGTAAAGCTCTCTTGTAATACAAAGTTTTCTTTTCCACACAAAGCCTTCTAAGTTTGTTTAGCCATCAATCTTAAGCTCTTTTGTTGCCGGCATCAGGAATAGGTTGATCTTTGCACGACAAGGGGTTGAAACAAGCTAAGAGCCACATTGTTTGGAGTTAGGGAAAACACAGCAAGTGACACTTTCACCTACAACTATTGATATCTTCACAACAAATCAATCTCAAGCTAGAACTAACAAATTCTTGTCAATAAGGCTCCCAACTCGACGACGGACATTCTTATAACATGGATCAAACTCCATTGACACAATTACAAAAACGGAGAAGCCGTCCAGATGAGGGGATGAGGAGAAACAATAAAAAAGTGTGTTTCTTTCAATTATTTTTGTTTACTTAAAAATAATATAAGTTAATTTATAAATTTATTTTTGTATTAATTTATTACTGTAATACTATACTATTAATATAAAATTTAAGAAAGGACATCGAGAAAAGTGTTTTATAATTTTGGGGACAAGGAAACCAAAAAAAACAATACTTTGCGATACTAAGAAGAAAAACACTTTCAGTTTTTCCCTCTTCTTTTTGATAGAAAAAAAGCCAATATAAATAATAAATTGTTTTTGTATCTTAAACTTACCGGATTCAAAATTTTGAAATTTCAATCACCAAGTTTGCATGTTTGGTTTTAACTGATCGTCACATAGATAAATTTATGTGACGACATCTATTGTTGGAAAAATGGTCTCCACTCGTATGTTTTAACCGATTTTCATTTGACATGCGGTGACCTTGAAATCTATATATCATACTAAAGCAGAACCCGCTTCGTCCACATGTCGCGTATTAAGACTAGCCACATCAGCTTTTTTCTAATTTATTTACAATATTGCCACAAAATATTTACGGATTTGCCATAATATCTTTTATATTAAAAAAATCATTAAAAATAATAAATAATTAGCATGTCAAATCTTCATAATCATCTTTAATCTAATAAATTATCATGCCACATCAATTTTACTCAAATATTAATTAAAACAAAAATAAATTTATATCAAACACATAATAAAAAAATATCTAGATTTTGTTTATATAATTTTCAAAAAATAATATAGGCACATTTAATTTTCGAAAAATAAGTATTGATAATTTTTTATAATTTCAAATTTTATATATCATATTTTGTTTTCTTATTTTAAATTTTTGAAAATTTTGTTTTAATTAATTTTGTAATTTTGAGCTTTATATATATATATAATGTTTTTGTTTTCTTATTTTTAATTCAAAATTATTTTCTTATTTTTAATTTAAAATTATTGTTTCTTCAAAAGTATACGTATATTTACACAATCTTTTTTTAGATGATATAAAAAATTTATGTTTTAAGTCAAACCCGCACAAAATGCGGGCATTAAACTAGTTTCAAAAGCTAAAATCATGACATTTATTGTGACATTTCTTAACCAGATACCAACACCATTACATTCATATGGACCCATTTCATTATATTTTTTTATAATACCTTTTAAATTTGTTTTTTTAACAAATTATTCTTTTTTATTTATAAATTTTAAGTAGAACCACATTTAATAATATAACTAATTTGAAAATTTTGGCGATAAAGTAATTAATAATATAACCACATTATTATCAATATATTTGTAAATTTATGGCAATACAGATAAACTTAATAAGCCCCCCTTAAATTACGAATTGAAACATCACATAAATTACTTCATCTTTTTGTATTTATAGATTATTGGATCAAAATATTCCCACTTAATCAATTTAAATTAAATATTTTTATCATTATTTTTAAAATATCTTCTTATAATTTTATTTTAGTAAAATTTTTTAAAAATATATGTATAAACACCTCATTTTATTTTTTTTATAGTACAATTAATATTTGTTTGTTTATATAAAAAGAAAAGGTATTTTTAAAAAAAACCTCTAAATTATATCACTAAAAATAATAAATAAATAAAACTATATTAAATTTACCCATTAAAAAATAACGGGTAAAAATTATGTCAAGTAACAATGAATAATATTACATTTAAATTAGTGTTATTTAACATTTTAACCAGTTAATTATCTATAATATACCCCTGCGGCAGTTTGGCCGTTTCATATACAGATACGCAGTATTGTGGCAAGACCAGTTGTCATCTTGATCGAAATCCTACAGATAATTCCAATTGAAACCGACCAACTTTGTCAAGCATCCAAATTATACAAGGAGAGGGGAGTGCACCTACCTTAGCGGCCAGTTGGGTTTTAAGCAGGTGCATAAATGAACTTATTTAAGACATTCAACTACCTGTCATCGCGCCATACTTCTCGTGATCATCGCAGATATATTCATTTCTTCTACCCACTTTCTCCTTCGCTCAATTGGTTGTCTTCCGTTCGTCTTTACTCCGGTGAGTTGCCCGCTCTCCTCCTTCTCTTTATTCCTTGCCTGTGCCTGTTTTTGCACATAAGCTGTTCGTTAAATTGACAGTCGTATTAGATGCCTTCGGTTAGTCTGATTATTTTTTAAATGTTTTGATTTGGTGGTTTGGGCATTTATAAAAGCGCGTGATTTTGTGAAAATTGGTCCAGTTGTTGGAATTTTGCATTATATGCTTGGCGTGAGGTTTTGAGGTGATCAGCTGAATTGTTTATCTGGGTTTTTAGCTGCTGGGTGTGTATCTCTAAATCTAGCTCGTTTGTCTTCTTTGCAAATTGTTAGTGATACAGCCTTATGAAGTACATATGGAAACAGTGATGAGATAGTATCAGAATATTAGGTTTGTGTTCTATGTTTGTTTCTTCAGTTGGATATTGTGCTATCCTCCTCTGATTTTGATTGTGGATGTTTCTGTGGATAAGGGTAAACTACATTGTGAGAGAAAATCCTGTGTAATTTCTGCAAATATACAAGTTATAGTACGGTTCAAATGATGTCCTAAGAGTACTATACTACTATCAATGATCTTTCTACAGGTTTCTTACCATTTGTTTTCCTTGTTAGCTTTGACAGCATCATATACCACTACATTTATGGAGGTGTTTAAAGCAGTTTCCAGGCAAGGGTCTACCTCTGAGAACAGCATTGCATTACAAGCTGACGAAAAATGCTATAGCTATCATGAGCTCATCTTATCTGCACGAAAGATATCTGCTCTTCTATGTAGTAACGATGACTTGAAAAGTGTGAGATACACAGACCTTGCTAAGTCCATTAAAGAACATATGCCAATTTGTTTCTAATCCATTCTCTTGGCTGGAAAGGCCCACTGTCTTGATCAAATTCTTACCAGTTTTACATCTTTCTTCCCACTCATACTTGGATAGTTATTGGCAGAAATATTACAACTGACCTTTCTAGGAGCTTTTATAATTTTTACTAATAGCTATAAAGTATTAAAGTACACCTTCATTTCTATTCTTCTATAATTTCCTGATGTCAGTTCCTATTTTGTTTCTTTTTGAAATCTTGTTTCCTTATTCAGAAATTTGAAGGGGTGAAAAATGGAGATAATGGATCCTTTGACGGAATGCGAGTTGGGATTGTGGCTAAACCTTCAGCTGAATTTGTTTCTGCAGTCCTTGGAACATGGTTGAGTGGATGTGTGGCTGTACCACTTGCTCTCAGCTACCCAGAAGTTGAGCTTCTCCATGTGATGAAAGATGCGGTATGTGATTTTGAACCTATTGTTCATTTTTCTCTCTCATAATTTTCATTTCCCATCTAATTGTATTGGTGCAATATTTCATTTTCTCATGCTATATTGGCCTGGAAGTGAATTGCAGTAGAACTGAGGCACCTAGGAAATCTTTCTTGGCCATCCTGAAAAATGAGTATAAACTGGGGTACTGGATGCCAAATTGGCTAAGATCCATCTTTATTGACTTAAATTGCACAGTTAATCAAAGAACATAGTTGAACAGCTATTTTTTTATTTTTGATAACTGCATCAATATATATTTCCTGTTATGTAACTTATTTTTTTCTGTTTACTTCATCAGGATGTCTCTATAATACTAAGCACAGAAGACCATGCTGATCTTATGAAAGCAGTTGCCACCAAAAGTAAAGCTCATCTGTCTTTTATACCTCCTGTTTCCAGTCATTCCGAAAATCAAAAACTGGATGATGCCTCGAGTTTACAAGAGATTGATGATCCTTATAAGATTCAAGGTATATTGAATTCTTGATAAACTGAAAACATCATACTTAATGAAATCTGTTAATGAACGCGTATGTTGTCTTCTTTTCTGCAGGGGAGGATGCAGCTCTAATTTTGTATACTAGTGGGACAACTGGTAAGCCGAAGGGTGTAGTTCATACACATCGGAGCATTTTGGCACAGGTACCCGTTGATACTTGTCTCAAGAGCAGTTGGTGCTTTCAACTATTACTGTAGGAACTTTTTAAAATTTCTACTTGTGATTTTTCTATGGTAATGGTAATTAGTATATGTTTAATATATTGCTTTTTCTTAGAAGTATATTTCCTTCAAGGAGTAGACTGCTTCATGACTAACTGCTTAGATTATTCTAATTAATGCATTTTTATGTTCTAATCAGGTGCAGACGTTGACGGAAGCTTGGGGGTATACCAGCTCTGATCAGTTTCTGCATTGCCTACCATTACACCATATCCATAATACCATAACCATTGTTCTTGTTTTTGCACTTTTTTTCTATATTGTCATGTTCCCAGTTTCTTTTTTTTTTTTTGTTAAAAGAAAATTATTTACATTTTTTGGATGAATATCCTTGACATCTTCATCACATGTTCATGGCCTTTTCAATGCTTTATTCGCCCCACTATTTGCCGGTGCTACAGTAAGTCCTTACGGTGAATATCATTTATTTAAAGCACTTTTGTCCCAGATGCAAACCTCTCGTTGCTTGGCAAATGTCCATAACAATTTCCCTATGTTGAAGGTTCAATTTATGCCAAAGTTCAGTGTCAGTGGAATTTGGCAGAGATGGCGTGACTCCTACCCAAAAGATGGATCCAAAGCTGATAATGCCGTAACTGTATTTACTGGAGTAAGCCTTCTATTAGGATTTTAAAAGTCATTCGAACAATTTGTATCAGGGTGTTCCGACCTTTTCATTTCCATCTGAAGCTTTATGACAATTTTATCAAAAAATATAAAACCCATGTATTCATATAAGAGAAAAAAAGTTTGATCATGTTTTTCTTTTCCTTTTGTTCTTTCTTACAGGTTCCAACCATGTATACCAGATTAATACAAGGTTATGAAGCTATGGATTCTGATATGCAGTCCCAGTCAGCTTCAGCTGCAAGCAAGTTGCGTCTGATGGTAACATGTTAATTTAAGTCACTAGTTGACTTACCACTGCCTCAATCAGCTTTGAGTGTTATACTGTTATTCAACCCCTTTGATCTGTCCTGTCATCATATAAGATGGTCTTATAATTACAGTTCTCCTTCAAGTATCTAAAGGTGGTATCTTTTCTCAATTCAGATGTGCGGTTCCTCTGCACTCCCTTATCCTGTTATGCAACAGTGGGAGACAATTACTGGGCACCGGCTTTTGGAACGTTATGGCATGACCGAGGTCCGTGTATATTGCACATCTTCTGATATTCTTTCTAGTTTTTACTCATCCAGGAAAGAAAAGAGTCTGTGCTTGTGGGTATGGTATGGCTACAAATTCACTTTAACAGTTTGATCTTAATGTTGGCTCAACTTTAGTTTGTCATGGCAATCTCCAACCCCTTGCATGGCATAAGGAAAGGAGGCACTGTCGGAAAACCATTTCCAGGCGTGGAGGTAAGTGTTAAACCACAAATTCAGTGAGTGTGAAATATGTTTGGAGATATTGCTGGAAATTACCAAGTACCAAATTACTATGACATACCTTTCCCTCTGTGGAACATGGTGAAAATATTGCCAATTTAATGAAGTAGCATAATTTCTGATGTTATCCAGGTCAAGATTATTTTAGATGATGGAAGTGGAAATGAAAGTGCTGGTGTTGGTGAGCTATCTGTTAGAAGCCCTTCACTGTTTAGGGAATATTGGAAACTCCCTGAGGTACATAATACTTGATTCATTTCTGCTTCATGGCAGTCAAGCAAGGAATTTTTGTTTTCCAGCAACCGATAGAAATGATAATACTTAGTTTTTAAGATTTTTTGTTGCTTATACTTTTGCTAGTTGACATCAGGAAAGATAACAATGTAGACTAGACATGCTGTATTGCTGTATGACATCTCTTTGTCTTGATTTGATCTTCTGAATGCATTAATATCTTGAAAACTGATGCATGCTGCATTGCTGTTTGACATTTCTTTCTCTAAATTTGATTTTCTGAAAAAAATAATATCTTGAAAACTGACGCTTCTGTCATTTTCATAAGCAGCTTAATGATCAGTTTTATTTTGTTTCATGTACTCAACCGATAGGTCCTCTGATCAAAATCAAGAAGTTGCTCATCTGTTGTTCTTCTTATTTCTCATGTGCGTCAGGTGACAAAAGAGTCTTTTATTGATGATGGTTTCTTCAGGACCGGAGATGCAGTAAAAGTGGATGAAGATGGTTACTACGTAATTTTGGGACGTGAGTGTACATTGATATTTTTTTCTGAACTCTTTTTCTGCTGAATCACAAAGTTGATTCTTATTCTAGAATGTTGATGTTCATAATAGACCCTCTTCAAGCACTGTCATAGACTGCTAGAGACGGCACTCTCCAGTCATTTTGCAGTGCATTCTGACACCTATTTCAAAAAATTTCCTGAAAATAATTGAACTGATTGCATTTCACATACTACCAAAGTGACTATTTATTATTTGTGTTGGGTAGCACTGTAGCAGTGGTAGCCAGTTTTGCTTTTCATGATTATTATGATCAGATGGTGTCATTCTTCACCTACAAAAGATAATGACCTATATTTGTTGCCAATTTTAATTAACTGCTAGAATACACTTTTTGAGATTATCATGGTACCAGAAGAATATCTCGGATAAGATTAACCAAATAAAACCTGTGCTGGAAAAAACTTCTTCATGTTTTCTCAACAAACTTACACCCTCCTTCCTAATTCAATATGAAAAACCCTGATGGAGCTTTCATGTGTTATAAACTTCTGATACATTTGCATTAGTATATCCGCATAGTGTCATACTCTTTTTTTTTGAAAATCTGAAATTTTGTTACATGTTAACAGGCACCAGTGCTGACATAATGAAAGTTGGAGGATACAAGTTATCTGCGCTAGAAATAGAAGCTGTTCTGTTAGAGGCAATTATTTCTTTCTATGTTTACACCTTTTATGTCCTTGGACTTGAAAATTAATTTTGACAATGCTCAGAAGTTGACAGTCTGATGCGGTGGTTTTGCACTGTCTTGTTGCAGCATTCTGTAGTGTCCGAGTGTTGTGTACTGGGGTTACCAGATAAAACTTACGGGGAAGTAGTATGTGCAATCGTTGTCCCCCATGAAGATGTAAGAAAGCAGAGGCAAGAAGAGCTTCAACCTGCCATAACCTTGGAAGAGCTACGGACGTGGGCAAAAGATCGACTGGCACCATACAAGGTAGTTTGAGGATTATGATGTTTCCATTTTGGATTGGTTTTGGTTATCACTGTTCATAGAAACCAATTGCTTTTTGATAGAAATCCTATCATTATTCGCTTATTTCACGTTAAGAGGTTTCTTTTGGCTGGGTTTCATGTTACTAGAGAAATCAGTAAAGACTTGAGTATATTAATTAACAGATTTTTTAACTCTAGAAATCATGTTTGGTTGAATTGGAGGCGTTGTATTAACCTAAACCGGGAGTTTTTTCCTACCTTGCAATAAGAGTTATTCTCTACATTTCTTCTTTAAAAGCCATGTTCATAATATAGGATATGCTTCATTATTTTCGGCTGTCCGTACTTACTATTTTAATGGTTTTATGCATTAAAACAGCTACCAACACGACTATATCTATGGGAGTCTCTGCCTCGCAATGCAATGGGGAAGGTATGTGTCTATGTGATGCTTCACTTGCGCAGAATAGCCCTAGATAAGCCTGGACATACTTAGACTGCTTATATTTATCAAGTTTGAATGACCTCTTTAGGCAAGGAGGTTTCTATGAGCAAAATATCAATATTTGAGTATTCATCTTTTCTTTTTGCAAAGTTATGGTTTCTTGGTTATATATAAGTTAAGAGTTTGTATAGTTTTAGTTGTTTGGGGTATGCACATTTGGTCATTTTTCCTGAAATCTAATATGATTAGCTAATGTTTTATTTTGGGAAAAGAACTACAACAAACTTAGGAGGTTTACGTAATGCTCTATGGTAATATATTGTTTGTTTGATTATGATTATGCTTAACTTGATCATGTGGAGAATAAGGTAGGAGCTTTTGCAATTGGTTGGTATGTTAATTTGCAGGTGAACAAGAAGGAACTGAAGAAGCTACTAACAACCGAAGAGAAACAGTGAGCTGCATAGCATAATGGTGCATAGGAGCTCTGCCAACTTGAGAAGATCATTCATATCCAGAGAACCCCTAATTTTCAAGCATATGTTAGAGATGGGTTTGTGATTTGAGACCCTAAATTGCTGTGATGTTTTTATTCAATAAAATTATCTCTAGTAGTGATTGCCTCTTGTAAGATTTTCAGTTGTACATGGAGTTGTGAAACATAATGCAGCTTATTGGGCCCAAATCCAGCCCATAGTCTGTCATTGGGCTACAGTCAAGATGAGACTTGGGCTTATGAGGATGAATGTGTACAACAACTAGATGACCCTTTGGTGGACGAGGTCACAGATCTCAATCAGTACAAAGACTACAAACTTGTTAGGTAGCCATTTGGCTCTCCAAATTCACTTATGCGCATGCTGACATAATAAGGGTTTGTTTGTGTAGGGAAAAACTCCGCACGTTCCCGACTAACTCCGAGTATATAAGCGGGTATTTTGTTGCGCACTCACACGTACAACCTCACTCGTGTATATAAGCCTTTGTGATCGAATACTCTCTTTTTCATTCATACAATACTGCATACATATATATACATGCAAAGGTCGGTGATCTAAGGCTGAAAAACAGCCGACATTCACATTGTCCTAAGTAGATATTAATTAACTTTAATCTAGACTAATCTAGATTAATACATCACCTTACCCTCTTTTTTTTCTAGCTTTTTCTAGATCTTTCTTTGTACAGAAGGATACAAAATCAAAACATAATTTGGGCTTGGGCTTATTCTAATAACTAACTCATTAATTAACCCAATTAAGATATAAATTAACCCAACAATTCCTCCCTTAATTTATATTTTAAATATCTCCACCGAATCTGAAAACCTCACCTTCGTCCGCGTCTTAGCTTCGGCTCCACCTCCTTTTTCTTGCACCGCTTGTCCCTCCAAAAAGCAAATATTCTTCTCATTTTTGCGGCCTCGCATTACCAAGCGTCTCCCCCTAAACACCTTACACCATTTTCTTGTGCCGACGAACCTATACCCCTCCATCGTCATCGCACCCAACGAGATGACATTCACGTTCGTAGATGGCACATACCTCACATTGTGTAGAGTGTGGCTTGTACCGTTATGAAGCTTCATCCTCACGCTTCCGGTACCTTCTACCTTCAACTTCTCATTACTTACCGAGTTGAAGTGACCAAACTCTCCACCAATCTTCAAGGTGTCAAATAATGCTTGGTCTCTACAAACATGCATCGAGGCAGCACTGTCCATCACCCACTCTGACTTGGCGGTCTCCTCACCCGTCGCCAAGTATACATCTCCGTAATCAACTTCACCAGCTTCACTGACCACATTTGTACGGGAGTCCTCTCTCTTCTTTCCCGGCGACAACTCTCTCAACTTCTTTAAGTCCTCCCTCATCTGAGGACACCGGGTTTGCATGTGACCCTTCTCTCCGCAGTAGAAGCACTCGACCTCACTCCAATCTCGTCGCGAGCCTGATCTTTGCCTCTGGTCATCATGCCTCCTCCACTGACTCCTCCCTCGTTCTCGCTCCCTCGCAACTAGTATGTGATCCTCTCCTTTGTCGGTAGCATCATTCTTCATCATCCTCTCACTCTCCCGCAAAGCAGCGGTCACCTCATCCAAAGTGAGAGACTTCCTTCCTACAAGTAATGTCTGCACCAAAGACTTGTAGGACTTCGGCAATGATGCTAGCAACAACAACGCTTGCTCCTCTTCTCCAATCTTATCATCAACATTCAACAATTGACATACTAGTTGATTAAACGAATTAATGTGGTCATGAAGATTACCTCCTTCCTCCATCTTGAGCGAGTAAAGCTCCATCTTCAAGCACAAACGGTTGGTCAACGACTTCGACGCATAGATGCTCTCGAGCTTCTCCCACAACGCCTTCGGTGTGGTCTCCTTCAACACACCGTACTTAATCTCGGGAGCCAACGCCAACCGAATTGTACTTACCGCCTTCCTCTGGATGCTTCTCCACTTCTCCTCGCTCATCGATCCAGGCTTCTCCTCCTCCAGAGCTTGGTCAAGACCTTGCTGCACCACGAAGTCTTGAATCGTACTCTGCCACAAAGTGAAGTTGATCTTTCCATCAAAGAGTGGAATCTTGAACGCCCTCATCGCTTCGGCCGCCATCACGCCAACACGAGATTCTTCAAGCAACAAAGTTTACCCGAACACCACCACCGTAACCTCGGCTCTGATACCAGTTGTAGGGAAAAACTCCGCACGTTCCCGACTAACTCCGAGTATATAAGCGGGTATTTTGTTGCGCACTCACACGTACAACCTCACTCGTGTATATAAGCCTTTGTGATCGAATACTCTCTTTTTCATTCATACAATACTGCATACATATATATACATGCAAAGGTCGGTGATCTAAGGCTGAAAAACAGCCGACATTCACATTGTCCTAAGTAGATATTAATTAACTTTAATCTAGACTAATCTAGATTAATACATCACCTTACCCTCTTTTTTTTCTAGCTTTTTCTAGCTCTTTCTTTGTACAGAAGGATACAAAATCAAAACATAATTTGGGCTTGGGCTTGTTCTAATAACTAACTCATTAATTAACCCAATTAAGATATAAATTAACCCAACAGTTTGGGAGTCCAATTTATCTACTATATGAGAGCTTATCAAACTTAAGGTGATTATCGCAAAAACATAAGTTCGATGGTGAGTCTCTCGAAGTCTAAACTAATGAGAGTTTATTAAAACTTAAAAAAAATTTTTCTCATTTCATAGCTATACGGAGGAAGTTCATAATAACTTATTGAATTATATAAAAAATACAACCCTATAAAACCTAATTTTAAATGAATTTTTTTAATGTAATTTTATACTTAACTCAATTTCATTATCCCAACACCTATCTAACTTATCAATTTTTTTTTTTCAAATTACTAATTATTTCAACCACTGAATAAACTTTAACGGCCAATAATAAATATAGAATGCATTATGCATATGGCATCCATGTTTGCGTAAGAAAATGATTGTAGTTTCTTATCCGACTTTTTCTTAACTTCAACGATAATATTATTTTAAACATCTCTTCCCTCCATACCAAAATTTATTAGAGTTTCTTCAATTACTTTTGTCTTATATAACTCAAATAAAATACCTATTAATTCCTTACATTTGGACAAAAATAACAAAAAAAAAATCTAAATGTATCCTTAATTATGTGGTTTAGGCACAAACTTGACGGATTTCTTGTATTTTCTTAGAAACTTCTATCCATTCATTATCTTTATTTCAGTGGTAAACAGGGAAATAAACTTAGTGTATGAGATGTAGATGCTCTTATCAAATGTTGGAATAGTCACGGTAAAAACTCGTTCTACATCATAGATTCATCTTATGAACCATTTATAAGGAGGATTTTGATATGTTTTTCGAGATTAAAAGGTTGGAGTAGTTGCAAAGAGTGCTTTTTAAAGCGGGTCAGGATTGGGTTCAGATGGTTGGGCGGACGGGTCCACCGGTCGGGTTTGTTTGGCTAAGTCTACCGAGTAATTAGGTATACGGGAATGTGACTAGGTGCAAGGACTCTTGTTTTCAATATGGAAATGAAGAGAGTGTAACTTACATGTACATGCATATATATGTTAAAGAGGAAATGGTGGAAAGAATGGTGTGTACGCATGTAGGTCATATACTTGTGTATTTCATGTAGGTCATATACTTGTGTATTTCATGTTCTGCTTTATCATGTGCTACATGCATGGTGCTTATATAAAAGCTTGTGACTTGTTTGGCATTATGAACGTGATGTATTCTTCGAATCGGACTATTTGCAAAATAAGTTGACTTCTTATAAAGGGTGTAGATCGAACGAAGGGTGCACTAGCTAGTGTCCAACATACCCTTAAGTGTTGGTCATTGTGGAATATATGACTCCCATTCTTACTACATTAGTAAGTGCTTAAGTAGGTAGTTCATTCTTGTAGATTGCAACAGCACTCATAAGGGTATGTTTGTGTTAGAAGCAAGTGGTAAGTAGTAGAATGCCCTGAGGATAGTAGGAAACGTTAGTCCTCGGGGTGGCAATTGTTTTTCCGCTCACCGAGAGTAAATCGATTAGGACTGTGTCGAATCCATGGCTTAAAGTTTCTTTTTTTAGAAACTTTTTCCTTTTTATAAGGTTTCCTGGTTTAGAAGTTTTTCGATTATACAAGTTAATAGTTTTATAACTTCTTTTACGGTAGAAGTTTTCTGTTTTTGGTAACTTTTCGAGTTTAGAGACTTTCATGTTATACGAATTTCATGTTCTAAAGATGTTAGAGCATTACCATGAGATAATCACATTCCATTTTTCGAGGTAGTTGATAAACCTTTCAGTTTTAGAAAATATATCGTTCTAGAAAATTTTACTTTAAGAATTTTTTGCATTACAATTTGGAAAATTTCGGATAATATCCATGTGGTTTGAGGTTTTTCGGATTTTGCCCGGAGGTTTTTTTTAGTTGGGACGGTGTCTTTGTGTTTTTTGTATTTTTCGGAAGATGCCTAATTCCGTTTAAATATACCCTTACGAGTGCAGGGGTACCATCCGAAATTTCCCTTACAATTTTTCATAACTAAAATTGTTAGGAGGTCCTTGGTGTTATAATTGGATGATGCTGCAACAACCTTTTGCAAATGGTAAGAGCCGATGAAGTTAGTTAGCTTAATTGGGCTGTGATGTGTGTCTCAATAAGTGTTGTAGTTAGGTTTCGCGACACGATTGCATAAGATTTTACGTAAGACATTTAGTTTCTAAGAGGTTTTGTGTCTTGAATGTGACAACATGCACCATGGTTCCATTCACTATGCAATCAATCAATCCGAGTGATCAACTCAAGTCAATTTTAAAAAGCATACGGAGATGTGCGTTGACAAGTGCATCAACTAATATAGTTAGATATATTTGTGAAGATATCCAAAAGTCAACTTGAAAGCCTAGACAAACATGTTATGTGTTGGTATGTAGAGGAGTGCACTCAAGAGTGCACATTGTACCATCAAAGACTATGAGATGGAGAAGAGATTACAAGTACTCACCAAATCTATTCAAGTGGAGCTTATCGGCCAAACCTATCCACCTAAGCTTCTTCTCTAATGTGTGTGCTCTTATGCCTATCCACTTACTCCTTTTACTTTCCTCACCAATAGAGACTACCTATCATTATGGTGAGACCTTTTGAATAATATATATTGGAAAATATGAAATGTAGGTATAATTCATGACTCAAACTATAATTTTGATAAAATAATAGTTATTTGTAAATTCAATCATTTTCATTTTCATAATATTTTTTTTTCATTTAACTTTCAATTTAAGAAAAATAGTTTCTGAAATTGAAACAAAAACAAAAAAAAAAGAAAAAGAAAAGACGGGATTACACAAAAGTATTCACACAAGTCATTCAACAAGTTCAGCGAAACCAACTGTGTTGCTGACAGACTGACCCATCTGGAAATTTCGAACCCCAACACATGTTTTTTTAACGATACTGAACTTCGTGTTCTCATCCAAAAGGATGCTTTAAGGTCAACCTAACCGCTTTCCCTTTTTTTTGAAAAAAAAAACAAGTTCAGCTGCCAAAATGTCATATGAAACCGGAAGTCGGACCATCAATTTGTTGCGTAATATCTAAATAATTAATTTTGATTTGATAATCTCGAGTTTTAATAATATCAGTTATATTTTGTAAACTATTTATAACTGAATGAATTAAAAATTAGTTTGTTTATTTATAATTTGAGGCCGATGATCCAGTTATTCAAAATAATATCAGTTATTCAATTATAAATACGAGAATGAAAAGAATTTATTGTTCAATTTATAATTTTATTATGAAAATAAAAACAGTCTTAATTCTAAACGTGCAAATACTTTGGTGACATCAGCCCTATAAATTTGAAAGCCACATTTTTCATAATTCTGTAATGGTCCATTGTTATTTTGTTGAAATATATAATTAAATGCAAATGCAAATGCAATGATGAAAAGTCCTTGTATAATATTATGAAGATGATGATGAGAAACGTGAAGAGCCATTATAAGGAAGGGAATATTCGTAGGATAAACCAAGACTTGATGTTGGATTCCCTTTTACTGTAATCGTCAAACCGGAAGTAAATTAAAAAAATGATAAAAACCGGTCGAGTGATTTGAGCAATTTGCTTACGACCATGAATATTGGAAACCAACATACTTTACGTTAATGCTTATCATGCAATCATGTTCAATAAATGCTCTACTTCCTCATTTTTAATTCACTAGTGCTGCCATTTCTTTTCTCTATTTTAATTCAATATATTAGATATGTCTAATCTATCAAAGTAACCTTGTAAATGACAGACACATAACATGAACTGCAATGAGCCTATTTGAGAGAAACACAAAGGAAAAGAGACAAATTAAACTAAAATAGGCAGATATCTTGGTAATCTTGTGGTTTAGTTTTTATTTATTTATTTATAAAAATTAATTTAAATGACTATTTAGTAATTTTGATCTATATAGTCCAAACTTAATCGAGTTACACAAGTTCATATCCAATCCAGTGATTATAAGGACTATTTTTAAATTCACTAACTACAAATCTTGTAGTTAGTGAGTTTCGAATTCTAGATGATATTCTTTTACCGGTTGTACTAATTGAACTTATGTAAAAAAATTTTGTAGAATTATACCTAAAACCTAATGTTAATACATAATTTTAATACACAAAGTTATACAAATTTTAATTACACAATGTTAATACACACTTAATATACAATGTTCAATCCTGTAATTAACAAAATTGGTCATTTTCCAATTATACATGATCGAGTTACACAAGGTCGAGTAACACAAGGTCGAAAATACAATTCTTGTAGTTAGTTGGTTTTAAAAATGAAAATCTTGTAGTTAGTGGGTCAGTCATTTTTTATCAGGCAATTTTGCAAATTCTAAAAATATAGGCCATAATTGAACATATAAAGCATGAGATCTTTTTTGTAACTTACCCAAAAGTTTCCTAAACCTGATTTTCCAAGTGAAGGCTCGTCTTCATCGATAATACAAACAATCATGATTAGGGTTTCGGGATTCAAATTTGGCGGCACGTACTAGTGGTTTCCGGCGACGACAAGCTTCGTTCAAGGCGGAGAAGAAGGGGGTAGAGAGATCTGAGGCTCGGTATTGGCACGCTTCTACAGGTAGCTAGCGACGATGGATGCTCCAGATCTGGGTCGGGTTTGGCGGATTTGCGGTGAAGAAGGCGGCTTGTGGCTCCAGATTTGGGTCGGGTTCGGTGGATATGACGGCAGCTTGTCTTCTCTAACGAACGACGATGGATGCTCCCGCGTTGGGATCCAACGACAACTTCTTCCTCATTTGTTCAACTACTGGTGGCCAACGAAGTGATTGAAGAAGATGAGTCCAACGACAGGGACATATGTGTCGCAATTGCTTTGTCATGATATGGGCTCCACTTTGTCGGGACCTGCAACTACTTTATCGGGATTGGCTATTGGTGGCCAGGGAAGTAGTTGAAGAAGATAGTCCAATGGCAGGGACAAACACAAGAGACAAGGAAACCCTAACTGCTCGGCGGCTGCGAGAAAACATTTCGGAAGTGGATTTCGGCGATTGAGAGTGATTTTATAGGGTTTTAGTTTTGAACTTCCTCTTCCCATTGATTGATTATTTTTAGAATAAAAATAATCAGGCAAAATTAGTAGGGACATACTTTGTATCAACAAACCAAAAAAAAAATTATTAGGTCAATGTTCTCTATTAATAGAAGAACTTACAAAAGAGTCCTAAATGAAAGGAAACCTTCTCAAATCATCTAACAATAGTACATTAACACAAGGAGGGGATTATCAAACTTTTATTGTAAAATTTAGAAATATAAAAAATTATATTTTATGTGATCATAACTAATTTTTTTTAAAAAGTTTTTAAAAACTTTACTAAATTTTTTATTTTAGTAAAAAAAGAGAAATAAATTATTTTATCTATTCTCAAATTAAAATAAATATACTCTTTTTAAAAAAAAACAACTTATGACCACATTAAATATACTCTTCTTTTTTATATATATTTTAAATATTTATAATAAAAGGTTTAGCAAAATATATTAATCATAAGTTAATTTGTTTATGGGCAATTTTGGTAACTAGACCTTTTTGAAAAACTATAGTAGTAACTAGACTTTTTAATATTTCAATTAAGTAAATATACCCTAACTTTTTGTATTTATTCTCAAACTCTACACACTCTTCTCTCAAGGGGTACATTTACTAAACACAAAACTAAAAAAAGCCTAGTAAACAAAATTATTTCTTTGTTTATTCTGGCCTTTATATCGAGCCTAGCTATTGGACCAAGACTCTGTGTTTGTACCCATCTTGGTACCATACTGGGTAGTCTATTTACCCTTTGCAACAATTTGGTTTACTAGACTTTTTCTATTTTTGTGTTTAGTAAATGTACCCCTTGAAAGAAGAGTGTGTGGAGTTTGAGAATAAATACAAAAGGTTGGGTATATTTACTTAATTGAAACATTAAAAAGTCTAGTTACTACTCTAGTTTTTAAAAAAGGTCTAGTTACCGAAATTGCCCATATACTTTTAATACAGTTTTTAAAAGGTACAATATAGCATAATGTTGGAGATAATAACTTCTCTTCTAAAGTTTGAAAAAATCTAGCCTAGTATATAAAGTCAATTGATAATATCAATTTAGCGTCTTTTTCACAATCATTCTTATTTATCCACCCTTTGAACACATAATATAGTTTTGCATCATATTATAGTAGATGTCTTTCCCTTTTGTGTTTTGGAGATATATACGTGCTTTTATGACATTGCACACATTCTAGAAGCTAAAATGAAATTATTATCGGAAGAATGTTTGATACATAGTAAGGTTCTTCCTTTCCATTAAAGTCGTTGAGGTAAAGACTAAATTGATTGAGATCCAAAAGTAAAAAAATAAGATCTCTCAAGACAAAATAGAGAGTTGATCAACCTATCCCCATTTTCAAGCACATGACCTATTCTTCCATGATGTTGTGTTTTGCTACGAGTCAAGTCATCTACTGTAACAAATCAACTGACTTTCCCATACAAATCGGCCGGCTGGTCTCACCAACAACCTTTGGTTTGGACAATTTGTCTTTCTTTCTTTTATACTTATCTTCTATTAGAGATCATGTTAGTCAGAAGATAAAAGTATTTATTTTTAATTATTGTATTCCTTAAAGATAGGCTTTTTTAAAATTATTCTTAAACCATAGGAAAAACTGGTTTAATATTCTCCCTATAAATAATGCTATGTAGCCACTATATAGTTTTTAAATCTAGATTTACTTTCAATCCATAATTGCAATTAGTGTAGACAAAATACTGGACAAATCGACTCAATCTACACAAGGAGTCGGCCGTTCGGTCCCCATGAAGTTGGCCGATTTCATTCACTTTTCCGATTCGATTTGTAATGTCTTCTATTGATTAATAAAGAAAGAGGTTTTCTATTATGTTTATGGTCATTATCCATTTATTATACATCTAAAGTCATATGTTATGATAGTTGAACGATCATCCATTATAAGATGCGAGAATTACACAAGAATGATTCCTAAGTCGATCTATTAGTACTCTAGGGTGTTTTTATGCAAGATGCGAAAGCTGCTTGGATGTTTTCCCTAAATAGCACGACTATATAATTTTTGATATGTTACGTTTAGTCATGAATTGAGTTTTTATTATGTATTATTGTGATGATTCGGGTTTTAGAATTACTTTATTAAGCGCTTATGTTGTTACGTTTTCTTACTGTATCAGAATGAATCAACCTATTAAAACGGCACTGAAAGACGAATACCGAAAAGGGTAAAAACGTAGAACTTGGTTTAGACAAAAAGATATAAAGCCTAAGCCGAAATAAAAGAGTAGCGTAAACAAAAAGTCGAAAAGTTGATGGAGAATCAATGCGTAGAAGTGCAGCCAACCATATAAAATGTGAGGAAAGGCTTCCATTCACCTCCAACATTCACACCGAAAAGGAACATTCCTGACTTTGGCCATTGGAAGGTAGGGGGAAAAATGAATCCTATTTCAAATATATACCAAATCTCATATCGTTCGTCCATTGTGCCCATTCAAATCAAATATATCTTTATGTTTTCATAAACTTTTAATAACCCTTCGCCGCGTAGTATATATATAAAGACAGAATCTCCCTTTGCCCTTCTTTCTCCTTAGAAATTCCCACAACTTTAAATTTCAAAATTCATATAAATTAATAATATTTAATTTTATGATTTTTTCTCTTCAATTTCCATTCATGGAAATATATAAGACATTTTATAATAACTTCAAGAAAACATAACCCAAAATAATACCAACTATTAACATTGAACAAATAATAATATGAACTTTAAAAGTTACTAGGAGCGATACAAACTATCAATGTATTTACAAAAAATAATACGTCATATATTTTCTGGCAAAAACCCTACCTCCGGTGATGACATGACAGCTGGAATGTTACATGTCATCAAATAAATGTATTAAATGTGTGATGTAATTTTATTTTTTTAAGAAAATTAATTTAATAATATTAAAAAATAAAAATTATTTTTAAATTTTAAAATTTAAATAATATTTTTTAAAAAAAATTTGTACAAATATTTATTTTTAAAAAAATAAAGTTTGAAATTATTTTTAAATATGTTTGTAAAAAAATGTAAAATATTTATTTTTCCAAAAAATATAAAAAATATAATAATTTTTAGATTTTTTTTAATCAAATTTATTTTTGTATAAAATGAAAATTTTAATTCTAAAAAAAATAATTTGTAAAAACAATATTCAAATAAATTTATTTTTAATCTTGTAACCTAATCTCTTTTATCCCAATTTTTTTAAAAAATATTTTAGTTAAAATATATAATAAAAATAAACCCTCCAAAAAATATTTTTTAAAAATTCAAAAGAAAAGGATTTAATTTTCAAAAAAAATCAACAAATTTTTTTTATAAAAAACTTCATAAGCAACAAAGTATTCTTACATTTTTTACAAACCTGTTAAAAAAAAATGTTCAAAATTTATTTTCAATTTATTTTACAAAAAATATTTGTTTAAAAAAATTTGTAGAAATGTTTTTAAATAAGTTATTATTTAAAATTTTAAAAATATTAAATATTTTATTTTTTTAATATATTTAATATTATTAAATCTATATTACTTACTAAAACAAAGGACACTAAGTCCACATGTCAATTAACTAGGTATGCCACATAGGATTTTTTCTAAAATATTTACTAAAATGCCATTCTATTTAAATTTTGTGTTATTCATCTTATTAATTAAAATAAAAAGATTTTGTTAACTAACTAGCTAAATTAATAAATTTAAAAATACTTTTAAAATATTTTTCGTAAATTTTAAATAAATTTTCAAAAAAAAAATATATGATAACCAACTAGCTGCTAAATTAATAATTTTATAATTTTTAACTAACTAATTGCCATTTTAATTAATCTCTAAAGTAATTAGTAAATTATTATTATTATTATTATTATTAATTATTTTGATTATAATTTTTATAATAGATCCTAACCACCAGAATTTATATTAAAATTTTTAATTAATCTCTAAAAAAATATTTTCATAATGTTACATAATTTGATACGTAATTTTTGAAATCTAAATTTTTAAAATTCAGATTTAAAAAACAAAAATTTAAGCATAATTATAAATATTACTATAAGTAACAAATTTGAAAGTGTTAAAAAAATATTTCAAATAACAACAATTTAAACAAAAAGAATTTGTAAACCAACGTATTGTTAAACTATAAATTTTGAAATAGTTTCTTAAAATTCTTTTTTGCCTTTTATTTATACCTTTATAATAATTATTTTTCCTAAAAAACTATCTAGCAAGATTTTGTATCAATCTTCTTCCCGAAGTCACCAAATCAGTTCTTAACTCATTCGATCATATTCTTTTAACGTAAAAACTTCTTAGACAATCATTTCAGATAAATCTTCTCCAACAAGTTAACATCTTCAAATTTCACTATATATATCAATCATCAAACGTTCATTTGTTCATCAATCTCCTATGGTTCTTTGAGCAAGAAATCAATTCCATTCTTCAAGGTAATCTTCGTATTAAAATGTATCAGTTTTGCATTTTTTAAAATGTATCAGTTTTGCATTTTTTCCTTGATTATGTAAAAAAGTTTTACGGGTTTTGAATTCTCCATTTATCAGTTGCTTTGAAAGTTTTTTTCCGAATCTACAAATACTTTTATAAACAGTTTATTTTCTTCATTCGATCTTATTCACAAATGTGTTTGATTTTTGTTTCTCAATTTTATCAATTGCGTTTCTTCTTTTATCAATTGCGGAATATGTTCTTCCATATTTGCTTTTTACGGTAAACCAAACGTTCATCTTTCATTTCTATTCTTTTTTCCAAACTATCATATACAAGTAATACAACTAGGTTTACTTAACCGTTCACAAGAATGATTATTTTACAAGTTTTGAATAAAAACTAAGATTTTGTGATTTTTAAAAATTTCTAATAAATTCGAATTTAAATTTTCACTAACAATAAAAACTAAGGGGGGTGTATTCAATCGAGACTTTTAAAGATTTTGACGGATTCTTAATAATCATAGGATTTGCAAATTCTGTGGAAAATTTTAATTCTATATAGAGTCAATACAGATTTTGTGGAAATCTTATGTGTTGGGGGAAGATTTCTATGGATTTTAGATAGTTATAAAAGTAATGAAGAATCCTACAAAATCAGTGAAATAACATATTCTTTTAAAATCCACAAACTTTTTAATACCAAAGGAATTTTATGGAAAATTTTAAATCCTAATTGAATACCTACAGATTTATATGGACTTTTAAAAATCTATATTTAATACCCATAGACTTTTAAACTCCAAAAAATTCCTATAGACTCTTAATTGAATACACCCCCCCTAAGATTAGGTGATTTTTTTTTATTATTATTTTTTACTTTTAAAATTAACAAATTTTATCCGATATGATTTATTTTGAATTTTACTCTTAACAAATACGAATTTTAAAATCTTTGACTTTTTTAATCAACAAATAAGAAATTCTATCCTACAAATCGTGAATAAAAACTAAGTTTTTATGATTTTTTTTGAAAACATTTCACTCTTGTAAAATTGTTTCCTTATTTATACGGAATTCCTATTTACATAGAAGAAGAAGGTAAGCGAGCAACAAGTTGCGCCGCTACCCCTTTTTGGATGGAAAAACCTAACCTTTTAAAAACAACATCTACAAATCTAGAGGACATAATATTACTATGCATAACTCTTTGCACCCTCTTGAGAATATCAACAGCATCGGGTGCAAAAAATCCAAACGTGTCAAAAGCAAATGGAAGAAAAACGTGTTGGTTTTCAACACACGCCCTTCCATGCTTGGCCAACTTAGCTGATGCCGCTCTACAAGCTGTCTGACCCACAACAAAAGGTCCGTTCCCTAATCCCACAAGTGGTGAGACCCCCGTCAAATCAATACATGCATCTTCCCTCCACTCCAACCAAACACCAAAACATCCGCCGGCCGCAATGTCGATTTAAATTTTCACTAAAAATAAAAACAAAGATTTGGTGTTTTTTTTTAAATTTCACTCATAAAATTCGAATGTTAATTTTTAAAATTTTTTAAGTTACTTATTTCATATTTAGTATTTTTGATTTTAAAATTATATATTTTTATGTATATAAATATTCACTAAAATTTCGATTCTTATCCAATATGATTTCTTAAATTTTTTATAAAATTAAAAAATTAAAATTTCAATTTTGTAAGTTTCATATTCGCTGTTTATCAGTTTTAAAATTTTGAATTTTAAATTTATCTAATTTTAACAAGACATATACTTAATAACAATCTGGATTTTTCCTGATATCATTTTTTAAAATTTCACTCTTATAAAATTTGATTTTTTAAATATTTTAAAAAATTTAATCAACCAAATAAGAAAGATTATCCTACAAGTGATAAAAACTAGGATTTTGTGATTTTTTAAAATTTCACTATAATAAATTTAATTTTAAATTTTCACTAACAATAAAAACTAAGATTTGACAATTTAAAAAAAAATCCCTCATTTAAAAATCGAATTTTAACATTTTGATTTCTGTAAGTTACGTAAATTATATTTAATGATTTTTTATTTTTAAAATTATCTATTTTTAAGGATGTAAATATTCACTAAAAATTTCAATTTTTATCCAATAAGATTTCTTAAAATTTCAATCTTATAAAATTCAAATTTTAAATTTTTGATTTTGTAGGTTACGTATTTCAGATTTGGTGATTTTCAGTTTTAAATTTTTTACTCTTAAAATCATCTAATTTTAATGTAATAGATATTCAATAACAATCTCGATTTTTATCCGATATGCTTTTTAAAATTTTACTCTTATAAAAATCTAATTTTAAAATCTTAACTTTTTTTAATGAACAAATATGAAAGACTCTCCTACAAGTATTGAATAAAAACTATGTTTTGGTGATTTATTTTTTAATTTTTCACTCTAATTAATTCAAATTTTAATTTTCACTAACAATAAAATTAGGATTTGGTGATTTTTTTAAATAATTTCACTCTTATAATTTTTTGTTTATAAGTTACGGATTTTATATTTTTTGTTTTTCGGTTTTAAAATTATTATTTTTAAAGATATAAATTCCCCTACAATTTCGATTTTTATTCAATATGATTTCTTTATATTTCACTCTTATATAAATCAAAATTTAAAATTTCGATTCTATAGGTTACATATTTCAATTTTGGTTATTTTCAGTTTTAAGATTATTTAATTTAAAGGGATAGATATTCAATAACAATCTCAAGTTTTATCTGATATAACTTTAAATAATTGGTGGTAGTTATTGGTGTCGAACTATATAAATATAATTACTCAAATAACATAACCTTAAGCAAAATATAAATTAAATAATATAAATACATATGTTATATTGTTGAATATTAAATTTTAAATTATATTTGATACAAATATTCGTGCACAATACAAACGATCATAATTATAACCTAATTTATATTTTATCCGTATAATCAATATACACGCCATTCAAAATATTCATTTGAAAATACCCGTTATCTATATGATCAATATACGCATTATTCAAATATTTATTTAAAAATACCCGTGCAAGGCACGGGTTATGAACTAGTTATTTTAAAAAAAAATCCACATCTCACATTTAATCCATTTATTTGATGACATGTAACATTCCGGCTGCCACGTCATCGCCGAAGCTAGGGTTTTTGTATGAAAAGTATGACGTATTATTATTGGTAAATACATTGATACTTTGTATCGTTCATAGTAATTTTCAAAGTTCGTATTATTTTCGGTTCAATGTTGATAGTTGGTATTATTTTTGACAAGTATGTTCTTAGGTTCGAGTTCAATACACAAGGACAGTGAAATTATTGACTAAAATTAAGTGATGCGTGAAACTTATATACTAACTACTTTAGGACCCGTGCCTTGCACGGGTATTTGAAAAATATATTAATTTTAAGTCCATTGATAATAGTAGGTCAACGACCTACAAAATAGATATTAATCCGTTATGAATAAAAGTAATACTCCAACTTAGCCAAAAGGACAAGAAATGTTTGATTTGTTTAATCTTCAAGTTCTCTATTTATACAAGTTATGAAACTATCAGCCTTAATTGATAATCGATGTGGGATAACAAAATCTCTGAAAATATTTAACGTAAATAGATGAGCCTATAATATTTCAAAAAAATAAAAAAATTTCTATAAAAATTTGTTAAAATATCTTTACTTTAATTTTGCGAGGGATCTTCTTAACAGATATTGGTTGTGATTTATTTGCTAGTTATAAAATATTTATTTTGGTAAATAAAAAAAAAAGGTTTTTCTAACTTTAAGGAGAGAGCTCTATTTAAAATTCTTAATTTTGGGAGCGTCATGTCAGAATGATAAGACTCTACTTTAGTAATAATATATTAATATATTGAAGTGAGAATTTTTATTTATTTTTTATCGTTGATACGGAATAAGTTCCACACAAACATTACTAGTTTCACACCTAATTGATTTACCATATAAACAATGCTAGAATCTTCAATATAAATGAAAAAAATCTTAAATATCATAATGATAAAATAAAATACTACATAGCAGCATATTTAGGATAAAAACTATATTTAAAAATCTTTTAACAAAAGAAAACCACTTTATATAACATATTTCAATAAATGTAACTACGGATAACTATTTTACAACGAAAATATGCATTAGGCGAGTAAAATGTACTTTGTAGATTAATTTATTAATTTTAGTTATTTATCTTTAAAAAAATTATCAATAAACAAAATTATTATTTTTGACACAAACATATTGTAATAAGGATTTTTAAATAGTTATATAATATATTTTTTTATAAATTTTATTTAAAATATCCAAAATGCAATTCTTCCATCATAAACAACAAAATAATATAATTTTTTAAATGAAGCATTTACAAAATTCAAAATTTAAAATTATTTACTATAAATAAATTTACTTATAAAGAAGTATTTACTAAAAATAAAATACTAAATACTAAATTTTAATTAATTAGCAGATTTTTTAAATCTAATTCACTTGGGAAATGATTACGGGTGAATTATAAAATGTGTTTTATTTCAATTTTATTAAAGGTGAGCGGCTAAAAAATACTTTTAAAAAGTAATGTTTACCGCAAGCTTCGTTTCTTGTATTTTTTTTATAAACAAACCCGTAGTGATAGATATTTAGGTATTGCTCAATTATAGGGATTTGACAAATCAAGATGGACATATTTGTGATTAAATTCATATATAAATATAAGGCTAGAATCATGAAATATATTAAAGTAGACATGATATGTGTATAATTTCATTGAAATGATCAATGGTAATATTAATTAAAGTTAGAGTCAAAAGTGTAAATTATTTATTGAAATAATGTCAAATTTTAAAATTGACAAATTAAAGAAGATATATTCATAGTTGTGTAGGATGGTAGGGTGGTAGGTATTAAAATTAAAAAATGAGATGTTACATATAACATACTAATGCTCTTATTGAAAGTTAGTATGAGATCAAATAAAATATCCATAAACTCATGATTAAGAATTAGACAAAAAAGTAAAAGTATTATTAGGTTTCAAAGGGAAATTTATCATAATTCACTTATAATCACCCAACATACGGTCCTCTCTGGCGGAGATTATTGTGTAGATTACTATAGAGCTTTGTCATTTTTGAAAGCTAAGTGATGTCGGCATAATAGATTTTTGAAGAGATTAGATTTATGAGGAGCTTTTGATGAGCTTTTTGGTGGGATTTAGGGATAACTTTTTGAGTAGATTATCAATATTTTTATAATTTTGCCCCTCTTTTAACATCATTAACAATTTGTATATTTTTGTTTTTTTGACTTTTTGGTAAATTTACCATGCAGATCTATTCATAAATTTACTTTTTTCATACATCAATTAGGTTATTGTTAGATTTTTTTGAAATTTACAAAGCTCCTTGAAACTCTATTAAAAACTCTACCAAAAAAGTAAAATCTACTCAAAAAGCTTACACTAGTCAAGTATCTCACTTCACCGAACATCCCCTAAGAAAAATGTAAACTTATACATCATGAATGTGTCTAGGAGGCACAATTCGAGTGAGTTCGAAACCTAATTCCTATAAATGCGAGGCGTATAATGTCCTATGATCCCAAACTCAAAACAAGAAGAAACAGGTCTTGGTTGACCGATGCTAGCTTGTTTAGGATATTTAAAATTGATACCATAATGTTAATTTAACCATCTATAATGAAGACAAAAATGTAAAGACATTCGTCTATTACATGAAGATATATTTGTTTTTGTTTATTTGCAAGAGTATCTGTTTTCTGTTAGGTGTCGAATGATCAAATACGGTTTTCCACTTAAGTCTGGCAACTTAAACATTTATGTAGGCAAAAAGAACTCAAGTGTGGAGTATATTCTCATCCCATTATAAGCAGCTACTTCATTGTGGCATCTATAAGTGTATATGTGAGGGTATAAGTAAAATATTCAGTTTGTTTTAAACCAATTTGAAATTAAAATATTTATTCAAGTATAGGTTAAACTTTTGACCGAATACAAATTTCATTATTAGTTTTTATTGTTAAGATTCTTCATATAGTTGAGTATATATTGGTGATGACTCATGACAGTGACGCCTTCCAACCAAACTAATGCAACCCCGTCCGACTCTGTCTCTACCAAAATATAGATATGTCCGATAAAATTGACGGTATTATGAGTGCCGACACTCAGAGTAACAACAATAACATCGGATCTTGTAACAAGACACAAATAAATGAAAACCAAAACTTATATAAAATTCAAAGGTTTAACAAAAGGAAAAACAAAAGACTCGTACCCGAGTTCAACAACAAACTGAAAGAACGATAACAGAAATATAAATCCGATCTCGTCCTATATGTACGGGAACTCCGGCTGACCACACCGTCTGGATCACTCAGCAGCATCGCTAACCTGCAGGACATCTATAACATCGGTATAAACCGTTAGCTAACATTCTAGATATCGGAAAGACAGTAAATGCACAAACACATATAAGAAAGGAAACACATAACATGCTCTCACACAACCGGTTATTATCTTTCATTAAGTTAATCCCTTTACTAATTCAACTTATGTTGTCACACGAGAATCACCGTGATCTCGCCTCTTTCCCCTTTCACCAACAAGAATAGAGGCGATGCATCCCTTCGTTACCTGTGGGCTGGTCGCAAGAGCACCTTCCATTTTTCCCAATTTGAATTGGACAAGCGGTCACCGCCCGATTATAATATACTTGGGCCAATTAAGGTATAAGGTCATCCTACTCCAATTTCCGTTATAACGTTAAAGCAACAAACACAACTAATACAATCAAACCAACATACGGAACGCAACTAAGTAAGTCCAAGGGACTTACCTCACTCGAAGGTAAACACAAGGGTCACCTACCGCTCGATCAGTTTCCTGAAGGAAAGAAAGATTTGCTGCTCAAACAAGGCATAGCGTATCAGAAACGAACCGAAAGCTAGAAGTCTACAACTTCTAGTCCCAATGATCTTCAAGAGATCTCCAACAAGCTAGGGACACGATCCCTAGTCTCACAGGTATCCCAAGGAACAACAACAACAACACAACTCAAGGAAAGGAACGAGGAATCCAAGAAAGGAAGCAACTCACTAAAGACGGGAGTTACTACAGATGGACCACGGAGGCGGTTCTGGGTAAATCCGTAGGGGCGGATGGTTGCAGGCGCGGGGGCGGGTCCTGACAACCGTGACAGAACGGTCGTCAAGACTTCTTTTGACATCAACGTCACAACAAAGAGACCAAAGCTTAAACCTTTGATTCACACACGTAAATTCTCAACCAAAGGAGCCTGAAAACATATACGTATCAACAACGAAAGACAAACAAGAATCAAGACTCGATCTTGATTCATGTGAAGACGAAGAAAAAGAAACGAGAAAGAGAAAGAGGAACAGAAGGAGGAGAAGCATGCAACACGCTCAAGAATGTAAGGAAGATCAAAGGGATGAAGACTTACACGTTCGGAAGAGGGTCACAAGGAAAAGGCTGCATCTTTGCTTGAGGTTGAAGAAAACGTAAGCAAGAAATGAAAAAAGGAAGAGACGGCGGGAATTCATAGAGAACGGTTGGGAGAGAACGAAGGAAAGTCAGATTTAGAGTTAGGAGGTAGAAGGAAAGCCGACCCATAAGATAGAATATCAGATCTTCTAAGAAAGGAAGGAAATAAAAACGGAATAAAATAGATCGGGCGCCATTTGGGGTTAGTCGTAGGGGCGGCTGACCCGATCGCGACCGCTACTGGCCGCAGGGGCGCCCCCCTTCACAACGGGGGCGGTAAAGGCTAAAATTCGGTTGTTACAGTGAATGTTAACCAAATTGAAAGATATGGTTGGCTCGTGTGCATTTGAAACAATGTTTTAAATATTTTAAGCAATCACACTATTTAGAAAAATAAAATCAGTGATGTGTCAAAAAAGACTTCGCTTTGTCCTTTATGTCGTTTTGCACATTGTTAAATTATACCGTTAAAGGCTCGTTTGGTATGACTATATGAATGAGGTTGGAATCAAGAATTGGAATGGAATAAGGAGTTGGAATAAGCCATTCCTGATACTTGGTGTTTGGTATGATGTTGGAATGAAATATTTTTGACATATGTTTTTGATTTTATATGAGTTATGAAACGAGAAATCGTATAATATTTGATTATATTTGTGCGAATGTTTATAATGTAAATATATGCTATGTTTTAAACTACATTTAAGAAAAATAAAGACGAATAACTTAAAGATTAAACACTACACAATCGTCAACCCAAATAAATAAGTATATATTTTTTCTAATTGAACAAATTATATTATTTTCGAGCATTTTCTGGTTACATTACATCTTGAATGAATTATTCGTATTATAGTTAAACATTTTTTTTTGTCAAAATCATGTTTTTCACAAAATAATTATATAATTTAAATTAATTGATGGACAATAAAAAATTTTATAAAAAAATATTATTTTTATATTGTGAAACTAAATAAGCAAGTATATATGTACTAAAAGTACATAAATACAGTTTAAAATTTAAAATGAGTTTATGTTAAAATGGGATACCCACCTTTAATTTATGGAATCAACTTCTTCTCTAAAGTTCTTTTAGTATGTCAATGCTAGATGTTAAACTCGTGTACATGGGCGTTCTCCCTCACACTCTTGTAATCGATATACGTAACAATGATTTTCACATTGCTAATTTATAAGTTCTTATGAATGTTAATGATTACTTAAAACCTCGACACTTTTGTTTTTCTGATTTAGTGATTTACCTAAGGACATTTAGATAGATTGATGTGGTTGTACTTGTATCAAGGGAACTATTTAAGTGGCAATACTCGTTTATGCAATTTTGTGAATGCACTAGGAGAAAGAGTAAAGATAGATTAAGCTTTTCATGCAAGTGAAAAAGACGGCAATATAGTTGCATATACATTTCTTAAAAAGTTGTAATATCTAAGTGAAATAACAAAGTAAAATGTACTTAGAGGTCCCATAACTCATTCTTAAAAAGTTGTTATAAATCTTATTTAAACAATTTTTTTTTCATAATAGATATGAATCTGTATAGACAAGAATCGTCGTATGGTATAATTCTTAAAATCGAAATCGAATGTAAATGTTGTGGCGATATCTAAATTTAGTATAAATATATATATATTTTTTTAAAGATTTAGCGTAAAATAAACATGTAAACAAAAATGTACCAATTTAATTTTTTAAAATTCCCACTGAAAATCACAACAAATATGTGCCCAATTTTTTCTTAAAAACAACTGAAAACATCATCCGAATGGAGCTAGTTACAACACACAACAATGACTCATACGTCGGTGACTATTATCATAACTCATAAAACGGCATATCTTGCAAAGAGGTCTTCCGTGCAAGAATCTTAGCACCATAAATTTTCAACTTTTAAGAGAGAATTAATTGATAAATATTAAAAGTTTTATATTTTTAATATTGGGATTAATTTTTTTTTTGTAGATGAAGGAAAAAATGAACTGTTTTTTACACAATAGTAATAATAACAACAACAACAATAATAATAATAACAACAACAATAATAATAATAATATCCCGTGCGTACAAGTGTAGCTTACCAACAATTATTATTAAAAACTTGATGGCTCTAGTTTTTCTCTCTCTTTTTCATTTTCATCTTTTAAAAGAGCATTCTCCAAAAGGTGTGTACGCAAATAAGCTTTTATGTCTTTCCAAGAATAATGTCTAACGATAGCGAATCCGCAGTGTACGGATCAATCGTAGTATGGGCTGGTATTCTGGAGTCGATATCAGAGAATTGGTGAGAACAAAGCAGTAAAAGCAATCTACTTGTATAGCAAGAAAAATAATGATCAATATAAAGAATATAGATGTAAGAATAATTGGGAATGCGGATTCTCAAGATCCAAGTATCCGGTTGTGGCGTTCGATTCAAGAAGTCTAAGGATATGTACCGACAAAGCTGGATAGCAAAAGTATATCTCTAAGGTAGGTATCATACGGTGAAGTTCCAACACCCTTTTATCTCACCAAAAGGAATCTACTTAACGGATGTTGAGTCTCGTCAAGAAGAGGTTCTAAGGATAGGATTACGCTCTCGATACCAAACACCAAACCCCAAGGAAGTCAAAGGAAAGACAAAGATAAGGCTTTGACACTCTTCACCTTAATAGAGGGTTTTGAAGCCCCTATTACCTGGAACTCGTAGAAACTTACAACCAAGCAAGGCTATGGGTTAGAAAGGTTCACAAAGGTTAGGATTTAGGCAATCTTTGACTTTGGATAAAGGCAAAAGCGAAACGTACAAAACAGAGGAAACCACGAAAGGATCTTGGAAAACCACGGGTGTGGTTCCTGAAGAACAGGCCGTGGAAAACTCGTTCGAGGGTTTCATCTCACAACTCTCAGGGTCCGATCTGTTAAGGCTCAATCTATCATCATCTGTACCACAACCATCAACCCTTTACCCTAGAATCGCAAGGGGTTTAACCAACAATCATCATCATATTCAATTCAAGATTAAGAAAGGGAATCAAGAATGACATGCAATCAAGAAGAACACAAAAATGAATAAATATGAATCAATAATCAATCTTCAAATATCAATAATTGAATCAAACAACGTATAATCCCAGAATATGTGTTCTCAAAGACAATAATCAAAGAACTAAGAAAATCTCACAAAATCTCCAATCTTCAAGTCGGGATCAAGAAAGTTCTTCAATCTCCTTCGATGATGAACCAATCAAATCTCGAACGTGAAGAAATCCTAACTATGGAAGTGAATCCAAATGTGTAGTGTATAAGCCGTCCTAAAAAATGTTGCCGTCGACCTCCTTTTATAAGATAAAATTAGGTCTAAAGGCTTCCTCCTTTCTTGCTGATGTGGCAATAACGGAATGGTCTTTTCTGAAGAAAACCACGGGTGACATCATCACAACCACAGCCGTGGTTTGTCCCGTGATGACTCTCGACATTCCTTTCCATGTGTGAAATTCAAAGAAATACAAAAAACGCCGGCCGTGGAAGTTCCTTCTTGGGCCGTGGTTCTTCCTTTTCGATGCTTTTCTCCTTTGCTTCACTTCATACTCCTTCCTATGATTCTCTAATGCTTCCTAATAAACTCCACATCGAACAATACTCTATAAATGCTCCTTATCCACTCCAATTCCGTGCCAATTCACCTAAAATCACAACAAGGCTCGTGTAGATCTCAATTCCAAGATAATAGATGAATATACTCAATAAATGTTATGAAAACATGTCCATGTACTTCAAAAGAAAAGGAAAATTATCTATATGCACATCTAAACTACGTCATATGTCATGCTATCAAGCATTAATTAATTAATATAAAAATTCAATTTTATTTTTTGAGAAATAAATAACTTTTTACCTTTTAAACATTGAATAATCTATTATGTTATTTTTTTTGCGGGCACATTAATTGTCTCATATAAAACTAATCAATTATCTCCTCGTATATTATCTTATCTTACTACCCTTTATTTTTAACTTTTGAGAGAGTAGTAATTAATTGTAGCACTCAGTTTATTAGGCGAGTTTTTGATATTTATTTTTTCTATTTCTATCGATATTTTATTAGCTTTAAATATTTTTAAAGAATGATTTTCCTTTCGATATATATATATATTTACGAGCTTATGTTTTGTATATAATTTCCGTATGTCATTTACGGAAAATTTTGGGATATTTTTCCGATCCTAAAAATAACGTTCCGGGTATTTTTGATCGAGATTTATTTATTTTTATTCCCACATTTATTTATTTTATTAATTTTTTTTTTCGTACCAGCTTTTGAGTCCAACCTTTGGACTTCTCCCGCCCAGCTAAAGCCTAGCCTAGCACCCTCTACCTACCGACCCCTTGCTTCTTGCCCACAACCCTAGCTGCCTTATCGCTCTCTCTCTCTCTCTCTCTTTCACACCCACTCTTTGCAAGGAGCCTCATCTGAACTCTCCCTTTACGCCAGCACAGTGACACACCACCACATCCTTTGCTCTACTTTCACTCCCTCCTTCACTCCTCTGTTGAGACAGTTTCGCCGGAGAGCCATCCTCCGGAGCTCCTCCAGTTGCGACCCACGCGAGTCACCACCTAGCCGGGCTCGTGTCCTCCGCCGCAAACCTCTCTGCGCAACCGTCCCCTGCTCCAGTGAACTCGCCAGATTGAGAGAGCACCTGCTCCATGTATGCCGCCAGGGACGATGCCGGAGAAGCCACTGGAGGGCCGCCCTTTGCCTGCTCCAACTTCTTACCCCTTGCCACCTACACACCACCGAAGGGAGCCCATTGAATTCGCCGTCGTCTGCCCGCCTTTGACCTTCCGGAGCCACTGAAGGGCGACTGCCCTTGCCGCTGCAACACGCCGCACCATGTTCTCTTCTCGATCCCCCTTTGAAACTTCTTCCTCGCCGGAGCACCTCTGTGTTTCCCTCTCGCCGCCGCCGCCAGACACCAGGATCGCCGCCCTAGCGCAACCAAAGCCGAGCGCCGCTTGCGCTCTCTCTCCCCGCGCCGCCTCCCATATCTCCTCTCCTGCGCTTGTTCAGAGGAAGGAGAAAGACCTTTTATATAATTTCTAAGCGGGCCCCTCTGTTTAATGTAATTACAAAAATTACCCAACATTTTGTATTTACATATTTGACCCACATTTTGGAAAATAACATCTATGCCCCTACAGAATTTATTTACATGTTTGGGCCATATATTTATTTGCAGTTTGTGACCCAAGTTTTTAAAATTATCAATTATGCCTTTGTTGGATTAATTCGGTTATGGCAAAGATTTAATCCCGGGTTTTTAATGTTGACTTTTGAAAACGAGTTTTTCTTAGAGTTTTATATATTATATATTCTTTTTAAATTTAGCATATGAGCTAAATTTGCTTAATGTTGATGTTAGGTTCGGAGACGTCCCGATAAAGGCCTAACGAGTCCAAAGTCGACATCCATTGATCGACTTCCGTCTTTTGGCGTCGTGTGAGTATCCTTTCCCGCGTTTTAGTTATGTTTAGTATTAGTATCATGATAGGTTGGATCTAGCATAACTTAGAGAGAATACCAAGTAGTGGTTATGAACCTTAGGTGAGTGTTTGAGGATTGTGAAATGTTTTATGACTTAAGGTGTTGATATCATCTTGTGAGGCTTGTGAGGTTTGAGAATTGGAGTATATGATTGTTGAGTTTATGGTCTAGGGTATGCGTATCCTAACATGATGCTTTTACCGTTGAGTTTGTTTGGACTAGGCATGTTTATCCTAGTATGTGTTATGGGTTATGATCCTGTGAGATCATAGAGTCTAGAAGTCTAAGGACTTCTAGCTTGTGTTGAGTGACATGTGAGCATGAGAGATTCTAGGATGTGGTCTTAGAATTGAGAGTCAAATGATCTTGCGCAGATCATTTGTATAGAAGTCTAAGACTTCTATTGTGAGTGGGCTATTGTTGATATAGTTATCTTCTTGTGAGCAGGTCATGGGCTTCCTCTTCTAAGGAAGCGAGAGTGTTGTGAGTTGAGTGTGGTGACGAGGTAAGTCTCCGGACTTACTTAGCTCGTATTCCTTGTATTAGCATTGATGTGTGTTTGGTGGTGTGTGTTTATTGTTTATTATTTATAACAATTAAACCGGAATTAGGATTACCGACCTTTATATTATTTTGGCCCAAGTGTATGATAACGGGCGGTGACAACTTGCCTGGCTCCCGCGAGAGCTAGGAGGTTCTCGGCGACTATCCCGTGCTGGTAGACGGTCAGATGCATCAGTACCATTCCATGCCGGTAAGTAGGGACCGAGGCGAGTTTCGGTGACTCTCGTGTCACAACCTAAGTTGAATTAGAACGGGATACGACTTAAAAATAATAAAGATAATAAACCGGATTGATGTGCTTTTATGTATGTTGTATGCTTGTGATGAGATTACTTGTGTATGTGCCTTTCCCATTAATTCTAATGCTTCGAATATGAGCTAACGGTTTTATACCGATTGTTGTAGATTGCCTTGCAGGTTAGGAATGCGGCCGAGAGATCCGGAAAAGTGGGCAGCCGGGGTCCGTACATTTTAGGAAGGGTTTTTGGATAGAGTTGAGTTGTGTTTTATCCTTCGATAGTTGTGTTTTGTCCTTCGATAGTTGTGTTTTGTGTGCCGTGTTTTTGGCGTTTGGGTTTTGTGTTGTATCTCGGCTGAAGTCTTTTGTTTGTATAGTTTCGGGTTTCATTGCACTGCATAAAAATGTATTTCATTTTGGCCTTTATTTGTGCCTTGTTGCAAGATCCGGTGAAATTGTTGTCAGGCTAAGGGTCGGGATCCATTGTGAGGTCCCAACCCGTAGCGCCCCGAGTCCCGCGGATTCGGGGTGTTACAAAAGTGGTATCAGAGCCCTAGGTTGACAACAATGGCACTCGCAATCTTTTAAAGGCCGAATGAGGAATAAACAGAACCCACACGGGTTCTGACTTTTCGTTTTCAAAATCACATGCATGAGTCGGGGTAGAATGTACGGACCACCACTCCTTCCGCGGATCTCGGCAGCTTAGTTTATTGGATTTTGGTATGGATATATATGTATATATAGATATGGATATGAGGTTGTAGTTGTGCATGATGGAATTGATGTGTATCTTTGTGATTGTATGTTGCATGATGAATTGTATATATATGTATAGTTATATATGTAGACAATTATATGTTTTGAGACCTCATGTTGTGGATGAAATGCTGGTGTGTGTTATATTGGTAGTGATACGGACTTATGACTTATATAGTTATGTATATGCATTCTTATTATATATAGTAGTAGCATATGAAGTTATGGGACCTAATAAATAAGATGATAGTATGACGTCATCACCTTTAAGACAACGTCGTTTAACTTGGGATAGCGTTCTTACGTGGATGAGTACGCTCAACTATCAGGTTGAGCTTTTCGTGTTGGCGAACACCATGGCGTTTCTCGAAATTCCTTTAAAAGGATGTCGAAGAGGAGTAGATATGATGTAACGGAGGACAACCAAGTAAAAGAAAACTCGAGACAAACTAAGCGAAACCGAGATGGAAACTATGACAGTAAAGGAAATAACATGAAGATGTGGGAGTGGTTCCAAAGAAGTAACGATTGAACTACAACGAAGCAACTAGAGACAACGAAGGTAATATTTTTTTTTTCCAAGTGCGGTGTCGATGAACTAAACATGCGAATCAAGTAAAGAGGACTACATTTTCGCTCAGGAATAAAAATGGCGTTCTAAGTAAGACGAGTTTTCAATAGGCGCTCCTAAGCATTGAAGTCAAGACGAGAAGCGTGATCGAACTATTTCTAAAGAGTAAGGTACCGTAAGTTAAGCTTACGAGGTACCAATAAGTGAAGTGTCAACATTCCTAGAGTTATGAGAAGAAGGGCATGGTAGGGATTCACGTGGAGTTGACCGATGTCCATTATAAGGATAAGGCTAAGAAACGCCAAGAAGGAGGAAGTGTATATAATTGATGATCCTAAGAAGATGAAAGACGAAACAAAGAGCTTTGATCGGAAGACTTAAGATACCAACCAAGGGGAGCGCGAGTGGATGCTAATTAAAGTCACAATTCTTGAGAAGATGAACTTACAAGGCATCATGGGAGAGCGGTCAAGCTTTTGAAAGTGGGTCGAATGACACAACAAGGCCCGAGAAGTTATAGTTACCTTATAGAAGAAGAAGGAAGCGTGGAGCGTAGAAATAGTTAATGGAGGGTGTGAAGGGTGATATGAGCAAGTGAAGTTTAAGGCATAGTATCCCGAGAAGGGTAGCTTTCATGAAAATGATAGCATGGGAAGTGTAAGAAGAATGGGAAGTCATTGACGTTGAAGGAGGTCAGTTACAAGTTAATCAGTGACAATCGAGAACGCGCAGGTGCGGATTATCCATTGATGAGTGTAGATGGGAGGAGTAACCCAGACTATGGGAATGTAGAGGATCGGTAACAAGTGCTTAAAGTATTTGCGGTGGATCAATGTCAATGGTAAGGAAGCACGAAAGTGCATTTGTCTTAAATCAAATAATGTTGTATGAGTTCAAGCAAGTAACTCTAGCGGACTTCTTACAGAGGGATTTTGATGACCTATTGCGACCTTTGTAGATCATGGAGTTGGCATAGGGGAGGACGACACGAATTAGAGGTTTTAAAGTTGACCACGGTAAAACGGAAGTAGTGAATCAAGAAGAAGGTAAGGTTTCAAGGAGGTGTTACGTAAACGGGAGTATAATAAGAGGATTCACAGTATGCCCGTTCTAATGGAATAGATGGTATGTTTTTGCGAGTAAAAGCCGAGTCAGATGTTTCAAACTCACACGGAAGAACCCCGGTGGTTATGGCGTGAAAGGGAGGACCTAGATTAGGGCAACGTTGCAAGCTTAGAGTTATGATGTTAGTGCTGAGTGGAGCAAAGAGTTGATCTTTCGGTGATTGTTATTGGGCAATTTCTTCTAGCGTTTTCCACTAAGCATACTAGTACGGTTGTGAATATTTTTCAATGGAATACCAGGAGATACATAAGGCGACCAACAAGAGTAAGATAAGACCGAAGTTTTGAAGTTTGACGTCAACATAAGATGTACGAGAAGTATATGAAAGATTGAGGTCAGAACCTCTACGGTCGGATTGACGATACATAAGGAAATGAAGTAGGTTCTACACCTACTCGAAAGAATGGTGCAAGCTTATATATAATGCGAATAACGGTCCCCACATGATGGGATGTCATAGAAGTAACGAAGATAAAGTCAATTGTTTTGAAGCACGGTTAAGCCGGGTAGTTTGGATCCTTATGGTGGCAATAAGTGAGAAACCTTAGAAGATTTTCACAATCATGTCACCAAAGAGGGAAATTGAAATTAAGTTAAAGGAATACTTAAATAAGGCTTCAAGAGTCAGAATACTCGAGAAAGTCCCTCGAGTTTAGGAGATGAAGTATCTTTGAAAGAGGACGGTCGACATTGTAGCTACAGATAGAACAAATACGTGTTTAAAGGATGTCACCTCAATAGATCGAGGTTGATCAATTGTGTCATGACCACTTGTAAAGTGATAAGACAAGATTGTGTCGGTTATTACGATATGTGATGGGAAGAGAAAAGATAAAACCTGAGATATCACGGATTCCAATACCTCGGAATGTGGAATTCTCCACTAAGGTCGAGCTTGATTTAATTCCAACGTCTAAGGCGCCGTATGGAATAACACTCGTGCAAGGACATGAGTTGTGGAAGCAGGTAAATGAGCAATTGCAAAAATTTATGGAAAAGAGTTCATTAGAATTAGTGAAATGATATGGAAAACTCCGAATGATTTCTTGAACTCTTGATTTGAAGTTGTTATGGAGAACACCAGTTTACGAAAAGGGAGACGGTTATCTCCGTCTGTACATTGATTACCGTGAGACAAACAAGATAACTATGAAGGACAAGTATCCCTTACAACGAATGGATGATCTACTCGATCGGTTGCAAGGGTCGATAGTCTCTTCTAAAAGTGATTTAAGATCTGATTGTCACCAAGCGAGAATTCGAGACTGAGATATTGCAAATACGGCATTCCAGACAAACCATGGTCACTGCGAGCTGTAGCGATTCCATATGGGCTTACTAATGCCCATATAGGATATTTTGGTCTACTCTCGAGAAGAGAGAAGTTGTATGACAAATTGTCGCGGGATGACAACCCCCGAAGGATGGGAAAGAAACTATAACTTTTCTCGGATGTGTTGGCCATTATCGGATTTGGGGAGAGATTCTCTGAGTAACACTATCTATGGCTAACCTACTCCAGATGACCATGAAGTATGAAATGGGACGAAAATTAACAATGTAGTTGTTGAGAGTTAAGAGGAGATTCATTGGTGAACTGTTTGAAATTGCCTCGGGGTATGATGGGTTTGAGGAGGACCAGTGATTCTCCAAGACAAGTTTTTGATTGAGTATTGATGAACGATGTAAAAGTAATAGCATACGTGTCTTGTTAGTATAAGCAATCTGAAGTAAAATACTTCATTCATTACTTGGAAATTGCAACTAGAAGTGGGGAAACGTAACATCAAAGTTTTGTTGGACAAGGACCAAAGCCAACAATGTAAGTTAGAAGTTCGATCTTCTTTGGAGAGACAATCAAAGGAAACATAATGGGAGTGCTACATTGAGAAAGACCCGAGAGGGAAGTTGAGTTTTCGATATATCGGACCTTTTTGAGATCTTAGCGCAAGTTGGGAAGATGATTTACCGGTTGGCGTGGCCACCGACAGTGGAGGGTGTTCACCAATGTTTGATGTGTATCAATCGAGGGAGTACATACATGAATCGAGACATATTGTTAGTCATGACGATCTAGTGGCAGACGAGGAACCGAAGAGGCTAACTGGAAGATGGGGGAGAGTATCTTTGAGTGAGTTTTACGGTGAGCTAGTAGCACCGATAGAATTGATGGGTTAGACCTAGTTCCTTCCTTGGTTGAGTTATGTGCATGTGTGATGTTATGTGTAATTGTGCCCCGTGCGGGAATGTGCTATGTGACGTGTTATGTCTTGTGGTGGTAGTTTAAGTAGATTGTGTGTATAGATTAGAAGGTTTAAACCTTCTTAGTTGAAAGATCATACCTTAGGGACCGAGAAGTTCGACGCATAGCAAGTTTCGGGACGAAACTTGTTTTTAGGGGATCTAATGTAGCACTCAGTTTATTAGGCAAGTTTTTGATATTTATTTTTTCTATTTCTATCGATATTTTATTAGCTTTAAATATTTTTAAAGAATGATTTTCCTTTCGATATATATATATATATATATATATATATATATATATATATATATATATATATATATTTACGAGCTTATGTTTTGTATATAATTTCCGTATGTCATTTACGGAAAATTTTGGGATATTTTTCCGATCCTAAAAATAACGTTCCGGGTATTTTTGATCGAGATTTATTTATTTTTATTCCCACATTTATTTATTTTATTAATTTTTTTTTTCGTACCAGCTTTTGAGTCCAACCTTTGGACTTCTCCCGCCCAGCTAAAGCCTAGCCTAGCACCCTCTACCTACCGACCCCTTGCTTCTTGCCCACAACCCTAGCTGCCTTATCGCTCTCTCTCTCTCTCTCTCTCTCACACACCCACTCTTTGCAAGGAGCCTCATCTGAACTCTCCCTTTACGCCAGCACAGTGACACACCACCACATCCTTTGCTCTGCTTTCACTCCCTCCTTCACTCCTCTGTTGAGACAGTTTCGCCGGAGAGCCATCCTCCGGAGCTCCTCCAGTTGCGACCCACGCGAGTCACCACCTAGCCGGGCTCGTGTCCTCCGCCGCAAACCTCTCTGCGCAACCGTCCCCTGCTCCAGTGAACTCGCCAGATTGAGAGAGCACCTGCTCCATGTATGCCGCCAGGGACGATGCCGGAGAAGCCACTGGAGGGCCGCCCTTTGCCTGCTCCAACTTCTTACCCCTTGCCACCTACACACCACCGAAGGGAGCCCATTGAATTCGCCGTCGTCTGCCCGCCTTTGACCTTCCGGAGCCACTGAAGGGCGACTGCCCTTGCCGCTGCAACACGCCGCACCATGTTCTCTTCTCGATCCCCCTTTGAAACTTCTTCCTCGCCGGAGCACCTCTGTGTTTCCCTCTCGCCGCCGCCGCCAGACACCAGGATCGCCGCCCTAGCGCAACCAAAGCCGAGCGCCGCTTGCGCTCTCTCTCCCCGCGCCGCCTCCCATATCTCCTCTCCTGCGCTTGTTCAGAGGAAGGAGAAAGACCTTTTATATAATTTCTAAGCGGGCCCCTCTGTTTAATGTAATTACAAAAATTACCCAACATTTTGTATTTACATATTTGACCCACATTTTGGAAAATAACATCTATGCCCCTACAGAATTTATTTACATGTTTGGGCCATATATTTATTTGCAGTTTGTGACCCAAGTTTTTAAAATTATCAATTATGCCTTTGTTGGATTAATTCGGTTATGGCAAAGATTTAATCCCGGGTTTTTAATGTTGACTTTTATATATTATATATTCTTTTCAAATTTAGCATATGAGCTAAATTTGCTTAATGTTGATGTTAGGTTCGGAGACGTCCCGATAAAGGCCTAACGAGTCCAAAGTCGACATCCATTGATCGACTTCCGTCTTTTGGCGTCGTGTGAGTATCCTTTCCCGCGTTTTAGTTATGTTTAGTATTAGTATCATGATAGGTTGGATCTAGCATAACTTAGAGAGAATACCAAGTAGTGGTTATGAACCTTAGGTGAGTGTTTGAAGATTGTGAAATGTTTTATGACTTAAGGTGTTGATATCATCTTGTGAGGCTTGTGAGGTTTGAGAATTGGAGTATATGATTGTTGAGTTTATGGTCTAGGGTATGCGTATCCTAACATGATGCTTTTACCGTTGAGTTTGTTTGGACTAGGCATGTTTATCCTAGTATGTGTTATGGGTTATGATCCTGTGAGATCATAGAGTCTAGAAGTCTAAGGACTTCTAGCTTGTGTTGAGTGACATGTGAGCATGAGAGATTCTAGGATGTGGTCTTAGAATTGAGAGTCAAATGGTCTTGCGCAGATCATTTGTATAGAAGTCTAAGACTTCTATTGTGAGTGGGCTATTGTTGATATAGTTATCTTCTTGTGAGCAGGTCATGGGCTTCCTCTTCTAAGGAAGCGAGAGTGTTGTGAGTTGAGTGTGGTGACGAGGTAAGTCTCCGGACTTACTTAGCTCGTATTCCTTGTATTAGCATTGATGTGTGTTTGGTGGTGTGTGTTTATTGTTTATTGTTTATAACAATTAAACCGGAATTAGGATTACCGACCTTTATATTATTTTGGCCCAAGTGTATGATAACGGGCGGTGACAACTTGCCTGGCTCCCGCGAGAGCTAGGAGGTTCTCGGCGACTATCCCGTGCTGGTAGACGGTCAGATGCATCAGTACCATTCCATGCCGGTAAGTAGGGACCGAGGCGAGTTTCGGTGACTCTCGTGTCACAACCTAAGTTGAATTAGAACGGGATACGACTTAAAAATAATAAAGATAATAAACCGGATTGATGTGCTTTTATGTATGTTGTATGCTTGTGATGAGATTACTTGTGTATGTGCCTTTCCCATTAATTCTAATGCTTCGAATATGAGCTAACGGTTTTATACCGATTGTTGTAGATTGCCTTGCAGGTTAGGAATGCGGCCGAGAGATCCGGAAAAGTGGGCAGCCGGGGTCCGTACATTTTAGGAAGGGTTTTTGGATAGAGTTGAGTTGTGTTTTGTCCTTCGATAGTTGTGTTTTGTCCTTCGATAGTTGTGTTTTGTGTGCCGTGTTTTTGGCGTTTGGGTTTTGTGTTGTATCTCGGCTGAAGTCTTTTGTTTGTATAGTTTTGGGTTTCATTGCACTGCATAAAAATGTATTTCATTTTGGCCTTTATTTGTGCCTTGTTGCAAGATCCGGTGAAATTGTTGTCAGGCTAAGGGTCGGGATCCATTGTGAGGTCCCAACCCGTAGCGCCCCGAGTCCCGCGGTTTCGGGGTGTTACATTAATTAATACTAAAAAAATCATATTTTTAATTTTTGAGAAAAAAAATGACTTTTAACCTTTCAAACATTAAATTATCATATTATGTTTTTTTAATCATTTTTTTGGCACATTAATTGCCTCATATAAAAATAATCAGCTATCACTTCATATCTTATCTTATCTTACTACCTTATATTTTCAGCATTTGAGAGAGCATTAATTGATTAATATTAAAACCTCATATTTTAACATTGGTATTATGTTCTTTGTAGACGAGAGAAAAAAAGGAAAAATGTATTGTTTATTACACAATAATAATAAATATTTAAATTTAATGTAATACTCTTAAAAGTACGAGAATATATGACTTGATTTTGAGCATATAATTATATCTTTATTTGTAATTTTATGAGAATAAACCCCCGCGTAAAAGTGTAGCTTACCAACAATTATTATTAAAAATGTTTTCAAAACTTGACGACTCTAACTTTGTGCACCTCTGGAAGGAGGCCTTAAGCCCCTCATTTGTTGAACCCATTTGACATGTAAAATATACTTGGTTTTTCATTAATCCTTCAACAAATGATCATCATAAAGGGTATATTGATCCAATAGTTCTCCAAGAGAGTGTTAAAATAGTTTTCATCATCCAACATATTCAAATCGGGGTTAGTACTACAACGGGTAAGTTTTGACAAATTAAGACACTTTATCACGTCATAATAATAACTATCATTTAAAGTTAGATATATTCGGTTATTATTATAACAGGTTGTCTCTTGTTCGGTTTCTAACTCCAATTTGAACGTCTTGGAAGATGAATCCGTTATTAATATTTTTGGGGAAATTTTGGATCAATATCATCCGTTTTAATGAACGTGTATTATTGAACAATATACTTGTAGAATTTTCTGGATTCCTTCTATCTTGATCGAATATAAGTTATGTACAAAAAACTAAGCGATACCAATTTTTCCTATGGTCATGAACTCCATTATCTTCCGCAAGGATGCTTTAGGTTGAACTACTTATAGGAGGTAGCCCAATCTAACCGCTTTTTGTTATAAAAAAATAAATAAAAATAAAAATAATGGATGGAATGGAGGACTTGGGAGAGAAAGAAGTACAAAGTAAACATGAAGAGAAGATAGAAGAACTCTTCTTCACCGTATATTTAATAAAGATATCAACTATTTTTTCAAAAAATAGATATATTTAATGAGTTTGGTTCACAAATCTAATTGAACCAAATATTGTAATCTTAGAAGATACGTGTAGTGTAACGCCCCAAGTTCTGGGAACTCAAAGCGTTACGGGCTAGGACTTCACAATGGGTCCCGACCCTCAGAGTAGCAACAATAACATCGGATCTTACAACAAGACACAAATAAAGGAAAACCAAAACTGTTATAAAAACTAAAGGAACACCAAAGGAAAGCGTCAAAAACTCGCAACCGAGTTCAAAATAAAAGGGAAAGAACAACAAATGAAAGGACAACAAGAAAAGGCTTGATCTTGATTCTTGTGAAGAAGAAGAAGAAGAAGAAGAAGAACGAAAAGAGAAAGAGAAACAGAAGGAAGAAGAATGCAACAGGCTCATGAACATGAGAGAGATCAAAGGGGATGAAAACTTACACGTTCTGCAGGAGATCACAAGGAAAAGGCTGAAACTTTGCTCGAGGTTGAAAAAACATAAGCAAGAAACGGAAAAAGGAAGAGAAAGCGCGAATTTATAGAAAACGGTTGGAAAAGATAGAAGGAAGGACGTTTCTAGGGTTAGAAGATCAAAGGAAAGTCGGCCCATAAGATAGAAGATCCGATCTTCTATCTAAAGAAAGAAATAAAACGGAATAAAAACAGATCGGGCGCGATTTGGAGGCAGCCGCAAGGGCGGCTGACCCTGCTGCAGGGGCGGTGAAGGCCAAAACAGGGTATCATATCAGATCCCCCTAAAAAGAAGTTTCGACCCAAAACTTGCAACGAACCACAAGATCACACAACAACCTAACGGAAACACTGAACTCGACTCATATATTCCCTCTCGGGCACATAACTCAAAACGTTACACAAGCGTGTACACAATTAAACAAAAGGAAACCGAAACTCAAACGTCTACGCTATAGGTACATCCAGCTCAACATAAAACTCCGGATAGTTCCTTTGGATATTATCATCTATCTCCCAAGTTGCCTCATCAACTCCTTGCACCGATCACTGAATCTTCATTATCGGTATGTCCTTCGATCGCAAGCATCTCGTACTATGCTCTAAGACATCTACCAGATGCTCTACGAACGTATGGTCTGGCTCGACCACTAAATTCTCATGACTGAAGATGTGTCTCGGGTCTGGTACGTACTCCCATAATTGAGACACATGGAAGACCAGTTGAACACCCTCAAGTCTCGGTGGTAGAGCAAGTCTGTATGATGCCTTAGCAACTCGCTTAAGAATCTCGAAAGGTCTGACGTATCTGGGACTCAGCTTCTCCTTGACATCAAAACGTCTAACACCTCGTGTCGGGGATTGTCTCAACCATACCTGATCCCCAACTCTGAACTCTAGAGGTCTGCACCTCTTATCCACATAAGACTTATGACGACTCTCTGCTACTAACATCCGCTCTCGGATCATCGCTACTCGAGCCATATCGTCTTGTATATGCTTAGGTGCTACACCGCTAGCACTACTCGGCTCGTCCCAACACAACGGTGTACCACATCTCTATCCATATAAAACCTCATAAGGAGCCATCCTGATCGATGCGTGCCAACTGTTTTTATACGAAAACTCCACTAAGGGAGGGTGATCTGGCCACACCTGTCCCCAGTCTAGCACACAGGCTCTCAGGACCTCCAGAGTCTGGATGGTCTGCTCAGACTGACAAATCGGTTTGAGGATGATAAGTATTCGTGAATTGCACACTCGTACTTAGGGCGGCATGCACTTGCTGCCAGAACCTTGACGTGAATCGCCTGTCTCTATCAGAGACTATAGTCCTGGGTACTCCATGAAGTCACACTATTTGTCTCTTGAACTCCTCTACTAATCGATTTACCGGCCACGTCTCCTTGATAGGAATGAAACGTGCGGTCTTCGTTAGTCGATCTACTATCACCCAGATGGCGTCAAAACTCCGACTCGGTCTCATACCGGTAACAAAATCCATCGAGATTTCCTCCCACTTTCACTAGGAACAGGAAGTGTGTGTAACTCTCCTTCTGGTCGATGATGCTCGATCTTGACCTGCTAATAGGTCGCACACTGAGCTACATCTCTCGTCACGTCTGGCTTCAGACCTTGATAGCATGAATTATAGTCTATATTTTGGGACTTGTTTAGACGTTTTATCCTCAATAATCTGCATGTTTGAATGTATATTATGTGATTATATTGTCGTTTCATCTACCTTTGCGAGAATCGAGGTCTACACCAAGTTTCGTTGTAATCGTAGGTAAAATGGCACGTTTTGCATCAAAATGGAGCAAAAGGAGCTAAGGAGTCATTGGAGCTACATTCAGGAGCTTAAGGAAGAATCCATAAATCATGAAAATGGATTGAAGATTCACTTTGGACCAGATTTGAGAGATTTCACATTCAGTTGTGATTCACCTTGGTCAGCTCAGTACCATCTCGACCGAGGTGATCCAGAGGAGCTGCTCGACCGAGAAGAACACCTTGGATGCGGAGAGAGATATTTTATTCTTGGCTGAGATCTTTTATTTTTGGAAAGAGGATCTTATATTTTTAGGCTGGATTCTTAGAAGGAAGAAGCTAATTTAGCCCATATATTTTACTTATTTTTATGGGAAAAGATCTTTCTAAGATATCTTATCTTTGGAGGGTAATTTTCCTATAAAAAGGGTTGGATTTCCCACATATCCAACATCCGCTATCACCCGAAGACACGCTGCTTACATCCGGAAGACCGCTTAGGGCTGCAAGACAGCCGTTTTACCCCATTGCAGTTGGGAGATTTGAAGAACCTTTTTGAAGGTCGAAGGAAGATTGAAGAAAGTTGATAGCTTTTATAGCTTTTGTGAAGGGTTTTGTAAGACTTTCTTAGATTCCCTTCTTTGTTGATTGTCTTGTTGGATCTTGATCCAAGGAACGCTTGTTTGATTGATAATTGATTCAGTTATTGAAGCCTTGTTCTTAAGGTTTTCTTGTTCAATTATTCACTTTCTTCCCTTATATTTGATTATTGCTTTCAGGATGATGAGTGGCTAATTTCTTTGTGTGATTCTAGGGTGATTGGCTGAAGGTTGTGGGAAAAACAATGATAGAATAATCTTAATCACAGTAGGACCCTGAAAGCTCGAGTCTTTTATCCTTAACCCTAGAACATCTCGCTCAGTCGATGAACATCTCGGCCGGGGTGAAATTTGTCTGACCGAGGTGACTTATCTGATCCGAAACTGAGAGTTAAGTGTTAGAGTTTGCCAAATCCTATTCTTATTATACCTTTCCTGGTTCAATGCAAGCTTAGGATGAGACTTACCCGGTGATTCCTTTGTTTGTTTACCAAAGATCATAAGTGTAGGTAATAAAGGTTTATCCTTTATTGGGGTTTGAGTGTGCTTTCATTCCATCTTTGTGAGTTAGCCTGAGACTTACCTGGTAAAGGTTGATTCTATTCCCTTAGTTAGAGTGTTAGTTCGAGGTTATAGTTCTTTTCCTTAGTGCCTTGAGACTTACCCGGTAATAGGAGCTTCGGTTTGGGATTAGTGAGTAGTGAGACTTACCCGGTGATCTATTCCACTTTACTAACACCTTCCCTTTGCAAAAATCTCAGCTTTGTCCGCTTATCTTTAGATCTTGAGTTGGAACCACAACTAGATGCTTTAATCCCTAGAATTGCATATTTCCTTAATTGACTTTTTATCATCTTTGATTGTTTTAATCGATTTTGTGGTTAGTAGTTGCATTGACAACCTATACCTGCTTTGTTTCACTAAGTCCCTGTGATCGACCCCTGGAATTTCTTGCTTTTTACTACAATTGACCCGTACACTACGGGTTCGCATCCTTGTTTTAAGCTTACATCTAGGGTTATAAATTTAAAGCTTGCACACACCGTTTGGAGCGAACAAACCTCCTCACTAGAAGGAGCGTCTGATATCCTAATACATCTTACTAGCACCGGGATGCACTGAGTAAGGTGTAGCGTGAGCCTCTAGTAAGATCCGTTGTTTCAGCTCTCGATCTGAGGGCACACATATGCGCTCTTGATGTCTCAACAATCCATCGGCACCGATTGTAAACTGAGGTGCCTCTCCTCGAGACATCCTGTCTCGGGTCCATGTCAAAGCTAGACAACTCTCTTGCTTATGTCGGATTTCTACCAACAAATCAGGTAACATCTCTAAGGTAGACAAATGGCTGTCGGAATCCGGAAAGTGGATATCCATCTCTAGCCATGCTAAGTCTCGCTTTAACTGAGGCTGAGCTGTCTACTGAGCGATCGCCATCTCCTGGGGAATCTTCCTATTGAGAGCGTCAGCGATCACATTTTCCATCCCCGGGTGGTATAAGATCTCAAGATCAAAATCCTTGATCAACTCCAACCATCTCCTCCAGCGGTTAGTCAACTCACGCTGAGTGAATATGTACTTTAGACTCTTATGGTATGTGAATATCTTACACTTAGCTTTGTACAGATAATGCCTCAAGATCTTCAAAGCATGAACCATAGTAGCTAACTCGAGATCATGGGTAGGGTAATTCTTCTCGTATGTCTTCATCTGTCTTGACACGTATGCTATAACTTTACCTCTCTGCATCAGAACACATCCCAAGCCAAGCTTGGACGCGTCGCTATAAACCAAAAAGTCCTCAATGCCCTCTGGCTGAGCTAAGATAAGAGTTGAGGTCTACCTCCTTTTCAACTCCTCAAAACTCTACAGGCACGGCTCGGACCACATGAATCTCGTAGACTTGCTCAACAAGGAATGAAGGGGTTGGGCGATAACTCAAAAGCCCTCCACAAAACGACGGTAGTAGCCCGCCAATCTTAGGAAGCTGCGTACCTCCTTGACGTTCCTAGGAGGCGGCCAAGATGCTACAGACTCGATCTTCGCCGGATCTACCTTGATCCCTTCGGCGGAAACAATGTGACCGAGGAAGGCCACCTCAGACATCCAAAACTTACACTTAGAGAGCTTGGCGTAAAGATCTCTATTCTACAAGACTTGTAGTACGATCCTTAAGTGTCCTGCATGCTCTTCTCAGCTGTGAGAGTACTCCAAAATATCGTCGATGAAGACCACCACGAAGTGGTTTAGGAAGTCGATGGAGATGTTGTTCATCAACTCCATGAACATGGAGGGCACATTCGTAAGCCCTAAAGGCATCGCTACAAACTCGTAGTGGTTATATCTGGTCCAAAATGCTGTCTTGGATATGTCCTGCTCTCTCACCCTCACCTAGTGATATCCGGATCTCAAATCGATCCAAGAAAACACTGATACTCCGTGCAGCCAGTCCAACAAATCGTCGATATGGGGAAATGGGTACTTATTCTTGATTTTCACCTTGTTAAGCTCTCGGTAGTCAATTCATAACCTCATCGACCCGTCTTTCTTGCTAATGAAGAGTACTGGTGCGCCCAAAGGAGATAAACTAGGGCGGATGAAGCCCTTCTCAACTAACTCCTCGAGCTGCTTCTTAAGCTCAAGCATCTCGATGGGCTCCATGCGGTAAGGAGCCTTCGAGATTGGTCTCGTCCTGGGCTCTAACTCAATGCCAAAGTCTACACTCCTTTGTGGAGGTAAACCTAATGGCTCTCCGAAAACGTCGGTAAACTCGCTTGCTGCCGGAATCTCCTCCAATGCTGGACTCGTACTATCCTTCATGGCATAACACCAGAAAGCCTCGCAACCTTGACTGATCAGTCTTGTTGCTGGGACTGCACTGATGACTGTACCGGTCTTTCCGAGATCCCATCCTTGGTAAATCTCTACATGACCTGACTCCGTAGTCACCGTCACTGTCCTCTTGCCGATGTCCAAAATAGCCTCATGTCAATCCATCCAATCCATGCCTAGAATAACTTCTTCATGTGCTAAGTACATGACGAAGAAGTCAACTGGCCAAGCACAACCTCCCTCTCTAATAGGGCAATTGCGAACCTCTCGTGTACCTCTAATCTTACTGATAACGTGATTTATGACGTTAGTATAGGCATACAATTAGATAGTTTTTCCCGTTATTCATGCACGGTTTGACATTAGTTTAAGACGTTTGCGCTCATTTCGTGCATATTTCTTGAAAAGACGTCTACACGAGCTTTTGTCGGTTTTGTAGGTATTTCGGGGATCTTTTGGACATTAATCGATACATTCGAGGGTCAAGCCTCATGGTGGTACATATCCGAGACCTTGAAGGAACATAATTGGAGCAATGAAGGACACAAGGACCCTTGTTGGTGCAAACAATGGAGCAACTCATGGCTAGATGATCATAGCATGCTTCTGTTGAAGAAAATCGACCTACACCCAGGAAAATCGGCCGATTTTTCCTACTGGGTCGATTTTTGGGCCTTTGACAGCTTTAGCCACGTGTCCCACGATCTCTTGTCCGGCATTGCTCTTGGTGGAGAATATAAGTGGTCTTGCAGGCTGATTTATGGATCCTTCTCTTTCCTTTGGACCCTTCTAGCATCTTCTCAAAGAATCTTCCAATTGGGAGCTCTCTTCAAGACACCCTTGTGGGTGTTCTTGAGGGAGATTAGTGTAGATTTCAATTTCGTAGTGAGATTTGAGTGATTTTTGTGAAGAAGCTTGTTGAAGGTTGTAAGATCCGACTTGGAGCTACAATTGGTGTGTTGAAAGACTTGTTTTGAGCTCAAATCCAGCTAAGTTTCATTGCTTTTATTTCCTTACTTCATCTTCTTGCTATGAAAACCATGTATGCTTGTATGATGATTTTAGATCTTGAAATGCATGTTATTGGCTAGTTTGTTGTGATTCTGGAGTGATGGATTGATGGTTAAGGCTTGGGTGATGATAGAATGGACTTATATGTTAGTTTAAGATGATTCGTATGCATAAAACCTAACTCAAACATAAAAATCGACCTGTTCTTCATAGTAAATCAGCCGATTTTTGCTATGATCCACCCGATTTTTCCTTCTGTTGCTCTTTAATTGATGAATCTGTATGTTAGGGTGTTAGGTTGTTGAAATCCTAGTGTTTATTTAGCTTAATTTAGCTTAGGATCACCTAATGCTATCAACCTAAGTGAGGGAAGAGATCTACCCGATGATTTCCGATCTTAGATACCTAAGATGATGAACTCTAGGTAGTAGTGAGCCTCATAAGCCGCTATTGGACTGAGTGTGCTAGGATTATTGCTTGAGACTTACCTTTTCCGAGATTTACCCGGTAAGGAGAGGTTTGCCCCTTAAGTAGTATCCGGTTTGTGTAGAATTCCCAACTTTACCTCCTTGAGACTTACCCGGTAATAGGAGTTTGGTGCGGGATTAGTGAAGCATGAGACTTACCCGGTAATTGCTTCCATTAGAGAAACACCCTTTCCCAACACCGCAACTTTGTTCCTTAGAATCTTTAGAGCCTTGAGTCAATGCCATAACCGGAAATCTTGACCTCTAGAATCCATTTTTCTCTCTTTGATCTCATATCTTGTGTTTGTGTCATTTGTTTGTTTGCTAGCTTGAGTTGTTAGTTTGTTTTATTACCTTGCTTGATTTGTGATCTTTGCTTGATCACCACAAAAACCCAACCAAAAATATCATCATTTTCATTTCTTTATTTCTTTCTCCTTTCTTAGACTAGATTTGCACTATCTTTGATCATTGAATGACTTGATTTCGCCTTAGTCCTTGTGTTCGACCTCGGAATACTTTCCTTCCTACATAACGATCCGTACACTGCGGGTTTCGCTAGGTAGTTTAGGAGATTAGATCGAGTTTATAAATGTAAAGCTTTTTATGCTACTTCCTAGCGTGACAAGTTTTTGGCGCCGTTGCCGGGGACTAGGTTTAGATTGAGTCATTTGCTTTTGATCGTTTTTAGTGTTTATCTTTCTTGTTACTTTTGATCTTGTGTTGTTTTTGTCTTTGCCTTTTCATGTTTGCCATGGAAGGATTGTACTTCCAAGACGACCTTGACGACATGGAGTATGAGGAGTGGATGGAAAGCCAAGATCTAGGACCTCTCCATGATGAGTTTGAGTATTGGGAGGAGTTTAATGCCTATCATGAGTCCCATGATCAAACTCACATGACTACATTGCCTTATGTGGAACCTCACCATCAACCTTACAATGACCGAGTGGAATCAATGCTAGAAGAAATGTTGAGGAAGATGGATGATCTAGAGAGCAATCTAGCTTCCATTTCGAGTTCCCACATGGTGCTTGAAGAGGAAGTATTTCAACAAGAGGAGGTTCACCATGAGGAGATCCAAGAATTACCCGGTTCAACCATAACCAATAGAGACCTTGAGGAAGAGTTGAATGAGGCTCGGGAGCAATTGTGGCTAAGGGATTTGGCCTTGAAGGATGCAAGAAGATTGAATATCGAGAGAGAAGAACAAATGAGGAGGGAGATTGAGGAGATTAGGCATGCTCTTATGCTAGGAGATCCTACCATCCTTCAAGGGTTACCTCCACCTCCTTCACCTTTGGAGGAGTGCAATGAAGTATTCTCACCCCCGGACGTCCTTGCCATTAACCCCGGAACCACACTTGAAGAGCTCACGAGGGAGAGCCCTAAGTTAACTTCAACTCCTTCCAATCCTTTCTTGCTTGCCCGGAGTACACACGAAGATTGGAGTCCCTTTCCTAAGGAGTATCCCATGTTGAATGATGGAGGCAAGCATGATGGATCCATGATGGTTATGAAGCACCTCAATGAAGAATTCTTTCCAAGAACCGGCCTTCTTTGGATCATAGAGGATGAGGATGGCAAGCATCTCACCGGTGTGACCGCGGAGTACCAATTGTCTAAGTATGGGGTGTCACCTATGGTTGCAACTCCATACTATCATCAAGGGAGCGGTGATGAAGGAGTCTACTACTCACCGGTAAAGAGAGAACTTAAAGCTTATTTGGGCATCAAGTGGCCCTTGCTTGTCATCATGGATGCCGGAAAGCGATGGTTGCTTGGACTCCTCAAGCAAACCATGGTATTCGAGGTGGATTGACACATCCTCGGAGTTTGGTCAAGCTAATGACCTAAAAGAAGCGCTTCTTGGGAGGCAACCCAAGGGTAACAACTCTTTCCCTTTTCTCTTTCGTTTTCGTTTTTGCTTTTAATTTTGGTGTGCTTTGTTTTTCTTTTGTGTTTTTGGGTGCTAGATCTTGTTGTTGTCATGTGTGATGAGATGCTGGAGGTCATGTGAAAGCCTCATGGAACTGTTGAGAAGAAGGTGCAAGATCCGAGCACATAGACGAGGAGGAAATCACCCAGAAATTGTGAAGTTAGTTCCTTTCCCGGATTAGCATCACATGACCTAAAAATTCCCACCTAATCACAACGTTTCTTAGCCTCTTCTTTCCTAAGTCCTTGTGACCTAATTGCATGTGTGTAAGACTTAGTGATCTAGATTGGATATACTCATGATCATCTTGACTTCTTCATTTTCACCTCTCATGCATGCTTTCTAGTTAAGTATAATTGTCTTTCCATGCCTTCACTCATTTGATGCATAATTGCTATCCATTGCTATGAAACATGACTATGAAGGTGATCCAATGTTAGAAGCACAAATCCAAAAAGATTTTGTTGTTTTTCTGCATGCATAAATCACGTCATCTCTTAGTCTATAGTTGGATCTTGCTCGGGGACGAGCAAATCTTAAGTATGGGGTATTTTGATAACGTGATTTATGACGTTAGTATAGGCATACACTTAGATAGTTTTTCCCGTTATTCATGCACGGTTTGACATTAGTTTAAGACGTTTGCGCTCATTTCGTGCATATTTCTTGAAAAGACGTCTACACGAGCTTTTGTCGGTTTTGTAGGTATTTCGGGGATCTTTTGGACATTAATCGATACATTCGAGGGTCAAGCCTCATGGTGGTACATATCCGAGACCTTGAAGGAACATAATTGGAGCAATGAAGGACACAAGGACCCTTGTTGGTGCAAGCAATGGAGCAACTCATGGCTAGATGATCATAGCATGCTTCTGTTGAAGAAAATCGACCTACACCCAGGAAAATCGGCCGATTTTTCCTACTGGGTCGATTTTTGGGCCTTTGACAGCTTTAGCCACGTGTCCCACGATCTCTTGTCCGGCCTTGCTCTTGGTGGAGAATATAAGTGGTCTTGCAGGCTGATTTATGGATCCTTCTCTTTCCTTTGGACCCTTCTAGCATCTTCTCAAAGAATCTTCCAATTGGGAGCTCTCTTCAAGACACCCTTGTGGGTGTTCTTGAGGGAGATTAGTGTAGATTTCAATTTCGTAGTGAGATTTGAGTGATTTTTGTGAAGAAGCTTGTTGAAGGTTGTAAGATCCGACTTGGAGCTACAATTGGTGTGTTGAAAGATTTGTTTTGAGCTCAAATCCAGCTAAGTTTCATTGCTTTTATTTCCTTACTTCATCTTCTTGCTATGAAAACCATGTATGCTTGTATGATGATTTTAGATCTTGAAATGCATGTTATTGGCTAGTTTGTTGTGATTCTGGAGTGATGGATTGATGGTTAAGGCTTGGGTGATGATAGAATGGACTTATATGTTAGTTTAGGATGATTCGTATGCACAAAACCTAACTCAAACATAAAAATCGACCTGTTCTTCATAGTAAATCGGCCGATTTTTGCTATGATCCACCCGATTTTTCCTTCTGTTGCTCTTTAATTGATGAATCTGTATGTTAGGGTGTTAGGTTGTTGAAATCCTAGTGTTTATTTAGCTTAGGATCACCTAATGCTATCAAACTAAGTGAGGGAAGAGATCTACCCGATGATTTCCGATCTTAGATACCTAAGATGATGAACTCTAGGTAGTAGTGAGCCTCATAAGCCGCTATTGGACTGAGTGTGCTAGGATTATTGCTTGAGACTTACCTTTTCCGAGACTTACCCGGTAAGGAGAGGTTTGCCCCTTAAGTAGTATCCGGTTTGTGTAGAATTCCCAACTTTACCACCTTCAGACTTACCCGGTAATAGGAGTTTGGTGCGGGATTAGTGAAGCATGAGACTTACCCGGTAATTGCTTCCATTAGAGAAACACCCTTTCCCAACACCACAGCTTTGTTCCTTAGAAGCTTTAGAGCCTTGAGTCCAATGCCATAACCGGAAATCTTGACCTCTAGAATCCATTTTTCTCTCTTTGATCTCATATCTTGTGTTTGTGTCATTTGTTTGTTTGCTAGCTTGAGTTGTTAGTTTGTTTTATTACCTTGCTTGATTTGTGATCTTTGCTTGATCACCACAAAAACCCAACCAAAAATATCATCATTTTCATTTCTTTATTTCTTTCTCCTTTCTTAGACTAGATTTGCACTATCTTTGATCATTGAATGACTTGATTTCGCCTCAGTCCTTGTGTTCGACCTCGGAATACTTTCCTTCCTACATAACGATCCGTACACTGCGGGTTTCGCTAGGTAGTTTAGGAGATTAGATCGAGTTTATAAATGTAAAGCTTTTTGTGCTACTTCCTAGCGTGACAAGTTTTTGGCGCCGTTGCCGGGGACTAGGTTTAGATTGAGTCATTTGCTTTTGATCGTTTTTAGTGTTTATCTTTCTTGTTACTTTTGATCTTGTGTTGTTTTTGTCTTTGCCTTTTCATGTTTGCCATGGAAGGATTGTACTTCCAAGACGACCTTGACGACATGGAGTATGAGGAGTGGATGGAAAGCCAAGATCTAGGACCTCTCCATGATGAGTTTGAGTATTGGGAGGAGTTTAATGCCTATCATGAGTCCCATGATCAAACTCACATGACTACATTGCCTTATGTGGAACCTCACCATCAACCTTACAATGACCGAGTGGAATCAATGCTAGAAGAAATGTTGAGGAAGATGGATGATCTAGAGAGCAATCTTGCTTCCATTTCGAGTTCCCATATGGTGCTTGAAGAGGAAGTATTTCAACAAGAGGAGGTTCACCATGAGGAGATCCAAGAATTACCCGGTTCAACCATAACCAATAGAAACCTTGAGGAAGAGTTGAATGAGGCTCGGGAGCAATTGTGGCTAAGGGATTTGGCCCTGAAGGATGCAAGTAGATTGAATATCGAGAGAGAAGAATAAATGAGGAGGGAGATTGAGGAGATTAGGCGTGCTCTTATGCTAGGAGATCCTACCATCCTTCAAGGGTTACCTCCACCTCCTTCACCTTTGGAGGAGTGCAATGAAGTATTCTCACCCCCGGACGTCCTTGCCATCAACCCCGGAACCACACTTGAAGAGCTCACGAGGGAGAGCCCTAAGTTAACTTCAACTCCTTCCAATCCTTTCTTGCTTGCCCGGAGTACACACGAAGATTGGAGTCCCTTTCCTAAGGAGTATCCCATGTTGAATGATGGAGGCAAGCATGATGGATCCATGATGGTTATGAAGCACCTCAATGAAGAATTCTTTCCAAGAACCGGCCTTCTTTGGATCATAGAGGATGAGGATGGCAAGCATCTCACCGGTGTGACCGCGGAGTACCAATTGTCTAAGTATGGGGTGTCACCTATGGTTGCAACTCCATACTATCATCAAGGGAGCGGTGATGAAGGAGTCTACTACTCACCGGTGAAGAGAGAACTTAAAGCTTATTTGGGCATCAAGTGGCCCTTGCTTGTCATCATGGATGCCGGAAAGCGATGGTTGCTTGGACTCCTCAAGCAAACCATGGTATTCGAGGTGGATTGACACATCCTTGGAGTTTGGTCAAGCTAATGACCTAAAAGAAGCGCTTCTTGGGAGGCAACCCAAGGGTAACAACTCTTTCCCTTTTCTCTTTCGTTTTCGTTTTTGCTTTTGTTTTTGGTGTGCTTTGTTTTTCTTTTGTGTTTTTGGGTGCTAGATCTTGTTGTTGTCATGTGTGATGAGATGCTGGAGGTAATGTGAAAGCCTCATGGAACTGTTGAGAAGAAGGTGCAAGATTTGAGCACATAGACGAGGAGGAAATCACCCAGAAAAATCGGATTGTTCATGCACAAAATCGGCCGATTTTCCTGGGCTATGGGGCGATTTTTCCTCTGTATAAAGGAAAGTGATGATCTCTAATCAAGCATGGGTGGAGCGGACGAGGAACTTGGACGGCTTGCGGTGCCAAGCACGGGTTCCAACCCCTTAACGAACATCAAGAGCTCTCTACCATCCTTGATCGATCATCCACCACCATCATCCAATGTGAACCGAAATACCAAAGCATCACCAATTTTACATTGTGAGGACTCTCTTTCACTTCTTTATTTAGCTTCCACATTGGGGACAATGTGTTTCTAAGTATGGGGTGGGGTTTTCATGATCACTTGCATGATTAGCATCTAGGATAGTTTAATATTGTCACATGTTTCATTATGTCTTGCATTGTACATACATATTTCAAAAAATCCAAAAAAAATCAGAAAATTTTAAAAATTTTAGTGCTTCTAAGCTTGGGAATGACCCTTATGATGAAAATTGTCTTGTGAATTAGCTATGGATGGCCTTATGTGTTGAATAGATGAATCCATATGTGGACTTGAAGTACTTATCTTGAATTCCATGAATGATTTGTGATCATGAATGTTTGCCTTGATTGAGTTGAGGATTGAAAGTCGAAATTACATGCTAGTTCTTGCACATCATTTAGGAGTGATTAAGGCAATTCATCTTTCTCTACTTCTCATCTTGATCATGTTGCTTGAGCACCTCAATTGATGAAAATTTTGACCTCTTTTGACCCATCCGGGAATAGGAGCATGCTAGTGTGTTGATGTGTGTAAAAAGCAAGTGTGGGGTGAAGTTGTTGATGAAAGAATGTTGTGAAAGTGTGACAAAAATATAGGTTTGGGGACGTTGGCTTTGATGACAAGTAACTCGGTACACTTCACATAATCGGGTGTTGGTGCCTTGCCAAAGTCAAATAAACCAATAGTCCTAACGAGCTTTGGTATGTGTGCCCGGTGTGGATGCACCTCGAAAAAATAGAAAAAGCCCGAGGACGGCTAATCACCAAGGTTTCGGCTTTTGTACACCAATGCCATTGTCTCAAAAATAAGTGAAAAAGAAAAGAAAACAAAGAAAAGTTGGAGAAAATTATACACTTGTTGGGAAGTTGAGCAAAAACGAAATTGTGAAGTTAGTTCCTTTCCCGGATTAGCATCACATGACCTAAAAATTCCCACCTAATCACAACGTTTCTTAGCCTCTTCTTTCCTAAGTCCTTGTGACCTAATTGCATGTGTGTAAGACTTAGTGATCTAGATTGGATATACTCATGATCATCTTGACTTCTTCATTTTCACCTCTCATGCATGCTTTCTAGTTAAGTATAATTGTCTTTCCATGCCTTCACTCATTTGATGCATGATTGCTATCCATTGCTATGAAACATGACTATGAAGGTGATCCAATGTTAGAAGCACAAATCCAAAAAGATTTTGTTGTTTTTCTGCATGCATAAATCACGTCATCTCTTAGTCTATAGTTGGATCTTGCTCGGGGACGAGCAAATCTTAAGTATGGGGTATTTTGATAACGTGATTTATGACGTTAGTATAGGCATACAATTAGATAGTTTTTCCCGTTATTCATGCACGGTTTGACATTAGTTTAAGACGTTTGCGCTCATTTCGTGCATATTTCTAGAAAAGACGTCTACACGAGCTTTTGTCGGTTTTGTAGGTATTTCAGGGATCTTTTGGACATTAATCGATACATTCGAGGGTCAAGCCTCATGGTGGTACATATCCGAGACCTTGAAGGAACATAATTGGAGCAATGAAGGACACAAGGACCCTTGTTGGTGCAAGCAATGGAGCAACTCATGGCTAGATGATCATAGCATGCTTCTGTTGAAGAAAATCGACCTACACCCAGGAAAATCGGCCGATTTTTCCTACTGGGTCGATTTTTGGGCCTTTGACAGCTTTAGCCACGTGTCCCACGATCTCTTGTCCGGCCTTGCTCTTGGTGGAGAATATAAGTGGTCTTGCAGGCTGATTTATGGATCCTTCTCTTTCCTTTGGACCCTTCTAGCATCTTCTCAAAGAATCTTCCAATTGGAAGCTCTCTTCAAGACACCCTTGTGGGTGTTCTTGAGGGAGATTAGTGTAGATTTCAATTTCGTAGTGAGATTTGAGTGATTTTTGTGAAGAAGCTTGTTGAAGGTTGTAAGATCCGACTTGGAGCTACAATTGGTGTGTTGAAAGACTTGTTTTGAGCTCAAATCCAGCTAAGTTTCATTGCTTTTATTTCCTTACTTCATCTTCTTGCTATGAAAACCATGTATGCTTGTATGATGATTTTAGATCTTGAAATGCATGTTATTGGCTAGTTTGTTGTGATTCTGGAGTGATGGATTGATGGTTAAGGCTTGGGTGATGATAGAATGGACTTATATGTTAGTTTAGGATGATTCGTATGCACAAAACCTAACTCAAACATAAAAATCGACCTGTTCTTCATAGTAAATCGGCCGATTTTTGCTATGATCCACCCGATTTTTCCTTCTGTTGCTCTTTAATTGATGAATCTGTATGTTAGGGTGTTAGGTTGTTGAAATCCTAGTGTTTATTTAGCTTAGGATCACCTAATGCTATCAACCTAAGTGAGGGAAGAGATCTACCCGATGATTTCCGATCTTAGATACCTAAGATGATGAACTCTAGGTAGTAGTGAGCCTCATAAGCCGCTATTGGACTGAGTGTGCTAGGATTATTGCTTGAGACTTACCTTTTCCGAGACTTACCCGGTAAGGAGAGGTTTGCCCCTTAAGTAGTATCCGGTTTGTGTAGAATTCCCAACTTTACCTCCTTGAGACTTACCCGGTAATAGGAGTTTGGTGCGGGATTAGTGAAGCATGAGACTTACCCGGTAATTGCTTCCATTAGAGAAACACCCTTTCCCAACACCGCAGCTTTGTTCCTTAGAATCTTTAGAGCCTTGAGTCCAATGCCATAACCGGAAATCTTGACCTCTAGAATCCATTTTTCTCTCTTTGATCTCATATCTTGTGTTTGTGTCATTTGTTTGTTTACTAGCTTGAGTTGTTAGTTTGTTTTATTACCGTGCTTGATTTGTGATCTTTGCTTGATCACCACAAAAACCCAACCAAAAATATCATCATTTTCATTTCTTTATTTCTTTCTCCTTTCTTAGACTAGATTTGCACTATCTTTGATCATTGAATGACTTGATTTCGCCTCAGTCCTTGTGTTCGACCTCGGAATACTTTCCTTCCTACATAATGATCCGTACACTGCGGGTTTCGCTAGGTAGTTTAGGAGATTAGATCGAGTTTATAAATGTAAAGCTTTTTGTGCTACTTCCTAGCGTGACACTTAACCCCATCGGGTAATCCTATAAATAAGGGTTTCCCCTCTACGGTAACTAAGACCAATCTATCTACACATGCATTAGATATAAAAGAATGTGTAGCACCGGTATCGAAAAGAACTCCGACAGGAAAACCATTAATATAAATGGTACCTGTGGTCGCTCGATCTGCCGGCTCCACTGCACTCCTCAGCTCATAAACTCTGGCTGAAGCATCTCTAGTGTCTGACGTACCACCGACTCGTCCTCTACCTCTCCCCTGTCTTTAAGCGGAACCTTAAGGAGCGGTAAAACTAGGAGTTCTCTACTACTGCTGCTGATACTGAGGTCTTTTCCCACCACCTGCAACGCTGGCAGCTGAAGAACCTTGTTGTGATAGCGCCTTGCCCTGACGGTAAAACGCAGCTCTATGTCCGGGCTTGCCACAAAAAAGCAAGTCACTACAGTCTTCTTACAATCAGCTCTCATATGTATGACACCTCCGCAGTTAAAACACTACCATCCTCAGTCGGAACTCTGAATAGATTGCTGGAAAGCAGAACGTTCCGACATTTAACTACGCCCGAATTCAAATGCTCTAGCTCTAGTACTGGATGGTCCAGTCCTCTGCCTCTCCTCAGGACCTCTTGTCTGAGAAGCTCTCCTCTGACCCGGTCGGTCTCTCTCATAAGCAAATGCTCTATCCTAATAATCCGTCAAAGACTCACAACTAAAACAAAAAAGATAAGAGCGAGTCAACTCTCTCAACCTCCGAGAGAAGAAATACACATGCTGATCATTGGGTGGTGCGGACGGACCCAACAAAGATAGCTCCTCCTAAAACTTGTTGAGAATCTCAACAATAGGGATATCCTCGAATCTAGCCTCGAGAAAATCCTATAGTCGATCTCTCCTCATAGCTGCAGTGCAATGCGATCCTTGATCACCATCTTCATTTGCTCATAACTAGTGTCCTTATTGCGCATGGTCTTCCACCAATGATGAGCCTGATCCTACAACAACGTATGTGCTATATCGAATCGACAACCCTCTGGCAAACGGATCACCTCCATAGCATAATCCAAAATGGGCCTAGCCAAAGCTCCACCTCCAATTTGGTCTTTCCTCCGATAGAAGGAACTCTCAACTGGTTGAAAGACTTCAACCAACAGGCGGTCTCAGCTCTCTCGCCTCCTCCGTTACTCTGGCAACCTCAACAACTCCAGTAGATATAGCAACAACATGCATCACTCTCTGGGAAACCTTAGCTGATCTCGCGGGTACTGGTGGTGCTAATGCAGGTCCTCCAGTCCCGATAGCCCCCTCGACTCTCTGTACGTAGTCGCGGTATGTAGATGCTCCGATGGACACTCGACCAGAATCGGTCGACTGCGCTCTCTATGCTCCGGACCTAGCGGCCGTCCCGCTCCCTACCTCGGGAACAACGCTCTCAACAAAAAACTAACTTTTGAGATCCGCGGAGATAGTGGTGGTCGCCCGTACATCTATCTCATACCGACAAATTTAACAACAAAACCCCTTTTTAAAATGTAGACCCCTTGTGGGCTTTGTTTATTTATCTATTTGAACTTTAGAAGATTGCGAGTGCCATTGTTGCCAACTTAGAGCTTTGAATATGATAACATGTATTATAGTCTATATTTTGGGATTGGTTTTAGACGTTTTATCTTCATAAATCTACATATATGGATGTATATTTTTTGATTATATTGTTGTTTTTTTACCTTTGCGAGAATCGAGGTTTACACCTAGTTTCATTGTAATTGTAGGAAAAATGACACGTTTTGGACTAAAATGGAGCCAAGGAAGCTAAGGAGTCATTGGAGCTACATTCTGGAGCATTGAGGAGTTATAGAAAGATCTCAGGAAGCATGAAAATGATTTAGGCGATTGATTTTGGACCAGATTAGAGAGTTGCACTATCAGCTGAGACTCACCTCGGTCAGCTACAGTACCACCTCGACCGAGGTGATCTTCATGAGCGACTCGACCGAGGAAAATATCGTAACGACCATAAGATCTTTATTTTTGGTTGAGATCTTCTATTTTTGGAAAGAGAATATCACATAATTTTGGTTGGATTTCTGGAAGGAAGATAATATTATTGGCTGATTTATTTTGAGAGATATGGATATAATTTTTAGAAAATTATCTTTGTAAGATATTATTATCTTTGGAAGATAATTCTCCTATATAAAGGGTTGGATTTTCTACAATTCAGCAATCTTCGGATCACTGATTTTCTGGAGGATTTTCTGAAGAGTTTTGAAGGAAGTTTGAAGGTTGAAGTTCAAGGAAGGAAGGAATCAGGTTGAAGATAACTTTGAAGGAAGTAGTAAGACTTTCTTAGTTAGTTGTTTGTTGTCTTTTCTAGTTGCGATTTTTGGAACACTGATTGTTTGTTTGTTGATTCATTGAGTTATTGAGACCTTTTTCTTAAGGTTTTCTTGTTTGATTATTAATTCTTTTTTTATAAATTTGATTATTGTTATCATGATGATTGTTGGCTAAGTTCTTTATGCGATTATAGGGTGATTGGCCAAAAATTGTGGGAAAGACGATAATAGAATGATCTTAACCCCAGCGGACCCTGAAAGCTCGAGCCTTTACCTTAACCGACGAACACCTCGGTCAGTCATTGAACACCTCGGCCGGGGTGGGATATAACTGAACGAGGTGAAATTCCTTTCTGATCCTTTTCTAAGTTAAGATTCTATTTTGCCAAATCCTATCCTTGTTATACATTTCCTGGTTCAACGCAAGCCTAGAATGAGACTTACCCGGTGATTCCTTTGCTTGTATACCCAAGATCATGAGTGTAGGTAATAAAGGTTTATCCTTTATTGGGGTTTGACTGTGCCTTTATCCCATCTTTGAGAGTTAGCCTGAGACTTACCCGGTAAAGGTTGATTCTATCCCCTTGGGTGATGTGTTGGTTTGAGATTATAATTCCTTCCTTTAGTACCTTGAGACTTACCCGGTGATAGGATCTTTGGTTTGGGATAGTGAGTAGTGAGACTTACCCGGTGATCTATTCCCATCTTAGAAACACCTTCCCTATGCAAACCTCAGCTTTGTCCACGTTATCTTTTGAGATCTTAAGTCAGAACCACAATTGGATGCTTTAATCTCTAGAATCCACATTCCCTTTACTTGACATTTATATAAACTTTGATAACTTTATTGCGTGTTTTGTTATTTGACAACCTAATTTACCGAACTTTGTGTAACACTCCGAATCCGCGGGACTCAGGATGTCACATTGGGCTAGGATCTCACAATGGATCCTGACCCTAGCCTGACAACAAGTTCACTGGACCTTACAACATGACACTGACACATATAAAAACAAATACATAAAACCGTATAAACTGTATAACTAGAGGTAAACAACAACGTAGCCGAGTATGAAACGACATCCTCACACAAGAGGTAAACAAGACATCATCCTCACGCAGGAGGGAAAACATAAACAACCCCAAAACCAACCACCTAATGTACGAGAGTCCTCGGCCTGTCACCCTGTCAGATCACCCAACAACGCCTATCCTGCAAACATCTACAACACGGTATGAAACCGTTAGCTAACCATACATATATGGGGTAATGCATAAGCACAAGCACAATCATGAAAGATAAACACATCAGCATGCTGTCACACATTTACCCATTTATTATCTTTATATAATAGTCATTCACTTAAGTCGTATATATATATATATATATAATTGAAAGTATGTGACACGAAGACCGATACATCCCCGCCTATGAGTGCTATATCCAGTTGTACGAGTATCGGTCACACAATCCGTGTACCCTATGGGAGTGGATTGCGCCATTCTTGTAAACTAGTATGGCCTGACGTCAAAGAACCTCCCAGACTCCACTACGGGATGAAAGGGAAAGGTTATCACAGCCACGCAGCGGGGCAATCAATAAAACATAGGTCGGTATAAACAACATCTCATGCTATCATAGCAAACATATAAAGCACACACCACTCATGCAAACACCCAATATAAGGATGATAGCTAAGTAAGTCCTACGGACTTACCTCAACCTCGTACAAACTCAACCACGATCACCTCTACACTAGAGGGACAACATGACCTATAAACAAGGCATAAAGAGATATATCAACCTCTATTCATCAAAGGGGTCACACCTAGACCCAAAGGGATCCATAAGGATCATACTCAATCTATAAGCCTCACAACCAACTAAACCTCAATATCTCAACATAACTCACGATTCCTCAAATCTCAAGTAGTATCTAATCGACATTCCTCAATCTCAATTCTAATCCTAATTTAATTTATTAACCTTTAATTAATTAATTAAATTTTGCCAGAATAACGTTTTGCCCGCAGGCAATTTCTAAACCCATTTGTCATCAGATTTCATCAAACAAACTGCCCATAATCACCAAAATAATATAACGACCATAATGGAATTTCTAATTGTCCTATTTGACAAGCCTAAAGTCAATTTAGGCCAAATCGCAGTACGGAAAACGAATAAATTCATAACTTATTCGTTACTAACCCGATTGACGATTTGAAAGAAGATTCGGAATCACAACGACGCAGGCTACGCATGGACAACATCAAATTCACCGAAATCTGAGCGCCGGAACCGTCCTAGTGACATATATGCTCGACCAGCCCTCCATATACTCGAAAATGCAGAAACTCGGTACCAATATGAAGAGAATGAAGAGAGGAATCCAGAAACTCAAACGGAATTGAAATCGGATTAGAAACGGAGAGTAGATCTGAGTTTCAAGGTTGAGAGAAATCAAAGCTTTTACGAGGAAACGTGAAAGGAAATGAATTAATAAAGGATTTTCTGCTATTTACAGTGAAGACGATAATTATCCTTTAGCGAAGTCGATAATTATCCTTTAACCGATCCAAAGGCGGGTCGAACCTCTTTCTCCAAACTTCTCAATATTGGAATAATATATCTGGAATATTGTAGGGATAATTATTCCACAACTGCATCGGAAAACGTGTATTCCTAAGCCGTCTTTCTTAGCCGTTAAGAAACGAAATAGCGACTCTTTTGGCCGTTTAGCCTCTCCATGTTATTTCATATCTAGGACATATCCGATGTCCTGATCATTTCTCTCAACTGCATTTTTATTATTTGGAGCTCTCAAATGCTCAAAATAACACCGGAGGGTAAAAATAATTATCCGGGGAAAAAAGTAAAAATTTTCCCAAACGTCCAAAATTACGCCAAGAACATAATGGTGGGACTCTTACTCATCACTTGCGAAATCTTCGCGAGTTATATGTCAATTACTATCAACGATTAAGTTAATCAACATTAATTAGAATTCGGAAATCCTAGCTATTACACTTTATTCACCATAGTCCCTATGATCGACCCCTGAAATATTTGCTTTTATTACAATTGATCCGTACACTGCGGGTTCGCATATTGTTCAGGCATATATCTTGGGTTATAAATATTAAAGCTTGCACACACCAATTTGGAGCGAACAAGTTTTTGGCGCCGTTGCCGGGGACTTGGTCTAGACCAAGTTCATTTTTGTATTTTTGTTAAATTTTCTTTTTGTTTCAAATCGTGTAAAAAATGATGTTCATTATTTTACAAGTGTGCGTTCATTTTTTTTACAATTACAGTGTTCATATTTTTCAGAGTAAGTGTTCATTTTTGTAAGAGTCAATGTTCATAATTTTATTAATGATTGTTCATTTTTTTGTTATAGGTAGTGTTCAGATTTTTATTACTAAGTGCTCATTTTGTGGTGGTGACACGTGGCATGCCACGTCACCATGTTTTTTCGGGAAAAAGGGTGATGTGGCATGCCACGTGACATCACCACGGCTCTCCTAATTCCTATCCACAAGGGTGCTCCTCACTTGAACCGATATAGATTTTAGTTCAAGTGAGAAGAGAGCTTGTAGATAGGAATTAGGAGGGTGTAAGCCATTGAATGGATTTAAATCAAGGGCTCTCACACGCTCATCATTAATGGCATTTTTGTAAATTGACTTAAAATCTGGAAAAATACCCTTACGTTCAAAATAGTCATCGGTGTTCATACTTTTATATGTCATTGTTCATGTTTTTATACATCGGTGTTCATAGTATTTTATTCATCAAAGTGTCATGTCCATTTATTCTTTTGTGTTCATTTTATAATGCACAAAAGTTCATTTATAGTATATAACCACAAAAAATAAAAAAAACTCATCACAAAACGTTAAAAGATGATCATAATATGTTATGTATGTGTCGAAGTTATAGATAAGTCATTGATGTTCATACTTTTATACATCATTGTTCATGTTTTTATTCGTCAGTGTTCACACTTTTATGTCATTGTTCTTATGAATATTATAAACTATTTTTCTATAAGGCATTTTGCCGAACAGTTTGAGTGCACACTAAAAGGAGCATATAGATTATTCGATTGAAGCTATTATACCAATTCATCATATGTATATACATGTATTTTCTCAATTAAACTTATCAAACACAAAATGATTCAAACAAATTTGATTTCGAACACAAACATCAGTCATAATGAAACCTAAACCTTAAGAATGAAAATCTAAACAGTGAGAGTAGAAATTCGAAGAAACAAAACCTGAATCGTCTTGTATTCTCTTTGATTTCACAATTTTTTATGTGATCGATCTCTGAATATTATAAACATGATTTTAAAGAAAAGTATAATTTCAAAAAAAATGAACATCATATTATAAGCACCAAAACTGTAAAAAAAAAAAATGAATACATACTTGTAAAAAATGAGCATCATGTTTTATTAACACGATTTGAAAGAATAGTATAATTTTCAAAAAAAATCCAAAAAAATGTATTAAAAAAATACAAAAATGAACAATTAATATTAAAAAAATGAACAGTTACTGTTGGAAAAATGAACATTTATTGATAAAATATGAACAATGACTCTTTTAAAAATGAACACATACTTCTAAAAATATGAATACCAATTTTTATTTACAAAAAGAAGATCTGGAAAGAAAAAAAAAGGTGACGTGGCATGCCACATGTCACCACCCCGGCTCTCCTCATTCCTATCTACAAGGGTCCTCCTCACCGGAACTGGACCCATATATATATATATAAACACTTCATCTAATAAAAAAAATTATTGTTACTATAAATAGTTTAAAAAAATAAACACAACTGATTAAAGTTAATTATTGTTTTAAATTAGATGCTAAAAAAATCGATTTTTGAGATTGATTGTTTAAAAAAATTAAAAGAACTACCCTATATTTTCATCTTTTGAAAAAACATTAATTGTCTAACATTAAAATGTGCAATTTTTAATGGAAACAAAAAACTTTTCAGCTTTCAAACATTGAGTGCTCTTATTATTTTTAAAAAAAAGATGTTGACACATTAATTGTATCATATAAAACTAATCAACTATCACCTGATATCTTATCTTTTTACCCTATATTTTCATCTTTTGAAATAAAACTAATTGATCAATATTAAACCCCTATTTTTAAAATTTGAGAAACAAATGACTTTTCACCTTTCAAACATTGAATGATCTATGTTTTTTTTTGGCACAATTGTATTATTTAAAACCAATCAACTATCACCCATATCTTATGTGATCTTATCTTATTATCCTATATTTTTAACTTTTGAGATATCATTAATTGATTAATATTAAAACCTTATATTTTTAACATTGATATTTTTTTGTAGGTGAGGGGAAAATAAATTATTTATTAAGATAATAAATAATAATAGTAGTGATAATAATAGTAATAATAATAATAATAATAATAATAATAATAATAATAATAATAATAATAATAATAATAATAGTTTGCCTCTGATTCGGCGATCCCTAGGGCGATCCTTCGGGGGCCCTCTTTGGCAGCTGTATGGTGTTCTCCGGCCTTCCCTTCGGCGTTTCCTTCTCCTCTGATCCTTCGGCGTTTCCTTCGGCTTTCTTCTTTGATCCTCTGACCTCCGGTGTTTCCTTCTTCGGCGTTTTTGACCTACCCTTCGACATTCCTTCGGCCGGCGACCCCTTCGGTCCTTCTTCTCCCGTGCGGCATTTCCTTCTCCTCTGATCCTTTGGCGTTCCTATAGCCCTTCTTCGGAATTCTCTGTGGGTGCCCTACGCTGTTCTCGGCTGCCCTTCAGCATTCTCTGATCCTTCGGTGTTTTGTCTTCTTCCGGCTATCTTCTTCGGGAGCTATCTTCTTCTCGGCTACGATTCTTGCTTAAGTGGTATGTCTTCTTCAGCATGCCCAGGTTTGCCCTTCTACTGTAGTTTCCGTTTTTTCCCTGTGTGCTTTGTCATTCTTCCGGCTGTGGGGTTCTGTTGTATGCTTCTGGTTGTTGGTGATGCACTTGTGTGCTTGAGGTTGTTGTTTGGTTCTGTGTTTGCTTGAGTCTGCAGTATTGCTTGAGTTTGTGGTGCTTCTTGTGTTTGTCATGCGTTGGTTTTCTGGATGAGAGGCTCGGGTTCTGCTCCACCCGTGCGGGTACACTGCCCCTTCGTTGGGCGGGACGGTTGTCGTGATGGTGGGGGTAAGGGGCTTACCCCGGGCGAGATATCCATTTGTGTGATGACGTCCTTCCCGGATTTAAGTCTCTTATTGGTTCTGATCAAGGTATTTTTGATAAATATTTGGCAGTTCTTAGGCAAGTCGGTCTTTGGTTTTGTGGTGAATGTTGTGTCACCCACACGGTGTCTAAAAACTGTGTTCATTCGGATGGTATGGTTGTTGCTCCTTTTTCTACTGATGGGTCGGTTGCTTTCTTTATTCATGGTTTTCCTCGGCCTTCTCCTGTGGTCGCTCCTTCTTTAGATATCGTTGATGTTGTGGTGGGCCAGAATGCCCTTGACCTTGATGTTGTGTTTGATGTGTCCTTGGTGGAGAAGGTTTTTAAGGTTGATGTTCTTACTGTGAAGAACGTTTCGTGGAAGTGCAAGTTGGGTTTTTCTAGGGTCCTCAATGACGCCCTTGATCGGGTTCTTTCTAATCCCTCTTATGTGTCTGTGTGGGTTTGTCTGCTTATTTTACCTTGATGTATCCTTCATCGGTATTAGCCCAGGTCATGTTTTGAAAATCGGTCGGGTGTGAAATGGGGTTTGCAGACTAAAAGTATCGCTAGGGCTACTCGGTTATGGAAAGAACCGGAGGTATTAGATGTCTTGTTGAGGAACTTCTGGCTTCTGTGCTTGATTATGGACCCAGGGATGCTGATAATAGTCAAGATGAGTTTAACTTGAAGCGGTGTAAAAGGAAGGTTAGTGATGGTCATTTTGCGGCTGCCATTTGTATCCTTACCTCCTCGGGTAATTCTCCATGCCCGAGGACACCCTCCGTGGGCTTCTGGATATGCACCCGCCTTCCACGCCTCATTCCTTACCTTCTCCATTCAGATCCGGAGTTGCTCTTCAGGTTAACAAGAGTTTGGTCCTTGATAGGATTAGGAGTTTTTCTAAAGGCACTTCTTGTGGTAAGGATGGTTTGCGGGCCCAACACTTGTTGGATGCCCTTGGTGGTTGTAACATCCGGAAATTTTATTTCCGGAAGATGAGTTGATTCCGACTTTTCCGCGTATGCGGCTTATTTCCCGTAGGCAAGTTTGTCGAATTCGGGTTTTAACGCGGGATGGGGACGCCTTTTTACTTTCTGACCTTGGGAAGAGGAGTGAGGGGACAAGGGGTTGCTGACCCTTGGATATCCCCACCCCTTTGTGTCAGCCTCGATACCCTCTCCCCACTTTCCCATTTCTCCTCTTACGTTCTTTCACTTCATTCCACTCCTCTCTTCCTTCTTGCTTGCTCTCACCTCCTTGTGCCTTGGAAGAGTTGGGTAGGAGCTACAACTTGCGTATTCCGGATCTGTTGTGGTAAGTGGTCTCCTTCCCTCTTCCTTTTGCTGCTTGTTTCCTCTTCTTCCTCTTCTCTTCACCTCCATGGCTATAGAGGAAGCTTTTGAAGGGAGACCTAGTAAATCCTTGCATGACCCTTTCTTTAGCTTGTTTAGGTCATGGTGAGGAAGCTAGGACCTGTGGTGAAGGTTTGGAGAAGGCCCAGGAAGAGAAGGAGGTACTAAGAGCAAAGAACTAGTCGAAGAAATGAAGAAGACGAAGTTTCTGCTGCTCGATTGCGGGGGCGGATCTACAGAGGCGCGAGGCGGATTAAGGCCACCGCAAGGGCGGCCACCAAGCGCAGGGGCGGCGCCAGAGTTCCGAAGGGGCGGCGCCAGAGTACCGCAGGGGCGGCGACAGGGTCCGCCGGGAGGGTCAGCTTGCTTCCACGGTTGCGTTTTCTTCACCAGTAGGTTCCTCCCTCCCTTTCTCTTCGTTCCTTCCTTAGACCTTATGATGATACCTAGTAGAAGCATGCTTAGGATGGATCTAGGGCTTATGAGAATGCCATATAGTGGTTGCTCTCCTTGGAGCCCTTAGGGCGGGATGAGAGTGATGATCTTGAATGGTTTAGCATGTTGAACTCTTCTAGGCTAGTTTGACTATCCTAAGACTTTGATCATGTCCATAGGTTGAATAGGTTGTTGTGAGTTTCCCTTACTTGTTGAGAGAGTCATGAGTACCATGAACCCTAGGATACTTTCCTAGTTTGAGAGTTGAGTGATTTTGCTTCGATCACTAGATGGAAGTCTATGACTTCATGAGTGTGGACTTGTGTTGATGAGTGTATTCATGTATGAGCAGATTGTGTACTTCCTCACTAAGGAAGCTAGAGTGTTGTGAGTTGAGAGACGAGGTAAGTCCCCGGACTTACTTAGCCGTATTCGACGTATTAGATTCATTGCGTGCTTGTTGGTGTGTGTTTTATCGCTTTTTTTTATAAGTTATAAACCGGTCATAGGATCACCAACCTTTATTCTATTTGGCCCAAGTGTATGATAACGGGCGGTGACATCACTGCCTTGCTCTTGCGAGAGCTAGGAGGTTCTTGGCGACTGGCCCGTGTTGGTTAGACGGTCGGAGGCATCCAAACCGTTCCATTGCCGGAAGAAGGGACCGAAGCGAGTTTCAAAAGATTCTCGTGTCACAAAAGAAGTTGAACTAGAATGAGATATGACCTAATAAATAAAGATAATAAAATGGACTTGTTTGTTGAGCATGATTATGTAATGTTATTATATATGAGTGTGTATGTGCCTTCACCCTGTCTTTAATGCTTCGAATGTAGCTAACGGTTTTAAACCACTTGTGTAGATGCCCCGCAGGTTAGGGACACCGCTGAGTGAGGTGGAGGAGTGGACAGCCGAGAGTCGCCTTACGTTATAGGACGGGGGCATTTTTGCGATTTTTATCGTTGTCTCTCTTATGAAGGATTATGGATTGATGTACGCTTTTGGATTTATGTCTTGTGGGTTTTTGTGTCGTTTTGAGGACTCGGCTGAGTTTCCACGTTGTACTCTTTACTTTCCAGTCTTGCATACATTATAAACATTCGAGTTTCACGCCTTTATTTGTGTCATGTTGGAAAGGTCCGGTGTGATTGTTGTTAGGCTAAGGATCAGTACCCATTTTGAGGTCCTAACCCGTAGCGCCCCGAGTTCCGCGGATTCGGGGTGTTACAAAAGTGGTATCAGAGCCCTAGGTTGACAACAATGGCACTCGCAATCTTCTAAAGGCCGAATGAAGAATAAACAGAACCCTGCGGGTTCTGACTTTTTCGTTTTCAAAATTCATATGCATGAGTCGTGATTGGCTTAGGATGCACGGGACCACCACTCCTCACGCAAACCTCAGCGACATAGATTTCTGGATTTGACGTATGTAAGTATGTATATTTACCTAGTTATCTATATGTATATGTATATGACCTTAGGGTTGTTGTTGGATTTGTATGTACTTAGATATGCATGTGATCTTAGGATGATTTGGGCTTTCATGCCTTGGTTGTATTCTTGATTTCAGCATCTTTCTTTTAAGTTCTATAAGTTCCTTGTATATTAAGTATTACGAGTGTTATATGTATACCGACTTAATTAAATATAAACAAACGCAAAGGATATCAGATGACACGTACGAGAGCTACCGCGTATGTAGGACCCGCCAGGGGTAGACCACCTCTACCTTCTACCGTCCTGAGACGAGTACGAGTAGGGAGACCTCCAAGTACGAGAGGTCGGGGACGTATTCCTATTGCGGACCCACCCGTTGTGGATCCGCCAACAGTTGAGGAGCCCGTTGAGGACGTAGCGAAGAGCATTATTCCCGAGGCTAGGGATAGGACAGCTGTGAGGTCCGGGGCACATAGTTCCCCATCTGGTTGGACCGGGGGAGCATCGGTTGTAGCTACAATGTTTGAGGATTATGTACGCCGAGTAGAGGAGGCATTTAGGACTGGAGCACCACCTCCAGCACCACCGGTGCCGGTACCTGCACCGACGAGATCAGTCGAGGTCTCGCAGAGGGCTACCTAGATCAGAGCCGCACTAGAGATAGTTGCATTGGCAGTAGTTGCACTTGAGCCGGTTGTGGAGGTTGTTAGACCTAGAAACGAGCTGAGGTCTCCTAGACCCGATTCCTAGTTGAAGGCTTTCAACCAGCAACATGTACCCCACTTCGACGGGAAGGTAAGGTTAGAGGTGGATTATTGGATTGGGCACGTGGAGTCAGCATTAGAGGTGATCCGTTGCCCGGAGGAGATGCAGGTGGAGATAGTCTAGACCTTGTTCAAATAGGAGGCACAATATTGGTGGAGGTCGGTGAGAAGAGGTGTGACCAGGATGGACCAGCTGCTATGTCTCGTGAGAGAGACATTTTGCCCATATTCAATGCGTAGAGATAGAGTTCAAGACTTCCTAGAGGCAAGTTTTGAGGATGTTCCCGTCATGGAGGCGATTTGACGTTTTAGAGCGGAGTTAGCATTGCTGGGGCCCGCTGAACCTCCAGCGGACCAGCAAGTCTATCTCTTAGCTAGGAGTCTAAGGGAGTCCACCCATGCTTACTTGGCGGGATTTCGCTGCGACTCAATGGCAGAGTACTAGGACCGAGCTTCGGCTTATGAGAGAGAGCGCCAGGGTCCAGGAGAGCAGCACAGTCCGGTGAGCCGGACAAGAGGCGGAGGACATGGCCAACTAGTTCCGGAGCCGGAGGAAAGGGACGTAGCTAGGCTCCGGGACGTTCCGGTCCACAGCAGCCGACGCAGACATACGACCGTGGGCCCCAATGCCATGGTTGTGGAGGATATGGACACATTCGGAGAACTTGCACGAAGCAAACTGTAGCATGTTTCACTTGTGGTCAGATGGGCCACCGAGCCGTTTTTTCCCGTCAGGGCAGGTCATAGTCTCTACAGGGTTGTTCGCCTACTGGAGTAGCAGGAGGTAGTCAAAGGCCTCCACAGTTTCAGCCACAGGACTCTCAGTAGAGGTATCAGGGGCAGACTCATACACAGGGTTCAACCCAAGGTCAGAGCCAAGGTAGAGGCCGTGGTGGGGGTACACAGAAGACCAGGGGCACACAAGTCAAAGTGTTCGAGTTAAGGAGTGTTGTGGATCCAACAACACCGGCAGCTACAGGTACTATTCAGATCCATGGACTTCCAGTCCGAGTTTTGTTTGATACGGGTTCCACGCACTCTTTTATATCCGATGATTGTGTAGCTAGGTTGTCCTTAGTTACACGGTAGAGGGGAGACCCTTTGTTGTGGGGTTACCCGATGGGGGTAGGGTCAGTGGTACCCGAGAGGTACACGGTTGTCCCATACGTTTGGGAAACCGTGATTGGTTAGCCGACTTCTATGTCATGCACCTGGTGCATGAAGAAGTCATCCTTGTGATGGATTTGATGGACCGCCATCGAGCCGTGTTGGACATCAGCCGGAGGACCGTGACGGTTACCACCGAGACGGGTCATGGAGTGATTTTCTGAGGTTGGGACCTCGGGAAGGCCGGTACAGTCATTAGCACGGTCTGAGCCGCGAGACTTATCGGGCAAGGATGCGAGGCCTTCTGGTGCTATGCCATGAAGGAGGAGACCACACCGTCGCTGGAGGAGATTCCTGTGGCATGTGAGTTCGAGGATGTATTCGGGGAACCACCCGGATTACCACCACAGAGGAGCGTGGATTTTGCTATTGAGTTGGATCCCGGCACGAGCCCAATCTCCAAGGCTCCTTACCGCATGGTGCCGATCGAGTTGCTGGAGTTGAAGAAGCAACCCGAGGAGTTAGCCGAGAGGGGTTTCACACGCCCGAGTGTTTCCCCTTGGGGTGCGCCGGTCCTCTTTGTCAAGAAGAAGGACGGATCTTTGAGACTTTGCATCGACTACCGGGAGGTGAACAAAGTCACCATCAAGAACAAGTACCCCCTACCACGCATTAATGACTTACTAAATCAGTTGTATGGAGCCTCCGTGTTTTCGCATATCGATTTGAGGTCAGGATACCACCAGTTGAGGGTGAGAGAGGAGGATGTGCTGAAGACGGCATTCAGGACGAGATACGGTCATTATGAGTTCGTCGTGATGCCCTTGGGGCTCACGAATGCACCTGCCGTCTTCATGGAGTTGATGAACGGCATTTTCATCGACTACTTGGACCAGTTTGTGGTAGTTTTTATACCTGATATCATAGTCTACTCCCGGAGTAGGGAGGAGCATGCGGGACACCTGAGGACGGTTCTTCGAATCCTTCAAAATAGAGAGCTTTATGCAAAGCTCTCTAAGTGCAAGTTTTGGATGTCTGAGGTGGCATTCCTGGGTCATATAGTTTCCGCCGAGGGTGTCAAGGTTGACCCGGCAAAGATAGAGTCCGTTTTTTCATGGACACCTCCTAGGACGGTCAAGGAGGTGCGCAGTTTCTTGGGATTAGCGGGATACTACCGCCGATTTGTTGTGGGTTTCTCCGTGATTGCACGACCACTTACTTCCTTGCTGAGGAAGTCTACCAGGTTTGTTTGGTCCGAGCCATGTCAGCGCAGCTTTGAGGAGCTGAAGAGGAGGTTGACCTCCGCTCCTGTGTTAGCCCAACCTGAGGGCGTATAAGACTTTGTTGTATATAGTGACGCCTCCAAGCTAGGCTTGGGGTGCGTTTTGATGCAGAGGGGTAGGGTTATTACGTACGCTTCTCGGCAACTGAAGCCGTACGAGGAGAATTATCTCACCCACGATCTTGAGCTAGCGGCAGTGATTCATGCCTTGAAGATCTGGCGACACTACTTGTATGGGGCCACGTGCCAGATCTTCACAGACCATAAGAGTCTAAAGTATATATTCACTCAACGGGAGTTGAATAACCGTCAGAGGAGATGGTTAGAGCTGATTAAGGACTTCGATTTGGAGATATTGTACCATCCGGGGAAGGCGAACGTAGTCGCCGATGCTTTGATTGGCCGGTCATATCCGATTCCCGGATATGACCGGCCATTTTACCGAGTTAGAGGTATTACCTGATCTGTCCGGGGAGTTCCGGCAGAAGCAGGAGGGATGTCCCGTGTTGATGAGGATTCAGGACAGGATGGCCAGGGGAGAGGCACCTCCGTTTATCACGGGAGCAGACGGGTTATTGAGACGCCAGGGACGTATTTGTGTACCGTCAGACCCGGAGTTGAGAGAGCGGATCTTGCAATAGGCACACTCTACACCATACTCGGTGCACCCATGCGCGAGTAAGATGTACCAGGACCTTAGGAGATGTTATTGGTGGGGCGGGCTCAAGCCTGATGTTGCTAGATATGTGGCCAGATGCGCGACCTACGAGCAGGTCAAGATCGAACACCAGAGACACGCAGAAGAGCTTCATCCACTGCCCGTGCCGCAGTGGAAGTGGGAGGATATATCTATGGACTTCGTGACGGGTTTGACGTAACACCCCAAATTCTCAGAACTCGGGGAGCTACTGGTTAGGACCTCACAATGGGTCCCGACCTTAGTTTGACAACAATTTTACTAGGATCTTACAACAAGACACAAAAGTATTTAAAACATTTGAAAACTTTAAACAATATATATATGGAGAATATGTATCAGCCTTACAAGAAAAGATACTAAAACGACGCATATGAAGAACAAAAGACATCCCAGTCCCCAACTAAATGAGTACGTGGACCCGGGTGACCATTTCCTCCGGATCTCTCTACAACTGTCTTAACCTGCAAGACATCTACAAGCGGTATAAAACCGTTAGTTAACATTCTATGCATAAGTATAAAGGTAAAAGCACAAACACACAACATACACAATCAACATGTAACACTCAATCCTTTTATTATCTTTAAGTAGGTGATATGTCATTACTAATGATACTTATTTTGTGACACGAGGGATTCCCAAACCTCGCCCCTGTCCCCGTTTACCAACAAGGAATGGTACTAATGCATCTGACCGTCTACCTGACTGGGCTGGTCGCAGGGAACCTCCTAGACTCTCGCAAGAGCTAGGCAAATGATGTCACGACCCGTTATCATACACTTGGGTCAATTACGTAATATAATAAAATCGGCCTAATCCGGTTTCGTTGATTATCATAACTAACAAACACCACTCATACACATTACACTCATACAAGAAGCCAACTAAGTAAGTCCGTGGACTTACTAGTCTCCAAGCGCAACCGATTAGCACACTCTCAAGTTCCCCAACGGGACAACGCACAACGCCTGTTCAAGACAAGGCACACGAATCAAACAACGCTCTAGTCAACTAGAAGTCCTTAGACTTCTAGGCTCAACATCCTCACAAGAACATAAACACATAATATTGATCGACACTTAAAACCTAACACAACTCTTCTAAACTAAACGATACTTATACTCAACTTCGGAATATCCTAAATCTAGATTAACCCAATGGACCGCTCTCCACTTTTACTACATGCTCCTATACGTATTCATCAACAACATATCTAAAAATCAAGTCCAACAGAGGTCAATAACCCCTCCAAATCTACCTCACAAAACTGCATCACAAGCAGTTTTTCTAACACTTAGAATATTTCGGCAACCATTCAAAAAATTGCTTACAGCCTCGACTTTGAAAAATCATAACTCCTAAACCTCTCGATGGAATCCTCTCAAACTTTTATATATTCTAATATGAATTCTTAACTATGATATGTCCAAAATTCAAGTCTAACCGAGAAATATAACCCAATCAAATCTATATCACAAAACTGGGTCACAAGCAGTTTTAGACAACATTCAGCATAACCTATAAACTGCTCAAGGTCTCTAATTTGGGACGCCATAACTCTTAAACTGCAACTCGGATTCCTCTCAAATTTCAGTATGTTCTACTATGAAATATCAACTATAACATATCCGAAAATCAGCAATAAAGGAGGCGTCTAACTTACTCAAATCTGGATGACAAAACTAGCACTTTTTCCAACACTTAAAAAATTTCAGCACAACAGAAAAAACTGCTTACGACCCAATCTTTGAAAATTCATAAATCACAAACCACTCGCTGGATTTATCCCAAATTTTGATATGTTCTATTATAAAATCGTATCTATAATATATCCAAAATTCAGAAGCAAAGGAGGAAAATAACTTACTCAAATCTGAACTCGATGTTGGATGTTCCTCACTTCCGAAAACTCAGAAAAACCTCAGCTCTTCTGGCTATCTTCCGAGGTAGTTCTAGCAGGTTTCCCATCACAAACAGGGGTTCTAATCAGCACATATAGATACAGGGTAATGCAGTGAAGGGAGGTGTGGTGTTTACCCGGTAATCAAAACTCGAGGAACTCACGAGTACGAAGACGAAGATGTAGTTGTGACCCTTTCACATGGGTGCACCTGCAGTCTACTTCCAGCGTGCCTGTGAATCTGGCGTGCAGTTCGTGAATCCGCATTGCTCTCCTGAAGGTTTGTAGGTTGAGCGTTGCAGCGGTATTGATGGCTCGAGAGGGAGAGTCTGGTCCATTGTATAAGAGAAGGGGACAGTCCCGGCACTACTGCTTGGGTAGGAGAAGATCCAGCGCTGCTGCATCAGCGTCGTTGGTGTTCCGAGGCCAAAAGGACACTCTCAGTTGTTGTTGCTTGCTTGAAGATAGGAGGAGACGGTTATGTGATGCCCTTTTCACTTGCACTCCGTAATAGCCCCAACGATAGTCGTCTTCTGCACTCGATAAGGAGACAGTTTGGTAGGGATGGAGGAGTGAGTTGGAGGTGGACGGCTAGGCAAGGAAGGGGGTAGCGGTGGTGAGATGTGCAGAAGGTTGGAGGTGTAAACGGCTGCAGCAGAGAGGATCCGTCGAGAAGGGAAGTGTGTCCAAGGGGAAGGGGAGGGAGACTGTGCTAGCACCGAAGAAGGGAGGTTTGATTAGCTATCTGAACGCGAACCTAGACGTTTTGCAGGAGGAAGGAGATAGGTTGCAACAGCGGAATTCCAGGAAGCGTTACACTGCTCTTCAACGTAGCATGCACGCACGCTAGAGAGGGTGAGCTTCACTGTTGGGCCAGCGTCTCCACTGGGTTTTCGGACGGGCAACCTCGCTGTTGGGCTGGCGTGCTCTCAGGCCAGCGTGGGCTGCTGGCTGGGCTTCCAGGGCTGCTCTAATCCGCTTGCAAGGGAAATGCAAAGGGCTGGAAAAATAAATTCAATTAAGAAACATTGGGCTGAAATAAGGCAAGAATTAGGTGGGCTGAAAGTTTGTCAAAACTTGTCAAAAACTCGTCATGGCTTTGTCAGGCCCATGCATGACCTCGTCACAGAGTTGTCGGGCTTCGTCATGACCTCGTCTCATATTTCTCATGGTCTCGTCACAGCTTTGTCACAGTCTCGTCTCAGCCTTGTCATGATCTCGTCTAAAGTCGTCGTTAAGAATTAATTATAAGAATTAGGGTTTGATATAATTCTATCATTTTATGTGAATTAAATTCTACATAAAATGATTAATAATTATAAGAATTAGGGTTTGATATAATTCTATCATTCTATGTGAATTAAATTCTACATAAAATGATAAAATTTGTGAAGAAAGAAATACTAGATAGAATGGGAAACCGTCAACGGCTCGAAGTCCGAATTGATTCGGAATTAAACGGAATAAAAATTCCGGATATTACATTTGAGACCGAGTAGGAGCTTTGACGCTATATGGGTAGTAGTAGATCGGCTGACGAAGACCGCCGTTTCATTCCTATTCGGGTGACGTGGCCGGTGAGTTGTCTAGCCGAGGAGTTTACTCGCCAGATTGTGAGGTTACACGGAGTACCGAGGACTATCATCTCGGATAGGGACGGGCGTTTTACCTCGAGGTTATGGTAGCAAGTACATGCCGCCTTAGGTTTGAGCCTTCATTTCACCACCACATACCATCCACAGACTTACGGCCAGTCAGAGCAGACTATTCAAACCTTAGAGGACATGTTGCGGGCATGTGTACTAGATTGGGGGCAGGTATGGCCATACCACCTTCCATTGGTGGAGTTTTCGTATAATTACAGCTGACACGCATCGATTGGGATGGCACCGTATGAGACATTGTATGGGCGGAGATGCCGCACTCCCTTATGTTGGGACGAGCCCGGGAGTTCGAGTGTTGTAGCTCCGAATCAGGTACAAGATGACATGGCTAGAGTTGCCTTGATACGAGAGAGGATGTTGACCGCCCAGAGTCGTCAGAGATCGTACGCGGATAGGACGCGTAGACCTCTCGAGTTCAGGGTAGGAGCCCAGGTGTGGCTGGGAGTGTCACCGACTCGGGGTGTCAGATGATTCGGCATTAAGGGGAAGTTGATCCCCCGATATGTCGGTCCATTCGAGATAGTAGAGAGAGTTGGTGAGGTGGCATACCGATTAGCATTGCCACCACGATTAGAGGGTATACATCCGGTATTACATGTGTCTCAGCTGAGGGAGTACATCCATGACCCGAGGCACATCATTAGTCACGAGGACCTTGTAGTCGAGCCGGACCATACTTTTGCAGAGCACCTGATAGCGCTTTTTGAACGGAGTACGAGATGCCTTCGATCGAAGGAGATCCCGATGCTGAGGGTGTAGTGGTCGAGGCGAGGAGCTGATGAGGCTACATGGGAGACGGAGGATAGTATCCAAAGTAACTATCCCGAGTTTTACACGAGTTTAGAGACACCGATAGGACAGTCGGGTCAGTCCCGAGCTTCTTCCTTGATTTTTACCTACGTTCTTGTGATGTGATATGTTTTGTATGTATGTGATTACCTTGTGAGGCGTTACCATGAGTATGAGAGTGACGTTGGGCTTGAGATTGATAGTTAGCTTTGTGAGTTCCACACGTTTCGAGTGTGCTTCGCGAGTACCTTTAGCAAGTTTCAAGACGAAACTTGTTTAAAGGGGGTTAGTTGTAACATCCGAAAATTTTATTTCCGGAAGATGAGTTAATTATGACTTTTTCGCGTCTATGCCTTATTTCCCGCAAGCACGTTTACTGAGTTCGGGTTTTAACGCGGGATGGGGACGCCTTTTTACTTTCCGACCTTTGGAAGAGGAGTGAGGGGATAAGGGGCTGCTGACCCTTGGATATCCCCACCCCTTTGTCTCAGCCTCATTACCCTCTCCCCACTTTCCCATTTGTCCTCTTACGTTCTTTCACTTCCTTCCACTCCTCTTTTCCTTCTTGCTTGCTCTCACCTCCTTGTGCCTTGGAAGAGTTGGGTAGGAGCTGCAGCTTGGGTATTCCGGATCTGTTGTGGTAAGTGGTCTCCTTCCCTCTTCCTTTTGCTGCTTGTTTCCTCTTCTTCCTCTTCTCATCACCTTCATGGCTATGGAGGAAGCTTTTGAAGGGAGATCTAGTAAACCCTTGCATGACCCTTTCTTTAGCTCGTTTAGGTCGTGGTGAGGAAGCTAGGACCTGTGGTGAAGGTTTGGAGAAGGCCCAGGAAGAGAAGGAGGCAGTAGGAGCAAAGAACCAGTCGAAGAAACGAAGAAGACGAAATTTCTGCTGCTCGACCGCGGGGGTGGATCTACAAAGGTGCGGGGGCAAATCAAGGCCACCGCAGGGGCGGCCAAGACCACCGCAGGGGTGGCCACCAAGCGTAGGGGTGGCGCCAGAGTTCCACATGGGTGGCGACAGGTTCCACCGGGAGCGTCACCTTGCTTCCGCGGCTGCATTTTCTCCACCAGTAGGTTTCTCCCTCCCTTTCTATCCGTTCCTTCCTTAGACCTTATGATGATACCTAGTAGAAGCATGCTTAGGATGGATCTAGGGCGGCTTATGAGAATGCCGTATAGTGGTTGCTATCCTTGGAGCCCTTAGGGCGGGATGAGAGTGATGATCTTGAATGGTTGAGCATGTTGAACTCTTCTAGGCTAGTTTGACTCTCATAAGACTTTGATCATGTCCATAGGTTGAATAGGCTGTTGTGAGTTTCCCTTGCTTGTTGAGAGAGTCATGAGTACCATGAACCCTAGGATACTTTCCTAGTTTGAGAGTTGAGTGATCTTGCTTAGATCACTAGATGGAAGTCTATGATTCTATGAGCGTGGACTTGTGTTGATGAGTGTATTCATGTATGGAAACTCCACCTTGATTGAAATGGTTTACATGTGTTGATGATGGAAGACTTGACACAAATATAGCAGTTAGATATCTAACAATGTACTTGATTATATTTCTAGATGTTTGGTTGGTTTGAATTCAGTCCAGGTTGTATATCTACATGTCAAGGGCCTTGAAGTTGGATTCAAGACCAAGTTCAAAAGGACGAAGATCAAGGGCCTTGGAATCTAAGGTGCACGGAACAAGGATTCAAATAAATTGAAGATCTCTGTTGAACATTCTGTAACAAGAAGATCTTATCAACCAAAGACTTTGTCAACCGAAGGAAGATCTTAACCGAAGGATAGAGAATCATTTCGAGAAGATTTTCTAAACAACAAAAACGGAAAAAATATCTTCTCTCTCTTATCCAACAGAAGACGAGAAGATCAAGGAGTAAAAGACTCAACGTGTTCGTAGGGACCGAAGACGTGCAACGTCTACCTTACGATCTTCATGGAAAAGAAGGTTGATCTTTAAACGGTCATCTCTACAATGGCTAGAAGATCTTTCCATAGAAGATATAAATGAAGATGATGGTTGAAGAAGAAGATACACAAGCTTATACCGGAAAACATCTTTGCATCCTCAAGCAACCTTCTCATCTTCATTCGTTGTTTTTCTTTCTCACATTCACATAAAAGTTTTATCCCCTTAGAGAGAGAGAAAACACAAGAGCTCCATTGGTAGATCTAAAAAGTGTTATACTAGAGTGTGTTACTCTGCGAAGTAACTAGGCTATTATAGCTAGGTTTAGAGTTGGAGCTAGATCGTAGCATTGGCTACAAGTGAGAGAAGAAGGGGTTTTCTTCTAGTTTGTATCTAGGACTCTTTGAAGATGATAATAGATAGTTAGATCCTACGGATATACCCTGGGACAAAGAGTAGGCTATTTAGAGCCAAACTTCATAAACATATCCTCATGTCAATCTTTTCAATTCCGCACCATATAAACTTTACTGTGACTAACTTTGTTTTGCAGGAGCAAGAAGTCAAGGCCCTTGAAATTGAGTTTCAAAGCCCTTGAAATAAGAGTTTCACTAGTAGCACAAATTGACATCAAGGCCCTTGAAAGGAGTTTCAAGGACTTGAGATTTGGTTTGCGAAAAGTTCTCATACTCTATTCAACCCCCCCCCCCCTTCTAGAGTATTATCAATATTGTTTATATCACCTATCGTTTCTTCAATTGGTATCAGAGCTAGACTCACGTTTATTGATTTAACCATTAGTGAGACTAATCATAAATCATGTAGGTGATGGTGGATTTGCTCAAGGAAGATCCTCATCTCGACCACCACTTTTTTGTGGCAACAACTTCGCTCATTGGAGATCACTTATGCGTATGTTCTTGATTGACCAGGATATGGAGCTTTGGAGCATTATTTAAAATGGACCAAAGGTTCCAATGACAACGGTTGAAGGCGTCCAAGTCCCGAAGAAGGAATCAGACTTTACACAGGCTGACTTGGACAGTGTGTCAAAGAATTACAAGGCAATGAATCTACTTTACTGTGGATTAGATGCTAATGAATTCAACCGCGTCTCATCATGCAAAAGTGCAAAAGAAATATGGGACAAGCTTGTTGTCACTTACGAAGGAACAAGTCAAGTCAAGGAAACAAAGATTAACATCTTTCTTAAACAATACGGGCTATTCAAGATGAATCCAAATGAACCAGTCAAGGAAATGTTCACCAGATTCACTGAGATCGTGAACAATCTAGACTCACTTGGAAAGACCTTCACAAATGAAGAAAAAGTGAGAAAGGTTCTAAGAAGCTTACCTAAAGCCAAGTGGGGACCAAAAATGACTGCTATTGAAGACGCTCAAAATCTCACTACTCTTCCTCTTGATGATTTACTTGGAAAACTCATCACACATGAAATGATTCTTGGCGAAGAAGATGGAGAACTCCCATCCAACTCCAAGAATTTGGCATTAAAATCTAGAAAGGATGAGTTACATTTTGATGAATAAAATAGTGATGATGATAATGAAGAAGATGCTCTCTCCATGATCTCTAAAGGTTTAGCAAGGATTCTCAAGATAAAGAAACAATCTGCAAACCGAGAATTTCCACGAGCATCAAAACCCCGAGGTAAGTTTCCTAACTCTAATAAGAAAACGAAAGTACTGACTTGATTTGAATGTGGTGAAACAGATCATTTGATGAAGGATTGTCTACAAAAGAAGAGGATCAACTTCAACAAGAATGATCGAAAGAAGAAAGTCATGGTTGCTTCATGAAGTGATTCAAAATCAACAAATGGATCAGAAGATGAACAAGAACAAGCAAACTTGTGTCTTATGGCTGATCATGAAGATAACTCAAATCTTTACATCGACAAATGGTAAATACAATTTTGTCTCAACCTGAGATTGACCTTAAACAATTTCTTAAGGATATTATCTTAAGTGATAAGGAACATAGAATAAGGATAAATTCTTTCAAAGAAAAACTTCATGAACAAGACAAACAATTGAGTGAAATGTCTCCGGAGATTGAAAATCTTAACACAGAAAAGGAAGAACTTGATGACAATATCATGGCCTTGGAATCAGAAAACTTGATTCTCAAGGACAACCTCTCTTCTCTACATCGAAACTATATCGATCTAGAGAAAGAGAAAGTTGATCTGACTTTAATGTTTCAAAACCAGAAGGCATCACTCATTAAGTTTACTCGTTCAAAAGCTAATCTGGAAAGAATGATGGGTGAACAACAATCTTCACTTAACAAAAATGGTATAGGGTATCATAGAAGCTTTCCTAGAAAACCTACCACCACTTTTGTTACGAAAAAAGGAAGCATTCATATGCCTACCTGCTTCTATTGTTGTAAAAAGGGTCATGTTAAATCTACATGTCCTTATAGAAGAAATGATCCTTATATCATCAAAAACACCTATCCTTTATGTTTAAGGAAACAGGTAAAAAAAATATGGGTTCCTAAAGGTACTAGACCACCAAACATGATCGAACCTGAGTATGAACCAAAATATGCCATTTGGTCGACCCGGAAAGGTTGATGTTTGCTGTTTTGCAGGATATCACCAAGGTAAAGGAGCCCAAATGGATATTAGATAGTGATTGCTCAAGACACATGAGTGGAAAGAGTTCTTTATTCTCAGATTTAAAGAACCAATCATCTGGAACCATTACTCTTGGTGATAAAGGAAAGTGTGACATAATTGGCATTGGTAAAATTTATTATGATTCATCCAACTTTATTGATGATGTTTATTTAGTTGATGGTTTGAAATATAATCTGCTAAGTATTTCTCAAATTTGGTCACGTAAGCATGCACACCATGCAGAAGCTACTTATAAAAAATTTGGTACGTGCTTTGCCAAACCTAAACTTCAAGGTTAATGACCTATGTAAAGCATGTACACAAGGTAAACAAACAAAAGGCTCATTCAAACCTAAGAAAGCTGTAAGTTCTTCTTGACCTATTGAACTTTTACATATGGATCTTTGTGGACCCATACGTGTCAAATCTCCCGGAGGAAAACAATACATCCTTGTTATAGTAGATGATTTCTCTCGATTTACATGGATATCTTTTCTACGAGAAAAATCTGAAGCTTTGTTTGAGTTTTCAAAATAGTGTAAGGAGTTAGAAAGTTTGAAAAACCTACCAATCGTTTCTATAAGAAGCGATCATGGTAGAGAATTTGATCAACTAAAGTTCGATTTATTTTGTGCAAAATATGGTATTTCTCATAATTTTTAAGCTCCTAGAACTCATTAACAAAATGGAGTTGTGGAACGCAAGAACCGCACTCTTGAGGATATGTCTAGGACAATGCTTTTAGAAAATCATTTGCCAAAAAGTTTTTGGGCTGAAGTAGTAAATACCGCAAATTATATTTTAAATAGATGCTTAATTCGCCCTATTTTGAAAAAGACTCCTTATGAATCCTTTAAAGGAAGAAAACCAAACATTTCATACTTCAAACTTTTTGGATGTACTTGTTTTGTTCACAACAATTGAAAAGACAATCTCGGGAAATTTGATGCACTTAGTGATGAAGTTATATTCATTGGATATGCTTCAAATAGCAAAGCTTATCGAGTATATAACAAACGTACCAAAGTTGTTGAGGAAAGCATTCATATTATTTTTGATGAAAGCAATGATGGTACTTTGAGTGAGAGTTTTGCAGATTTAAATCTCAATCAAAGAGAAGATCACATTTCAGATGAAGAGGAAGATCCTAAAGGTCAAGACAAGAATATGCAAAACAAGATTCAAGATACCAAAGAAAATCCTCAAGACCTTGAAACACACCTTCAAGACCTTGAAACTGGAAACTGTGTCAACAGAACTCCACTTCAAGGGCTTGAAACCCAACTTCAAGGCCTTGAGATTGGAACAACAGGTAATGCACAAACAATACCTGAATCAAGTCAGACATATTCAGCTCAACCTTCTGGATCTACATCATCTTTCAAAAGAAGAAAAGTTCAACACTCTTCGTATCATCCACAAGAAAATGTGATCTCAGATCCAAATGCTGGAGTTCAAACTAGATCTAAAGTAAATAATCTTTGTGCCTTCTCTGCTTTTGTATCACTTGTCGAGCCAAAGAAATGCATTCAAGCTCTTCAAGAACCAGACTGGATCATTACCATGCAAAATGAATTAAATGAATTTGAGAGGAACAAGGTATGGACTCTTACTTCAAGACCAAATCATCAATCAGTTATTGGCACGAAGTGGGTCTTTCGAAACAAATTGGATGAAAGTGGCAAAGTCATACGAAACAAAGCACGACTTGTAGCACACGGCTATAACTAAGAAGAAGGTATTGATTATGAGGAGACCTTTGCTCCTATTTCCCGGTTAGAAGTCATACGTATGTTACTTGCATTTGCATCCTTTATAAGCATAAAACTTTTTCAAATGGATGTTAAATGTACTTTTCTAAACGGCTTTGTTCTCCCAAAAGCGTGCGTGCAATCAAGTCTTAAATTGATAAAACTAGAATAAAAGCAAGCGAACCCGCAGTGTACGGATCGGCGTAGATTAGCAAGTATTCCAGAGTGTTGATCACAGGGATTTGGTGAAACAAAACCCAGTCTCAAGTTATCGAGCAAATAAAGGTATAAAGCTTAGCAAATATTGGGAAAAACAGCAACCCTAAAGATCCAAGTATCTAATTGTGGTAATCGATTCAAGATATACTAAAGAACTAAGGACAGAGTTAAGAGTTGCAAAGGTATGCTAAAGTAAAGCAATGAACGGTGAAGTTCCAAAACCTTATATAACTTATCTAAAGACACTCTCTATAAAGGTTGTTGAGGCTTCAGTATAGAAAGGATCTATGGACAAGAATTAATCTCAAATACCCAAACTTGTAACACAAGGATCAAGACAAACTAAAACGATTAAGGTTGTGACACTCGAAATCGAAGTAGAGGGTGATGAGTCTCACTACTACCTAGAAAGGGATAAACCAAGACTAGATTAAAGCTAATCTTTAACCTTGAATCAAAGTAAAAGCAAAGTTCGTAAACTAAGGTAAATCACGGTCAGATCTTGAGAACCACGGCCGTGGAACTTCAAGAACAGGCCGTGATTTGGGTTCGTCGACGAGATCTCTCTAACTCTCAAGGTCCTATCAAATTACAATCGATCTATCATTATCAAAGCCACAACTATCAACCCTTCACCTTAGAATTGCTGATAGGATGAATTATTGTCTATATTTTGGGGCATGTTAAGACGTTTTATCTTTAATAATCTGCATGTTTGTATATATATTATGTGATTATATTGTCATTTCATCTACCTTTGCGGGAATCGAGGTCTACACCAAGTTTCGTTGTAATCGTAGGTAAAATGGCACGCTTTGCATCAAAAAGGAGCAAAAGGAGCTAAGGAGTCATTGGAGCTACATTCAGGAGCTTAAGGAAGAATCCAGGAATCATGGAATTGGATTAGAGATTCACTTTGGACCAGATTTAATAGATTTCACATTCAGTTGTGATTCACCTCGGTTGACTACAAAGTCCACTATATCAAAAGCGAGTCTACCATTCTTGCAATCGACTATGCTGCCGGAAGTTGCAAGAAACGGTCTTCCGAGTATGATCGGGACCGGACTATCTGCAGGAATATCAAGCACGACAAAATCAATGGGAACAAAGAATTTACCTAGCTTGACCGGGACGTCTTCTACAATTCCGACGGGGCGAGTGATGGATCGATCCGCCATGTACAACGTCATTTTCACCGGTTTAGGGTCGCCTAAACCGATCTTCCTACACAACGCAAGTGGTATGATGCTCACACTTGCTCCCAAGTCACATAACGCATCGTATGTGACATCTCCTACTCCTATGAGAATGCAAAATGACCCCGGATCCTTTAGCTTTGGGGGCATTTTATCCTTCATGGTTTTGATGAGATCCGAAGAATCCGAACTCATCTTAACCTCTCCGAAATCTTCTAGCTTCCTCTCATTGGAAAGGAGCTCCTTCAAGAACTTGCCATAAGCCGGCATACCTACGATAGCATCGATAAAGGGTATATTAATATGCAGCTTGCTCATGAGTTCTATGAACTTACCAAACTGTTTATCTAGGCGCGCTCTCGCTCTAGATTGAGGGAATGGTAGGGGAGGTTTGTAAGCTGGAGGAGGAACGTAGACATCTTCCTTCTCCTTCCCCTTCTCTTTGTCTTTCCCTACGGGGACTTCAACGAACTTAGGCTGCGGGTCGGTGGTAGTTACTCTGCTCCTAGTTGTGATTGCCATCACCCTTCCCTTAGGGTTGTCCTCCGTCTTTCCTGGAAGTTTCCCTTGATTCCTAGGAACTTCCTCCGCATGGCTGAACATTTGGTTTTCTAAAACCTTTTGAGCTTTATCAACCTTAGAAATTTGATCATCAACCTTAATGATGCGGTTCTCCAACCCTTGTAGCTTTCCCAAAATCGTCTCCAACATGGGATCGGAGTTCTCCTTCCCCGAATTGTTTCCTCCATTAGATGATTGCCCCTGGCTTTTCAAAGGAGTAGAGGAAGAGGAAGGTGGAGTTAGTGAATTAGAATTGGAAGGATAAGAGTTACCGGAATTTTGTTGATTGGAGCGCCAATTGTTGTTGTTTGAACCCCTATTGTTGTTCCAATTGTTATTCCGGTTGTTGTTGTTTCCATTCCAATTGTTATTCCGGTTGTTGTTCCGGTTATTGTTGTTGTTGTTGCGGTTTGTGTTATCACCGCCATTGTTGTTGCCCAAATAGCCAACATCCTTGCCTTGTTGCTTTGGAAAGTTGGTCTTGATAGCCTCCTTCAACTCTTTGATCTCATTGTTGAGGGAGAAAATCTGATTTTGAGCTTCATGTGTGAGCTTTGCTCCTTGCTCTACACGATTTCCCTCCACTTTCCGGTGGGAATACTTCTCTATGACCCTTGCTTGCTTCTCAATGAAGTCCCAAGCGTCATCTTCTCTCATGTCCATGAATGTTCCACGTGAGAGGGATTGGAGGTTGAATTGCGTTCCCGCATCCAGCCCCTTGTAGTAAATCTCCAGCAATGCAAGCTTGGATATGCCATGATGAGGGCAATCCAATAACAAGTCCTGAAACCTTTCTCATGATTGAAACAAACTTTCGTTAGACCTCATGGAAAATGCATTGATCTTACCTCTAAGTTCCGCCGTTTTGGATGGCGGAAAGAATTTGGTGAGGAACTCCGCAGAAAGGTTTTCCCACGTATCTAGTTTCCCACTAGGAAGAGCTTGATACCAAGACAATGCTTTCCCCTTCAAGGAGAAGAAGAAAGGCTTGAGCTTATAGTTGTTGGTAGTAGCGTTCTTCGGTCTCATTGTCTCCATCATACACTCAAAGTTTTGCAAGTGTTGGTGTGGAGATTCAGCGCTTGTCCCGCCAAATTGATTTTGGCGAACAAGAGTAATAACTTGAGGGTTGAAGCTAAACCCTTGCACATCTTCAACATCAAAATTCACGCCCAAACGGCGCGGTTGCTGCGTTGGATCCATCCTTTGGCCAAGAGTTCTTGGCTCATCATCTACACGTTCGATCCTCGTATTCCTAGGTGGAATACGACGATTAGCAGCTCCCCGTGGATGGAAAGGATTCACATTGATCGTGGGATCAATTTCCTCTAGCGGTGGCATGGAAGAATCACTATCATCAGCGGATGAGTGACTTCTTCTTCTTGATCTTGATCCTCTCCTTGAGGATTTCTTGCTCCCCTTATTCTTAAGGCCGCTTAGTTCTATCCTCATTTGGAAAATCATATCCTGTAGATTGTTAACTTGAGATTGATGACGATCCATTTCATCCCGGCGGATGTTCTCATTCCATTGGAGTTGAGCTTCCTTCTCCGCCAACTCCGCTTGAAGATCACGTTCGTGTTCTTCAGCCATCTTCTTTTTCTTACGCTTCTGCCTTAAAGTCCTCTCAAGCTCTTGATCAAGAGGTAAGAGGTCTTTGGTGTTCCTAGACCTGCGCATGCACTCGAAAAGATATCAAATAACGAGAGCAAGCTCCCAAGCTTGAAAACCGGTTACCCAATTCGGTCTAGACCAAATCCCCGGCAACGGCGCCAAAAACTTGTTCGCCCCTAAACGTGCGTGCAAATAAGTTTTAAATTTATAAAACTAGAATCAAGCAAGCGAACCCGCAGTGTACGGATCGACGTAGTTAAGCAAGAATTCCAGAGTATCGAACACAGGGATTTGGGGAGAATAAATCCGATCGTAGATTATCAAGCAAATGAATGTAAGAGCTTTGCAAATTATTGGGAAAACAATAATCCTAAAGATCCAAGTATCCAGTTGTGGCAATCGATTCAAGATATTCTTAATGATATAAAGACAGAGTTGAGATATGCAAAGGTATGCTAATGTAAGGTAATCGTACGGTGAAGTTCCAAAAACTTTATGTGACTCACCTACAAGACACTCTCTATACAGGTTGTTGAGGCTTCAATATAGAAAGGTTCTAAAGGCAAAAATTAATGTCAAATACCCAAACTTGCAATCCAAGGATCAAGACTAACTTAACCGATTACGGTTGTGACACTCACAATCGAGGTAGAGGTTGTTGAGGCTTCACTACCACCTAGAAAAGGCAATCCTAAACTAAGTTAAAGCAAATCCCTAACTTTGGATTAAAGTAAAAGCATGTTCGTAAACTTAAGAGAAATTACGGGTGGATCTTGAGATTCCACGGTCGTGGAACTCAAGAACAAACCGTGATTTAGGGTTCGTCGGCGATTCTCTCTAACTCTCAGGGTCTAATCTATTTGCGATCGATCTATCATCATCTAAGCCACAACTATCAACCCTTCACCTTAGAATTGTTAAGGGTTTTTAGCCAACAATCATCATTATGATATCAAATTCAAAGATTAAAAGATTGAAAGATGAAAACTTCCGAAAACTTCCAATAAACTTCAAATCAATCTCAAAGTCACAATCAAGAACGAATATCGTCAATAGATTCAGAATAGAACAAACAAACACAATCTTAGGTAAGAAGGAAGAACGGGATGTCAATCCGCCTTCTAAATCAAACCTAAACAAGAAGAGAAATCTTCTTGCAAACACTCTTCCGAATCGTCGATCTTCCGTCAATCCGGAAGTCTCAATCACAATCTCCACCAAAGTGCGAGATTAGGGCAAATCCAAGGTTGAACGCAAAATCCGTCTTTTGCAAAAGTCGCAAAAGTCTCTAAGCGGAGGTTCAAGCGTAAGCCTAAAGCGAGGTGTCCGAATCTCTCTCTTTCCTTCCTTTTATAATGTATCATGAAGTAGCGGCCCGGCCCAATCTTTTAAAAGATCGTGGCTTAAAGTGTGGCGAAAAAGATCGCCAAGATCACGGTCGTGGAAGGTTCCACGACCGTAATTTAGAGCGTAGAATTCAACACGGTTTGAACCCATGGTTCCACGACCGTAGAATCCATTGGAATGAATCACGCTTTGCTTGCTGGGGTTCCACGGCCGTGGAACTGAACGTGGTTTGTAGTACGGCCGTATTTTAGAGCGTGGTTTAGGGCAAGAACGTGATTCTTCCCTAGCCTCGTGCATTCCATAAGTTGACACTCATTTTGCTCCTAAGAATGCCCTCAATCCGTGGACATACTCAATCAACTCATCCTTGCTAAATTCCGTTCGGAAATGGCTCTCAATCACCTATAATCAACATAAAGCTTGTGTAGACATCCATATCGACAATATAGGCAATCTAGCTCACAAATGCAACAATGCTCAATCAAAGACTATCAATATGAATCAAATACACTTAGGAAACGTGCCTAAAATATCACAATATTTCATGCTAACATTCAGCAGAGGGACCCTCTTGGCCCGCTGCTTTTCTCGCTGGTCCTTCATCCCCTTATCCGAAAAATTTTGAATTGTTGCCATTTAAAGCTTAATGCTTGGTACCTTGATGATGGGACGTTGATTGGTGATACCCTGATGGTACTAAGGCGATTGACATCATCAGGGCGGATGACTCTCGTTTAGGCCTTTACCTTAATATCGGTAAAATGGAGGTCTTTTGGCCGAAGGTTGATCTGCGTAGTTCTGAGCCTGGTGTTTTTCCTGAGCATATTGCTAGACCGCTTGATGGGGTCAAGTTGTTGGGTGGTGTTGTTAGCCTTGACCCGACCTTTTGTTCTCTGGTTGCTTTGATGAGGGTTGCAAAAACGAAGTCTTTAATGGAGGCCGTTATGAGATTGGGGGACCCCAGTGAGAGCTTCTACTTCTTCGGGCTTGTTCCGGTGTGTCCCGTCATTACTTCGCAATGCAGACTGCTCCCCCCTCTCATTTTTTCAAGGCTCTGGGGGTCTTTGATCATGCCCTTCGTTGTTCTGTTGAGCCGATTGTCACTGCTGGAGGGGCTGGATTTGACCCCTTTCAATGGCGTCTCTCTACTTTGCCGATTAGTGACAGAGGGCTTGGTATTCTTTCTTGTGCTGATACTTTGCATTTTGCCTTTCTAGCTTCGAGATCTCAGACCCGTAGCTTGCAGGATCAGATCTTGAGGCTTTCTGGTCTTTTAGACGATGGAGTTGCTTTTGAGACGGTTGTTTCTTGTTGGATCAACTTCTGTAAACACTACGACTTGGACATGACTGTGATACGCCCAACCCCCCATTTAATAAAGAAATTGGCTGGAGGTTATTACAATATCGTGTTTAAGGGTTTTCTGAGGGACTTTGACCTTTCGATTAGGTAGAAGGCCTTAGTTGAGAACTTGAGATTACCCCTGGCTCAATAGTGGCTCAAAGCGGTTCCGGTTTCTGGTCTTGGTCAGGTTATGACCCCGACTACTTTTTGGACCGTCGTTAAGTATCACCCGGGCATCGAGATGTTTAGGGAGGGTTCCAAGTGCCCTGCTTGTAAGAAGGGCATTTTGGACGCTTGGGGTGACCATGCTCTTATTTGTGCTGCATAGGTTGGTATTAAGCACCGACATAACATGGTACGTGATGTCATTTTTATGATTGTCTTAAGATTGGGATCTCTGTTCAAAAAGAGGTCCATACTGGTATGGTTGATGGTGGTGGTGGGGAGTTGCGTCCGGCCGACATCCTTTTCTATGATTGGTTTCAGGGTAAAGACACATGTGTAGACATCACTGCAACATCTCTTTTCTCTTCGCTTGGCCTTTCTAGCTTCATTTCGGGTAAAGCTGTGAGAGTAGCTGCTGATAACAAGAGAAAGAAGTATGAGGAGGTTTGTAGCTCCATAGGGTATCACTTTCTTCCCTTTTCTTTTTCCACGTTTGGCGACCTAGGTGACGACGCTAAGCATGTCCACGGGTCGGACCCGCCGGGTCGACGGGTCCGACTCGCCAGGTCAGGGGTCCGGGGAGGGTGACCCGGACCCGGACCCGGACCCGTATATATGGCCGACCCGCCGGGTCACGGGTCAGACCCTCCGGGTTGGCCACCTCACCTTAAAAAAATGGAAATAAACTTAAAAAAATAAGAAAATAAATAGAAGAGAAAAATTGGACTTAAACTTAAAAAAAAGAAGAAAATAAACTAATAAAAAATTGGACTTAAACTTTAAAAAAAAAGAAATTAAACTAATAAAAAGAGGACTTAAACTTAAAAAAATTAGACTTAAAGTTTAAGTCCAATTTTTTTTAAGTTTAAGTCCTCTTTTTATTAGTTTATTTTGTTCTTTTTTAAGTTTAAGTCTTAAACTTAAAAAAAAAAAAGGGAAGAATTGGGCTTGAACCGGAATCCCGGTTGCCTACGTATCCTCTCGGGGAGGAGGAATCAAAGCCCACGTAGTTCTCTTACTCTTGTTTATATCCCCGATTGGCCCTTACCTTAGTCGGACTCTCCCATCAATACATCCGATGGCGTTTGTTGTCGCTCGTCGTCATCTTTGTCGCCTTCCTCCGCCGAGAGGTTGTTTTTTTGTGTTCGCATTTCCGCTTTCCTCCAATCGGCTAGGAGGACTTGTGCCTCCAATGTCTCGGGCAACATTTTTGATCTCGTCGGATCGAGCACCTTTCCACTCCAGCTAAAGGTTTGCTCAACTGCTACCGTTGAGGCGGGGAACGGCGAGAATTTGTGTCGCGATCCTTGAGAGGGTAGGGAACCTCATTCTCTCCGGTCGGCTCCACCATTCTAATATGTTGAAAATCCTATTCTTCTTCATCATTGGCAAATTCAAAAGAAATGGTTAGATATTCGAGTTCCAAATGGGAACTCGACGTTGTTTTTGCCCTTTTTGGGCCAAACAAATCTCTAGCAATTGATTTAAATTTAGATGAACTTGAAGATGAAGGACGAGGAAGGGGTTGAGAAGATTGACCTCGATCGGAAACACGATATTGAACCAATAATTCATCAAATAATTTTCTAACTTTAGCAATTATGGTAGAAACGTGATAATCGGGATGTTGTTCTAAACCTAAAAATTCATAATAACTTTCTAAAAATTGTTTTAAACCATCCAATTTACGTCTAGGGTCTAACAAAAATGCAACAAGAAAAACATCGGGAATGGTTGTATAATAATCTAACCATTTAGTTCGCATTGAAAAAATAGCTTGTGAAATATTTTCAATTAAAAGACCTTGTTGAATTGCAAATGCAATATTAATTGCTACATAACAAAATATGTTTGAAGTTGGTGTATAAACATAACTAAAAGTGTTAGTAGCATCATAAAAATATTTAAAAACCTCCATTACATCTTTTGCTAAAATCCAAGATTCACCGAAAACAAAATTACCGTCAATATGTTGTGTGGCAAAACCACTTAAAAGTTCTCGATATTCATATGATTCGTAAATCATTTTGTAAGTAGAGTTCCATCTTGTACAAACATCTTTTGAATTTTTTTTAGGATAAACGTCATTTTGTTTAGAATATGCATATCATTTAGTACGTACACTTTTTTTAGACCAAAGTTCATTAAGAATATTTCGAATAGGTTGTACTAAATCTCCAACGTATGCTAAACCGTCTTGAACACACAAGTTTAAAATATGAGCGGCACACCTAATGTGAAAAAATTTACCTCCAATCGTCGGCTTACAATAGTTGGCTAAATCTCTAATGGAAGCCGTGTTAGCGGAGGCGTTGTCAAAACCGATTGAAAAAACTCGTGAAACTAATCTATATTCTTCCAAAACATTTGCAATCAAGGCAATGTTTTGGGTGGTGTGTTGTTCGTTGAAAACTCGTAATGCTAAAACTCTTTTGCTTAAAATCCAAAATTTATCAACAAAATGACAAGTAATACCCATATATGATTTTTTTTTAAAACCGTCGGTCCAAATATCACTACAAATAGAAACTTGAATATCACCGTTGTCCAATATTTAATCAATTCTTCTTTACGAATTTTATATTTATGCATCATTTTTCTTTTAGCGGTTTGGCGAGAAATCGGTTTATATGCGGGTTGAGCATGATTTTGCATCCAATCATTGAAATCAACATTTTGTGCAAAACTAAATGCTAAAGAATCTACGGCCAATATTTCCGAAAATGCATCTATAGAAGAAGAATGATCATATGTAAATAGAGAAGGAGGTTGGTTAAAAGTAGATGCGTACCCGCTAAGTTGTGTTTGCCCTCGTGCTAATCCCATTTTTTCGGGATGCTTGTTCCGGATATGCCTCTTGTAGTTCCCATAGCCTTCTCCCTTTTTGTGCTTGTATTGTGCCGCACAAAAATTGCATTTGGCATAGTAAACCCCGTTGGCATCGGGAGCACCTTTTGTGAACCAAAATCGGAAGACAGCCGCTGTTAGTTGAGTGTTGTTCAACGGCGGCTCCTCCGTGAATTCGGTCTCTGATCCTTGGGTGTTGGGGAAAGTAGGTGATTCCGTGTTGATATCCTCCTCCTCGAAGATCTCGTGATCTCCACTTAATAAGTCTTGCCTTAAATCCGAACCGGTTGGAGGACCGCTAACGGAATGCCGTCCTCGGGTAAAACTTTCGCCGGATGAAGGACCGGCACCGCTAACGGAACTTCTTCCTCGGCTAGACATATTTTTTTTTTGAATAATAGAATGTAGTAGTAAGAGTGGTAAAATGAAAAATAAGAGAATGAAAATATGAGATTAGGAGAGTAATTGAATGTAAGAGTTGGAAATTATGGAGAGATTGAGAGAGTGAATAGATGACTGAATGAGAATTGGTGTGAGATGAAATGAATTGGGTTTGGGGTATTTATAAAATTGTTTTTGGGTTAGATTTATTAAAGTATACTGTTTTTTTTTAATTAATCTAGCCGTTACGACGGCTACCCAACGGCTATATAGCCGTTGGGATTTTTTTTTTTTTATAAAATCTTGTGACCGTTACGGGTCGACCCGGCGGATCGACAGGTAAGGATCTAACGACCCTTACTCGTACCCGCGACCCGGGGGAACCCGTACCCGCCGGGTCATGGGTGACCCGTGACCCGTAGACATGTTTAGACAACGCGGTGGAGCTATTTAAAAGATTGGACATGGTTGCTAAAGAGTAGCCCGGATATAGTAGGAGTACTTGCTTTATTTTGATTAGGATTGCGTTTATCATTCAAAAGGGATGTGGAGCTCAACTTGTTAGTCGGCTCCCATCCAACGTTATGTAATGTGTTTTACCTTCGATTAATAATAATAATAATACTTAATAATAATAATAATAATAATAATAATAATAATAAATAACAATAATAATAATAATAATAATAATAATAATAATAATAATAATAAACATTTAGATTGAATGTAAAAGTTAAAAAAAAGATGACTTTATTTTGAGCAAATAATTATGTTTTTATTTATAATTTTATTCGAACAAACCCGTGCGTAAAAGTGTACCTTATATATTTAACATTGATATTATGTCAAAATTTTAGTTTTGTGCAAATAACTTTATATATATATATATATATATATATATATATAGAGAGAGAGAGAGAGAGGCTAGTTCCGGTGAGGAGAAGCCTTATGGATAGGAATTAGGAGTTATGTGAGCCATTGGATCAAATTTAAATCAATGGCTCACAAACACTCATCATTAATGGCATCTTGTAATTACATAAATCTGGGGGAAAAAAAAGAGTACAACACTCTCGCCGATCGACCGACTCACAAATCACAACACTCTCACATTCTTCATCCAACAAGCTCTATATTTGGCCGATTTTCAACCAAATCAAAGACAGATTATATAAAAATGATGAAATCAAAGAGAATACAAGACGATTTAGGTATTGTCTATTCGAAATTTCTATTCTCAAGGTTTAGGTTTTTCATTCTTATAGTTTAGGAATCATTATGATTGATGTTTATTTTTGAAATCAAATTTGTTGAATCATTTTTTGTTTTGATAGGTTTGATTGAGATCATATATGTATCTACATATGTTGAGTTGGTCTAATACTTCCAATTGAAACAATCTATAAGCTTTTTTTAGCGTGCACGCCAATTGTTGGACAAAATGTCTAATATGAAAATAGTCTATAATATTTACATGAACATGAAATAAAAATTATGAACACCGAAAAATAAAAACATGAACAATGATGTATAAAAGTATGAACACCAATGAATAAAAAGTATGAACTTAAACTAGTATATTTTTACTTTGTTTTACAGATTCAGTGATGTTGGGTACGCAATCATCACCAATCATTTTGTCGGGATTAAGGTTGAATGCTCCATGTAATGAAGGTGGAACTATTATACAAGTAACTCCAAATTACTCTACCAATTGGGTTCTAATTTGTGATGATACATTGAAGCTACATGTTGGTCAACAATTTTTAAGTGTGGAGGAAGTTGAGGACTTCTATAGGAGGCCTCTATTTGTGAAATTGAAATTTGTGTTTCATGTAATAAAAAACCCAACAATGTTGTGTTGAGGAAGTATTTTGGTATGGACAAGGGAAGGTAAAAAAAAAAAAAAGGCAAACATAGTACGGGTAAAAGGAAGACAACTTTCAATCGATGTGGTTGTAATGCAAGAGTTGCGTTTAATATTATGGAGGGTGGAAAGTATTTTGTAAAGTGGGTTCATGAAGCTCATTAATTTGGATAGTGTTTAATGCATTGTTGTCTTTTTTTTTAGTGTTCAATGCATTGATGTCTGTTTTATAGATACATAACATATTATGATTATATTTACATGAACAATGACGTATAAAAGTATGAACACCGACGAATAAAAACATGAACAATGACGTATAAAGTATGAACACTAGTGACTTATCTATAACTTTTACACATACATAACATATTATTCATATTTTCACGTTTTGTGATGAATATTTTTTTATTTTTTGTGGTTATATATTATAAATGAACATCTATGTATTATAAAATAAACACAAAAGAATAAATGAACATGACACTTTGATGAATAAAAATACTATGAACACCGATGAATAAAAACATGAACAATGACATATAAAAGTATGAACACTGATCACCTATCTATGAACGTAGGGGATTTTTCCAAATTTTAAGTCAATTTATAAAAATGCCATTAATGATGAGCGTGTGTGATCCCTTGATTTAAAACTCATCCAATGGCTCACAACCCTCCTAATTCCTATCTACAAGCTCTCTCCTCACTTGAACTAAAATCTATATATATATATATATATATATACATATATATATTGTTACATTTACATTTACATTTACGTATTTTGAGTTAAGTGACAAAAGTTTCATATTTTCTAGTTAAGATTTGATTTACTGTAAAAAAAAAACAAGTCACAATTATAATTTAGATTTAGAAATAAATAATTTATTGAATTATTTAGGAGTTGAAAGACGTACCGGAGAAAATCTATAATTGTCACCCAACTACGCAGAAGTGCGTAGTTAATATGGTCCTCAACTAGGCTTTTGGAAAGCGTAGTTGGAGTTCAAAAAAAAAAGGAACAATTTGGCATACTACGCCTTTTTGAGTTTTTGTCTAAAAAAATGTATCCCAAATTTTTTACCACTTTTATTTAATAGTAGGTAAAAATTATTAACCCTTCTATTTAGAAAGAAAGAATAAATGATGTTTGTTATTTGTTATATAAGTATAAGTTTTAATTTTTAATTACTAATGCTCTAAATAACACAACCTTTGTTACTGTTGCGGAAGATGACACGAACTTTTAATATTGCGGGTAAAAACACGAACTATAGGGGGTTGTTGCACTTTTTAGCACCGGTAGTTAATCCGTAAAAAATATTAGACATTTTATAATTTGTTATAGTTTGGTAAGATATAAATTTAAAAAAGGAAACCAAATAATGAAAAAAAGGAAAAAAAAAAACAAATATATATTTTATTTTGATAGGATAAAATTTTTAAAAAGAAAAATAAATAATAAATATTTATAATTTATTTGCAGTAAATAACTTAAATTACATAAACTATAATTTATAAAATGAAAATAGATTTTTTGTGCTTTGCTTTTTTCCTTTTTTTATATGAAATATAAATATCAAACATAAACAAATATTTATGACCTATAAAAAAAAGCTTAAAAAATAATTTTTCATTTTATGATTTGTAGCTTATTTAATTTAAGTAATTTGTTGTAAAGAAGTATACATTTTTATTATATGTTTTCCTATTTTAAATTCTTATCCTATCAACTTATAAAATTTATAATATTTTTTTACTTATTATACTTTTTCTTTCTTTTTTCTTATGTAAAACATAAATATCAAAGATAACGCTAAATATTTTTTTTACACATTTTCACTATTTTTTTTAAATTTATATCTTACCAAACTATAAAATTATAAAATATCCAACATTTTTTTCATGGATAAATTACTGGTGCTAAAAAGTGCAACACCCCCAATAGTTAGTGTTTTTTCCGTAATTTTAAAAATTCGTGTCACCTTCCGCAACCGCAGCAAAGGTTGTGTTATTTAGAGCATTTTTGCCTATTATTTTTTGTTGCCTTTTTTTTTATTTTTTATTTTCTTTTTTATTTTCTAGACTGAATTTCTCATACCGAAATTTCTCATACTAGAATTTTCATACCAGAAATTATCATACGAAAAATTCATACCAGAATTTTCATACCAGAATATTCATACCACAAATTATCATACGAAAAGTTCATACCAGAATTTTGTCATACCAAAATATTGTCATACCAGAATTTTGCCATACCAGAATTTATTCATTTACCTGAATTTTCTCACATAGTTGAATTTTTTCACATTACCAGATTTTTTTTAAAAATTTTTTTGATCATTTTTTATTTTTTATAATTTCTGGTATGAGTTTTTCCTACCAGAAAACTCATACCAGATGAAGCTTTCTCAATCTCCTAAATCTGCGCATCTTCATCTTCTTCCTAAAATTTGTAGTTTATGAAGTATGCCAGAAGTCCTAATATGGTTGCAATGTCCAAGCGTACCATTACTAGAAAGCATTACTATAAAGCATTGTAGCTTTCAATATTGAGTTTCTGCAGGAAATAAAATTGGTATTTTTGCAACAATTAATCTAATGATTAACCATTAGCAGAGACAAATAAAAAACAAATGCTGCTTGCTCTATTCAACAAGCGCAAAAGCGATTCCAATGATTGCGGAAACCGGGATGAGAATCTCAGTAGCGAGATCTGAGAGCAACGACGAGCTCATAATTCAACAGAGTAGAAAGAAGAGAGAGAGAATCAAGGAACCCTAGATTGTGCGGCGGCGGCGGACCGGCGGCGGAGGAGTACGGGAGAAGAGAAGGAAGGAGAAAGATGCGGTATTGGAGGCTATCTTGATCAAGCTTAGTGCTATGGAGACATCCATGACTTTATTTTCGAAGGCACAAAAAGCCTTTGAACAACAACTTGCTAGTAGGGCAAATGAAACGCCAAGAGATCCAGGGAAGCTTCCAGCAAGAACGGAAAGCAACCCTAAGGGCCAGATTATGGCCATAACGACGAGGAGTGGACTGAAGATTGCAGATCCAGTGCCTCGGTTGGTGCCAGTACAGACGAAGACCACCTCGGTCCAGGTGCAGTCGAAGAACACTTCGGCCGAGATGCCAACCGAGGTAGAGCCACAAAAAGTGGAGGAGAAAACTGAAGTTTATATTCCACCTCCTGCATATAAACCACCACTTCCATTCCCCCAGTCAAGGGCCAAAGCACATCTAGACAAGCATTTTGGTAAGTTCCTTGACTTGATGAATAAACTACACATTAATATTCCTTTCCTTGATGCTATTCTAGGGATGCCCGCCTATGGGAAGTTCTTGAAAGAGATTCTATCAACGAAGAGGAAGCTGGAAGACTTTGGTGAAGTAAGGATGACATCTAAATCCTCGGAGCTTATTCAAATCATGAAGGAGAAGATGCCACCCAAGTTGAGAGATCCCGGCTCATTTTGCATTCCCATTCAAGTTGGGGATGTCACTTGTGAAGCCTTATGTGATCTAGGAGCCAGCGTGAGCATCATTCCGCTGGAGCTATGTGTTAAGATCGGACTTGGAGAGCCCAAGCCGGTGAAGATTCGATTAGACATGGCGGACCGCTCCATTACCCATCCCGTGGGCATTTTGGAAGACGTTCCGGTTAAGTTAGGTAACTTCTATTTACCTATAGACTTTGTTGTGCTTGATATTCCCGCAGATTATCTTATTCCTATCATTCTCGGGAGGCCATTTCTAGCAACTTCGGGTTGCAATGTGGATTGTAAGAACGCCAAGCTGAAATTCAATATTGGCGGAGATGAAGTGGAATTCGCATTACTTGCGGCCATGAAGGGAGAGCAACTAGGAGATGATATCTTCAACATCTATGATGAAGAAGAATCAAGAGAATTGGTGAGCTCTATCCTTATTAACAATCCGCTTGAAAGAATTCTTAGTTTTAGTTTAATGGAGGAAGGTATAGATGCTTCTTGTGATGCAGATATACGGAGCTTAAAGGTGCTGGAAGAAAATCCAGGAGCAAAAACTGAGAAACTAATCCAGAAGACGAAGATCTCCAGTTTCGGTTCCAGTTACAGTACCTCGACCGAGGCACTTTCTGGACCAAGCAAGGCGACTGAAGAACATCTCGGTCAACGCCTCTGCGCCTCGACCGAGGTCGAAAGCGAGATGATGTCAACTGAGACTACTGAAAATAACAAGCTTCTTACTCCCTTCTCTGACATCCATCCTCAGTTGGTGGAACATTCTCTCCACCAAATTTCTGATAATAAAGGATCTTGGTATGCTGATATTGTTAATTATCTTGTTTGCCAGGAAATACCACCCGGATTGACGTACGCTCAAAGGAAGAAATTCTTCAAGGACGTACGCCATTACTACTAGGATGAACCGTTGCTATTCAAGCGCGGGCCGGATGGGATGCTTCGAAGATGCATTCCAGAAGATGAAGTTAATAGCGTCATACGGCATTGCCACTCACTTCCTTGTGGAGGGCATGCTAGCGCCAACAAAACATGCGCTAAGGTATTACGTTCCGGTTTCTTTTGGCCCACGTTATTTAAGGATGTGCAAACGTTTGTTGTCTCTTGTGATGCATGCCAAAGAACAGGAAACTTATCTAGAAGGAATGAGATGCCACTCAATAACATACAAGAGGTTGAGATTTTTGATGTATGGGGAGTAGATTTCATGGGACCTTTCCCATCTTCCGGAGGAAACCTCTATATTCTTCTAGCAGTTGATTACGTCTCTAGATGGGTTGAAGCCATTGCTTCTCCCACTAATGACGCCATGGTGGTCGTAAAGTTCTTTAACAAGACTATCTTTCCACGTTTTGGAACTCCGCGCATCATCATCAGCGATGGAGGGACGCATTTCATCAACCGGAAGTTTAAGGCACTTCTATCGAAGTATGGGGTGACCCACAAGGTAGCAACCCCTTATCACCCTCAAACTAGTAGACAGGTCGAGATCTCGAATAGAGAAATTAAAGCAATCTTGGAGAAGACCGTCTCTAGGACGAGGAAGGATTGGTCCATGAAGTTGGACGACGCTCTTTGGGCCTACAGGACCGCATTCAAGACTCCCATTGGTACCACCCCTTATAATTTGGTATATGGGAAGTCTTGTCACTTGCCCGTTGAATTAGAACACAAGGCATATTGGGCGATCAAATGGTTGAACTTCGACATCAAGGAAGCCGGCGAGAAGCGGCTATTGGACATCAACGAGCTGGAGGAGCTGCGTTTGAACGCTTATGAGAATGCCAAAATCTATAAAGAAAGGACGAAGAAATGGCATGACAAGCGTATCATCCCTAAGGAGCTTAAAGAAGGAGACTTAGTTCTACTCTTCAACTCCCGCCTCCGCCTCTTTCCAGGTAAGTTGAAATCTAGATGGACCGCACCTTATGTTGTGAAACATGTTTTCCCTCATGGTGCAGTTGAGATTTGGGGCGAAACGAGTGGAAGCTTCAAGGTCAATGGTCATAGACTTAAGAAATACAAACCGGAAGTTCCGGTTGAGGAGGTTGCACCACTATACCTCGTTTGAGAGACGCCGTACGGTCCAGCTAGCGACCTTAAATCAAGCGCTTCTTGGGAGGCAACCCAAGGTATTGTTTTCTTTTCCCTTTTTCTAGTATAGCTTAGATAATTTGCTTTTGCTTTGCTTTGTTTTGTTTTTGGCGTCCTAGACAGACAACAGGTGACATCTAAGGAAAGAATACAACCCATGAGCACAACTGGAAGGATAGAAGTTCGAGAATTTGAGAAGTCGGAGTTTGACTGAGACACATCTCGGTTGCTGTCACAACACCTCGACCGAGATGATTCTTGAGCAACCGAGGCGATTAGGGTTTCTGAAGATCCACCTCGGTCCGTACCACCTCGGTCCAGTCGAGACCATCCCGACCGAGGTAACAGCAGTTCCAGAAAAGGGTATAAAAGGGGGCTGAGATTTCTCTCTCCTCCCTTTACCCTCTTCTCGACCGCGGCGAAGATCTCACCTCGCTCTTCCGTTCTTCGCTCGTTTTCAACGATTCTCGCTTCCAAACTACAAGAAAAGAGTAGAGGATCGTGTTGCAAGTACCAATCTGCAGAAAGAACGAATCGAATCGACCGAATCGGGGTAAAAATCGAAAAAACCCTAACTTTTTATATCTCCACTGTTTTCCCTCGTTCTGGGCTTTGGTTGTCCCTACATTTGCTGAGAAACAGATTAAGTACCCCATAGGAACCTGTGGTAGTGATTTTGGGGGAAAAGAACTGGATTTTTGAGGGAATCGATCGAACAGCTCTTCGCCTCGGTCCAGTCGACCTGCGCCTCGGCCGAGGTGTTCTAAAGAGTTGTCTAGCCGACCGAGGTGACCTGACAAATTACAGAGAGATGAGTTCTGATAGACAGTTGGTCCTGAGGGACAGATCTTCTCCTTCCCCTTCTTCTTCCTCCCGACGCAGTAGACCGGTGATCCACGAGCGATACCAGGTCGATTATGACCGCATAGCGGCCCGTCCAGTGATTGCACCTCGCTTCCTGGTCATTTCAGCTTTTGACTGCCTCTACGTTGATGATGATTTGAGGCACATGATTTCTGCTGTGGGGCTGGAGCAGTTTACAGAGATCAGAGCTCCGGCCTATCTAGAGCCTACATTGGAGTTTGTCAGCTCCTTCGCTTACTTGCCTACCGAGCGCGCAGTGAAGTACCGGTTGATGAACCGGAATTACTTCGTTCCCTTGGATCACTGGCGGGATATCTTCGGCTTCCCGATTCCGACAGTTGTTGATTTTCCCTCCCGAGCTGTAGCTAGGGAGTTCTGGGGATAGATTGCTCACGTGGTTGAGCATGCAGACAGATGGCGACCTGGAGACTCTAGGGAGCGGATTATATTTCATCTTATTTTCAGGCTGGCCCACAGGATATTCAGTGAGACCCTTCTGGCGCGTACTGAGACGCCCCAGAAGGTCAGACAGGGAGAGCTTCTGAGCTTATACTGCATGGTGACGGGAGGGATCCCAGATTTTGGTTTGATGCCGGCAGAGCGATCCAGATGCCCACCGTCGGATCGATGACCTCACCGAGCAAAAGATAGACTCCTATGCTGCCCTGACTATAGACATCCAGGAGAGATTTGACGACCAGCGCCGAGAGATCGACAGCTGGACTCATCAGATGCTAGAGGGTCAGCACTATCAGAGACGGATGGCTGAGATTCAGTTTCAGCAAGTCATGGGCTATCCATTTGACCCATCCCAGTATCCGTATGTGCCACCACCACCACCGCCGGATCGTAATTATTGAGAGCTTGCAGGATTTTCTTTCATTATTTATTATGCAGCTCAGCTATGTCCGGTGAGTATTTTATTTCTCTAGACTTATTTTGACCCATTGAGACAATGTGTCCCAAGTATGGGGTATTGGATGTATTATCTGACTTTGGATGTATCACTTGACTCTATCGCATATTTATTTTGCTTTATGTGCTTATCTGAGATTACATGCATGCATACAGGTTATTTGATTGAGAAAAACGTCGAAAACTGGTTTAAATAAAAAAAAATTTTGACCTCGACTGAAGTGATTCTGGCCAAACGAGGTACTTCACCTCGGTTGACTTAGAACATCTCGACCGTTGCGTTTTCACTGGAACGGTTTTCGAAACAATTTTTGTGCTTATTGTTTGGATTTGATCTCAGTGAAGATTTCGTTTGCTGACTGGTTTTGAAATCTTTATATGTTTGAAAGGTTTTATGATATGTTTAAGTTTCTAAATGCTTTGTTTGAAATTTTGGCATGTTTAATACTTTGTTTTTATCCAAATTATGTTGAATTTGAAGGTTGACACCACATTATGAGTTCTCTCACTTTCTTCCTGGAAAGACCAAGGCAATTCATTCTCTTCTCTTCTTCTTCTTGATCATGCTTAGCCCCTCATATACATATTTGCCTCCCTTTACCTATCCGGGAATTTGGAAGCAAGAAAGTGAAAGCAAGTGAAGTAAAAGTTGAGAAGTTGGCTGGAAGTGAAAGTGTTAGAAAGTAATAAATAGGTTTGGGGAAGTCAATCATGATGATGAGTAACTCGGCACCATTCACATAGCCGGGTGTTTGTGTCTTGCCAAAGTCGGATTGAGCGATATTCCTAACGGGTCATGGTATGTGCTTCAAGGGTTTGATGCATCTCAAGAAATTGATGATTGCTGATTTCCTAGGCTTCGGTTATTGTGCACCTCTATCCATGCATCCCAAAAAGTAAAGTAAAAAAGGAAAAGTGTGAAATAAGCAAAGCTTATTGGTGGATGATGTTGAAAGTCAAGTGAAAGTGAAGTGATATCCTTTTCCCGGATTCCAGCACCACATTACCTTTTGACTGATCGTATTCTCCTCATCATCCGTCAAAAAGGTGTTCAATATCTTAGTACGAGGCATGGCGAGGCGCATTAGACTAGGGTTCACATCAGACGCGAATAGTTGTCGGTTAAAGATGAAAGTATGCTCGAGTTCGCGGAGTGATGAAAATAACCTGCGATACCATAGTGGAAGCGGAAGCGAACGCTGGAGTTGTGGTTCCGGCGACTTCACAATTCGTCGGCGTTTGACGATCACGGTGGGCTCTCTTTGCTTGCTCATCATGGAATTCGAACGCTGAGTTAATTGGGAAGGAAAGTCTTGAGGTGGCGTCTATTTATAAATATTGTTTCTTTCAACCTTACTCCGCAAGCATCTATCTTTATTTCAAAAAAATATCCTAAATTAACTTGCATATGATATACCCAAATTTATAGAAATCACAATTTGAGTTCATTCACTTTATCTGTGATAAATAAGGAAATCAATAGATTTAGTTTAATCTAGTTTTCAGTTGTACAAACTGTCAACGGGGTGATTAGCAGCATTAGCTGTCCGAATTTTCGTACGGATCAATTTAAATTAACAAATTTCAAATATTCAAATGTTTTACTTACTTACTCGGAGACGCTAATAAAGTTATTTTAAATTTCTTTATTTTTATAAAATTATTTAAAATATTTAACGTGATAAAGTCTGAATTTAATTTTACTTTTATTAATTATTTTAATAAAAAATCAAGAATTTTTTTAATGATGTTTCAATCTTAACGCTACAAGATCTTCGTACAAATAGGAGATTATTTAAACTTTTAGTCTTTTGCATATTATCTGTTAATAATTAATTATATTTGTTCAATTTATTTAATTTATTATTATTTTTATATGTTTATCATAATTATTTAGATAGATTATTTTAAAACTCAACAAATCTTCTATTATATTTTACCTATTTTTATACGATAAATTTTTTTATTCAATATTTTTTTAAATAGTAAATAGATATTGTATTTATTAAATAACTATTCACGATTTGATTATCTATGGGATTTATTTTTTGCTGTATAATTAATAATGGGCTAATTAGGTAAGTAGGTTTTTTAATTTTATTGTATACTAACTAGGCCTTTTCTAGTTTTCTATTTATTAAATATACCCCATGATTTTTTTACCACTTTCATTTAATGATAAGCTAAAACTAATTAACCCTTCTATTATAAAAGAAATAATATTTGATGTTTGTTATGTAAATTCTGATTTTAATTACTGAATTTATTATTTATTTTATTTTTCTTTTTATTTTCTGTTTTCATACCGGACATTAACATACCGGACATTTACATACCAGACATTTTATATACCGGACATTTACATACCGGACATTAACCCTTGATGCATCAAACCCTACCCTACACGTTTCTTGACCTTTCTTTTGGGAAGCCCTTGAGACCTCGAGCTTGTTGATTGACTTGGTGGTTTAAACTGGATTATACATGATTAATTTCGATAATTATGATTTATTATGCATTCTATGATTTTATGCAAAGATGAACAACTTTCTTATATTTATAAAATGTTTTAAGCATATTTTGATTTTAAATTCCATGAAGTACTCTCTTAGAGTGATCTATGATTGTAGCACACCATTAAAATGTTTTGAAATACTTTTCATTGATCTTTATGACTAATAATCCATTCGATCTTGTACTTAAGATTTGGAACTTGCTTGGGGACAAGCAAGGGCTAAGTATGGAGTATTTTGATAGCATGAATTATTGTCTATATTTTGGGGCCTGTTAAGACGTTTTATCTTCAATAATCTGCATGTTTGTATATATATTATGTGATTATATTGTCGTTTCATCTACCTTTGCGGGAATCGAGGTCTACACCAAGTTTCGTTGTAATCGTAGTAAAATGGCACGTTTTGCATCAAAAAGGAGCAAAAGGAGCTAAGGAGTCATTGGAGCTACATTCAGGAGCTTAAGGAAGAATCCAAGAATCATGGAATTGGATTAGAGATTCACTTTGTACCAGATTTGAGAGATTTCACATTCAGTTGTGATTCACCTCGGTTGACTACAGAGTCACCTCGACCGAGGCGATCCAGAGGAGCCGACTCGACCGAGGTGAACACCTTGGACGCGGCAAGGATATTTTATTCTTGGCTGAGATCTTTTATTTTTGGAAGGAGGATCTTATCTTTTTAGGCTGGATTTCTGGAAGGAAGAAGATAAGTTAGCCCATATATTTTACCTATTTTTATGGGAGGAGATCTTTCTAATATATCTTATCTTTGGAGAGTAACTTTCCTATAAAAAGGGTTGGATTTTCCACAAATCCACATCATGATATACCACCGATAACCTGCTTATACACCGCTTAGGGCTGGAAGATTTGAAGAACCTTTTTGAAGGTTGAAGGAAGATTGAAGGAAGGAAGTTTATAGCTTTTATAGCTTGTGAAGGGTTTTGTAAGATTCCCTTAGATTCCCTTCTTTGTTGTTTGTCTTGTTGGATTTTGATCCAAGGAACGCTTGTTGTTTGATAATTGATTCAGTTATTGAAGCCTTTCTCTTAAGGTTTTCTTGTTCAATTATTCTCTTTCTTCCCATATATTTGATTATTACTTTCATGATGATGAGTAGCTAATTTCCTTGTGCGATTCTAGGGTGATTGGCTGAAGGTTGTGGGAAAAACAATGATAGAATAATCCTAATCACAGTAGGACCCTGAAAGCTCGAGTCTTTATCCTTAACCCTAAGGCATCTCGCTCAGTCGATGAACATCTCGACCGGGGTGGAATTCTTCTGACCGAGGTGACTTATCTGATTCGAAACTGAGAGTTAAGTGTTAGAGTTTGCCAAATCCTATCCTTATTACACATTTCCTGGTTCAATGCAAGCCTAGGATGAGACTTACCCGGTAATTTCTTTGTTTGTTTACCTAAGATCATAAGTGTAGGTAATAAAGGTTTATCCTTTATTGGGGTTCGAGTGTGCTTTTATTCCATCTTTGTGAGTTAGCCTGAGACTTACCCGGTAAAGGTTGATTCTATTCCCTTAGTTGGAGTGTTAGTTTGAGATTATAGTTCTTTTCCTAAATTCCTTGAGACTTACCCGGTAATAGGAGTTACGGTTTGGGATTAGTGAATAGTGAGACTTACCCGGTGATCTATTCCACTTTAGTAACACCTTCCCTATGCAAATATCTCAGCTTTGTCCGCTTATCTTTAGATCTTGAGTTGGAACCACAACTAGATGCTTTAATACCTAGAATTGCATATTTCCTTAATTGACTTTATATCATCCTTGATTGTTTTAATCGCTTTTGTGGTTAGTAATTACAAAGCTTACCTATTCTGACTTTGTTTCACTAAGTCCCTATGATCGACCCCTGGAATTTCTTGTTTTTTACTACGATTGACCCGTACACTGCGGGTTCGCATCCTTGTTTTAAGCTTACATCTAGGGTTATAAATTTAAAGCTTGCACACACCGTTTGGAGCGAACAATTGCTAAAGGGTTTTAGCCAATAATCATTGTCATGATATCAATATTCAAATCAAAGACAATAAAAGATGAAAACCAAAAGATGAAAACCCTCGAATACTTAATAAAACTTCAAAACCAATTCTCAAATCCGAACACAAGAAGCGATAATCAATGGATTCAGAATATAGAACACAAAACCTCATGATAATCTAAAGTAAGTATGAAGAACAGGTTGTCAATCCGTCTTCAATTTCAAAACCTAAGAAAGAGGTTAAAACCTTTGGCGATCTTCAATCCACCCTAGGCAAGAATGCTCCAAGCAAAGTAAGCGGCCGTCAACGTCTCCGCAAGATCCAACGCAAATGTAACGGGAATAAGCCGTAAGCGTCGATGCCCAAAACTCTCTTCTCTGACCTTTTTATAAGACGGGAAAAAGGTAACCGTCCCGGCCCATCACGTAAATAACGTGGCAAATAAAGACTCGTCAAAAGATCGCCTAAATCACGGACTCAAGGGATTCCACGACCGTGGTTTAGGGCGTGGAAGTGGATTACGGTCTCTTGTGACTTCCACGACCGTACTTTAGGTCTTGTAACTTACTGGAATGCTCCACGCTCATGATGCCAAGATCAACGGCCGTGGTTTAGAGCGTGGACTCTTCTACGACTGTAATTAAGGGCGCGGAAGTGTAGAATACTTGTGGTTTCCTTTGTGTCGTGACATTCTTCATCCTACCTCCTTCCTTTGCTTCATTGATGTGTTCCTAATCCTCGAACATGATCGAATCCTCTCTTTTCTCTCTCAATAGCTCCCATTTAGCTCCTTTTCGCCTACATTCAACAAAAAGCTAGTGTAGACATCCACATCGACAATAATAGAGGAATAAGCTGACAATTGCTTCTAAACTTCATCCATGTGCACAATAATGGGAGAAAAACAACCAAAACAAGTGCCTAGAATATCGCAATATTTCATGCTAAGAGGCTTCTTAGAAGAAGAAGTCAACGTTGCTCAACCTCCGGGTTTTGAAAATGATGAATTTCCGGATCATGTTTTTAAATTAGATAAAGCTCTTTACGGTCTTAAGCAAGCTCCTCGAGCTTGGTATGAAAGATTGTCTAAATATCTTCTTGAAAACAATTTCAAAAGAGGTTTGATTGATAAAACATTGTTTATCAAAACTAGAGGCAACGACATTTTAGTAGTACAAAGCTATGTTGATGATATATTATTCGGTGCTACTAATGATTCCCTTTGCAAGGAATTTTCAGATATTATGTGCAGGGAATTTGAGATGAGCTTAATGGGAGAGTTAAATTTCTTTCTTGGACTTCAAGTTACACAAGCAAAGAAAGGAATTTTTTTCAATCAAAGCAAGTATACTAAAGACTTGCTTAAAAAGTACAAAATGGATCAATCTAAGGTTGCAAAGACTCCTATGAGTTCAACACTTTCGCTAGATCATGACAAGAACGGCAAAAGTTTAGTACAAAAGGAGTATCGAGGTATGATCGGTTCATTTTTGTATCTAACTGCTAGTCGTCCTGACATTATATTTAGCGTATGCATGTGTGCAAGATTTCAAGCTGATCCTAAAGAGTCACACTTAATAGCTGTGAAAAGAATTTTTCGGTATCTCAATGGCACTAAGGATCTAGGGTTATGGTACCCACGTCAAAGCTCGTTTCATCTTGTTGGATATTCAGATGCAGACATTGCAGGTTATAAGGTTGATAGAAAAAGTACATCTGGTTGTTGTCATCTTAGGGTCATCCCTAATTAGTTGGCACTCCAAGAAGCAAAATTATGTTGCCCTATCCACAACCGAAGCTGAATACATAGCTGCAGGAGCTTGTTGTGCTCAAATTCTTTGGATTGCTCAACAACTTCGTGACCTTGGCTTTGACTTGAGAGGTATTCCTATAAAATGTGATAATATCAGTGCTATTTCAATAACCAAAAATCACGTGCAGCATTCAAGAACTAAGCATATTGATGTAAGGCATCACTTCATATGTGATCATGTTGAGAAAGGTGATGTTTTGATTTCTTTTATCTCAACTAACTTGCAGCTTGCAGATATCTTTACCAAGCCTCTTCGTGAGGAACAATTTAATTTAATTAGATTGGAGCTTGGTATGTTGAACAAGGAAGCATTAACGTAGGGGGAGGAAACGAGTTTTAATCATCCTACGTATGCAGCCCAATTAATGATTTCAAGGGCCTTGAAATAAAATTCAAGGGGTCTTGAAACATATTTCAAAGGGTACATAAATAAAACGGATCAATTATAAATTCATATCTTTTAGATATTGAATTATCTAATTTTTATTCTTTAAAAGGGATTTCAAAGGTTTTGTTTTCAGATTCAAAGGATTTTGAAAAGTGATTACCTAAATTTATGAAAGGAATTTTTATTACTCAAGATCTTTACAATCTTTTGATCTTACGTTGATTAGACTTCTTTCCTTAAATACCTCTTCTCTTCCCACTTTCTTTCTTCCGTTTCCCTTTGCTTTCGAAAGAACGGTGTTTTACTCTTCCAAATTTCTAAAACCCTCTTCATCGTTTTTTCAAAATCTCTCAATGGCTCCCAAGAGATCTTCAGTCAACGAAGCAACATCGTCAGTTCCAAAACGACAAAGGGTCGTTCAAGTGTCATCCGACTCTGACTCAAGCTCCGACTCGGGGTCAAGTTCAAGTTCTTCGGGGTTTTCAAGCGATGCTGGTATTTTTGCGAGAACTGGGCTTCCATCAAATTGGTTTTCCAACCCGACAGCTGCTAAGAAGTGGGTCATGGAGTATGATGACCGACATCAATGGATGTGTGAGGAGGTACAATGTGAACTGTTCACTTGATCGTCTCTACCAGGACTTAAAGCGCTCCAAGCGAGCTCAATATGGATCATGTTGAATCTAGGGGAATCATCTTATCCTCGAATGACAAGGTTGTTCTATACCAACTTGACGGCAAGGCGTGAGAGAGGGGAATGGATTCTAAACACGGTTATCAAAGGTAAAAAAATCACCCTCACTCCTGAAATCATAGCAGATATTTTTGGGATTCCTTTGTATGATGCTTTAAAAGACTCAAACCCTGCTAGAACTTTAAGGCTAGCAAAAGAACAACTTCTCCTTCCTAATGCCTTATCACCTCCCACCATTACCTGTTTAACTCTGGAGGCTAGGATAGTCTATTCTATTATAGACAGATGCATTGTCCCTAGAGTTGGCAACAAAGAGATTATACCCAATTCTGTGCTGATAATGACTTACAATGCCTTGAATGGGTTGAAGGTGAATCTGCCTGAAATTCTTTTGTCTCATATGGTGAATGTGATTAATTTTCCAAGCACCAGTCACCTACCTTATGGGAATTTGCTTCCTATAATATTCACACATTTTTCAGTTGATTATTCTGGTGAGGTGTTGAATCTTTACAATGATGGATTAGATGAAACTTTCTTTGAGACAATAGGAATCAAAAAGACTAAAGTGGGCTTTAGTACTGTGTGGGTGTTAATGGAGCAGCCTGAATGGAATTTTACTACACAACAACGACTGAATTTCATAGAAGACTCGTTGAAATCATTAACTTCTGACTTTATAGAGTTTAGAGTGTCAATGATTGATCAGATGGATAAAGCTGAAGATCTGGTGGGAAGTTTGAATTGGAAGATTAACCAGTTATTTCATGTGAGTGCTATGACTTTAACAGCTGCAAGTAGTATCAAACCATTATCAGAGGAGGATGGACAGGAAACCCATAAGGATGCTGAGAAGGTTATGAATTAGTGTCATAAAGTTGTCAAAGATAAACCCATCCGACAGCCAATGCCAGAAGATCCAGATATCTTGAAAATTGAAGAATTTGGGATCGTCAAGAAGTATGCAAAGGAGTCTACACAACGAGGAACTGACCTATCTCTTAAAGAACGTGATCTTGCTGATGCAAATGATCGATGGAGAGATACATGTCTACGAGATTATTATGGAAAAGGAAGTTCCTCCAAATGGTACAAGGAAGACTGAAGACTCTCGGCATTTCATGAGTTTTTGAAAAATATTTTTTGGTTTGGAAATACTTTTGGTTTTTGGGTCTATAATGGTTTTTAAGACTTCCTGGTTTGATTGTTTTTTCTCCCTTGTTGAAAGACAAAGGGGGAGAAATATGATCCGATATTTCTGATATACTGCATTTTGTATTTTTAGTTTTGAGATTATTATACGCATTGCTAAACTAACAAATGCAGGTACGAAACTTTGTGTTGTCTTCCATCAAGGGGGAGATTGAAAACTCCACCTTGATTGAAATGGTTTACAAGTGTTGATGATGAAAGACTTCACACAAATATAGCAGTTAGATATCTAACAATGTACTTGATTATATTTCTAGATGTTTGGTTGGTTTGAAATCAATGCAGGTTGTATATCTACATGTCAAGGGCCTTGAAGTTGGATTCAAGAACAAGTTCAAAAGGACGAAGATCAAGGGCCTTGGAATCTAAGGTGCACGGAACAAGGATTCAAATAAATTGAAGATCTTCGTTGAAGATTCTATAACAAGAAGATCTCATCAACCAAAGACTTTGTCAACCAAAGGAAGATCTCAACCGAAGGATAGAGAATCATTTCGAGAAGATTTTCTAAACAACAAAAACGGCAAAAATATCTTCTCTCTCTTATCCAACAGAAGACGAGAAGATCAAGGAGTAAAAGACTCAACGTGTTCGTAGGGACCGAAGACGTGCAACGTCTACCTTACGATCTTCATGGAAAAGAAGGTTGATCTTCAAACGGTCATCTATACAACGGCTAGAAGATCTTTCCATTGAAGATATAAATGAAGATGATGGTCGAAGAAGAAGATACACAAGCTTACACCGGAAAACATCTTTGCATCCTCAAGTAACCTTATCATCTTCATTCGTTGTTTTTCTTTCTCACATTCACGTAAAAGTTTTATCCCCTTAGAGAGAGAGAAAACACAAGAGCTCCATTGGTAGATCTAAAAAGTGTTATACTAGAGTGTGTTAATCTGCGAACTAACTAGGCTATTATAGCTAGGTTAAGAGTTGGAGCTAGATCGTAGCATTGACTACAAGTGAGAGAAGAAGGGGATTTCTTCTAGTTTGTATCTAGGACTCTTTGAAGCTGATAATAGATAGTTAGATCCTACGGATATACCCTGGGACAAAGAGTAGGCTATTTAGAGCCGAACTTTGTAAACATATCCTCGTGTCAATCTTTTCAATTCCGCACCATATAGACTTTACTGTGACTAACTTTGTTTTGCAGGAGCAAGAAGTCAGGGCCCTTGAAATCGAGTTTCAAAGCCCTTGAAATCATAGTTTCACTAGTAGCACAGATTGACATCAAGGCCCTTGAAAGGAGTTTCAAGGCCTTGAGATTTGGTTTGCGAAAAGTTCTCATACTCTATTCAACCCCCCTCTTCTAGAGTATTATCTATATGATTTATATCACCTATCGGTTCTTCAATGTATGAGCAGGTTGTGTACTTCCTCACCAAGGAAGCTAGAGTGTTGTGAGTTGAGAGACGAGGTATGTCTCCGGACTTACTTAGCCGTATTCGACGTATTAGATTCATTGTGTGCTTGGTGGTGTGTGTTTTATCGCTTTTGTTATAAGTTATAAACCGGTAATAGGACCACGGACCTTTATTCTATTTGGCCCAAGTGTATGATAACGGGCGGTGACATCACTTCCTAGCTCTTGCGAGAGCTAGGAGGTTCTCGGCGACTGGCCCGTGCTGGTTAGACGGTCGGAGGCATCCGAACCGTTCCATTGCCGGAAGAAGGGACCGAGACGAGTTTCGGGAGATTCTTGTGTCACAAAAGAAGTTGAACTAGAACGGGATATGACCTAATAAATAAAGATATATAACTTGACTTGTTTGTTGAGTATGATTATGTGATGTTATCATATATGAGTGTGTATGTGTCTTTGTCATGTCTTTAATGCTTCGAATGTAGCTAACGGTTTTAAACCGCTTGTGTAGATGCCCCGGAAGTTAGGGACGCCGCCGAGTGAGGTGGAGAAGTGGACAGCCGAGGGTCACCGTACATTATAGGACGGGGGCGTTTTTGGGATTATTATCGTTATTTCTCTTATGATGGATTATGGATTGATGTACGCTTTCGGATTTATGTCTTGTGGGTTTTTGTGTCATTTTGAAGACTCGGATGAGTTTCCACATTGTACTCTTTACTTAAAAATCACGATTATTTATTAAAAAATCATTTCGGAAAAAACGTAAATTGTCTACACGTCATTATCGTAAACAAGTGGGTTTTGAAGTGAGCCTAGTAAATTTCCCCAATAACGGTAGGTCGGTACTTGAGTGGAATTTTGTATTTTTTAATATAATGAAAGTGGATTAGAATGAAAGAGTGAGAGCGTGTTGACCAAATTTGACCAACAAGATTAGGCAACTCAAAAGTAGGCATCACTTTACAAGTACATGTCAGTCAGTGCTTATACCACAAACGTCCTACATATACACGCTTTAACTATTGCTTTAAACACGTTTTAACCATAAAATCTTCATTTTTTACACTCTAAATATACTACAACGGTTTTCAATATTATGCAATCCTACTTGCTCTTTTAATATTTCCTACAATAGTGCAGAATTTTTATTTTTACATGCCTTAAAATATAAAATAAATAATTTTCAAGAAAAAAAAACATGTTTAGTAATTTTTACACTAGGAGGAATATATAATTTACTTTTAACTTTAATTAACAATATATAATATTTCTAAATTATAAGAATCCTACTAAGTTTTTATAATATTCTGTAATATATTTATCATTTGATAATTTATTATATTTTACTTAAAGTATAAGAAATTTTAGAAATATCAAACAATAAGAAATTCAAATTTAGAACTTGGATCTAATAATTTAAATCTAGTTATACTTTTAAAGTGATTTATAATGTGAATGGTAAGAAAGTGATGATGAAGGCCATGATTGTCGACGGAAAAAAGGACATTTTAATAAACATTAATTTAGTGTCTTAGAAAAAGATGGTACATTATTGTGATGAATGATGAAAGATGTTTGGTACCAATCAAAAAGTGCAAACCAAACAAAGAAGAAACTTGGTAAGCTTTATGAGTCCAACATAGAGGTGGGTCGCAAACCTAAACCTAAACCGTCAAAATCCAAACCGGCGGTTTAGCCGGTTTATTAAAAAAAAAAAAAAAAAAAAAAAAAAAAAAAAAAAAAATTGAAAAACTGGACCAAACCGGACCAAACCGGCGGTTAACCGACGGTTTGATCTCCAAACCGCCGGTTTGGTCCATTTTTTTTAAAAAAAAATAAAAAAATAACCAAACCGCCGGTTTAACCGCCGGTTTGGGTAAACTGCCGGTTCAACCAAACCGGCAAACCTAAACCGCCGGTTTGGTCAAACCGGCGGTTTGCGCCGGTTCACAAACCGCCGGTTCGGCGGTTTGGTTTGAACCGGCCCATCTCTAGTCCAACATATACATAAAGCCTAATCTTCTGCTTTATATTCTACTATATAACAATTCTTTCTTTTTAAGGTAGGATTGTAACATGTAGCACGTACGCATACAAATTTGAAGAGCCATTTGTAATTAAATGGATTTTCAAAAAACTTGTTAGATTCTTATTATTTTTCTACTTAATTTATAATAAATTCTTTTTTTAAATTTATGTATTGGACTTTTAACCTATGATATATGTATATCATTTTCTTAATTCATTGTAATTTAGTAAAATAAAAGTAAGTAAAATAAAAGTAGGTAATTCTCTAACAGGTAGGATTGTAACAAGTTTTTTCAAAAAACTTGTTAGTTGATTTGTTAGAATGAACGTGATAAGATCGAATACCAAAATAATTACAACAAATAACACATATTTAATTTTCACGGAAAAGGTTGATTGGGTAAAAATCTAATCACGAACTTTTTAATATTTTGATTTTTAACCTTTTACTAAAGTTTCAAAAATATTTTTTAATTTTTTTTACTTTTAATTGACATATAATACTTGTGTTGTCAAAAATTGGTGACATTCCATAACTGTGCTATCGACAATTATTAATAGTCCATAACGTTAATAACAACCATGGTTGGTACCCCATAATTATATTGTCAATAACCGTTGACAATCGTTATTGAACTATAGATAAAATGTCATGTCTAAGAAGAGTCAGATATAAAAGTCTACCAATAAGACACCTTTAGGTCTCAGGATGCTCAAATAATTCACCATAGTCAGTGGTGAGTTTGAGATTTCCCTACATAGGAAAAAGAGAAGATTGAAATCATTGAGATGACAATCTTGCAAAATGTTATGAACATACTATCTCTGGTTGAAAAGAAGGTGATGCACGAGCATCATTCGGAGCACCTCTAGGACCATGACTCGTCGCGGGAGCTAAGAGGACTCAAAGCAGAAGCAATTCAGGAACCAAGAATTACATAACCTAGGAGGAAGCGGAAGATGTCTATAATAAAGGATGACATTGTCAAATGAGACTCAAGAAAAAAGAAGAAATGTCTACGTGTCATCCGAACAAAGAGGAGGATGGCGCGTTACAAAGCTTATCAAACAAGGAGGTCTCACATGCATCAATACACGAGGATATATTCATTATCAGCAAAGAGGTGAGAAACATATGAGAAGACCCCATGCTCCTCAACAGTACAAGACCTAGACTTATATGCAAGACCACCCAACACTCGAGCACATCCATACATGTCGTACGAAAAAACAACCATGCACGAAGGAAGTACGTGTGCATGAACAAGAAGACGACCGGCCATGCACATGTGGGTCATAAAAGTGGCTAATGTTAGACCGAGTGTATTATCTTTTAACCTATAAAGACATGTTTATTTATGGGTTAATATTGTGAGCTTTGAATGTTATTTTCATTCCAAGTTATTTTATTTATTTTCTTTTGCAAATAATTTAAGTTTGTAATAAGGAAGCTTAAAGATAGACTTGAAATGATATTGCTTGATCCCCAAGCCTTAGAAGATACTTCTTCTACAAGATCGATCTATTTTTTTATTTTCTTAGATCAAAATCATATCATATTGTAGATAAGATATGATTCTTCGGGCTAGGTTACAAGAAGCTCATGGCCGGTCTACCCTATAAATAGGGACTTCATGTCTCTTGTTTTCTCAACCAAAATTTGAATAAACACATTGTTACTTTGCGGTATTTGCTTTTCATTTCCGTTGGCCCCACATGTGGAGAGAGAGCAATATAAGTCTTGTTCGTTTCTCGCTTGGACTTGTTTGAGTGTGTTCTACTTGCCTTGACAGAGTAGAGTGATTCAACTAGCTACAATCATACCTCTAAGTGTTCTAGGATTATTCAAGAACGCCTATTGTATTTGGTTGTACGAAAGGGTTATACAGAACTTCCCTGGTTGTGTGTCAGGGTCCATCACGTCCTAGCATGCTTCCATGTCATTGCTTAAGGTTCGACCTTGATCTATCCATCTATCGATCCATTCCCATCATCAGATCATCTTCTTTCCATATATCTTTCTTTTTGTCGTCTTTTCTATCAAATCTTATGTGTTGAAAGATTGGGTCATCTACACGGACAAATACTCCATAGCAAAGTAGTATTAGAGCTTTCAACTAATCGACGTTGCATCTTATCTTTTTATTCAAAAAACGGATCTTTCCTAAATATCAACACAAAAAGAGTCAACCGGAGCAATAACCGTTACAATTACTATTTCTATCATTCTCGTTTATTTGCTGCTTTTGATTTCAATTCAGATTCTTTTAATTGATTCTTGTAGCACCAAAATATATTCTTTCACCCTTGGAGTCTCACCAAAGAAACTCTGGGATTCCTCACGGTCCCACACCGCCACCGTTGTCTCATCCAAGTCACCACAACCGCAACGCCACCACAACTACGCCGTCATCATCACCGTCTCTCTGTACCACCAACATCCTAGCTTCCGTCATCTCCATCCCTCGCCCGACTACCCTTCACCACTATAATCCTCGCCGGTAAACACCACCACCACTTCTCGCCACTGCCACAACTAGCAATACCCCTACCATCGCCTCCTTACCACCCGTCACAACCGAGACCTTTTCGGTCTTTACACCCCTCTTTGGAAACCCTCCCGCCGACAACACCGCTACCCTTCACCACCAAAAACCCCACCACAAAATTTTGTCATCCTTGTCGAACACCACCTACCACCATCTCGCCTCCCCGGTGCCACAAAACCCCTCCCCTCCCCGGAACCCTAAACCCAAAACCAACCCGGATTGTAAACCTATCCTATCCCCAATCCGGAATATAAAAAAATCCGGATCCTACTCGAATCCAATACCCAGCCCAGATCCAGAAATCAAATCCAGTGAGCCGTTCTATCTCTCCGAGCCGATCCAATGGAGGAACACCGAAACCGATTCAGTTGAACCCGATCCAATCTTACTCCTAGAAAGCCGATCTAGTGCAGCCAAATACGAACCCTTTAGTGAACCTGGTTCGCAAAATCGAACTTTCCTAGTTCGAAATAGTTGTTCTTTTTTTAAAAAAAAAAGCTCAATAAAAAAAAAGTATCATTGAATCCAAAAAAATTTCGATAAAGGGAAAAAAGGAGCCTTTAGTGATATTGGTGTGGGGTTGATGCCACAATTTCCGATCTAGATTGAAAATCCTTGACTAAAGCAGATCTCGATTAGATAATAAAAATCTCAATGAGGCTACCGGAAGGAGACGGGAAAGTATCTTTGATTGAGTGGTTACGTTGAGCTAGTTGCCTTGTTTTGGTCTTGGGTTAGTTGCTAGGTACATGCTTGAGATTATGTGTTTTGTGCCCCGAGAGGGAATGTGTTGTATGATCGGTTACATCTTGACTTGGTATACATTATTCGGTTCATGGGAGTATGTGTATAGGCCTTACGAGGTCTTATTGCGGTTACATGATTAAGCGATGGTTATCGAGTAGAGAGTTGGCACGTTTACGGCTTTGAGTGGTTATCGAGTTAGCTATGTCGAGAGTTTTTCGTTTTCAAGTTTCGGGACGGAACTTGTTTTTAGGGGGATTAGTTGTAACATTCGGAATTTTTATTCCGGCTGTTGAGCGGTTTACTGACCTTCCCGTAGGCGCGGCTCAGTTTTCCCGCAGGCACGAAGTGTTGAGTGTCGGGTTTTATTCCAAACTCTCGTTCCGACCTCTCGTTTTTCACCCTTGATTTAGACCCCTCATTCCCTAGCAAAAAGGGGTTGAGATATGTCAGCTGACCCCTTGTTCTCTCCATCATTTTCAGCCCACTTATCCTCTCTTTCTCCACACTTCTTCTCTCTCACGTTGGTTCACTCCCACCTCTCCTCTATGCATCCATCTTCACTTCTCTTGGATCCCTTGTTTGTGAGCTACAGTGGAGGAGATCTGGATCCAAGCTGGATAAGTTTCATTCTTTCCTTCTTCTTCTTGTTGATTTCCTTTTCCCTTCTTCTCGTCTCCTCCATGGCTATGGAGGAAGCTTGTGAAGAGATACGTTGTTGAATATTTTGCATGTGCTTGTTCTTAGCTCAATTAGGTCGTGGAGAGGTGTCTAAGATCAGTGGTTAGTGTTTGGAGAAGGCCCAATCAAAGAAGGAAGTCATAGAAGCTCAAGTGCACAATCGAAGATCGAAGAAATCGCTGTTTCTAGAGTTCTACCGCGGGGGCGGCATCTGGCGCCACGGGGGCGGAACCTAGCCAGCCGCAGGGGCGTGATCAGCGCCGCGGGAGCAGTATCAGGATTTCCAGGCGCCGCGGGGGCGGCTACTGGCGCCGTGGGGGCCGTGACCTTCAACACTCAGTCACACCTTTTATTTCCGCGGATGCGTTTCTTCAACAGTAGGCTCTTCTTCTACCTTCTTCATTCCTTCCTTCGTTGTGACGTTGTTTCATGTTAGTATCATGCCTAGGATGGACCTAGGGTAGTTGTGAATGTCATCTAGTGGTTGTGGACCTTAGGAGACCTTAGAGTCTCGGTTGTTGCTTAGGATGACTCGAGTGTGATGATCATGTTATACCTCTTAGACTAGTTGTGTTCTAGCTTGGTGATGAGTTATCCTTGTAGGAGAGTGGGATGTTGTAGTACCTTTATATATGCATGCGACTGGTATCTCCTCTACCGTCAGACTCTTGCGTTCCTTCATGGCGTAACACCAGAAGGCCTCGCAACCCTGTGCTATCAGTCTCGCTGCTCTCACTGTGCCGATAACAGTGCTGGACTTTCCGAGGTCCTAACCTCGAAATATCACTCTGTGACCCTCCTCAGTGGCGACAATCACAGTCCTCCTACCAATGTCTAAGACCGCTCCATGTCTCGTCATCCAATCTATCCTTAAAATCACGTCCTCATGTGCTAAGGGCATGACTAGGAAATCTACCAGCAAATCCCGATCTCCCAAATGAATGGGGCAGTCATGAATCTCTCGGGATCCTCTAATCTCACCCCCATCAGGTAACCCAACTACAAAAGGTACTCCCTCTACCGTAGCTAAGGATAACCTATCTACGCATGCATTTGATATAAAGGAGTGCGTAGCACCCGTATCAAATAAAACTCGCACAGGTAAATCATAAATCCAGATAGTACCTGTGGTCGTAAGTGCCGCTGGCTGATCAGCACTCCTAAGCTCAAACACTCTCGATGGGGCTCCTCTGGTGTCAGTAGTACCACCACATCCCCTGCCATGGCCTGATCCCTGTGCAGTATTGTGTGAAGCAGGGTGTCCTGGAGCCCGGTACTACTGTTGTTGCTGACTTAGCGCTCGGTACTGAGGAGACCTCTGTCCACTCCTCTCAACTCCTGTAGGGGAAGAACCCTGTTGTGACGGAGCTCTGCCTTGATGGCAGAAAGTAGCCCTGTGTCTCGGCTTCCCACAAGTGAAGTAGGTAGTACGTGTCCTCTTACAGTCTGGCCTGAGATGATCACGACTGCCGCAGTTAAAACACTACCGCTCTCTACTCGGAGCCTGGACTGTAGTGTAATAGCTTGGTCTCCCTTGAGTCTGCCCTCGCCCAAACCCGGATACAGCCGTACCACCGCTAGCATAACATGTCCTCTACCGCTTATCCGTCCCACCAGCCAGAAGTGCTCTCCTCGGAACTGGCCTATCCCTCTCATATGCAGAAGCCCTATCTTGGTAGTCTGATAGAGACTCACATCGGAATCTTGCAAGGTAAGAACGAGTGCTCTCTCTCAATTTCCGGGAAAAGAGGTGCACGAGCTGCTCTTCAGGAGGTGCAGCTGGTCCAAGTAGTGTCAACTCCTTTTGAAACTTCTTGACTGCCTCAGCAACCGAAATATCCTTAAATCCCACCTCAATGAAGTCCTGAAACTTCTCTCTCCTCAACGAGGCAGGGTAGTACCTCTCTCTAATAATGCTCCTCATCTGATCCCAACTGGTGACTCGGCTACGAATGGTCCGCCGCTAGTAATGTGCCTGCTCCGTGAACAAGGTTCGTACTAACTCCACTTGTCGATCCTCTGGGCAACATGTTGCCTCTAGTGTAGTCTCCACGTGCCATATCCAATGTTCCACTTTCAAGCTTATATCTCCATCGAATGAGGGAACTTTCAAGGTGTTGAAAGCCTTCAACCACTCATCCAGCCTCGGGGCTCTAGACCTAGCAGGAGTTCTGTCAACCTCAACTCTCCTCTCAAGCACAGCCGGTGTCTGAGTCACCTGAGTTCACCTAGCCGGTATTGGTGGTACATGGGCAAGTCCCTATGTCCTGGAAGCCTCCATATGTTGGACGTACGCTCTGTACTCTCTGTACTCAGATGCCCCTATAGAGACGCGTCTTGACCCAGTCGAACGTTCCCCTTGTGCTCCAGACCTAGCAGCGGTCTCATTCCCGACCTCGGGAACCATACTATCAGCTACCTCTTCCACTGCAACATCCGGCATGCTCGCTGCGGTTGGATCCTCTCGAGGAGCTCGACCTCGACCTCGACCTCGACCTCGACCTCTCACCAGTGGAGGTCTACCTTCACGGCCACGTCCTCTAACAGTAGAAGTCCTATCACCCCTATCCTGTCTAGCTGGAGGAAGAGGTGAACGACCTCTACCTCTACCAGTAGCTGGTGTAGCCCTAGTACGTGTCATCTGCACGAGTGATAACAACTACAATTATAATCTAGCTAATCGGTCATAAAGTAATGCCATTCTAAAGTAATCATACTAAGAATACCGAGATCCGTGGAGGTAGTGGTGGTCGGCCGTACTGTCTATCCCAACCCGACTATGCATGAATTTGGAAAACCGAAAATTCCTTTGGAAAACTCAGACCCCTTTCGGGTTTTGTTTATTTACTTATTTGACATTTTAGAAGATTTCAAGTGCCATTGTTGCCAACCTAGAGCTCTGATACCATGTTGTAATACCCCAAGTTTTCAGAACTCAGAGAGCTACTGGTTAGGACCTCACAGTGGGTCCCGACCTTAGTTTGACAACAACTTACTAGATCTTACAACAAGGCACAGATAAGAAAAACCAGAAATCATGAAATGTTTAACAATATCGTGAATGTGACCAGAAACACTAACAGCCGGTAATAATAATATCTCAGAATCTAAGAATATGAAAAAGTCGTAACTGAAAGACCAACATAAAGAAAAGACTGCAACCTGTCCTAAGAAGTACGACACCCCGGTTGACCACTACCATCCAGATCACTCGGCATCCGCTCTAACATGTGGCAAGTCTAAACAACGATAAAATAGTTAGCTAACTAATCAAATATAAGGAGAATAACAAATAGCACAAACACACATAAGGAAATATAAACCCTCAACATGCTGGCATACAATCCGGTTATTATCTGATAGCTTAGGTGATTCACTTCATCCCGTTTTTAAAAGTTGGGGCACGAGAAATCTTATGATTTCTTGCCTCCGTTCCTTATCCAACTGGTGATGGTTTGACACACCTCCGCCGGTGGCGTCCCTACAAACCAAATATGGACTAGTCCCTAAAGAAACCCCCAACGCCCTCGGGCTAACTGAGCAAAATGCCACCGCCCGTTACTCTTAGGCCAGATAGGTAGGTCGGTCGATGATTAATATTAAATACACTAATACACACATCATTCAAACACCACTATCATTATTCACACTCATATCTGAAAGCTAGCTAAGTAAGCCCAAAGGACTTACCTGAATCAAGTCTCGACTCTCTTAAACACAACTCGATCCGTAACTGTAGAAACTCAGTTGCCTGTCAAAGGAGGCAAGTGGGTCAACACATTTACTAGGTACTTAGAAGTCTAAGACTTCTAAGATATAAGATCCTATCAGAGGAGAAAGTACTACGATACATATCTAAGGTAATATGACCATTTTACCCTTGGTCCCGAATCTTCTAAAAATCTCGTAATACATGCTTAAGCTCTTACTTGGGACTAAATATCATGTTTCTAACTATTATGAGTGAGTTGAGGTAAAACCTAGCAAACTACACCTTTTCCTACTTTCTAAAAGTCACTAGGATCCAACTTTGGCTCCAAATACGAAGCTCAAATAAATTTATAAAAATTCCGATAAAAATCTCTAGGTCTCCTATGATATGCATTATACTCATAGGAGCAAGAATTTCTTAAAACTGTCCATCCATCACTTCTACAAAATTCTCTAAAGTTACACACAAAACCATAAATTCTATACTTAGCATTTTTCTGGGTCATTTCACAAACAGCCTAACTAGTCCACTTCAAACATTCACAACTCTAAATCTAACCGTTGGATAAGTCCCAAATTTTGATACATCATTCTATACATATCAGCTATAACATACTAAAAATTGAACGGTAGATTTCGTGTCTAAGATATCGAAAAAGAGGTTCAAACATGCTTGTTCAACACTGTTTCTGGACATTCAAAACTAAGAGTGTAGAAGGTCTCAGTTTCGAGACTCACCTACAGCGTCCAAGGCCAAGGTCCAGAATGGCTAAAGATCCCAAGTTCGATTCCTAGGGTGGGCATAACTCAAGGTTTAGATATTCCTCTGCACACACACAACTATGGAGGGGAAAGGAAGGCTTAAAACTCTCACCTGGTTCCTATAGGGCTCGCGAGAGAGTGGCTACACAGGAGGCTCGAGACGGTGGCGCTTCTGGTTGGGTGATCGATCCGGACGTAGATCCTTGTCTCCTACATCACATAGGCATCAACAACCGTGACTTAGGTGAGGGAACTAGAAGAAGACAAATAGGCTCACCTCTCGGTTTGTCGTTTGTCTAGCGGAGGGAAGAGTCGATCTTGTACAGGAGGAGGCAGATGCTTGTTGAGTGAAGATCTCCCAGGCAGCAATGGTGGCGTCGGCGTGTGCTTGTTGGCGTCAGAAGGTTGATGAGCGAGGAGGATTAACGTGCTCTGGGAAGGATGAGGCAGAAGATCTTGTACAGAAGGGAGGAAGAAGATCGCTGCAACTGCGTAGACTTGGGCGTGCTTCTGTAGATAGACGAGGTTGCACGTGATCCTGGAGCGATTAAGGTAAAAACAGATCGTCAAATCTCACTCAGCAGATCGTGGGGAAGAAAGGAGTAAGGGACGGTGATTCTGTGCAGATAGGGGGAGAGATTTGCGCTCAATTTCCCGTTACGGAAGATAGGAGAGAGAAGCCAACCCTGATGTCCGCCTCGGCCTTCTCTAGTTGCTAGGTCACGCCACAAGGATGTGCTGAAGCAAGGAAGAGGCTAGGTTGAAGCAAGGCAAAGGGGTGGGCTGAAGCAAGGCAAGGGTTGGGCTAAAACAAAGGCAAAGGCTTGCCAAAAGTGTGTCACGGTCTTGTCAAAACTCGTCGGTGACGTTGTCATGGTCTCGTCATGTTCTTGTCAAAACTCATCGGTGACATTGTCATGGTCTTGTCATGTTCTTGTCAAAAGACATGAGCTAGAAGTGGAATAAATCTAGGGTTTGATATGAAATTCTATCATTTTATATGAAGTGAAGTTACATAAAATGATAGAAATTTGAGATGGTGTATAAGACTAGGTAGAACGAGGAAAGATCAACGGATCGAAATCCGGTTTGCTACGGAATTAAACGGAATAAAAATTTCGGATATTACAAAAGTGCTCACAAGGCTATGTTTGGGCAAGCTAATCAGCAATAATATTACAATAACTCATGTGCATAAACGATAGTAAGAAGTAGTAATCAAAAACATTTTTGGTAGGTCAAGTCTAATAGCATCACATATTCCAATTTCTGGAAGTAAGAATGATGAGAATAGACTCAATCTACACTAAATGCAATATTTTGTGATTTTTTTTTGAAATGTTAATTGTATTGATTGGGGATGGAGAGAATGTACAGGGTAAAACACGTTCAATCCCAAGGCTTACAAACATAGAGCATTAGCCAGTAAGAGAACCCTAAACAACATCAGGATCAAATACTAAAGGAGAAGATGAGAGGGATTAGGTGAAATTGTTGTTCAGCATGCGAGCCATATCAAGCGTGGAAGCATACCGGTCTCTCCAATTTTGCTCGAAGTGGAGTTTGATGGATCGAATGATCTCCCTAGCACAGTCAATGGCACTGGTGAAGGTGTTGCTATAAACCATGTTGTTCCTAGCCCTCCAGACATGGTAGATTAAGGAAGTGATAGAAGCAATCCTGATCCTATCCATCGGGCTCGGTTTCAGCCTAGTCCAAGACTCGAGCCAAGACCAAAGATTGTTGATGTAGGGTGCAGGGTAAGGGGTTCTGGTCCAACGAGAGACAATATCCAAAACTAGGGAACCATAGCTACAATAGTACCACAGGTGATCATAGTTCTCAGTTGCACTATTACATAGCTTACAAGAGTCGTTGTTGATCAAGTTCCTTTCTCAAGTGTGGGGAGGCGTTTAAGAGCTGCTAACCATGCAATATAGCAGCTTTTAGGATTGTTGGATCTCAGCCAGATGGCTTTGAAGGGGTTAGGGTGGGTGGTAGAGTACACATGCAAGAAAATAGCGTAGGCTTTCTTGTGAGAAAAGGTGTTGTTAGGGCATGAAATAACATCACCTCTCAGGCAACCATGGGGTGGAAGCAGAATATCATCCCTGACCATAAGTAGCGTCTTCCAGAAGGCACTGTGGTGTGACTTCGAGTTGCAATTCCAGATACATCTACTCCCCTTGATCAGATGACGTTTCACCCAAGAGACCCAAATGTTTGGACTTCCCCTATCCAACTCGTAGATGAGACTAGCAAAGGCGACCTTATTTCTCACAACAAGGTCAGGAATACCAAGCCCACCATGATATTTAGAAGAACAAACGGAGGTTCAGGCCACCAAAGCCCGCTTGCTATTCTCAATACCAAACCAGAAGTAGGAACGTATGAGTCTATTAATCATGTTAACAACTTTGGCCGGGAGCATGAACATGGAACACCAATACTGACTAACAGTGAAGAGAATGGACTTGACTAACTGAGCCCTTCCAGCATATGACAGGGACTTCGCACTCCAAGACTGAATACGTTTCGTGATCCTATGAATCAATGGGAGATAATCAGCAATCTTCAGCCTTCTACTCCCTATTGGTACACCCAAATAGAGAAAAGGGAGGGATCCAACTGTCATGCCGGTGAGATTAACCGCTCTTTCAATCTCGAGATTGTTCATCCCCCCAAAGTACAAATTGGATTTGGCAGGGTTATTAACAAGACCAGAGGCTTTGCCAAACATATCAAGTGTATCTTTTAGAATCTTGATGGACTGGGTATCACCCCTACAAAGCAGTAGAAGGTCATCAGCAAAAGTCAAGTGAGTAATGTTGGGAGAGGAGCATCTAGGATGAAAGTTGAATTCAGGATTTGAAGTATTAGACTGGATCATTCTGGATAGGAAATCCATGGCAATAGCAAAAAGAGGAGGAGAGAGGGGGCATCCTTGTCTCAACCCACGAGTGCCAAGGAAATGACCCTTTAAGGAACCGTTAATGTTGACAAAATATGAAGCAGTTGTAATACATTCCTTAATCAGTGTAATGAAATGTGTCGGGAAGCCTATCATTTGAAGACAGTGGAGTATGAAGTCGTGGCTTACAGTGTCAAAAGCCTTCGCCATATTTGTTGAGCAATTCTTGACATAGAAGCACATTATGCTTGATAGAGCGCTTGGAGACGAATGCACTTTGGTTAAAGCTGATTAGATTCGGGAGGACAACATTAAGACGCTTCGAGAGGATCTTTGAGATGGTTTTGTAGATGGTGTTACAACAGGAAATGGGCCTGTAATCTGAAGGTGCAAGAGGACAATCATGTTTAGCAATTAACGAGATAGAAGTATGGTTAACCTGTTTCAGCATTCAGCCATTGGTGAAAAAGTCCTGGATCGCATCAGAAAAGTCCTTGTGAATAATACTCCAAGCAGATTTGAAGAAGAAAGAGCTAAAACCGTCAGGCCCGGCGCCTTGTTATTGCCAATATTGAAAACTATTGTCTTGGTCTCCACAGGCGTAACCATCTCGCTTAGGGTTGCAGCATCCTCCGGGTTAAGGGTGGGAAGGCAAACATTGGGGAACGGGAGGTGAGGGGCATGGCACTGGGGGTTGAGGACAAGGCTAAAGTGGCTCACCAGGGTGTTGTCAATGGTATTAGGGTCATAGGTCATCGTCCCATCACCGCTTCGAATGGCATTAATGAGGTTGACACACATACGATTCTTTATGCTCCTAAAAAAATAGGAAGAGCATTGGTCCCCATGAGATATCCAATTAGCCTTGGAGAGTTGTGCCAATGTGGAATGAAGAGCTTTATAGCTATCATTCAAAGCAAGCGAAAGCCTCTTCTCCTCATCTTGGATAGCGGAATCATGGAGGTGTATTTGAAGTCTGATTTGTGTGGTATAGAGGAGTCGACGATGTTCAAGGATATTCTCCTGAAGTTCCTCCATCTTAGCACTAGGGAACCTTTTAAGCATAGGCTTAAGTATCTTCAGCTTCCTAGTAAGCTTAAACATAGTGTTACCCTCAACCACCGTGTCCCAAGCATCCTTCACCTTGTCTAAAAATTCCTCATGGTTTACCCAAGCATTATTGAATCGGAACGGATAGCTCCTTCTGGCATCCATCGTATCAGTAAAGAGCAAGGCGGGGGAGTGATCCGATACATCAGCATGATCAAAATGGGCTTTTGAATGGGGAAAGGCAGTGAGCTAGGCCGAGTTGGAAACGATGCGATCAAGTTTACTCCAAATGCGATCAAGTTCACACCACAAGGATGTGATTTTGTGTTCATGAATGCATGCGGAAAGGTAAAAGACTCGAGAAAAGGGAAAAATCATAATAATAAACGTGTGACGTAAAAGGGAAACATGAAATGCGAATGTGAGTAAGTCACCTCATACTTAAACTACACATCGTCCTCGATGTGAAAAACAAGTAAAGAGAAGAAAATACTCACAAAGCAATGCAATGCATATGGTGGTATGGGAGAGAATGTGATAGATGGTGGAAAGTTGTGGAGGCTTTTTGAAGTCCTCTGCTTGTAACCTTCGTGCCTTCAAATATCCCTACATAAAACATAATCAATAGTCGTCATCCTAGAAAAGGGAAAAACAAAAACAAAAAGGGAAAAGGAAATTCAAACTCATAGATTGTCTCTCATGTAGCGCTTGTTTTTGGTCATTAGCTCGACCCATGTGGATTACTCTGTGGGAAATCCTTCAGCACTCCAGATGGAGATGTATGCAAGGTGGGCGTCAATGGAGCATGAGAAGTGGGTGGGGACGAAGAGAAGTCTCTTGTATCGTCGGGGACGTGTGAATCGTTGTTTTGGAGGTGGAGGCGAAAGGGGGCGGTTATTGTTGACTGTTGGGGTAGAGGGAGAGGAGCTTCCATGGATTTAGTGGGTGGTGTAGGAAGGAGGCGATGATGGAGGTGAGGAAGGGTGGGAAAGATGTCTAGTAGGACTGCTTGATTGGAGAGTAACATGCGAACTTTTTAAATTTGGCTTCTGGGGTGCTGAAACTGTATGTGAATGGTCACAAAACGGCTTCTCTGGCCGTTTGATGGTCGTCTAGATTTGACTTTTCGGAAACACCACTTTGAACGGCTTGTTGAACAACTATGTTGGCCTTTTGCTTGGCCTTATGTGACCGTTTGGTGGTCGTTTGGTAGCCGCCCGAATTAATTATTGGCTACGAATACTCGAATTAATTGCAAAAACATTATTGGAGGATTTTGAAACGGCTCGTGAACAGGCAGTGAAACGGTCAGGATGGTCGTTTGAGGCGGTTTGCTGACCGTTTCTGCTTGTGACTTTTTCAATTAATTGAGCTGAATAATTTAAACTCAATCATTTTCCAGTTTTTTTAAGACGAAATCCTGAGCATCCAAAGCCGCGTTCACTAAGAAGTGTGCCAATTTTGCTGGATTTGACTTTTGTAGGCCGAATGATAGCCGTACGCTTCCGTCGTACATTTATTTACAATTATTATTGCTTTTGTCTGCTACGTGTGTGGCTCTTTATTGCTTTCTTTTTGCTTAAATTAATAATTTATTAGTATTCATCAAATTTGACGCAATTCTTGAGAATTCGATACCCGAATATGCTACTGATGATCTCGTGATACTTGCGGAGGAGGTATTGTTACCATTCGATAAAACTTCCACGATCAAATATTTGGCGCCGTTGTTGGGGACTATTGATAGAATTGATTGATACCGGATTCTTGGTTAGATTAGTACTAAAAATTAATTTAAATTTGAAATGGACAAATTATCTCACATAAAAGTGTTAAACTGATATGAATAAATGGTGTACATGATATTTTTCTTTCGTGTATTTTTTCATTTCACATTTTGTATATTTTTATTTTAGGTTTTTGGATTTGCTCTCAAAAGTCGATTTATTTTTGTCAATAGTATTAACGAGTTTTAACTTGGTTAAGAATTTTACTCAATTCGTATTATGTCATATATTCTTTACAATTTTGAATAGATGAATTTATACATTTATACAAAGTCCATTTAGTAATCTAAGTTTAAGAAAACTTTATTAGAAAGTCATATAAGTATGTTCAAGTCTCACATACAGTATATTAATTCGAAATAATTAATATTATACTTAATTTTAGCCAAAATGTTAACAAAATGTATAATTTGTCTAATTTTTAAACATTTTACTTTACAAGTTCTCATACTATCAAACTTACTTGAGAACCGATATGAGATAATTTTGCAAAATTTATGAAAATATTTTTTTTTATTATAAACTATTACATAGTTAAAGTCTCTAATTAATATACAGTTATGACTAATCGTAATTCTAAATGAATCAAAAACAAACTAAAAAAAAACGTTAAGTTTCAGGTATCTGATCTCATCTAAATTGATCAGTAGTACGTGGACGATACTTAAGAATTCATAATCTCATAGTCTCATGTATGTAAAATGATGATTAAAAGTAATTGAAATTATGGAACACGTTTAATTAAAAATTAGAAGAAGATATGAAGATCATAAATTTTATGTTAAAGAGAAATTCAAAAATGGCATATTAATACATTATTGAAAAAGTTTAGGTGACAATCACATTAAACAAAACTAATGTTTCGTTTTAACAAAAATAGTTATTGAAAATAATAGATAGCTTAAAAAAAGATTATGTAGCTTTAGTTATGATATATTTGATCATGCTGATACGAGTTCATTGTTTACTAATTTTAATATAAATTTATTATAAAAAAAAATATAGATATAATAGGGTAAATTTATTAAAAAAACAAAAAAAAAAAAAAACTTAAGTGACCTTCTTAGAACACAACACATGAGCAAAATGTACTTTGATTTAGTATGTGATAACACAAGATTCGTTTGTGTACAAATACACCAAAAGATATCAAAAACCAAAATATATTGAATGGGCTGCCAAATCATAAAAATCATAGACTAAATACACACACAAAAAAATGAGTGGACATTATATATCTTATTAGAAACCATATTTAATTACTTATGCTCCACAGGAGCATCCCGACAAAGAGGTATTAAGATATCTTAAATATCAAAATTTTTAAATCTATGACCCGTTTGGTAGTGTAAGATTACGTTTATTTAGATGAAAATTAAAGCGATCAAAATTAAAGAGATGAAATTATTTAAGAGGATATGTATGAAAATAAGTGAGATGAGTTTTTATTTAAATGAATATCATTGTGGTAAAATTACGAAAAAAAATATATGTTAAATTTTTTTTAATAGATAAAAGAGATGAAAAAAGGAAGAGGAATAAAATTGAGATTTTAATCCTTACAATTAAAGTTTTATAGAATTACAAAATTCTCATAATCTAATTCTTTTAGTTTTTATAATTTAACCCCTTTAATCTATATTCTATATACTATATTAAAGCCAAAGCATTTACTTCAACGTGTTCTTCCGAAATCTTATAATGACACATGTCATTTTCTTAAAATTTAGGTTTTTCTAAATTTAAATTATACATATATATACTTATCATATATTAATTGTCTTATTGTAATACTTATATTTATTTACTTACAAATGACACATGTCATTTTCTTAGAGTTTAGGTTTTTCTAAATCTACATTGTATATATAGTTACCATATATTAATTATCCTATTGTAGTACTTATATTTATTTACTTACCGTAATATTTCTTTTTATTTGCATATCTATTTGTACATATACTAAACATACTTCAAATTATACTAATAAAAATAATTATTCTATGATAAAACTTATACCAAAATAATCTATCTATATGTATATATCTATATCTATATCTATATACATATATTAAAGCAGAAGCACTTCATGCCACGTGTCATTCACCGATTAACTTCGTGACACGTGTCATTTTTTTAATAATTTTTATTACTATTTAACTAATAAATATAAAATCACTAATATAGATAATAAATATATTATTTCAATTTTTAATTTTATCACAATCTTCTACGTATTCTTAATATATCTTTAACATATTTTCAATTTTATTTATAAAATAATTAGATTATTTCCTATTTTAACATTAACATATAAGTATTCTAACTTTATCTTATAAAATAATTATTGTTTTTTACTAAATCAACAAATTTATAAATTATAATAGTATTAGTGGGCTTTTGTTCAGGTACGGTTCAATTAATGCGGTACGGCCGTGCGGCCGACACGTGTCCCGAAAATTTTTTTTTTCTGAAACGATTTTGTTTTTTTTTTTCCCCAGAAACGAATGAAAATTTGTTTGAACTATCATGTTATAATTTATGCACTATTCTCCTATAAACTTTGAACTATTCCCATATAATCCATGAACTATTCAATTGTAATTCATGAACTATCATTTTATAAGTTATGCACTATCCTTTATAAATTTTTGCACTTTAAACTATTCTATTATAATTAATGAACTATTCTATTATAATTAATGAACTATTCTATTATAATTCATGAACTATCTCATAATAAGTTTTGAACTATTACTTTCACTCCTTTATAAATTTTGCACTATGAACTATTCTATTATAATTCATGAACTATCCTTTTATAAGTTATGAACTATTCCTTAATAAGTTTTGAACTATTACTTTCACTCGTTTCTGGAAAGAAAAAAAATTCGGGACACGTGTCGGCCGTACGGGCGGCCGCACGGCCGTACCGGAATAATGTGCCTTACCTGAACATCACCCAGTATTAGTGTTATATCTTCTTTGTTTTTTAAAGATCATTTATAAAATCACTTACAAAAATTTAAAATTGAAACAATTTGATATACTAGGCTTTTTCTAGTTTTGTGTTTAGTAATGTACCCCTTGAGGAAAGAGTGTGTAGAGTTTGAGAATAAATACAAAAGGTTGGGGTATATTTACTTAATTAAAACATTAAAAAGTCTATTTAATAGTATAGTTTTTCAAAAAGGCCTAGTTACCAAAATTACCCTTTAAAATTTAACTTTTAAAAGTTTCCTATTTTAATATTTACATTTCAATTTTAATATTTTTTTAATATTTTATAAAAATTTATTTTATTTTTTCTTTAAATTAGTTAGTTAAATTACTATCATTGTGTTTTATAAATTATAATTATGATTTTATATTTAACTATTAAAATTTAAAAGTATAACCGTGCCTTGGCACGAGTACTATACTAGTATCCTTCATTACCTTATCAAACGAAATTACAAAAATTAGTTTCCCTTTTAATTCTCATCATCTTAATTACCTTAATTTATCAATTTATTAAACGGAGGCATAGTTGGGAAGTAGAAGCAACACAATTCCACCCATATGGAGTTCCTAAAAGCAGTAGTGTCACTGTCTCGGGTTCAGAACGAGGCTAGGGATCAATTCATTTAGTTCGATACTTAGAGCATCCACACTAGAGGACACTTAAGATTGATCTTAACTTACTTTTTTCCAGTTTTTAACTTTTCTCTCTCTGTCACATCATTTTAAGAACACTACATAAATTTATACCCACATCAATAGAACGCGTTGCTTGTTCTTAACATGCATATTATATATTATCTATTACCAAAAAAAAATATTATATATTATCTATTTTATTTTTTTATCAATAAAACAATAACACAAACTATATTAAATAAATATAAACTAAATATTATATCTTGCAATTCAAAATTAAATTTAAATAAGATAATTTTTAATTTTAAAATTTCACTACAAAAATTATCAAATATTGCATAAATTAATAATACAATAACATTACACTAATAATATTCGAGCAGATGTACCCGTCAATAATACAAAATAGACCAATATTTGAGTGTACAAAATTGTCAATAATGTTACTCGTTCTTAAGATATTTTATATATATATATATATATTAACTATTTTTTATTTTTTATTAATAAAACATAGACAATTAAAATTAGTTTAAATAAAGTTATTACATGAAATCAATTATAATTTACAATATTCAAAGTTTATAAATAAAAAACTGTATATAAATATAAATTAATATACACAAATTAAATATTTATGGATAAATAATTTCTTTTATAATAATTTTATTTATTTAATCAAGGACTTCATCACCATTCAAAATATTTTAACTTTTAAATATCCAAATTCCTAATGGCATCAAGATTAGTGCCAAGAACATCCAATGAGGGGGTTCTTATACGTCAAGTATTATCTTAAAGTTTTTTTTGTACTACATACAAAAGATTTATATTTTCATATTAAATTTCAACTTTTGACCTCCTTTAAAAAAAATATAAATAAAAATGATTGATATAGCAACATATACATATGGAGTGTAATTTGGGTAACAAGTAATTTGTTTGGTCCATGTAGATCGATCACAAAAGTGAAGTCTAGAGTGTGATGTCATTTTGTTGACTTTGACCCTCTTCAAGGTCAAAGGTAGCACGTACAAAACTATTAAAGCATGCACTTACGAGTGGGATGTCAATACTCAAGGGTTTTGGTAGAGAGTATCTTAATTACCATATAGCTATGGGTGTAAATGAGGTTGGGATTTTCCGAAATTCGTGGTCATTATCCGTCATGAGAACGGAGATGGAGATTTTATACGGGGACGAGGATGGAATGGGGAAAATTTTGATTGCCCGCTTGGAAATAGGACGGGAATGAAGATAGGGGTATCAGCTCCACTCCCCGATTCGAACCCCAATGGATTGGAGAACCCCGACGGATAACCCGATGGAGATCCCCGACGGGTAACCCGATGTGATCCATGACGGAGAATTCTCGGGGTACATAAATAAACAAATTGTATTTATATTAGACTTTCATTGTAGTTTCATGTCTAATTCAAAATTTACCGATTATTACTAAAATCCTAGCTATATAAAATTTTGTACTTTAAAACTACTCATTCTTATTTACACAAAATGTATTTTAGCTTCAAATATTTATTTGATAATTATATGTGTAAATTATGCTAATGATAACCTATATTAACTTGGTTTTCGATCATATGAGGATAACACCTCATGAATTATTTGAATATATCGTGAACGTCAAATCACGATGATCAAATGCACATCACACTACATGTTGTGTTTTTATGTGTCTTACTCTTTCAAATATGTGTTTTGATGTGCATCTTAAATCCTAAACCGTAAAATTAAAATGATAAAATAATATAAAACACATTATCCTGAGATCGTAATCTAAATGTTAGAAAATATAATTATTTTAATTTACACCAGCGTGTACTACGAGTCTCAGTTCTACTTGAACGAACGAAACTTAATATATACACTATAATACCCAAATTCATAGGACTCGGAGTGCTACGGGATAGGACCTCACAATTGGTCATGACCCTAATCTGACAACAAGTTCACCGGATCTTGCAACAAGACACAAATAAATATAAAACCAACATTTATAAAACTGAAATATCATATATTGAAATACATACAAAACACACATCCGAGTAACAAAACAATATCATCATATACATATATACATCCAAAAGCCCATAACCATCCTAGATGTACGGAAACCTTCGGTTAATCACTCCACCAGATCACTCTACAGTCCTTCTACCCCGCAAGGCGTCTACAACACGGTATAAACCGTTAGCTAATAATTCATATATAAGATCATGCATAAGCACATACACACATCTAAATAACAATAAGCACCAAGCATGTCATCACATATTTCCCGTTTTAATTATCTTTATAAAGTCATACGCTCATAATCCCTTTATAGGTGTGGCACGAGAAATAAATCACTCTCGCCTCTGCTTCCCTCGCCATCTGGAGTGGCTAAGCGTACTACCACTGTATACCAATAGGATTGGCTAGGTACCTTCACCGTATACCAGGTTTGGCATAGTCCCAAAGAACCCTCCAGCCTCCCTCAAGAGTATTGGACAAGTTATCACCACCCAATAATAGTGGGTCAATACAACGTCAGTAATAATCAATATATCGCATGCTATAAAGCATATAACAAACATCACTCATGCATACATCCAATATAGGATGCATCTAAGTAAGTCATACGGACTTGCTTGTATCCAGATCACCTCAACAATGATCAACCTCTCAAATTCCCGTAGGAATAAACATTGTCTGAATAACAAGGCATATATACATCAATCATCGCATCAACAAACTAGAAGACTCACTCCTAGTCCCAAAGATCCACAAGGACCATAACATCACAATCAACCTCGAATAACCTTTCAAAACCTCAAAGCCTCATCAAGGCATAATATTACATCAATATATCATCATCAATCCCAACACCATACTAGCCTAACAGCCTTCTAAACAAGGATCAAGAAGGAAGGATGAGCTTACCAAAGAACTTGACAAGTTTTGAAGAAGGCGCGAGCACGGGCAAGAAGAGGTGCGGGCGCGGTGACAAGGATCCGACGCCGTGACTGTGGTTGAACGCAGGCGCGGGGGCGGCGACACACTTGAAGGTGTGGGGGCATCTCAGACAAGGTGCGGGTGAGGTTTCCTCAACAGAGCACAACTCCAACGTGATCTTTGACCGATCTATCACCACCTATGATGCACGGACACTTCTATAAAGCGGTGTGTCCCGTGTCCTGTTGTGTCGGACATAGGGACACGGCAGGAAACTACTCGGACACGGTCAAATATGACCAATCACGGTCAAGACGCGTTTCTGGGGTAGGACACGTCTAGGACATGACAAGGACGCGTGTAATGCCCCAGTTTTCACCTTCACAGCCCCCGCGGTGAAGGGAGCCACCCCTACAGCAAGGCAAACCGCCCCTACGATTTTGCCTCAGATCCCACCAATCTGATTTTTGTTCGTTTTATTTCTTTCCATAGATAGAAGATCCGATCTTCTATTTTATGGCCCGGATTTCCTATGATGTTCTTAACCCTAGAACGTCCTTCCTTCTATCTTTTCCCACCGTTTCCTATAAATCCCTTCTTTCTCTTCCTTTTCCTGTTTCTTGCATACGTTTTCCTTCAATCGAGAGTTGCAGCCTTTCGTCCTTGTGCTTCCTTGCTGAACGTGTAAGTCTTCTCCTTCTGCGTTTCTCCCTCACGTTCATGAGTGTCTGTATGCCTTTCCCTTCTGTTTCATTTTCTTCTTTTTTTTCTTCCTTTTCTTCTTCTCCAAGAATCAAGTTTGAGCCTTGATTCTTGTTGGCCTTCCCGTTGTTGATTCGATGATGTTTACATGCTCCCTTGGTTGAGTTGTGACGAGTGTGTGTATTAAGAGAAGCAAGCTTTGGCCCTTGTTGTGTCCCTTGCTGTCGAAGGAGTCGACATCGCTTTTTGCACCGAAACCGCCCAAGTGCCTGTCAGCGCCGCCCCCGTGGGATCTGCCAGTACCGCCTCCGCGATCTGTCCAGCCGCCCTTGCGGTCTTCCTGTAGTAGCTCCCGTCTTTGGTGAGATGCTTCCTTCCTTGCTTTCTTCGTTCCTTCCCTTGGCTTATGATGTTGTTGTTGATCCTTAGTGATTTGTAAGACTAAGGTTGTGACCTTAGCTTATGGAGATCTCTTAGAGATCATTGAGACTAGAAGTTATAGACTTCTAGCAACCGTTTCGTTCCTGATTCGTTATGCCTTGTTGAGCAGGCTTTCCGTTCTTCTTTCTTGAGTGAAACTGAGTTGTTTTGTTGACCCTTTGAGTTGCCTTCGAGTGAGGTAAGTCCCTTGGACTTACTTAACTGTGTTCCGTATATCAGTTTGATTGTATAGGCTTGTTTGTGTTGTTGTTTATTGTTATAATAGATAATCGGACTAGGATTGACCTTTATAACCTTAATTGTCCCAAGTGTATTGTAACCGGGCGGTTACTGCTTGTTCAGTTCAGAACGGGGAAATTGGGAGGTGCTCTTGCGACCAGTCCAACACGTAGCAGAAGGATGCATATGTAAAAGCTAGGATTTTCGAATCCTAATAAAGGATGATTAAGAGTGATTAAGTTAATCATCGATAACAATTGACTCATAACTCGCGAATTGTGTGTAGATGACGAGTATAAATTCCACCATTATGATTTTGGTGTAAATTTGGACTTATGGGGAAATTTTCACTTTTTCCTCCAGGGAATAATTTTTACCCTCTGGTATTATTTGGAGCATTTGGGAGCTTCAATTAATAAAATTGCAGTTGAGAGAAATGATCAGGACATTGGGTATGTTCTAGATATGAAATAACATGGAAAGGTAAAATGGTCAAAAGAGCCGCTATTTCGTTTCTTAGCGGCTAAGAAAGACGGCTTAGGAATACGCGTTTTCCGAGAAAGTTGCGGAATAATTATCCACACAAAATGTCAGATTTATTATTCCAATTTCGGGAAGTTTGGAGAAGGGGCTCAAACCGCCTTCGGATCGATAAAAGGATAATTATCGACTTTGCTAAAGGATAATTATCGTTTTCGCTATAAATAGCGAAAATTCATTTATTAATTCATTTCCTTTCACGTTTCCTCGTAAAAGCTCTGATTTCTCTCAACCTTCAAATTCAGATCTACTCTTCGTTTGTAATCCGATTTCAATTCCGTTTGAGTTTTCGGATTCCTCTCTTCGTCCTCTTCATTTTGGTACCGAGTTTCTGCGTTTCCGTTGAAGTTATGGCCAGGTCGAGCATCCCCCTTATATGGCCGGTCCCGTCGCTCGGATTCCGGTGAATCTGATGGTGTCCGAGCATAGCCTGCGTCGTTGTGATTCCGAATCTTCTTTCGGATCGTCAATCGGGTTAGTAACGAATAAGTTATGAATTTATTCGTTTTCAGTATTGCGATTTGGCCTAAATTGACCTTAGGCTTGTCAAAATGGATAATTGGAAATTCCATTATGCTCGTTACATTATTCTGGTGATTATGGACTATTTGTTTGATGAGATCTGATGACAGTTGGGTTGAGAAACTGCCTGCGGGTAAAAGGTTATTCTGATGAAATTTAATTAATTAATTAAAGATTGATTAATTAAATTAGGAATCTAGAAAACGCTATAAGCTAATTAAATTCAAAGGAATGAATTTAATTGATGTTTGAAGCAAGAAGTTTAATACGAGGAATATGATATTCTCGACAGGTGGTGTTGAAGACGGTAGACTAACTATAGCTTAGTTGCTCAGTGAGCGTATCCAGGTAAGTCTTCGGACTTACTTAGCTTCGATCTGCAGAAACCCGTGCCTGAGAGATTTATATCTCACTGTGTTGATATGTGTTGTTGTTTTGAAATGCCTTGTTGTGTTGAAATGTGAATGTTGATATGCATTGAGATGTGTTATGTGTGAAGCATGCTTGATGTGTTTATGATGAAAATGACGTTATGATTGTGTAAAGCATGCTTAATGTTGTTGTGATTATTATCATGTCATAATTATGAGAAATGGTTAAATGAACATGTGTTAGCCTATTGAGGCGTGCTATTGAATGACATGATAAGCTTGCTGAAACATGATAATGTATGAGATGATAAGCCTTTTGAGGCATGTGATATGATGATGACTTGTAAAGGTCAAGAGTATGTACAGTGAGTATTTTGCAGTGAATACCGGAGCTCGGCCAAGCCCGGATCACTTGCGTTTGTATAAGAATGACACCGAGTCTGATGGACTTCAGGCTCGGGTCGCACACCTAATGAAAATGGTAAATGGTTGCATTAACATGAATGGCAAAATGTTGCATGTGGTTAGGGGTTAAGACCATAACCCACCACGAGAAAGCCTGGCCCGTAGACTTGATCAGTCTGGCTACGACCTAAGAGCAAATGTCTGAATTAACCTAATCTGTGCAATGGTGAGCTCACACCAAAGCCAGAACCGTATAAGCAATGGTTCCGGATTAATGGGTCCGGGATCGCAAATTGTAAATTTCATACTGCATTCACGTGCATCATTCATAAAAGCATGATATCATCTCATGAGCACGGTATATGGTATTTGAATATATTTGTTGTGTTGTGATGTGATGATATAATCTCTCGTGGATAGATTATGATCGGTAGCTAACGGTTTTAAACCGAATCTTTTTAGGTAATGCTGATCATAGGAACGCTTCAGGGATGTCAGCTGCAGGGTGTGGACAGCCGGGGCAGTGTTAACCCAAGGGTTGGTTGAACTTGCTTTTGAAAATAATCGCTTGCAAGCGAGTCTTTTGTTGATTGTGTGCAACTGTGTACACATGTTGATTTCAGGCTGAAGTTTTAAGACACCTGTTCAGGTGTCATGTTTTAAAGTGTTGTTTTGGGGATATACATACTAACTTCATGCATGGTTGTTATGTAAACGTTTTCTAAATGACAGGTTGAATGTTTTCATTATTTCTTCGTGCTTCTTGTTGCAAGGTCCTATTTGTGAAGTTGTTGTCAGGCTAACTGATGGGACCCACTGTGTGGTCCTTAGCCTAGTGACGTCTTGAGTTACTTAAAACTCGGGTCGTTACAGATTGGTATCAGAGCTTAGGTTGACAACAAGGGCACATGTGACTTGAGATGAGACATGATAGTTCAACCTAACTACAACCCAGTTCGGGTTGGTTTTGAAAGGAATTTAAGTTTTCAAAAGATTTTGGAAATTACTAACATATGCCTTTAATGGATTTAAAATCATATGCATAGTCGGGATTGTGGGTAAGGACACTGCCTTCCACTCCTCAGCGTGACTCCTTGTAAGTGTAGTTCTCTCTCTCTAACTTGTTAAGATTATAGTATTCTGATAGATATCACTATTGTTATAAGTAGTGGATATATATGAAGAGAGAATGATCGTGAATGTTCCGGTTTGTCGAAACCGTGATAAAGGCAACCGTAAGCGTTTTGATTAAGAGACAAGGAAGTTGCAGCTTCATTACGAGTATGTCAATGGTAGCACAATGTGCAAGTGCGTTAGTGGAAGTAAGACAAGCTAGAAGTACATGAGAGTATTATGTTTAAAGTAAGTGGTCAAGGTCAAGTACTTCTACCTATCGAGCTACATGAGATGTGAAGATGCAAGAATATAGTGGTAGAAAGGGTTATTGCTACGATAGAAACGCAAGGGCAAGCACGAGTTGTTGAACCCCAAACACTAGAAGTTCCATATGAGGAACAAGAAGGTAGTGAACTTCATTAGAGAAGTGGCTAAGGCCATAAAAAAAAAAGAAGAAGAAGAGATGTGTTAGTGTTTGTAGGAGCTTATGTAATGCAAGTTGGTTGGCGGTTGAACCACATAAACATGACTCTTGGGGACATTGGAGAGCTAGAAAAGTATAAGATTAAACTTGCACCAACCTTCATGCACAACATCGGTGCATGTTGGTGGATGAGAAATCGTGCAATCATTGTGGATTACGAGACTTTCAAGAGTCTGATTTGGACTAACTTGTTAAAGCCTTTTCTGGAAGAAACATTTGGAGGTTCTCCTATGAGGGAGATGAATTTCACAAGGAGTATACATCGTTGGATGAGAGTGCACCACTTTTTGAGCAATTGATAAGATTGTTTACGATAGGATGAAACGACTTCTTAGTTGGTGTTGTCACCTAAGATATGACGTTATTGGAGTATTAAAAGAGGATAATAAAGCTTGAAGGAAGACAAGGCTTTAGGAAAGAGGTGGATTCCTAAACTAGTGGAGGAAAGAGGCAGAAGTCTACTCCAAGTTTCTTGAACCTGCGAGTACGAGACGTGTGAGTCAAGAAACAAGGCCTTCTCCACAACCATGATCATAAGAGAAATTGGAGGGAAGAACATGTTTCAATTGTGGAGACCTAAATTATTACAAGAAGGACTGATCAAAAAGTCCAACTACATGTTTCAAATGTAGTTAACCTAGAGATATGATAAAGTTTGTGAGGCTAGGGGATAATGTTAACTCGAGGATCTTGTCCTAATGTGAGAGGAGGAGAAAGTCAAAGTTTACGTGGAAGCTAGGCAAGTAAAGTAGCCAACCGATATCCTTATTACCGGATTGGATAATGATGACGTGATTCTAGGCATCGATTGGATGATTAAGTATAAGGTAAAGATAGATGCAGAAATGCTAACAGTAGTGATGTTAGGAAAGGATGGAACTTGTCATGTATTCAAAGGAGGTAATTTACAAGGACCATTGGCAATGATCTCTGCGATGAAAGCAAGTAAGCTGGTAAGGAGAGGATGTGAAGCATACTTATGTTATGCTTTGGAGAAAGAAGGAAAGATTCAATTAAAATACATTCCAGTTGCACGCGAGTTTAAGGATGTTTTTCAAGATGAATTACGTGGATTGCCACCTACTAGGCAAGTTGACTTTAGAATCGATCTAGAGCCTGGAACTAGACCAATTTCTAAAGCTCCGTACAGAATGACACATGTGGAAATGCTTGAGTTGAAGAAGTGGTTGGAAGAATTGGCAGAAAAAGGATTTATTCGGCCAAATGTATCGCCATGGGTAACGCCAGTGTTGTTTGTGAAGAAAAAAAGATGGTACAATGAGGCTATGTATCGACTATAGAGAACGGAATAAGATGACGATTAAGAACAAGTATCCACTGCCACAAATTGATGATTTATTAGGTTAGTTGCAAGGATCAAAGGTTTTCTCCATCATAGACCTACGGTCAGGCTATCACCAGTTGAAGATTCAAGAAGATGACATCCATAAGATAGCATTCAGGACTCGGTATGGACACTACGAGTTCGTGGTTATGCCATTTGGATTAACCAACGCACCTGCTGTGTTTATGGAATTGATGAATCGGATTTTCATTGGATACCTGGACAAGTTTGTTGTGGTCTTTATAGATGATATATTGGTTTATTCACGAAGTAGTGAAGAACATGCAGAGCATTTGGAAGCAGTTCTCCAAGTATTGAGGAAAGAAAAGCTTTATGCTAAGTTATTCAACTGTGACTTCTGGATGAAAGAAATAACATTCTTGGGACACATGATTACTGCAGATGGAGTCAAAGTTGACCCATCCAGGATTGAAATTATGCTAGCATGGGAACCACCCAAAAACGTAAAGGATATACGTAGTTCCTAGGATTAGCGGGATACTACAAACGTTTTATAAAGGGGTTTTCCATCATAGCAAGACCTATGGCCAACCTACTTCAGAAGAAGGCAAAGTTTGTATGAACTAACAAGTGTCAAGCAAGCCTTGAAGAGTTAAAGAAGAGATTGACTACTGCACCTGTGTTAGGTTAGCCGAATGGAGCACTAGAGTTCATTGTTTACACTGATGCATCTAAAATGGACTTGGAATGTGTTCTGATGCAGAATGACAGTCATATCATATGCATCAAGACAATTTAGGTAGTATGAGCAGAACTACCCTACACATGACTTGGAGTTAGCAGCAGTAGTTCATGCACTTAAGATTTGGCAGCATTACCTATTTGGGACGACGTGTAAAATCATGACAGATCATAAGAGCCTGAAGTACATTTTCCTCAAACATACATTTGTCTTTAAGACTAGAGGAGGTCAATCTAAGAGCGAGTGAGAATGCCAGAAGAGCAGAGTTATTGATGGTCGTATTACTTGTCATTGTTGTTTGGGTTGTGGCTAAATTCTACCACAAGTTGGGCATGTAAATGTTTATTGAAACTTGTACTCTTTTGTATATGTAGTATGCCTTGAAACTATGGCATCATTTTTATGCAATACTATCTTTTTTGCGTACCGGATAGGTTATCTATGTAGCATATGTATGTACTGATACAGCTTTCCTAAACATATAATTAAGGTTATCTATTTAGCATATGAAGTTGCATGATTGTTGTTGATGTCCTTGTGGATATACAAATAACTAAAATTTATGCAGGATTCACAAAAATTACAACTAACGTAGTTCAACAACATGGTAGTCTTTTTCTACAACTTAAAATTACAATTAAGTTACCCAACATTTGCAAAAATTACAATTAACATAGTTCTATAACATGGTAGTCTATTTAGCATATCGGCACTTGAAATAATGCATAGACGATTAATCCTTTTGTCATTCCATACTTGAGCTACTACTGCATCACGTGTGTCTCGCATCCCACTTGGTAGTTCATCTTCCCCATTACCATCATTTTTATCATTCTCATCTTCTTCAAACACTTGGTTAATAATTTGTTCTACTCTACCGTCATCGAAAAAATCATTTTTTTCTTATGTGTAAGGATGTAGTTGTTGAGAGTGAAGCATGCAATGATGATATCAATTTGCATCTCAATGTTGTAACCTGGAAACTACTTAAGGACCATCCATCTCCCCTTACATATCCTGAACGCACGTTCGATGTGACTATGTGCTAAAGAGTGAATGCGGTTGAAACCTTCCTTATAATTTTTTGGTTTATCCCTTTGAAATTCAACTTGATAGTATTTGACTTTTGAGTATGGCACCATGTACCCTTGCTTATCAGGGTTGCCTTTGTCCACCATATAGTATTTTCCTATTGAAAGTTATAGTTGATTTTCCATGTGAAACTATAAAAAAAATTGTCAAAGTAACTAGTCTTGGTGGTGGATGTGGAAAATTGAGACCTCTTGTAATTAAAGCATGATGGAAAACCTTTGCATCATGTGCACTTCCTTCTCAACCAGCTGATATAAATCTGAAGTACATATCAAAGTCACAAACTGCCATGACATTGAAGGTTGTCCCACATTTACGTTCTCTATATGGCATTTGTTCTTCAACAGAGATTGTTGCATTGATGTGAGTCTCAACTATGCATCTACTTGCCCCTTGTGTACGAACCAACATGTATTCAATTGGGTATTTGAAATTAATTGTTACAATCAAAGACTTACGAGTACCTTAAAGTATTTGTATTTGTTATCCTTCAATATCTTGTCCCGGATGGTTGTAAACAGAGGGTCACGTGGTCGTAACAATTCACTTGCTAGTCCGGTGAAGTGGCTTCCGCGTTTTGTAATAGCTTACAACACCTCATGGATCGTTTTGTTATTTGTGTCTCCTGATCTTTGAAATCTTTCACAACTCTCACAGTTTGAAATACCAATAGCTAAAATGTACAATAATATTCCAACCTTTTCAAGGACATACATATTGGATGCTTGTAATCCATGTTTTTTCGTTCAAATTCCTACACAATCTGAGTAGTACATGTTTTTCAAACTGAAGGGCATTCTTGCACCTCACATTGGAGGACGAAGTAAATAACTGTTCCATCAACTTTGCACCAGTAAGTTCAGATGTGTAGCATGAAACCTTTTGGACATGGTTGTTGTAATGTGTGGACAACACTAAGAGACTCTGACCTAACCAGAACTGGGCACACAAGATTCCCTTTTTGACTTGCTCATTATTGGAGGTGTCATTAAGCTGTAATTAAAAGGGGTTCCCACAACCTACGCAGTAACCATTACAAACTTTATTAAAAGTTCAAACTGAGACAATACAAATCTACAACTCTTCGTTCGTCAAACATTAAACAAATTCGTCAAACATAGACGTAGTTAAAATAATAACACTCAAGTTCATACACTAAAAAAATCATACAACTCTTAGTTTTTTTACTATGCATAGTCGTGTGTCTTCCGCAACAAGCAAATCAACCGACACACACCACAACTCCTCTTCTTTTAGTAGTAAACCGTATGTCACCATCTGTGCAAGGACCTCTAAACTCTCATTAGATGTGAAAATTTTATGTTTACACTTGGAGCAGAGCTACCAACTTCTCCCTCCAACAAGTTCAGCATCCTCTCACTAGTTCTCCCAATCATATCAAGACCTTGACTGAATGCGGTTGACCCCTTCGATGTCTTTCTCTTGAAACCTTTTTTTTGATGTGGAAACTCTTGTTCCAATGCTAGCTTTTGACTTGTTGGTTGTTGAAGAATGTTTTTACTTGATGATTGACATGTGTTTGGGTTATGATGCGTCCTTGGATGCGTTCAAGGACAAAACTCCGGATCTAGATCAAGCTTGAACTTCAACTACTCCGTTTTGTTATATGCGGATGATTTGATGTAGAAAATGAGTTTGCGGAAGCTTGAGAGATGATGTTGCGGAAACGAATGATTGATTCAATCTAGAGAGATCGAACAATCCTTGAAGTGGAGCGAACTAGTGATCCTTGAAGGATCCTCGAGTTGGAGACTTGGATCAAAGATCCAAAGCAAGAACTTTAAAAGAGAGGAATATGTGATGCTCAATAACCAAGGATGAGGAAATGCTTTTCAATTGTACTTGATTAATATTGAACATGATTTTACTATGAAGTCAACCATCCATTATATAGTAGAGGGTGGTGGCAAAGATGGAAATCCTTAAGACACAATTGAGAGATGTTAGGCTTAATTTAAGGGATTTGATTGGAATATTCTATGAATGATTCCAACTCAAATCTTCCTCTTAAAGGAAAATATCTACAAGAATATCCTTTAATTATTTAAATATCTAAAATATTAAATAGATAAAATATGACTGAAATAAATATGCGGGACAAGTCTTCCGTTGCTAGTCTCAATCATCCGTCGGTATCAAGCGGGGGGTACGGATGACATCGTCATCCAGGGGCGTATCAGGTTACCTTCATGTACATATGATTCATTAAGTCCTCGTCTGAAACATCAAGATTGAGGTTCAGTACAAAGTTTGTAAACTCTCCCTCATTTTCCAACTCATCTAAACCATCCACGTCATTTTCATCGTTCCCGTCAAAATAAAAATCACGTGTCACATCTTCAGTGACATCTACCCCACATTGTCAGCCACTTTTTCACCCACATCTTTAGTCATATCGGGGACCACACAATGTTTTCATGTGCCGGCAGTGTTCGTCAAAAGATGATCTCACAAGTCATATTCATGTCTTATGGTATGCCTTTGTTACGAAATACATTGTAACTTTTATCCTTCTGTAACAAAAAATAGTAATTAGACAACCACAACATCACCTACAAAGCTAAATAAAATAACATAAGAAGCAAAGAGGAATAAATAATTGACCTTTATTTTCTTCTCCCACCACACATGGTATGTAATGATAGGACGTTCCATTGGATCGCACCCTAGTTCGGTGTCACTAGTCCTCAGGGTATGCTAAAGACCCCAAATTTTTTTCTTGTAATTAAATTTGTTTTCAAAAAGATCACATCGTTGATAGTCCTTTCATTTCTTCCAATTGTTGTACAATTACAGGTCAAGCAAAGGGTTGATCTTGACCATATTTTAGTTGGTACTCACGACAAATGGTAAGGAACTGGATTGTTGAAGCCTGAGTTCAACCAAAACGTTTGTTTTTCCGAGATGACGACGGTTTGAGAGGAATGACTTACTTCTACTTCAACATTTTCAATTCCCAAAAAATTCAATAACAGTAGATAATTTAATCCAACAATGAATCATTCAATAACAACAAGTAAACTCTTTAATAAAATTCTAAGCACAAAAATTTTCAAGTTATTTTCTAATTTTCATTGTGCTCCATTTGTACACATCCTAATTACGTAGTTGGTAAAATTATTGGATTATAAGGAAGAGGAACATTTTTTTTTATCAATTTTCTTGTTGCTTGAGACAGAAAAGCAAAGGGAGATGGAAGGAATATGAAGGAAGGAAGAATTACATGTCCAGAAGTTGAGAATTCAACAACTCACAATTTGACAATAATTCCACAGCTCACAGTTCAACAATAACATTTCACACTTGTCCTCTAACAATTATAATTTTAAAACTAGGTTATGGAAGAAAGAATTACATATGAAACAATTGATAATTCAACAACTCATAATTTGACATCAATTCCACAACTTACAATCCAACAAAAGCTTTCTTAAAATCAAGCAATAACAGTTTCCTAAAAAACATATCAAATTCTATCTCTAAGCTTAGCTCAAATTTGCTAAAATCAAACAACAAAAGCTTAGCACAGATTTTCTAAAATGAGTGGAGAAAGATCACCTTACCTAGCTAATGGGACTCCGGCAGTGGAGGTGAAGGGGGAATCGGGCGACGCAGGGGAATGAATACTCCAGCTGCCAAAATAGCACTCCGGCACGGGAAAGAATGAACCACATCTCCCCTCTTTTAGGTCTCGTGTGCTAGGGTTGAAGACGGGAAGGTGAGTGAAGGGAAATGAGGTCTCGAATTACCATTCTTTATTTGAATTTTACAAAAAAAAAATTTTAAAATTATAGGGGCATTTAGTAGGGCTTTTTGGTTTATTAACACCTCATTCAACTCATTCATTCTCATTTTAAACGAATATGGAAACAAATTAATTCGATTCATTCCATTAAGTTTCTAACATTTTTTAGTTTCTGTTTCACTTCTATTAAGTTTAAGTTTCAGTCACGACATATCAACATGGCCTAAATTTGTACTAAAAACTTATCAATATTTGGGATATAAAAGGCTAAATATATTATAAGAATGGTCAAGAGAATATAGAAGTCTTTGCCGTCAACATCAATAACAATAAAACTCTACTTGAAAAAAAGTTAAAGTAAGCACTTTTGTGGGGTAGGAGGGGAAACGAAAATATCCGATCCGTTTAATCTGATCCATTAATATAAAGACCAGATTTAGAAAAATCATAATTTAAAAATATTCGTCAATTGATGATTTGAGTCTGATTCGATTTGAAAAAATTTTGGATTATCGGATACGAATCGGGGAATTTCGAAGGAAAAAAAAGAAGTCAGATGACATACAACCGATTAGTTCGGTAGAAAATACTTGGATCAATTTAGATATACGGAGCGGCTTTTAGATCGGTATACGATGCGGTCAAAATATCGAATATCCGAATAATTTCGGAAGGAATTAAGATCGAATGTTACAAAATTATCGAATATGATATCCGTATACAATGGAAGGCTTTGTTGTTGGGAAGACCGAGTTTTAAGCAATGTTTTTAATTTCTTTTTGTATAATGTAAAAAAGTTACTTTAAATTTTTAATATATAATAAGGGTTTAACTGAATATATTAAAAGAAAGCGTAATGAAAATAAGTTAAATTTCAAGAATATTAAAATCCGTAGATTGTAAAAACAATTATATAATAAAAAGGAAAAACTTGAAGTACATCAAGATAATATTACCAAAACAAACTAATTATTTTTTAGAAAAAATTAAGAAGCTTTAAAAACAACACATTATAGAAATAATGATTGTTAGTTTTTCTAAAATAAATATATTTTATTATTCTATATTTTTAGATTTTTGAAATATCATAGTATAACGTAAGATTTTTATATATTAAACTTTGATCTATTTTTAATGAACTATAGTTTGTTTGACTTTTTTTATCCTATATTTAAGTAAATTAACCTTATAAAATATATTATTTTAAAGTGTACTAAATTAACCTTATAAAATATATTTTGACGAATTGAACCACCTATTTTTATTTTTTTATTAATTGTATACCATCTTGATCTCTTATTGTAATTAATTTACAATTTATAAAATTATTTTTTTTAAATGACTAAAGGAAACTTAAGTTAATTTGAGGAAGAAACTATTTTCAAAAAATATTATTTTAAAGTGTACTAAATTAAATAGTTAAGTGGAAGTATAATTCGGCCAAAATGATTAAAGAAAAAATCACCGAAAATTTAAAAAAAAATAATGTAGATGGTTTAATTAAATAAATATGATTTTATTTATAAAACAATTTAAAAGGTGATTTTTAAAAAGATATAATTTATTGAAAAAGGTCTGATTTTAGTTTAGTAAATCCAAAAGTATAAAGGCTGGAAATGCTTAACATAGAGAATCGATATCTGAATTTAGAGCCGTAGAAATTGAATTACAAGTTTGCTACAACAATCATAGTTGCTACGGAACGGTGGATGGATGCTGTCTTTTAATTTCACTTTTCAACCTCTTCCTAAAAATATTCTCTCATATCCTTTACAATTCTAATTTACCATAAATTGTAATTCACATTTCACTCCCTCTTCTCTCTCTAATTGCAACTCCTTCACCACAAATAACTATATTCACAACAAAGAGTACTATTCATTACCAAAGATTCAAAAGTATTCACCTTCTTTTCTTTATTTGTACATAGATGCCTACATTTATAATATTAAGGATAGAGATCTAGTTCTACGTTTTAAGCTTTTCCCAAATTATAATATTAGGATATAATGAAGAGGAAAAAAAATGCTTAATAGCTTTTGAGATGGGTAAGATAATAAATTATCATTTTAATACAAATTTATTTGATTTACTTTTTTTTATATATACGAAGGTAAGCTAATAAGGAGGATCAGTTTCTAAAAACTGATCGACCTAACGCATCCTTACGGATGAGATCTTCAGCATCTCTAAGCATAGCGTCGACGTCCATCATTTCATTGAATCCATGCAGAGCAATCTTATCCGCAGCGGTGTTAATTTTCCTGAAAATGTGTTGGACGCTAGTGTGTGAATCCCGAAATTATTTTAGAAATATCAGAGATGATCATATCCATCTCCCATGTAGGTTTCCATAGTCAGTTGATTGCATTTATTAGAGTCAATTTGTCTCCTTCAATCTCGATCGATGTAGCACCTATCGCAACGGCCTTTAAAAGACTCTCATGCAAAGCGAAAGCTTCTGCCTCAAGCATAGATTCAGCATTACATCTTCCATTGCCTACAACAATAGGAACGGCAAAATGGTTTCTAATGATGTAGCCAAAAGAAAACTGGTTCATTGAATTTCTTGAGGCATCGAATTTAGTTTAAGATGCCCTTCTATTGGTCTATTCCATTTTATATTTTTAGTTTTCCTTCTCCGAGTTACGTTTTTCTTGTTATTCGTGGTTGAACTTTTATTGGTCTTTTCCCAATCAATAATTTGGTTTAGGGCGAGTAATTTTAGATTTTGTGGAGTCTTTATTTTGTTGAAGATGATTTGGTTCCTAGCCCACCAAATGTTCCACTAGATGACAACGAAATTTCTTAGTTTTGTTGCGCTAACTTTCCCTCTAAGGTCGGACAAGATGTCAAATATCTTCCGATTGTCAGTATCATAATTTTGCAATAATGATGAAACATTCGGATTGTCAATTGTCTGTAGCATATAGGGGCATTCATAGAAAAGATGTTTGGAGCTTTCTGTATGATGATTACAAAATTCACAATTCATGACTACTAGGATTTTTTTTCCTATCAAGATTTTGGTATTGTTGGTATTCCGTCGAGTGCCAATTTCTATAAAGAGTTTTCAATTATCTTCCAATTGACAGTATCGTAATTTTGTAATATTGATGAAACATTCGGATTGTCAATTGTATGTAGCATATAGGGGCATTTATAGAAAAGATGCTTGGAGCTTTTTGTATGATGATTACAAAATTCACAATTCATGACTACCGGAATTTTTTGCCTATCAAGATTTTGGTATTGTTGGTATTCCATCGAGTGTCAATTTTCATAAAAAGTTTTTAATTTTGAGCAACGTATCGATTTTCCATATCCATATTTTGTCTGTGGTTACTTTGGCATTACGTTTTTAAATCATTTTCATAGCCGATTTAGTCAAGTGTCATCCTTCTTCATTCACTGCCTAGTATATTCTAGGGTAAAATGGCTATGTAGGTATTTTATGTAACAATGAGCAAAAATAGGGCCCCGATTTTATATGTAGACAAACTAGGCCCCTCTAATTTTAGGTAAAAAGATTTATTGAAAATAAATAAAAGATTGTGCCAAATTTAGGATTCTTCTCTCTCCTCTTAATTATAATTAATTTTGTTAATTACGGTAACTAATTATCCTCCATGATCCGTTAAACAAGGGAAAGAATCAGTTACCTTTTCATTCGGTTCAGGCCCAATAGGCCATCTCGAGTTACATAAACTCAAGTCCAATCCAAATATAAATGTTGTAGCGAGTGAGTTTCGAACTCTGGGTCACAGATCCTCCCTCCCACCGTTATTTTTGATGATACACAGTACTAACACACAATTTCAATTACACAATGTTAATACATAATTTCAATAACACAATGTCCATACACAATTTCAATTACACAATGTTAATACACAATTTCATTTGCTATGTGAATTTATGTAGTTAACAAATTCGGTCATTTTTCAATTACACAAGTTCCCTTTGTTGACACAAAGTTGAGTTACACAATCGAAAAGGTTTATCATGTACACAAGTCCGTCATTTACACATGGTTTGATTAAACAAGTTCAAGCCCATCGAGTTACACAATTTCATTTACATAATGTTAATAGACAATTTCACTTGCTATGTCAATATATGTAGTTAGCAAATTCGATCATTTTTTAATTACACAAGTTCCATTTGTTTACACAAAGTTGAGTTACACAATCGAAAATTTTTGCCATGTACACAAGTATGTCATTTACACAAAATTTGGTTACACAAGTCCGTCATTTACACATGGTTTGGTTACACAAGTCCAAGTACATCGAGTTACACAAGCCCAATTATAACTACAATAAATGTATGTCATATCCCGTAGTTGTAAAATTAAATCAAATTCATTCAAGTTTTAACCGCCTACAACTAATCGTCCTCGCATCCATTTACGTAGACTTCAACAGTGGGGGCTGCTGCGGGGCTGGGCGGCGTTGGTATCGTCGGAGGCGGGCTAGGCGGCGTTGGCGCGACGATGGTTGTCTATTGGACTCCTCTGTCGCAGTTGGATCTGATGCACAATGGTCGCGGGTGAAGAAGAAGAAGAAGAAGAAGAAGAAGAAGAAGAAGAAGAAGAAGACGACGACGACGACGACGACTAAACCTTAGTTTGTCGCAGTCGGATCTGATGTGCAAGATGGAATAGGCTACAGACGAGTCTCCATTAGCGCCGGGAAGGTTGCGGTGGAAGGCGAGTCTCCATTAGCGCCGGGAAGGTTGCAAACAGTTTTTAAGGAGTTACGAGTAGTTGCAGGTGGTTATGGAGGATGGCTAGAGTTTCAAGATTGAATAGGGTTTCATGTAACAAAATCTGACAATTTATAGAGTTTTTATTTTAACCTTCATTAATTCAACTTAGAAATAAAAAGTGTCTTACTAGCTTAATTTTCTATTCTTTTTAATTAATTATCCTTAGTTGCCTAATTAACTGCTTAATTTATATCCTATTTATCATTTTATCTATATTTATTTTTAATTGATAATTGGTAGGGGCTTAGTTAGTAATCAAGTTACAAAAAGTGCCATACTAGCTCAATTTTCTCTATATTCTATCTATGATATCATTTTTCGAAAGGTTATAGTTTTTATTTTTTTTCGATAATGCTAGTAGGTAGAAAGTTGTTTAGTAGATTTAGTTGTTGATGGTTCCATTTTTTTTATTTGCGATGTACGAGCAAGTGAGTTCAGTTAGATTTATGGAGACATTGTTAGTCACGACTCACGAGGTTTTGTAGTGGTATATCTGTAATCCACATGTCCTTCCATAATCTAACTGTTTTTCCGTCTCTCACTCGCCATCTTAGCTCTTTGTCGAACTTTTCTCTCAGTTTTCCTAATTTTTCCATTGTCAGATGTGTTTTTTCCACAGTTGTAGTTCCAGATGCATGTGTTTTTAATGTATTTTTCTTCGACTATTTTGACTCATATATTATCTAGATCAACCATAACTTTTCACAATAACTTCATTTGTAATGCTTTAGTCATTGCTTCTGCTTTTCAAATTCTTGTTCCTCCAAGTGTGTTAGGTTTACAAATTTACCTACTTTTATATTTATTAATGTATTTTCAAAGCCCTTCATTTTTGATATAACTCGCGGGATATTTTCACTTCAAATTAAATTAGGTTTTTCGGGATTGTTAAACAAAGTCGTTGAAAATGTAAAAATTATAATTAAGTGAAATACTATTAATATTTATCATACTCTCTCTAATTTTAAATATTATTAGAAAATTTATTTATTAAGAATAGTAAAAGTACTAGAAGATAAATTTGTATAAAGATAATGGGTTTGAATAAAGAAAATAGTGTCTTAAAAATATAAATAATAAATGAAAAACTAAATATTTGTGAAATATTTAAGTATTAATGAACCAAAATTTTGCGTGTCAAACATGAAAATCAGAGCGATAAATTCCTTAATTTATGTGATTAAACGTAGGTTACAGTCTCGAAGAAATCATGTAGATTAAATAAAATATAGGGAATTAGTTCAATGAATCGTTCAAATATGATTTTGCCTACACATACTTTTTCAAAAACGTATAAAGATTATGATTAATATCTAACCTCAAATATAAACATATACTATTAAGATGATACGAGACCCCTAAGAATTAAAAAAATAAAAGAAAAATATAAAAGGCAACGTGGCCTTAAAATAAATTAATACGTGGTAGGAATAGTTTTTTTTTTTTTTTTTTTTTTTTTTTTTAAACGTGGTAGGAATAGTTGGGTTATATACATATCTGATATCCCTTATAAGAGTTCTACTTATCCATTACGTTTCTTTGAAATTAGGTAAAAAAAAAAAAGAAAAAGGAATAGTATGGATACCTTTTCATTTCTCACAAGTACTCTCTCAAAGTGTCAACCGAGTTCAAACATCCTATCGTTTTTGGACTTCTCTTTCACATATTTATCCATTATTTATATATATAAAGATAATTAATGTTGCATCTATAATCTATAGGTATTTATACAAAAATATGTCTACTTCACACAAAAATCGTATTTATAAAAATATTCTAACTTAAACAAAATCTTTTTTTTTACAAAAGATATTAATATACGTGTTAACAAAATAATTGTCATAAAATGCGTCAGTAAGTTTTATTTTAGATTACAAAAATTAGAATACCTAATAAAAGTTCAAGTATTAATAGCATCTTTTATTAATATACGTGTTAACAAAATAATTGTCATAAAACGTGGTAGGAACAGTTATTTAAATTTTATTATTTTGGTGTGAAGTATTTTTTTTTTTTGACAAAAAAAATACTTCATAGTGGGTTATTTAAAATTTATAGAAATTGACGAACCTGAAAATAATTACTCCCTCCAGTTCTCGATAGTTATTATTAGAGTAAAAATATACATATTAAGAAAGCTAAAGGTAGAAGATATAATATTTAATGATGTGTAATAATTTCAAAAAATTGTATAAAAATAATGGTAGGACGTGGAGTATTGAAGAAAAGAAGAAATATTATTTGAAAAACACAAAAAAAAAAAAAAAAGGAGCGTTTTACACACAACGCTTAGGCCTTTTAGTTTTTAGCTATATTGTTCTATTATGTAGGTCAATACATGATCTCATTTAATAAATATACCTCTAATAGAGTGGTAAAAGTAGAGGGATATATAAAACAAAAGTCAATAAAAAAGAGTCTACTTCACCAAATTATTTATTAAATTTACAAGGACCAACAAAACTCGCAAGGTGTCAATTCTTTTTTTTTTTTTTCAATCTGGACACAGGCGCCCAAAATAATACCCTGAATTAACTATAAATTTCTCTTTATAAGGAGAAAAATGTTATTTTGCAAAATTTTCTATTTCAATTTGCACAAATTTTAAAAAAAATCAAAAGAAAATAATAAAATAAATTGAGCGTCGACGCCACCAAACACAAGTGGATTAAGATTATTTTTGTATTAGCTTTTTTTACAAAAGAATTTTGAAATTATATTTGTGAAAGATAATTATATTTATAATGAGATATATTATAAATTAGAAATCAGAACTATTAAGTAATGTTTAATATAAATAAAATTATGACTATTGATTTGTTAATCCACGGTTAGAATTTTAAAGTTTTATGATAAATCAGTGAATTCAACTCTATTCAAACCAAATCCCAAAACTACCTAATCCAAACTATAAATGTAGACTGGATCCATTGTTATAAGAGAATCAACCATGGATCTAACCCAATTTACGATTATAGAAATAAATTTTGATTGAAATTTAGATAAGATTGTATTTGCAACAAATGGGTTAGCAAATCAATGTGTCAACAAAACGGGTAGTACAGTAAGTTTCCTTTCATTGAACAATGAATCAAGATACTAATTTAACAATTAATGTAATTAGTAAGAATTTAACTCAAATGAGTCAAGATTAACACAATACAACCCTGTATAGAGTAACTGTACAATCTGTATTGAAGTTAGTTTTTTTTTATAAAAAGGTAAAAATATTAGAGATTCTCCAACACTAAATTATTATAATAAAAAGAAATCCTCCCTCCAGTGCTTATAAATGGGAGGTGTCTTCCTTCTTCTCCCTCCAAACCAAACCAGACCAGAAACAAAGTCTCATAAGCCATAGCCAAGAAACACAGATCATGGGAGTGAGCTCAAACAGAGTAGAAGACCTCTCAGGGTTTGCAATCGCTGAAACCACCGGCAGCACCACCAGCGCCACCGCCACCGCCACAGTGGTGATCATCCCAACATCGGAGCATCAAATTACAACAATGGCACCGCCGGCTGGACAGCCGCCGGCGGTAATAGTAGTCGGAAGAGATGAAGAGATGGGTTCCGTTCATAAGGTTTGCTTACCACCGAAGAGAAGCACTCTTCAGAAGCTTAGCCAAAGACTCTCCGATATCTTCTTCCCTGACAACCCTTTCCATGCCTGCTTCTCCGACTCAAGTTCAACCCAGAAAACTGGTCTCGGTTTCTTCCAGAAGCTTCTTCTTACCCTTCAGTTCTTCTTCCCTATCTTCCAGTGGGGTCCCCTTTACTCCTTCTCCCTCTTTAGATCCGATGTCATCTCGGGCCTCACCATTGCCAGCCTTGCCATCCCTCAGGGTATCAGTTACGCGAAACTCGCGAACTTGCCACCCATAGTTGGACTTTGTAAGTCATAATTATGTTGTTAATTTGTTTAAGTACGATTATTTAGCTTAATCATGAACTGGGTTTTTAAACATGATCTCCAGACTCAAGCTTTGTGCCACCACTGATATACTCCATATTGGGGAGCTCAAGACACGTGGCAGTGGGTCCAGTTTCCATAGCTTCTTTGGTTATGGGTACCATGCTCGGAGAAGCTGTCTCCGCTGTAGAAGAACCAATTCTGTATCTCAAGCTTGCTTTCACAGCCACTTTCTTTGCTGGTGTCTTCCAATCTTCTCTGGGATTACTAAGGTTTGCATTAATTTGTAATTATCATTTGGTGTGATTTAGACGCTTCTAAGTGTTGCTGGTAAAAAGTTATTCAAGTTGATTTGTAATCAATTGGTTGATTCTATTTTACCTCTCAGATTTTGGTGCTTTGAGAATCATTCTGTCCGATAATGGTCAATTTGTTTTCAACTTCAATTTTTAATATTTTTATATCTACTTTTTTACCTTCAACATTTTTACAATGGTGAATATTCATTTCACTTTCAATGGCAGTGAACTTCAATTTTCGATGTTTGTGTTTCCAGGTTGGGTTTCATCATCGACTTCCTATCGAAAGCGACACTGATAGGATTCATGGCAGGTGCAGCAGTGATAGTCTCATTGCAGCAGCTGAAAGGATTGCTTGGAATGGTTCATTTCACCAGCAAGATGCAAATCTTCCCTGTTTTATCTTCTGTTTTGGAGCACAAGGAAGAGGTATCTATTTTCCCTCAAAACTCATCGTTTTGCATGCTAAATGAATTGTTTTTCATCGTTTTTACTCCATTTCTTCATTTACAGTGGCAATGGCAAACAATTCTCATGGGTTTTGGCTTTCTTCTCTTTCTGCTAACCGCAAGACAGATTGTAAGCTTATTTTACATGTGAAACAAATTGTTATTTACACAATTGAGGTGACTAATTAAAATTAGTTTTGAATTTCAGAGTGCAAAAAGACCAAAGCTTTTCTGGGTATCAGCAGCTGCTCCTTTAACATCAGTCATCCTCTCCACTATCATAGTCTTTGCAGTCAAGCCTAGCAGCCGACAAGTCCCAATTGTAAGAACTTGATTCAACATAAAAAAAATAAAAAAAATCAACCTTTAGCCATGAATTAACCTGTGATCTTGATCCAGATCGGCTACTTGCCCAAAGGCCTCAACCCTCCATCCTCAAACCTGCTTTACTTCCATGGCTCATACTTGGCAGTCGCGATTAAAACTGGGATTGTAACTGGAATCTTGTCTCTTACAGTAAGTCTAGATTTGAGAATGATGATGATGATGATGATGATGTCTTCATCTTCTTGGTATAAACCCGGCTTTGGATTGGTTTCATAGGAAGGGATTGCTGTGGGAAGGACATTCGCGTCTCTAAAGAACTACCAAGTAGACGGGAACAAAGAAATGGTGGCAATCGGTGTGATGAACATGGCCGGTTCTTGCTCTTCTTGCTATGTCACCACTGGTACGTTACGTGGCAAGTCTCCATCTGAAGAATCTTAGTTCATATCTGACAAAATTCATTGCAATATGCAGGGTCGTTTTCTAGATCAGCTGTAAACTACAATGCAGGGGCCCAAACCGCACTCTCGAACATAGTAATGGCATCTTCCGTGTTGGTCACCTTGCTTTTCTTGATGCCGCTCTTCTATTACACTCCCAACGTCATCTTGGCCGCCATCATCATCACCGCTGTCATAGGATTGATCGATTATCAGTCCGCCTTACAGCTGTGGAAGGTCGACAAGCTCGACTTTGTAGCTTGCTTGTCTTCCTTCTTCGGTGTTCTGTTCTACTCTGTACCCATGGGGCTTGCCATATCAGTAAGCTTTCTACAATTCTCGTATTTTCATCAGCATCCTCGAGATCTCATTCCGCTGACATATGGTCGCGATTAATTATTTCAGGTAGGGGTTTCAGTTTTCAAGATCCTCTTGCATGTTACTAGGCCAAACACCATGGCTCTAGGTAACATCCCAGGGACACAGATTTTCCAGAACTTAGGAAGATATCGCGAAGCTACGAGAATCCCATCGTTTCTCATACTTGCTGTCGAGTCTCCCATCTACTTCGCAAACGCAACATACCTACAAGAGAGGTGAGCTTCCGTAATCCGGCTTACATACAATTAAGATGTATATACGCAACTCAAAATGAATATAACATTGAGGTTGCTGAAAAATTCAGGATACTAAGATGGGTAAGAGAAGAGGAAGATCACGTTAGAGAAAACAATGACAGCACAATCAAATGTGTAATCTTAGACTTGACCGGTAAGTTTACCTAAACATAGTAGTAACCAGAAAGTTGTTTCATTCTCATTCACAGCTCGGCTTATCATTTCTTTTTCCGTTTAACAGCTGTCACAGCCATTGACACCAGCGGCATAGACTTGTTATGTGAGCTCCGGAAGATGTTGGAGAGAAGATCACTGCAGGTAAAGTAAACATTTTTAACCAAAATGATTGGAAACGTTCCATTGTACTTAAACTTGACTAGATTCTATAAATTTATGTGCAGCTTGTGCTAGCAAATCCAGCTGGGAATGTAATGGACAAACTGCACAAATCAAAGGCACTCGAATCATTTGGTGCACATGGGCTCTACTTAACAGTTGGAGAGGCTGTGTCCGATATTTCATCTTTGATGAAAGCATGAACATGAAAACAGGCAGAGCCACCGTGGATGGCGAGGAGGAGTCTTGTTAGTTGTAGTTCTGCATTTATGTGGAACTTAAGTAGATGTTAGTGTAATTGAGACCCAAGCTCTTCAAGTAAAGAGTTTTTTGTGCGGTTCTGCATTAGAAAGAGTTAGTATTGATAAGTTATACATGCAAAAATGGAGGCTTGTAACGCCCCATTGCGCCCCGAGACTCTCCCAGCCAAAGTGAGAAAAAGATTAACCATTGTGAAGAAACTTTACTGTGTCAATAAGACTTCTTTCCTTGATACCTTCCATTTTCGTGCCATCAATCAATCTCGAAAAAAAGGAGACGTTTACGATGCTCCGATGATGATTAAAAGGTGAAAAGATCTGTGACAATTGGTATTAAAATAAAGTTAAGAATAATCGTAACAGCAGGCTAAACAGAAAGTTGCAACTTTTGAACAGCATATATTTTGTGCGTTGAAACAAGAAAGAAGATGCGTAGAGAAAGATGGCTTCTCATTCAAGGGAGGAGTCACACTGCAAGCAACACCCATTTTTGGTAACGAGGAACTTAAATAAACTTGAAACCTGTGACAGGTCCTAAGCTGTTGGGGGGAGTAGGTAAATCTCACATCGATTACATAATACATGCATGCAAAAACAGCTTATATATAAGTGAACATGAAACCTATACGCATTAGCTTCAGCCTTATAAACCTAATAGCCACTAGAAATGACTTCAGAGAGAGCAACCAAGGACTTCTGAACTTCAACATTTGTGGAAAGTCTCAAGACACAAACATGTGACCTCTAGATCGACCAAAAAACCCAACCTTTAGTATTGTAACACTATGGGTTGAATCACGTAGCAGGTTCGCCAAATTTCAAAAGTTTTTAAATTTTGTCATTTTGGTTTGCATCACTATTGAAGATGAGACATGTGCCAATGTGCCAACAGCCGTTGATTGTTTATGTGAAGCTAATAAGAAGTAGAACTGGAATAGTGGAATGTACCAAAGAGGTCTAGGCATCAAGAAATATATGCAGTGCAGAAAAAGAGATATTTTGCAGCAAGAATATGTCCTTTAACCCCTTTTCAGGTCTTTTTTTCCATATGAAATATAGAATAAATATACTTGTTTTTAAGCATATGACATCCGTACAATATAGTGAGCAGACAAAATGCTCGAGTCTCTGATACTCTGCTAAATCAAAGAAAGTCCACTAATCTGAAATGTTTAAACTAAACATTCAATGAATTGAATGTGAAGTTAGGCATCCACGTATAAAGATGTCCTCCACTGGCCAACAACAGATTACACTGGTTTTCATATCATGCTTCTGAGATGCCCAACTGTATTGACAACAATATGAAGCTAATGTGACAAGTAGGGTTACCTGACACAAATATTCCGATTTGTTACTGCCAAAACTCAAGAGAGTGCTAGCTTGTGATTGCCTGTTGCGTTTTCTAAAAAAAAACAAAAAAAAAACAAATTTGGCCCGTAAAACAGCTGAAGAAGCAGTTTTGCATATCAATATGCTTGCATGATATACACTAAGTGCCAAAGTTCCCTACAAAGTCTTTCAACAACAGAGATTCATCTTACTTGGACAATAACAAGATATAGGAAACACATATTGTTCACTCTTATGCACAGATATTCACCGAGCTATGACAAAAATGCAAGTCCACCAACATTCACTGCCCACAATGTTACAGAAGGTCATCCTCCTTATATGCTACATATGAAAAGACGTGAAGTGCAGAGGGTTTGCTAATAAATCAAGACGTTTCATTGCCCTATCAATCCAAAAAAAGCATGTGACCAGCTCTGTACAAATAGCATAAACTGCCAATTCAGAAAATATAATTAAGAGACAAAATATGAAACAGTAACACACAATACATAAATAACCAAGATACAAACAGCTATCATGAAGCATATGAATCGATGGGCCGGGGCTATGCAAACAAAATGTGTAACTTTACAAACCTTACATTAAAATTTGTTAAATTCAAGGCACATTTGACATTTGGTTATTTCTAAGTGGTTCACATCTCCTGTTGTAAACCATATTTAACAAAGGATAAAATCCAAAAACCTATGGGCTATATCATCCTATATGATATAGGATGATGCATGAAAACCTTGGGTGGGCGCCGTTTCCCCTGTTAGACGACACCCGGAAACTTAAGGACACAGAAAGACATGTTTCCCTTTTCTTATTTTGATTTTCATTTAAATGTGGTGAAATTTAAAAAAACATTTTCTAATGTTCAATGTCTTTTAGTGATTTACTCTGCTTTCATTCTTCTCTATATTGCTAGCACTCGTTAAAATCAGATTTTATTGCTTAATTTGTGTTATTTTACGGAAAAACTCGTACATCACTGGTTTATGTACGTTTTTATTAACATTTATCTATTTGTTTAACCTATCAAGAGAAATAACCTGCTCTCTTATAACACATAAAAGACAACCTGTAAATTACATATTTGATTTTTGAAGTTCTGAAATTGTTCTGTGATGGCCCCTAAACCTTATTTGTCCTTATAAAGTCCCTAACTGGGCACACGTCCAGTGAACCATACATACAAGAACACGGGGTTCCATGCTAAAACCAATTGGCAATAGAAGGAGAAGCGGGGGACTTATATTTTAGGTTCACACAATATCGTATTGTCAATGCGAGATACTTTTCCCTACATCTCAATAAACCTTTAAGGATTGTCTCCCATGATCACTCCAAAATTTCGAGGATGGAAGATGGAATTCACCCAATATAAAAAATTAAGAATGGAACAACTAACATTTGACAATTGAGATATGGTGACAATTGCCAAACATAGAAATGCATTACCATTGAGTTGAGTAGATTAATAAATATATTTCATCTATTAAAACACTCATGAAGAGTTCGAGGTAAATGCTAACCCTCTTTGTCTCATTCAACCTCGGATGCAAGATTCAGTAACCATGACATTCATACAATAAAAACCGATCAACCAACAAGCCCATATGCACAATGGATATAGGTTCAGAAAACACTTCCTAGTCGAAACAATTTCAGATAATTATATTCATTGTGTGAGAAACCTATAAGCAGAGTTGTTGTGAAGATTAGTCCTCATAAATCTACCTATAATCAGAGTTGTTGTGAAGCTCCAACATAACCCATGACAATTTCCATTAAACTACATGAAACCATCACGTCCCAACTTCAAAGATATGATGTCAGTCAGAAACACAAACTCAACCTATAGTAACTAGGAATATAATCAATAATTCTACTTAATAATCAACACAATAAGGTTGAATTTCAAACAGGTGATGTCAAGATTGGTGCTCTTCTCTTCATTATCCAAGATAGGTTTACTCATCACATCATATTCAATATTTCCTCCACTACAGCGTCATCAATTCAATTGACTAAAATAAGGAATAAAGGTGAGGGTTTTGACACTCTTACTGGAGAGGCCGCTCTAACGAAAGAAGCAATAATTGATCAGCCAGTGACAACAGCGAAGTCATAGAACCAGACGAGGCTTACCCTGGAAACGCGGGGCGGTATCTTAAAAATTACTAAAAAATACTTGTAAGTTGCTTTGTGTCCCAAAAGTTTGGATGCACATGGGGATTTGAATTGATTTGCTGGCCTGAAAAATTACTCTCGACGGGGAAGTGGAGGGAAAAAGAGTCCATAATTCGGTAGATTTGGACGTCGGATCTCGAGAGTAAGGAAGGCTTGGTGAAGTGAAGGTCTGAGTAATAGTATAAACAGGGCAACGGTTGAAATACAAGGATGTCATTACAAATAGTGTTTGAGTCTATCATCACAAAATGACCGCATAGCGCAGTGGATTAGCGCGTCTGACTTCGGATCAGAAGGTCGTGGGTTCGACTCCCACTGTGGTCGATAATATTTTTTCCCTATCGTTGCCAATCCACACCGCCGTCTTGCACCTTTTGTGGTGATGAAAGTCGATACTAATGTAGCAACCTCAACGATCGAGACACCGTTGATACACCATTCAATTTGTTTGAATTGTTGATGAATTACAAAATATTGTTGTTCATGCATTCGATTGACTTAAATAGAAAATGAACTACAAATTCATTTAGTTGATTAATATTATATCAAACTTGATGCTTGTATATAAATTGAGACAATTAAATTTTCAAATGTAGCACATGCAAATAATTGCTCTTGTTGTCACTTTTTTTCAAACATTTTCAGCCAATTGATTGTTTATATTTTATTCTTTCGATCTTTTTTTACGTCTTCGACCTTACACTAACATTCAAACATCAATGACGATCCAAATTTATACTTGGGTAGATCAATTAAAAGAGTCGTATTTAAGGCTCTTAATCTCTAATTCAAAGTAGTGGCTCTAGCGTCAAAATATACTCATATATATATTTTAAATTTATATAAAAGAGTTTCTCACATAAATTTCATTGGTAAAAAAAAAAAGAGAACCATTTTATGTTCATATCATGTAATAAAGTGTGAACTATGATGCAAATCTTTCTGTAACGTGTAGTATAATAAAAATAGTCTTCTTAAGGATTTTGTTAGCTTTCACTTTTCCTTAATTTATTATTATAAATTAGTTTAGGACTCGTGTCGTGTACGGGTATTTTTAATACATATAAATAGGGGTGAGAACAAATTCCGATCTTGTCCCCGTTCCGACCCTTTCCCAATCCCGAGGGAATTTCATAAAAATAGTAATCCCATAACCTTAACTTCTTCATCCCGCTAGGTCTGTCCCTTTCACGGTAGCAATCCCGTCCAACTAATAAATATTCGGGACGGTATGAACCATGACTTCTTCATCCCTAGGCCCGTCTCGTCCCGTTAAAAAATATTTTAGGAATATATGAGGTCATGATTGAATTTTAATATATATATTAATATAATTTTAATAAAATCCTTAATATCAATTAAATTCTGAAATTGTTACAAGAAATACAAATAAAATGCTTGAATATGGTTTTGGTCGATATTGTTAGTAAAAATAAATAGACTTAAAAATAAATAATTTTAGAGGAGTGACATCTTAGTAATATATGATTATTTAACTTAAATACTGAAATCTTAGAGTATCACATCAGCAAAACCGCCAAAACGTAGGCTATTTTAGTACGTATATAAGATGCATATCTGGTGATTGTTTTGTAATTCAAAATGTTTCTTTTTTCAATTTTACTCATCTAACTAGTTCATATCCCGCACCTTGTGCGGGTATATTTATATTTGATGTTTTTTGAATTATATTTATATTTGATGTTTCCTGAATTAAATATCATCAACTTATGTATGTAAGAACTAATTATATATTTATATAAAAAAGAATCAAGTTAAATTTCTTTGAATTTGTCACTAACAAAAAAATTTGTAAAGAAAAAAAAGAAAAAAGAAAATAGTTTTTCACTTACAAAATCTTATCTTTAAATGTTTTGGCATTGTGAAAAATGTTTATAAATAAAATAAAATAAAATATAGATATTTTAAAATTTGAATCTGATCAAATTTTTTTAAATGTTTATGAGATGGTGATTAATTCGATCGAAATCTAATCAAGTTTTTTTAAATCTGTATTTTAAATAAATCAAATCTGTAACGTTCAGAAAAAAAAGTTTGTTAAAAATTTAATTTAAAACTGATAAGATTTTTTTTTAAAATCTGTTGGTTAAAAAAAATAAAATAAATATTTTAGCAACGGTTTCGAAATATAATCAAGATTACTGATATTGAAGAACATAAGTTATATATTTGAATGAACTAACATACCATAGGAACTTGTCTATACTAAAAAATGTTCTACTATGTAGATTGAGCATAAACGTCAACTGATCCAAGCACAACTTTAAAGGAATATAAGCACAACTTTATTATAAAGTGGGACTCACAAGACGAAATAATGACACATGGTGGTTTTTTGGTAACGGAGTACCTATAACAGGTGGTTTCCGGTAAATAGTGATAGAGCGGGTGGTTATTTGCAATATGACCTATTTAGCGAGTGGTTTCCGGTAATTTCATCTTTAGAGAATGGTGAGTTTATCTTCTTCAACAAACCTGCAGTACAAATCAAACTAGTGTATTACCCGCACTTTGTGCGGGTTGAGTTTTAATAAATATTTAATATATACTTAAAAATATATATATATATATATATTTTTATATAAGAGAAAATTGTCTAAACAGTACCCATCTTTTGGGCTGACTAAACTTTAGTACCCCATCCTTTTAACTATCAGAACGGTATCTCATTTATTGACCCCGACCGAAGATTAGTACCTAGGGTACTGTTCATCCGTTAAATTCAAAAAACAGCGTTAATTCTCAGGGGCAAAATTGTCCACTTCAAAATAAACCCTAATTTCTCTCATTTCTCCTTCCTCCCCTTTCTCTCTCAAATCTCTGTGTTCTTCCACCATAAAATTCACATCCAGAACACTCAATATCTCACCCATTTCGAATAAATGAATCCAAAAGTTGGGGTGTTGCAATTGAAGCTGAATTTTGAATAAGGCAATCGGAGAATGGAAGGTGAAAAGAGGGAGATCCATGGTGCGAAGATTTGATAGAAAAGCTATCCCCTCCTTACTTGATATAAGATTCCAAACCATCAGACAAGAAAGTTGTCCCCTCCTTTGATTGAACAAATTCAGAACTCCTTTCCAATCGAACAGGGGAGTCAAAGCAGCAATCGACCACCTCTTTCAATTGAAAAACCTTCGTCACTCAAACGAACCAACACAAACAACCAGACACACTCCAATCCGTCAAACAATCAAGGATTTCGAGCGGAAAGTATGATAGAAATCAAAATGATGAGACTAATCCAAAGCTAAATTAGTCGAAAAGAATGAACTTCCCAAAAATTTTGCAAGAACCAGAGAGGACATCAAAATCAATGAATAGAATCGATGAACAGCGTCAAATCGAAGCAAACCACGAATGAAAAATACAGAGATTTGAGAGAGAAAGGGGAAGGAAGGAGAAAGGAGAGAAATTAGGGCTTATTTTGGAGTGGACATTTTTGCCCCTGAAAATTAACGCTGTTTTCTGAATTTAAAAGATGAACAGTATCCTAGGTACTAATCTTCGGTCGGGGTCAATAGATGAGATACCGTTCTGATAGTTAAAAGGATGGGGTACTAAAGTTTAGTCAGGCCAAAAGATGGGGTACTGTTTAGACAATTTTCTCTTTATATAATAAAAATTCGGATAATGAAATTATAATCATTATTATGATTTTTAAGTTTCTTTTAAGTATTTATCTCTTCTAATTAATTATATTTTTAAATTGTTTTGTTAACATATGTTTGTTGGTAAAAAAAAATCCATAAAAGTTTAAAAAATATTTTTATAAAATATTTATTTAAAAAAATTTAAAAAAATTTAAAAAAATTTAGAAATCTATTTCCAATTTATATTAACATTTCGAAACCACTTTTTAAAATAATTTTTTAGGCTTCGAGAAACATGGTGTTGACACGTGCCAATAGAGGCTTCTGCTTTAATAGATATAAGATAAGATATTTTCTAAAATTAAAATTTTATTGTTTTATTGACATTTACTATAACAAAATTAAAAGATATTTTAAATATATTTTAACTTTAATTAACGACTTTACTAAAATATTTTTTATAGATTTTAAATTTTAAAAACCACTTTTTTTAAAAAAAAAATTGGGGGACTGGGAGAATCATGGCTTGACACGTGGCAATAGAGGCTCCTGCTTTAATATATATAAGATCTTGAAAAAAGATCAATTTTAAATTAACTATAGACGCGCTTGCTATGACCCAATTCTTTCCATTGCAAAATATATATAGAGAACGATTTTAATATAACCGTAATTAGATTAGATCAAATCAAAGAAGATCTTCACGATAAACCCTTATAAAAGAGTATAGAAGAAGATTTAAAATTAATTAAAATGGATCACATTGAAAAATAAATTAGGATTTGGAGGAAACATTATCAGATAACCAACGCAATTAAAAGATACGAGTTTTAAATATTGATTTACGTTAAAATATCGTGATTGGTTCGTTTTAATTTTTTTTAGATATTGTGTTTAGTAAAAAAAGATTTATTGGCTTAATTTGTAATTTAGTAAAAGATTAATCCGAAAAAAAATGTGGGGGCGCCACGTCAGCACTAGCGTCGTCTGTTTTAGTAGAGTATATAGATTATTTTGTAGTTGTGATATCTTGAAGAAAGCATTTTACACAATTCTCGCTTCTTGTAGAAAATTAAGACATCGATTCACACAATTCTCACAACTTGTAAACAAACACCTAGAAATACAAATAGACCTAAATATAATCCATTCACAACTCTCGCATCTTGCATTGGATGATCTTCAAACTACCATAACTTATGTATTAAGACATATAATCAAAAGATAAAGAAAACTAGAAAATTCATCGAATCATCATGCAAGTTGGGCTAAAATCATTAGAGATCAATAAGACATACTTACAGAACTTAAACCTTTATTAATTAATGGAAAATAAGACCAATTAAGCCGACAAGGACCAAGTTTGGGTCGACTGATCGGGACCGGTCGAGCCGACTCACAAACGAGCTAGATCGAGTCGACCGGTTCAATAGTTTATTGTCTACGAAATTGTTGAGTCTGAATTGGAATTAAAATTGGATAAAGAAAACTAATGTTGTAAAGCCTAATTGTTAAGGAGGAAAGCTAACCCTAATCCTCCCAGGGGTCGAGATTGGAAAGCTAACCCTAATCCTCCTAGGGGTCGAGACTAATCTTACTAAACCCTATATATAAGGGAAAAAGGAAGGTAAAAACATCAAATTGGATGGGCTAAAAGATATCCCAAACCAAAAAAGGATCAGAGAAATAAAGATGAGATAAGATCGGATAGTTGGCGAATATATGACCGCCATCGGCCCAATCAGTGACGTCGATAAGCCCGATGACCTAAAAATGTTCATTTTTAGATAAGTCAATCATATGTTGGAAAAATGGTCTCAATCGAGCCAACATGTGGGTCACTTGGGATGACAGGGGCACAAGTAGGGTTAATTGACTACTTTAAAAGGAATTTCAAAGCTCTACAAATTTGTAATTCACATGAGAGTCCAAATCTAAAGGGAAGATGGTCGAAAATTGAGATTTCTATTGCCTTGATGATATTTTTGACTTGGTACCTTAGCTCTTGGTTCTTAATTGATCCAATCTTCATGGAAACCTCCTCAATCATATAGATAAATTAAATTAATGTAGGCATTCCTCCAAGATAGTTCCAAAAGGTGCTGTATATGGTCTTGAACAACTAAATTTAATCAAGCACAAGTAGACAACTGAAATCACACAACCGACAGATTTAACCATATCTCATGTAAAAAATGAACTTTTATCCTAAAAAAATTGAACGCATATTTTTGTTCATAATTTGAAAAATGAACAGTGATACCAAAATAGAAAAAAAACTAACTAAAAAAAATGAAACATAGTATGAAAAAATGAACAAAATTTCTCCTCATCCCTCTCTATAAGGAACCTTCTCACCAAAACCAATATCTATCTATATATGTACTTATGACAAATTCATAAGTTTGTAAGATTGATATACTACTGTTTAATATATTTGTTGGTACTTGTGAACTTGCATAGGTGGAAAGTATCACCTAACATTTACCAAGTGATTGTCATAGACTTGGGTCACAAACCTAATCGCCGGTAAACCTAAATTTAAACCGGTCATTATAAAATCGGCGGTTTAGGTTAAACCTAAATCGATGGTTTGCTAAACCGTCAAATTGTCGGTTTGGCCCTTTAGCAACGACTTAATTAAAATAAAAAGTCGAGAGCAATCTCGGGGTTGAGAGGAATCAAAGCTCACGTAGTTCTCTTACCTTTGTAAGACAATCCAGAATGCGGGGATGAAACCGCAGTTTCCGATCTACTTTGAAAGTCCTCAACAGACGCAAAATCTTAGGTGGATAATGGAAATCTCGAGCGAGATTTCAACAAGAACAAACCGAGATTTTTGGAAACTCATAATGCAGAATGATGAATGATATAGATAGATAAGAAGATGAATAATGGAATGAAATATGATAATTATAGGAAGATATGAACCTAGATATTCCCGCAAAGAACCTTGATCAATGATGTGTCAAAACCCCTTAACGAAAAGCTTACCTTAACTCTCACTTCTTTAACCTTACACAAGTCTTCTAAGTAAGACAAGCACAAGCAGGGACTAGTATTGACCAAGAGCATCAAGCTTAAAAAAGATTAACACACAAACACAATCTAACAAGGACTTCACAACTATTCAATCAAGGCTCTCTCTACGATTAAATAGGAATGAATAAAATACAAATTTTATAAGCGAAGTTGCAAGTCACACAATATGTGGAATAATATCAAATCTAATCTCCCTAATAATCTCCCCCTCCAAGGCTATTTATAAGGGAGATCTTCTATCTAAACTAAGAAGGATATCTTTTAAAAAGATAATCTAGGAAATACATCTTTAAAAGTTATAAAAATTCCAAAGATAGGATCAGACTAACAACTACCTTAAAGAATGTTTGAGAGCTTCTAAGGTAAGAAATATAAAAGATAATTGTCAAATTAAAAGATTTTTGGCCGGATCTTCAAATACGTGTCAGAGAGCAAATCTCGGGTGGATATCTCGGGTGAGATTCCTGTAGGAGGCCCCCATCAGTTCTCTTACCTTTGTTTACCTTTTGTTGGAAATTCCGAGTTGTTTAGTTACCCTGCTTACCTTCATGCATCGGACTCGAAAGTTGTGCTCGGATCATCGGAGTTAAAATTCGATTTTGAGTCATAAACAGGGGATTCCGTTGTTTTCGCTTTTCCACCCTTATCCAATCCTGAATGCATACTTGTGCCTCCAATTTTTCGGGCTTCAATTGGCCTCTCTAGGTGAGCATATTCCCTCCTTGGCTAAATGCTTGCTCCACGACAATCATTGATGCGGGCACGGTCATGAGTTGTTGCACAATTTTGATAAAGGTTGGATACTTTTGAGGTAACTTCTTCCACCAATCCAAAATTTCAAAAGATTCACTATCAAAACTAATATACGTTGTTAGATAATATTAAAATTTCGCACTTGTGGATGAATGCCATGGTATTTTTGTTGTTTTAGTTGAAATTTGTTTAGCTTTTGACAAAATAGAAGAAGAAGAAGAAGAAGAAGAAGAAGAAGAAGAAGAAGAAGAAGAAGAAGAAGAGCTAGCACTTATTTCAAAGAAAGAAAATAATTTTTAAATTTCAATACGAACGGTAGTCTTAATGATAGAAGTGTTTGTATAACCTAAACCCAAACATTCATAATAAACACCCAACAATTTGGTAACACCTTCAACTTTAAGTCAAGGATAAAAAACGACGAAAATAAGATAAACCAAGTCAATATCAATGTAATATTTTAGCCAATTCAATTTCATGTCATTTATAGCACCTACTAGTTTTGCATAAGTAAAAGCGGTTGGTAAAGTCTCGGCAACGTTTAAGGCTAATACTAAAAAATTACAAGAAGTGGGCGTGCAAACATAACTCATCATATAAGTTGAATCACTAAAAAACAGTAAAAACTTTAAATCATTACAAATATCAAGGCAAGTTTGCCAAATAGTTTCATCATCTAAAATTGACCAAAGAATGCTTTGTGCGGAAAATGATTGTAAAAGCTCTTAGTAACGAAGGACTTGGCGAAGTAATTTGTAAGCAGAGTTCCAACGAGTTCCAATGTCTTTTGAAAATGCAATTGAATGAACATTATTTTGTAAACATATTGTTTTTTTCCCCCTCAAATCGAATGAGCGTCAAATACGTTCAATAACGTTGGTAATGGGGGTTAGCATAACTGATAAAATTTTAAGTCCATCTTGTAAACATAAATTTAAAATATGGCATGCACATCTTTGATTAATAAAATGATTTCGCAAATATTGTCCCGCATCCTCCACCAAATAGTTTACGGCGGAGGTGTTAACTGGATGCATTATCAAAAGAATATGTAAAAAAAAACTCGACCCTGTAAATTATATTCTTGTAAAACCGTGTTTATCAAGTTTGCAATGTTTGTGGCATTATATCTTTCGTTGAAATGGCGAAATGCAATAACAAATTTATGCAAAAACATATCGTTATCAATAAAATATAAAGTAATGCCCATGTAAAAATGTTTTTGTGATAGTGTGCTCTAAATATCACTACAAATAGAAACTTGATGCGAAAAAAATGACAAAATCGTAAGAATATTTCGTTTCTTTTGTTCGTTAGATTTATAAATTAATTTGGAAACGCTTTTGCAAGAAGTTGGTTTAAAAGAAGGTTGAAGATATTTAGTGTTATATTATCGTACATTTTGATATTCCGCATAAGAAAATAGAAATGCATGAGAACATATAAGGTTGGCTAATCCTAAAATTTCTTTAATATGATTATACATAAATAAAGGAGATTGAGAGGAAGAATATGCAAACCCGTGGGACAATTGAGATTGTCCCCGTGATATCCCTAACTTCTCGAGATGGACTTTTTGTATGTGAGTTTGCAAAGTCCCGTAGCCGCCCTTCGCCCTCCACTTGTATACTTTTGGACAATAGTTGCACGAAACTTGACAATATTCGTTCACCACCTCACCCTTCTTGTAATGCTTTGTAAAAATGTCTGTGTAAGCATTTTCGGTGGAGGAACTTGTCGAAATGCCCCTTCACCTTGTTACATTTCGGGCATTTGAGTTTCGCTTTCTTGGGTGCTAAGGAAGAAAGCGGGATGAGTGTTGTCGCTCAAGTTTGTCATTATGGGATTGAGAGGTGAATAACGAATTTGAAAAATCGAGAATTGAGAATACGAGATTAAACACATGACAATCTAGAGAGTAGTATTTGTCATTTCGTATTCAATTCAATGGTTAGTATTAAAGTAGGATAGAAGATCAAAGTAAGTCCAATGTAAGTGTTTGTTCTATTGAGAGAGTAGTATTTGGTCATAATCCAACGCCTCACTCAATCATTAACAATAACAATGACATGCTATTGAACAAGCAATATACTTAGACATCACAAGAGTTCAAACTTTTGAATCTATAACTTTTTTCGACATTTGTTCTGTTTTTCAAACAATTAGCACATCCAAAAAGATAAAAAGTTGGTGGGTTAACCATGTAAAAATGTAAAAATAAAATCGGACTGCTAAATACACGACGTCAGATTTACTAATGATATATAGTCTGATGCGTAGGCCATTAGTTTGATGTGCATTGCAATTGTTTGTCAGCATATGGGCCTAACGCGCACCGCAACTGCAAGTCAAAGCTTGCCTTAATAAACGCGAACAGTCCACCGCCCACGCCTCACAAACGCAAAGCAAAACCGAAGAAGACAAGTGAGTATTGAATATTTTTTATCAAATCTGATCCAAATGGAAGGAGATGGGAACCTTGGTGGTAAAGGTGGTCGCCCATTCGAAAGACGCAAGAAACCAATGGAAGATGTAAATTAAATACGAGTTTTGTTTTCGGTTTGTTTTTCATTTACATGAAATAGATTTCCGGAAGTTCATTTCGTGTTCATGCCATTTTGTTTCATGTTCATATCATTCAAATATAATTTAAAAAGATATTTCGTACTCTCATAATATCTATTTTAAAATAAAATTATGAAGTTTTACTAAATGAGTTCATATCATTTCCCTTAGCCCTAGTTATCCGTTGAACGAAAATTACATAGAGCAAATATTTCGCAAGTCGTAGTCCGCGTGATGCCAAGATCCTGACGCTTAGTCACGATGCGCGTCAAACCAAGACCTTGTCAACAATCGTTGACCATCCACAACTTGTTCTATCATTGGTCATTGATGGTCCATAGTTTCAATGTCAACCATAGTTAATGGTATAAATTCTTATTTTATAAACAAAATAATATTTTAAAAAATAAATAAAAATATTTTGTAATCAATTGATTAGAAATTTTAATTTTATAATTTAACTTAGTTAAAAAATTGAGGCACGCAAAAACATCTATATATCTAGGGACGTGAATTTCCCATATACCTTCAGTTTTTCAAGTTTTTAATGAAAATATAATGAGGATTCGAAGTGTGAGTTTACTAACAAAATAAAATTTACGGACAGATTTGTGAAATATTATAATTTCGTGGTTCTTTCTCGAAAATATACGCCTTTCATTTTGAAAAAGAAATATCTCAAATTAGGTGACTGGGGTACGGCTGTGCTTCCCTGGTATGATATATAACTGAAAACACTCTTCACAAAAGAAAAACAAATAAACCCTCCTAACTCTCTCCTGAGTCCTTACGATCTCTTCTCTTTCGTAAGACCATTGCGCATTATTCCCAACAGCGGAAGTGCTTTGTCTGCCTGCAAATTCCTAAAACTACCGACGCCGCCTCTTCTTCAGATCCAGTAGCATCCGTCCAGTCGCTGGTCCGTTGCTATCTTGAAGAGGTAACCCCCGATCGTACAAAAAGCGACTCCTTTCTCTTCCGATCTCATTTTTTTTTTATTTGGTTGAGTTTCTCATGTTTGGATTGTAATTTCTGATCTATTGCTTGTCATCGGTCTAGATTCGAGCATTTTTAGGCGAATTGCGGTTTATCGCGTTTGCATTTTGAACTGTCTAGTGGTTGGATTGTTCTGTTGGTTTTATGATTTGAATTTTACATGCTAGTTATCTTTTCAAGGTTGTGTGTTCTTTATGCGCTTTGCTCCTTGTAAGTTTAAGGTCGTAGATTATGCGATTTGAATTCAGTGTGAGAAAGTTGAAGGGTTTTTAACTACAAATCTGCTACTGTGTAATTCAAGGTCGTAGATTATGTGATTTGAATTCAGTGTGAGAATGTCATTGGTTTTACAATTCCATAGAGTTCATGCTGGTGGATTTTAGTATAATTGGTGTCTTATGTGTGATGTTTTTTAACCAGTGAGCATCATTTGACGTGCAAATGAATTCTGTTTCTGGGCTTGAGTAGTAGAGGCAGAATCAGGCACACCCACTCTTTTGCATTGCTTAACCTGCATTGTTTGTCATGTGCCATTTGGCCTCTATCTAACTAGATAAACAAAATGTATCTAGTTTCTTTTGCTTATTCCAAAGTTTCAAGGTGCACATCAGTGTAGAGAAACGGGTAACCATTTCTTAACTTTCTCGTCTCTTTTGTGAAGTCTGACGTTAGTTGACTTTTATTAATACTTTGTAAGAGATATATGATTGCTAGTTCAGTCTTACATTGTATATGAACGTATATTAACTCAAGCAGAATTCAATAGTCCTTGACATGGTTAACTGGTTAATTGAAGCTGTGCTGCCAAATTGATATACTGGTGAATAGTGTGATTTAATTTACTTGTTCTTGTATTTTTCCTTGATTAGGTTAGGTGGACTAGTTTGTCAATCTAAAGATGAGTGTGGTTGGATTTGATTTCGGCAATGAGAGTGGTGTTGTTGCTGTTGCAAGACAGAGAGGGATAGATGTCGTTCTTAATGATGAGTCAAAGCGGGAAACACCTGCTATTGTCTCCTTTGGTGAAAAGCAACGTTTTATTGGAACAGCAGGAGCTGCCTCAACAATGATGAACCCCAAGAACTCCATTTCACAGATAAAGCGCTTAATAGGCCGTCCATTTTCTGATCCAGAGCTGCAGCATGACCTCAAAGCATTGCCATTTCTTGTTACCGAGGGACCTGATGGATTTCCCTTGATCCATGCCAGATACCTGGGAGAGGCAAAAACATTCACCCCAACCCAAGTGTTGGCTATGGTATTTTCAGATTTGAAAGGCATTGCTGAGAAGAATCTTAATGCTGCAGTTGTGGACTGTTGTATTGGGATTCCTATATACTTCACTGATCTTCAGCGGCGAGCTGTGTTGGATGCTGCTACCATTGTTGGTCTTCATCCTCTACAATTGATACATGAAACTACAGCAACTGCATTGGCTTATGGAATCTATAAGACAGACTTGCCTGAGAACGATCAACTTAACATTGCTTTTGTTGACATTGGTCATGCTAGCATGCAGGTCTGCATAGCTGGTTTTAGGAAAGGCCAACTCAAGATTTTGGCTCATTCATTTGATCGCTGCCTTGGTGGACGAGACTTTGATGAGGTTCTTTTCAGGCATTTTGCTGCCAAATTTAAGGAAGAGTATAGAATTGACGTGGTTCAGAATGCAAGAGCATGTCTCAGGCTAAGGGCAGGGTGTGAAAAATTGAAGAAAATTCTTAGTGCCAATCCTGAAGCACCCCTGAATATTGAATGCCTAATGGAGGATAAAGATGTTAGGGGACATATTAAGAGGGACGAGTTTGAGCAGATCAGTATGCCAATATTAGAGAGAGTAAAGAAACCCTTGGATCGAGCGCTTGCAGAAGCAGGTCTCTCTGTTGAAAGTATCCATGCAGTCGAGGTTGTTGGATCTGGATCACGGGTTCCTGCTATTATGAAGATTTTGACTGAGTATTTCCGCAAGGAGCCTCGGCGTACAATGAATGCCAGTGAATGTGTTGCTAAGGGTTCTGCTCTACAGTGCGCCATTCTCAGTCCCACATTCAAAGTTAGAGAGTTCCAGGTAACAATCCACTACTTCGTCCATCGAAATCATATGTTTGTTTCATAGCACTCTACATTGCAATTTGTTGTTTTATGTTATGTGAACTATCAACTATGTCATATCCGTCTCTCATTGTTTAGACTTTAGACTTCCCCTGTTGATCTGTAGGAAATAAGAAGTAATAAATTGGATTCCTGTATGATAGTATGAATTATGATAGTATCAACTATCAGGTTGATTCATCAGATCTTTTAGACTAAAAAAGTGAAGTACTTTCTTGTAAGTTATAAATGTCATGTTGAGATTATTTGTTATCAGAGTTCATTATTTGCTTTCGTTGCAACAGATGTAGTTGCTGCCCTTGCTAAATCCCGTTTTATCATTGATATCAATATACATCATTGCCCAATGTTTAAAGATCATACTGTTTGGATATTCTCGAGTTTTCCATCTTTGAGATGTGATGGATTTGCTATGGTAGATCAAACAAATCTCTGTTTCTTATGTTATAGTAGGCTTTTGATGGCAGTTCAAGAAACTTTTGTATTCTTTGTGATATAGAACTTGGCAATTAACGATAAAGCTTTTTATATACCTGAGGTTAGGTCCTTTAGGAGTATTACATGATTCAGATGTTTATGTAGCCTCACTTGTATCACAGGGATACTTGTTTTTGTTAAAGAAAATTATATTAATCAAAAGTTTGGGGTCCGATTGGCTTCACTAGTTCCATGACTTCGCTTTAAGTACATGTAGGGAGGGTATAGAGAAATACACTGCATTTTGCTTTCAGCAACTCATTCTAAGATAGGATTAACCCAATAGTGACAAACATTTGCAGGTTAATGAGAGTTTTCCCTTTGCAATCTCCTTGTCATGGAAAGGTTCAACCCCTGATTCCAAATCCGGAGGAGCTGAAAGTCAACAGAACACCATTGTTTTCCCAAAGGGGAATCCAATTCCTAGTGTGAAGGCCCTGACTTTCTATCGATCGGGTACATTCACAGTTGATGTCCAATACGCTGATGTCAGTGAGCTGCAAGCTTCTGCCAAAATCAGCACATATACGGTTTGTAGTACTTGATATACTAATGAGTCTTAATCTTTTCGCTGTACAAAACCGTTTGTGCTTTCCCCTAATTATCATGTCAATCAAGTTATGGATGAAAGAAAACTATTAGCAACGCACAAGTAAATCAGACCTCATATCAATGTCTGACTAATTAATGTGAATAATTTATGGTCATGATACAAGAGTAAACTTTCATATAAAAATCATCTGTTTCATTGCTATAACACGAGGTTATGAATTAATATTCCATTTTGATGAACAATTAATTCTTTGATCAAATATTCTGGAAATTAACGGAGGATTGTGACCACTTTTACAAATTAACAGCCACTGCAGTAACTGGTGCAACAACCAGAATCTATCGAAATATGAATGAAATTCGTGTAGAACTTGAGGAGCAAAAGAATAAAGCGAATCAATCAGTGATACACTGCACTTGGATGAGAAGAAAGATTGTTTCGCAAGATGGTTGGAACTAGGAGTCCAGAGACATACCTCTCCTATATAGAAAAATGTTTCTCTCCTTAATCTGGTCGATAAAAGCATGACCTAGCATATACAAACATGATAATAATCTGCTTGTCTCTAGTAAAAACTTCCCATCCAATAGGTGGTTAGTGTTTAGCACTGAAATTCTAGCTATCTATCTTTTAGTTACTTTAAAATATAATAATTGATGTTTAAATAAAATTACAGATTGGCCCCTTCCAATCTACAACTGGTCAACGGTCAAAGTTGAAGGTGAAAGCACGACTGAGCTTGCATGGCATTGTTTCTGTTGAATCTGCAACGGTGAGTGTTGAACCCTGATTTGATTTGATTTGATTTTTTTTTAAAATTTCTGATTATGAAATGTGGTTTACATGTACCTTGCAATTTCAGCTCTTAGAGGAAGAGGATATCGAGGTTCCAGTGGTGAAAGAGTCTTTAAAAGATACTGCAATGGAGACTGATGAAGTGTCAAATGTAGCTGCTCGTCCAGGTCCCTCTGAGGCTGATATCAATATGCAATATGCCAAGGGTGCTGGTGAAAGTCAAGGGGTTGAAAATGGTGTGCCAGAGTCAGGGGAGAAGCCTGTGCAGATGGAAACAGATTCCAAGGTATTATTCTATTAGGACATTTTTCAGACTTCTATACCTACCTATTATGACATATAAAGATAATAATATAGAATGTAAGGGATGTTCTGGATAGGGACCATAAACTAGTAAATTATTACATCAAATTAGGTTGAAATTTTTTTATGTACAATATGAAGTCTAATATTGCCATTATATAATTTATATGTCATGCCTTAGTCACATCTTTTTATCGTAGTGGGAACTCTCCTTATGAATCATTCTAATTCCTTACACATGTTACTTTTGTCTCTTGATGTAAAGTGTGGTTATATTGCATATAATGCAGGCAGAGGCTCCAAAGAAGAAGGTTAAAAAAACAAATATTCCTGTATCAGAGACCATAAATGGTGCTTTGTTGCCTGGAGATTTGCAGAAGGCAGTTGAAAAAGAGTTTGAAATGGCTCTTCAGGATCGTGTGATGGAAGAGACAAAAGACAAAAAGAATGCTGTGGAGGCCTATGTTTATGAGATGAGGAATAAGGTATATGATTCTTATATTTTTCTTTCTGCCTTCGCTTAATGGTATATGTTTTTTTGGTGTCTCGATGACAATTTATTAGCTTTGAAATTTTAAACAATAGCCATTTCATGTGTTTTGAAGATAAATTTTGCTTTTTAGAAATTAAAAAAAAATGTAGCTTTGGTTTTAATTGCATTTGTCAATCATTTTTTGACATGGAACTAGCTCAATGACAAATTGGAGGAGTTTGTTACTCCTGCGGAAAAGGAAGAATTCTTGGCCAAACTTCAAGAGGTAGAGGATTGGTTGTATGAGGATGGAGAAGATGAGACAAAGGGTGTGTATGTTGCCAAACTTGAGGAGCTGAAAAAGGTAAATGATTAATATACTTGAGTTTCTCTTTTGATTTTACATGGTGGATAATTCCGTCTTCATAATGTAAATAAAAAAATATGCAGCAAGGTGATCCTATGGAGGTGCGATATAAAGAGTACACAGAGCGTGGAGCTGTTTTTGATCAACTTGATTACTGCATTAGCAGCTACAGAAAAGCAGCCATGACATCTGATGCTAAATTTGATCATATTGACATTGCTGAGAAGCAGAAGGTTAGGCATAATCCATCTTCAGCTCCCTAGCAGGTTTGATATAAAATATCTATAGATGAAGCATTGGTACAATTTTAATCCGTTTCTTTTGTGTCTGGCACTATTTACAGGTCCTAAATGAATGTGTGGAGGCTGAAGCATGGCTGAGAGAGAAGAAGCAGCAACAGGATGCACTTCCCAAACACGCAAATCCTTGTGTACTGTCAGCTGATATCAGAAAGAAGGCTGAAGCTGTTGACAGGTAACTATAACTGGATTGTTACTGCTAGATGCACATGCTTTGTATTTTAGTAATTGCAATGCTTGTTGCAAATTTGCAATGATGCCAACACTCAGTTTGTGAGGTTCGAGAGGATATGATGAATTAATTCCACTGTTTTCAAATGGGCAGAACAGTGTAAACAAGGTTGATATGGAAAATGAAATAGGTTGGCGCAAGGATATGATGAATTAATTCCCTCTTCTTAAGAATTGACAACCTGGTTTTGTCATTTACAGGTTCTGCAGGCCGATCCTGACAAAGACAAAGCCAGCACCGCCAAAGCCCGCTCAACCAGCTCAGTCCAACGAGACCCAATCCCAATCCCAATCCCAAGGTGGAGAAGCTAGCAACGATAACTCAACAGATGGCAACGAGGCTTCTCCTGAAGAGCCCATGGAGACGGAAGCCACGTCTGCTGCATGAATCTGAGAACTCTACAGATTTGTATACGGAAGACGGTTGGTGAGTCTACGGAAGGACGTGTTGCTCAATTTTTGAGTACGCCCCATTTTTACAGGGCTTGGCATCTTTATGATGCTTCTTGGGGGATTATGAAGTGTTTATTTCCATTATACCAAGTTTTTAGGCTTGTCAGCCAGGTTTTAAGATTATTAACTTAGGGAAAATTTTGGGTCCTCTATTTTACAAAATTTATGGGAGGACCAACTGTTGTTTGATGTGTTTGGAAAATTTTGTTTTTGTGGTCTAAAAAAAGTTCAGTTGGCTTGAAGAACTTGGGCACTTGAAATTTATTCAACCCTGGCAGCTCTCTGCGGTGCATCATATTTGACCAGCCCGAGTAAGTCAAAAATGGCAAACCATTAGCTTGTTACTGTCTTCTGTCACGTTGGACGAAATCAGTGAGCAGCTGCTAAAATTAGACTACTGAGGATACAATGACAACCTGGTTTGATATTGATATAGACACAATAAGAGATCAACATGTAAATGCTACTGAGAGGATCAATAAAATTTGACTCAATAGTGTTACAGACCATTACTAAGACTTGAGGAAACAATCTCTCTATGTACTTTCACGTTTCTCAACTTACGAACATCTTTGATGATCTCCCAGCAAACCGAGCAGAGAAGCTTCTAGACAGGTTTTCGGGCTCCTCCCGTCTGGACTCCTCGTCGTCAAAGTTCTGAGAGTACGTGTAAAGGTCGTAGTGATCGTGAGGAGGAGGAGCTGTGCAACTAAAGACCTTGTGCTTCTCCTTCTGAAACTTTCTCCTTAGGTTGGTGAAGAAGGTTTGCATCTTTGTCGACCTTGGTTTGACCGCCTCTACCGCCACAAAAGCTTCGTACTTGCGGTGCTTCGAGAAGCTCCTTCCGAAAGGAGTAACCGGGTCATGGTGGTTTTGGTAGCTTACACTTCTCCAAAGTTTCATGGCCATGGTTGTAGCCAGAGCTTTGATGGGGAAAGAATATATATTGCAGTCTTGATGAAGTTGGGTTTAATGTGTACATACACTGTATTAAATGAAAGAAAAACCTAACAAATTTATTCCAATCATTTTTTTGACTACACATTTTTAATTGAAAACTATGCACCATTTTTTTGACTTATAGGCAAATACTCATTTACATAAAAATCAAATAAGACAACTAACAAATATTAATATTAAGATAGTAAACTATGCCATTTTTCAGGGTACTGTGCCGCCACGCAGTAAAGCTATCTTTGTTGCCATGAAAGTACATGAAATGGCCAATGCATGGAAGTGCAACCACAACTCTATCGTCCGGCATGGGACTTAGGTATACGAAATACTGAAGTCGAGATTGATGCACAATTAGTTGTGAAGCTAGTAGAGAGCCTTATTTCCCCTCAACATTCACTCTTTAGCCTGGTTGATAAATATAAGGCTTTTTTTGTAGAGATTGAACATCCAATTTCGACATATGTACCGCAAAGCTAATACTTCGGTTGATTTTTTAGCGTCTTTTATCATAGATTTTTCTTTTTGGTTTCACATTTACAACGTCCCTCCTGTGGGTATTCTAAGACTACTAAGTAACAATGTCCGTGGTGTGGCGAGCATAGGACGGTCAACTGTTAGCTATTTACTCCTAATAAAAATAAAAATGGGGTCTTCCGTGTCATTCTTACCGTCTATCATTTACTATTAGCACAATGTCCATGCCTTTGAACAATAAGTTGTGATACTTTAAAACTGATTTAATCTTTAACCGTTTAACCGTTTTGGACGTTGAAAGTCGACGCCCAAAACCCAAATATTTTCTAAAAAAGGTATTTTAAAAGAAAATGGGCATCGACGTTTGCCGTCTGAGCTCGACGAACGCCGTCGGAATACAAAGTTTTTTTAATTCTTAGTAAATCAAGGTCTTGTATGTCGCTTTTTCGAAGCTCTTCTATAGAGATTAGTGTGAAAATTTTGGGTAGTTAGGGTTTGGTGGTAAGTAAAACAGTTATCTTTCCCACATAGCTACTAGAGCATGTTCATTTTCAAAGAGTTGGGCGTTTGGGCCTATCAGTAAAGCCGATGAAGATTTAAAAACCTTGCCTCATATAGCTTCCATTTATACACAAATTCGAGAGATAGTTGAGTTGATGGAGAAACATGTCAGCCTGAGCTTGGAAGCGTTGGAGCATAGCGACAACAAAAAGAAGAACATTCAATCTTCCACAGGGAAGTAGATGATGAATGATGATGAGTCCAACAATACTTGTATTTGGTTTTATTGGTGTGGGTTGAATAGTATAAAACATTGTCATACTTTTACGACGATACTTTTTCATATTTATCCAAATAATACTTATTCACAGGCTTATCGTGTGTTGTGTGCCATAATCCATTTTGAACTCAACTCCTCAAGTCCAAAACACAAGTCATGAAATATATCTTAAACAAATTGACAATTATATGCTAGAATTAAAACTCCCAATTTTTTTTACGTGAGACGCAATTATTATAAATATGTTAAACTTGTATACTTTATTTATAGGAATATCAAGGTATTTTGATAGCATGAATTATAGTCTATATTTTGGGGTTTGTTTGGACGTTTTATCTTCAATAATCTGCATGTTTGTATGTATAATATGTGATTATATTACCATTTTATCTACCTTTGCGGGAATCGAGGTCTACACCTGGTTTTGTTGTAATCGTAGGTAAAATGGCACGTTTTGCATCAAAAAGGAGCAAAAAGAGCTATGGAGTCATTGGAGTTACATTCAGGAACATAAGGAACCATCCAGGAAGCATAGCCATGGATTAGAGATTCACTTTGGACCAGATTTGAGAGATTTCACTTTCAGTTGTGACTCACCTCGGTTGACCATAGATTCACCTCGACCGAGGTGATCCAGAGAAGTCGACTCGACCGAGGCGAACACCTGGGACGCGGCGGGAATATTTTATTCTTGGCTGAGATCTTTTATCTTTGGAAAGAGATCTTATATTTTTGGGCTTGGCTCCCGGAAGGAAGAAGATATACTAAATCATATATTTTACCTATTTTTATGGGAAGAGATCTTTCTAAGATATCTTATCTTTGGAGAGTAATTTTCCTATAAAAAGGGTTGGATTTCCCACAAATCCACATCATGCTATACCACCGATCAGGGTTTATACACCACAGCAGCCATACTCCAGTTGGGAGGTTTGAAGAACCTTTTTGAAGGTTGAAAGAAGATTGAAGTTTATAGCTTTTATAGCTTTTGAAGGGTTTTTGTAAGATTATCTTAGATCCCCTTCCTTGTTGTCTTGTCTTGTTGGATTTTTATCCAAGGAACGCTTTTGTTGTGATATTTGATTCAGTTATTGAAGTCTTTTCATTAAATTCTTCTTGTTCAAATACTCACCTTCTTCCCATATATTTGATTAATACTTTCATGATGATGAGTGGCTAATCTATTTGTGTGATTCTAGGGTGATTGGCTGAAGGTTGTGGGAAAAACAATGATAGAATAATCTTAGATTCCAGTAGGACCCTGAAAGTTCGAGTCTTTAACCTTAACCCTAAGCAGCTCGCTCAGTCGATGAACATCTCGGCCGGGGTGGAATTTGGTTGACCGAGGTGACTTATCTGATCCGAAACTGAGAGTTAAGTGTTAGAGTTTGCTAAATCCTATTCTTATTACACCTTTCCTGATTCAATGCAAGCTTAGGATGAGACTTACCCGGTAATTCCTTAGTTTGTGTACCTAAGATCATAAGTGTAGGTAATAAAGGTTTGTCCTTTATTGGGGTTTGAGTGTGCTTTCATCCCATCTTTGTGAGTTAGCCTGAGACTTACCCGGTAAAGGTTGAGTCTATTCCCTTAGATGGTGTGTTAGTTTGAGGTTATAGTTCTTTATCTTAATTCCTTGAGACTTACCCGATAATAGGAGTTACGGTTTAGGATTAGTGAGTAGTGAGACTTACCCGGTGATCTATTCCACTTTAGTAACACCTTCCCTATGCAAAAAACTCAACTTTGTCCGCTTATCTTTAGATCTTGAGTTGGAACCACAACTAGATGCTTTAATCCCTAGAATTGCATATTTTCTTTATTGACTTCTATATCATCTTTGATTGTTTTGATTACCTTTTATGGTTAGTAATTACTAAAGCATACCGTAATTGGACTTTGTTTCACTAAGTCCTTGTGATCGACCCTTGGAATTCCTTGCTTTTACTACGATTGACCCGTACACTGCGGGTTCGCATCCTTGTTTTAAGCTTACGTCTAGGGTTATAAATTTAAAGCTTGCACACACCGTTTGGAGCGAACAAGTTTTTGGCGCCGTTGCCGGGGACTTGGTCTAGACCGAGCCGGTTACGGTTTGCTCTTGGGGCACTTGCCCCCGTGTCTACTAACCACTCTACTTGAGTGACTTTTGCAGGTTCTTTCTTAGGTTTATGCGAAGAACCCGCACTGGGAAGGAAATCGTTCCTTACGATCCCAAACCAGAGAAGACATACAAACGATGCTTAAGAGAAGCAAAGATGGCCCACCAAGACAATCGCGATCTTGAGGCTGAGTTGAAAGAGGCGCTAGAGCTGCTACGCTTCAGCCAGGAAGAATTGAGGCAAGAAAGAGAAGAAACTCGCACCAGGACTGAAGCGATCAAAGCTAATATGGCAGCTTTACGAGACCAGTTTCTACCTCGACCGAGGGAAGATCCTGTTCCAGATCCCCGACCGATCCAGGTCCCAGTTGCTGACCCTCGACCGAGGCAGGTCCCAGTACCTGATGTCCCGGCCGAGGTACTTCCACCTCGGATGCCAGTCCGAGGCGCTCTTCTTGCAGGAATCCCACAAATCCTAGGTCAAAGGATGGACCCTAATCAACAACTGAGGCGTCCAGGAGTTAACATAGGAGATCCAGCGGACCATGACTATGAACTTCGACCGCAAGTTCTATCCATGATTTGCCAATGCCAATTCGGAGGGCTAGAGAAGGAATCACCACATCAACATCTTCAAAACTATGAGATCTTGATGGAGACCTTGAGACCTTCAAGAATTGAAAATAACAACTACAAGATAAGACCTTTTTACTTTTTTTTAAAAGATAGAGCTCTTACTTGGTATCAATCTCTTCCTCTAGGAAAAATTGCACATGGGAGGAGATGACTACGGAATTCTTGACCAAATTCTTTCCCCCCTCAAAGACAACTGAAATGAGAGGGAAGATCAACGCTTTCATTATGAAGGACAAGGAGAGCTTGTCCAAGTCATGAGAGCGGTTCAAGGACATTCTTTTGGATTGCCCACATCATGGGATTCCAAAGTTAGAGTTATTGGAGATATACTTCAAGAGACTGGATGGAAGCACCCAGTTCAACCTCCAACTACTCTCCGCCGGTAACTTTATGGACATGGCGATTGACGAAGCTTGGGACTTCATCGAGAAGCAAGCCTTGCATATGGAGAAGTACACTCATCAAGGAGCTGAAGGTGGAGTTAAAAGAGTTAACTTCCAAGAAACTCAGCCCAACAACAATCAACTCACGTCTTTGAAGAATGACGTGAAGCAATTGAAGGAACTCTTGGTTGCTCAAACCAAGAAGGAAGAGCAAGGACAAAGGAACAACAACAATGGATACCGTAACAACAACAACGGTTCCCGGAACAACAACTACAACAATAACAATAGAGGATCCAATAGCAACAACTGGAGGGCGAACAACCAAAATTCTGGTAACAATCATTCAAACTCCAACTCTAACGATTCCTCTAACCCTTTCCTCTCTTCCCCTTCTTCTTCTTCTACTCCATTAAAGAGCCAGGGGCAAGGATCAAGTTCGTCTCAGCCGGAAAAAAAAGACGCAGTTCTGGAGGCTATCTTGATCAAGCTTAATGCTATGGAGACTTCTATGACTTCATTTTCGAAGGCCCAAAAAGCCTTTGAACAACAACTTGCAAGTAGGGCAAATGAAGCGTCAAGAGACCCAAGGAAGCTTCCAGCAAGGACGGAAAGCAACCCCAAGGGCCAGATCATGGCCATAACTACGAGGAGTGGACTGAAAACTGCAGATCCAGTGCCTCGGTCGGTGCCAGTACCGACAAAGACCACCTCGGTCCAGATGCAGTCGAAGAACACTTCGACCGAGATGCCAACCGAGGTGGAGCCACAAAAAGCGGAGGGGAAAACTGAAGTTTATGTTCCACCTCCTGCATACAAACCACCACTTTCATTCCCCCAGTCAAGGGCCAGAGCACATCTAGACAAGCACTTTGGTAAGTTCCTTGACTTGATGAATAAACTGCATATTAATATTCCTTTACTTGATGCTATTCTAGGGATGCCCGCCTATGGGAAGTTCTTGAAGGAGATCCTATCAAGAAAGAGGAAACTGGAAGATTTTGGTGAAGTTAGGATGACATCTAAATCCTCGGAGCTCATTCAAATCATGAAGGAGAAGATGCCACCTAAATTGAGAGATCCCGGCTCATTTTGCATTCCCATTCAAGTTGAGGATGTCACTTGTGAAGCCCTTTGTGATCTAGGAGCCAGCGTGAGCATCATCCCGCTGGAGCTATGTGTGAAGATCGGACTTGGAGAGCCCAAGCCGGTCAAGATTCGACTATATATGGCAGATCGCTCCATCACCCATCCCGTGGGAATCTTGGAGGACGTTCCGGTCAAGTTAGGTAACTTCTATTTACCTATAGATTTTGTTGTGCTTTACATTCCCGCAGATTATCCTGTCCCTATTATTCTCGGGAGGCCATTTCTAGCAACTTCGGGTTGCAACGTGGATTGCAAGAACGCCAAGTTGAAATTCAACATTGGCGGCGATGAGGTGGAGTTCGCATTACTTGCAGCCATGAAAGGGGAGCAGCTAAGCGATGATATCTTCAACATCTACGATGAAGAAGAATCAAGAGAATTGGTGAGCTCTATCCTTATTAACGATCCACTCGAAAGAGTTATTAGTTTCAGTTTAATGGAGGAAGGTATAGATGCTTCTTGTGATGCAGATATACGGAGCTTAAAAGCACTGGAAGAAGATCCAGGAGCTAAAACTGAGAAGCTAATCCAGGAGACGAAGATCTCCAGTTTCGGTTCCAGTTGCAGTACCTCGACCGAGGCACTTTCTGGACTGAGCGAGGCGACTCAAGAACATCTCGGTCAACGCCTCTGCGCCTCGACCGAGGTCGATGGCGAGACGATTTCAACTGAGACTTCCGAAAGTCCAGTTTCTGGATCTACTCCACTGGAAGGAGGAAGCAAGAATCCCCCTCAGAAAGCACCCCCAGTTGTGGAGCTTAAACAACTTCCAAATCACTTGAGGTATGTCTTTCTTGGACCGGATTCCACTTATCCCGTTATTGTTAGTGCTTCCCTTTCCGAAACTGAATTATCTAAACTAATGCATGTCCTGAGAAAGCATCAAAAGGCTTTGGGTTATACTATATATATGATCTTATTGGCATTAAGCCCTCTTTCTGCATGCATAGAATTCTAATGGAGGATGATCATAAGACTTCACGGGAACCTCAAAGACGGTTAAATCCGATCATGAAAGAGGTTGTGAAGAAGGAAATTCTTAAGTTTTTGGATGCAGGTATCATATATCCTATCTCGGACAGCAAATGGGTTAGCCCGGTGCATGTAGTTCCGAAGAAGGGAGGGATGACCGTTGTGACGAATAAGAACAACGAGTTGATCCCAACCAGGACCGTTACGGGCTGGAGGGTTTGCATCGATTATCGGAAGCTGAACACAGCCACACGGAAGGACCATTTTCCACTTCCCTTCATTGATCAAATGCTCGAGCGGTTGGCCCAACATTTACACTTTTGCTACTTAGACGGCTATAGTGGATTCTTCCAGATTCCTATCCATCCGGATGATCAGGAGAAGACCACTTCACTTGTCCATGGGGGACATTTGCTTATAGGAGGATGCCATTTGGATTGTGCAATGCACCCGCTACCTTCCAGCGATGCATGATGACCATCTTTTCTGAATACATAGAGGAGATCATGGAGGTATTTATGGATGATTTTTCTGTATATGGTTCCTCTTTTGATGATTGCCTATCTAACCTTTCTCTAGTGCTTAAAAGATGTGAAGACACTAATCTCGTTTTGAATTGGGAGAAGTGTCATTTTATGGTTAATGAAGGCATTGTGCTAGGACACCTCGTTTCTAATCGAGGCATTGAGGTCGATCGCGCTAAGATCGAGACTATTGAGAAACTCCCTCCCCCTTGTTCTGTCAAAGGTGTGAGGAGTTTTCTCGGGCATGCAGGTTTCTACAGGAGATTCATCAAGGACTCCTCTAAGATTTCTAAACCTCTAACTAACCTCTTAAATAAAGATGTTGTTTTTGAGTTTTCGCAGGAGTGTCTTGATGCTTTTTACAAGATTAAGGAAGCGTTGATCTCCGCTCCCATTATCCAACCTCCGGATTGGACCTTGCCCTTTGAGATCATGTGCGATGCTAGTGATGTAGCCGTAGGAGCGGTGCTTGGACAGAAGAAGGATGGCCGGACCACCGCCATTTACTATGCTAGCAAGACGCTAGATGTAGCACAACGCAACTACGCTACCACCGAGAAAGAATTATTGGCGGTTGTATATGCTTTCGAGAAGTTTCGTTCCTATTTAGTAGGGGCGAAAGTCATTGTCTACACCGACCATGCAGCCATCCGTTACTTGTTGGCTAAGAAAGATGCCAAGCCACGCCTTATTCGGTGGATTCTCTTGCTTCAAGAGTTTGATCTAGAGATCCGCGATAAGAAGGGATCCGAAAATTCTGTTGCGGATCACCTCAGCCAGCTACCTGCATCTTCACTCGAGAAGGACGACCCACCCATAGACGATTCATTCCCCGATGAGCATTTACACTTGTTGGAGCGTTTGATAGACTTACTTACTTCACCCCACGATGGAGGTGAAGTATGGGGTGAGGGCACCTCCCACCTCGTTTGAGACACATCATGGTCCAGCTAGCGACCTTAAACCAAGCGCTTCTTGGGAGGCAACCCAAGGTATTGCTTTCTTTTCCCTTTTTCTAGTCTAGCTTAGATAGTTTTTGCTTTTGTTTTGCTTTGTTTTGTTTTTGGCATTCTAGACAGATAATAGGTGACATCTAAGGAAGGAGCATAACTAGAAGGACAGAAGATCGAGAATTTGAGAAGACGAAGTTTGACTGAGACACATCTCGGTTGCTGTCACAGCACCTCGACCGAGATGATTCTTGAGCAACCGAGGCGACTAGGGTTTCTGAAGAACCACCTCGGTCCGTACCACCTCGGTCCAGTCGAGACCATCTCGACCGAGGTGACAACAGTTCCAGAAAGGGTATAAAAGGGGGATTAATTTTCTCTCTCTTCCATTTTACCCTCCCTCGACCGCGGCGCTATACCTCACCTCGCTTCTTCGATTCTCGCTCATTTTCGAAGATTTTCGCTTCCAAATTGCGATTAAGGCATAGAGGATCCCAGTGCATCGTCGATCTACGAAGAAATCGAACCGATTCGGCCGAACGAGGTAAAACAAAACCGAAACCCTAACTCGCTGATTTCGCTTCGATTTGGGCTTTGGTTGCCCTTGCATTTGCTGAGAAAAGGATTAAGTACCCCATAGGAAGCAGTTGTAGTGATTTTGGGGGAAAAGAACTGAATTTTCTGAAGAAATTAGAATCCAGTTTTCCGCCTCGGTCCAGACGAGCTGTGCCTTGGCCGAGGTGATTCTTGAGTGTTGTCAGGCCGACCGAGGTGACCTGACAGTGACAGATGTGAAAATGAGTTCCGACAGACGCCTTACCCTTAGGGATAGATCCTCCCCTTCTTCCTCTTCTTCCCGACCCTATCGCTCGGTGATCCACGAGCGACACCGGGTCGATTATGAGCGTATTTCCGGCCGTCTAGTGATTGCACCTCGCTTCCTGGACGTGTCTGCTTTTGACTGTCTCCATGTAGATGGAGACCTTAGACGGATGATATCTACAGTAGGGCTAGATCAGTTTGCTGAGATCCGAGCCCCAGCCTATTTGGAGCCCACCCTAGAGTTCGTTAGCTCCTTCACCTACCTCCCCATAGAGCGTTCTGTGAAGTACCGGTTGATGAACCGGAACTTCATAGTTCCACTAGAGTATTGGAGGGATATTTTTGGTTTCCCTGCCCCGACAGCCGTTGATTTCCCTTCCCGATCTGTAGCTAGGGAGTTTTGGGGACAGATTGCCCATACTGCTGAGCACGCAGACAGATGGCGCCCTGGAGATTCCAGGGAGAGGGTCATCTTTCACTTAGCCTTTAGGTTAGCTCACCGCATCTTCAGTGAGACACTTCTGGCGCGTACTGAGACGCCCCAGAAGGTCCGACAGGGGGAGCTGTTCAGCCTATACTGCATGGTGATAGGAGGGATCCCCGACTTTGGCTTGATGTTGGCAGAGGACCTGCACAAGATCAAGGCCAAGGCAAAGGGAGACATCTGCTGCGGAGGACTTGTCACCCACATCGCCAACTATCAGGACATGGATCTCAGCGCTTGCACTATGGTGGCGGCTGCCAAGCCGCTTGGGCTGCAGGAGATGATCACTCGGCGGATTCTGGTTCCCCGAGGTCTGACTACACCGTACGTGGCTATGCCATGGGAGCTGATTGCACCGCAGGGGATCAGGTGGTTTGCCCAGTTTACAGTTTACGACCCTCATTATTGGCAGACCGCTTGGGCCCCACTGATGGAGGATTATAGAGAGGCAACAGCTGCCCCAGCTGAGGAGGAGGCAAATGATGAGGAGACAGCTGATGACAAAGATGGTGGAGTCCCGATGGATACAGGGACATATACTGCAGGGACTAGTGCACCGGTTATAGATCTTGGTGACGATGATACTGAGCCCCGGTACCTGCTACTTCTCTAGTGAGACCTGCTAGGCGTAGGACACGCCGACACAGAGATCCAGAGGCTCACCGTCGGATCGACGATCTGACGGATCAGGTTATTGATTCATATGCCGCTTTGTCACTGGATATTCGCGAGATGCAGGAGAGGCAGCATTACCAACACATGATGGCCCAAATTCAGTTTGAGCACGTCATGGGCTATCCGTTCGACCCGTCCCAATATCCGTATGTGCCACCACCACCACCACCACCTGATCGTGACTACTGAGAGCTGCATGATTTTCTTCCTTGTTTTATGCAATTCAGCTTATTATCCGGTGAGTATTTTATTCCTTAGACTTATTTTGACCCACTGGGACAGTGTGTCCTAAGTATGGGGTGTTTACTGATGTATTTGACTTATGTGATGTATGACTTTATTTGACCGGATATTTATTCATATTTATGCTTCACTTTTGCATCTATGTGTTTATCTGAGACTACATGCATACTTACAGGTTATTTGATTGAGAAAAACGTCGAAACTGAAAAAAAAAACTGGTTTTTTTTTAAAAAAAAATTTGACCTCGACCGGTGGAGTTTTGGCCGAACGAGGTGTTTGACCTCGGTTGACCTAAGAACACCTCGACCGAGGTAGGTTAACTGAGAGTTTTCGAAACGATTTTTGTGCTCCTTATCTGGATATGATCTGAGTGAAGACTTTGCTTACTGACTGGTTTTGAAATCTTTATGTGTTTGAAAGGTTTTATAATATGTTTAAGTTGCTAAATGCTTTGTTTGAAATTATTGGCATGTTTAATACTTTGTTTTTATCCAAATTATGTTGAATTTGAAAGTTGACACCGCAAGATAAGTTCTCTCACTTTCTTCTTGGAAAGACCAAGGCAATTCATTCTTCTCTCTTCTTCTTCTTAATCATGCTTAGCCCCTCATATACATTTTGCCTCCCTTTACCTATCCGGGAATTTGGAAGCAAGCAAAGTGGTGAAAGCAAGTGAAGTTAAAGTTGAGAAGTTGGCTGGAAGTGAAAGTGTTAGAAAATAATAATAGGTTTGGGGAAGTCAATCATGATGATGAGTAACTCGGCACCATTCATATAGCCGGGTGTTTGTGTCTTGCCAAAGTCGGATTGAGCGATATTCCTAACGGGTCATGGTATGTGCATCAAGGGTTTGATGCATCTCAAGAAATTGATGATTGCTGATTTCCTAGGCTTCGGTTATTGTGCACCTCTGTCCATGCATCCTAAAAAGTAAAGTAAAAGAAAAAGTGTGAAATAAGCAAAGCTTATTGGTGGAAGATGTTGAAAGTCAAAGTGAAAGTGAAGTATATCCTTTTCCCGAATTCTAGCACCACATTACCTTACATACATCCCTACCCTACACGTTTCTTGACCTTTCTTTTGGGAAGCCCTTGAGACCTCGAGCTTGTTGATTGACTTAGCGGTTTAAACTGGATTATGCATGATTAATTTCGATAATTATGACTTATTATGCATTCTATAATTTTATGCAAAGATGAACAACTTTCTTATACTTATAAAATGTTTTGATCATATTTTGATTTTAAATTCCATGAAGTATTCTCTTAGAGTGATGTATGATTGTTGCGCACTATAAAAATGTTTTGAAAGACTTTTCATTGATTTTCTTGACTATTAATCCATTCTATCTTGTCTTTTATATGCGGAACTTGCTTGGGGACAAGCAAGGGCTAAGTATGGGGTATTTTGATAGCATGAATTATAGTCTATATTTTGGGGTTTGTTTGGACGTTTTATCTTCAATAATCTGCATGTTTGTATGTATAATATGTGATTATATTACCATTTCATCTACCTTTGCGGGAATCGAGGTCTACACCTGGTTTTGTTGTAATCGTAGGTAAAATGGCACGTTTTGCATCAAAAAGGAGCAAAAGGAGCTATGGAGTCATTGGAGCTACATTCAGGAACATAAGGAACCATCCAGGAAGCATAGCCATGGATTAGAGATTCACTTTGGACCAGATTTGAGAGATTTCACTTTCAGTTGTGACTCACCTTGGTTGACCACAGATTCACCTCGACCGAGGTGATCCAGAGAAGTCGACTCGACCGAGGCGAACACCTGGGACGCGGCGGGAATATTTTATTCTTGGCTGAGATCTTTTATCTTTGGAAAGAGATCTTATATTTTTGGGCTTGGCTCCTAGAAGGAAGAAGATATACTAGATCATATATTTTACCTATTTTTATGGGAAGAGATCTTTCTAAGATATCTTATCTTTGGAGAGTAATTTTCCTATAAAAAGGGTTGGATTTCCCACAAATCCACATCATGCTATACCACCGATCAGGGTTTATACACCACAGCAGCCATACTCCAGTTGGAAGGTTTGAAGAACCTTTTTGAAGGTTGAAGGAAGATTGAAGTTTATAGCTTTTATAGCTTTTGAAGGGTTTTTGTAAGATTATCTTAGATCCCCTTCCTTGTTGTCTTGTCTTGTTGGATTTTTATCCAAGGAACGCTTTTATTGTGATATTTGATTAAGTTATTGAAGTCTTTTCATTAAATTCTTCTTGTTCAAATACTCACCTTCTTCCCATATATTTGATTAATACTTTCATGATGATGAGTGGCTAATCTATTTGTGTGATTCTAGGGTGATTGGCTGAAGGTTGTGGAAAAAACAATGATAGAATAATCTTAGATTCTAATAGGACCCTGAAAGTTCGAGTCTTTAATCTTAACCCTAAGCATCTCGCTCCGTCGATGAACATCTCGGCCGGGGTGAAATTTGGTTGACCGAGGTGACTTATCTGATCCGAAACTGAGAGTTAAGTGTTAGAGTTTGCTAAATCCTATTCTTATTACACCTTTCCTGATTCAATGCAAACTTAGGATGAGACTTACCCGGTAATTCCTTAGTTTGTGTACCTAAGATCATAAGTGTAGGTAATAAAGGTTTGTCCTTTATTGGGGTTTGAGTGTGCTTTCATCCCATCTTTGTGAGTTAGCCTGAGACTTACCCGGTAAAGGTTGATTCTATTCCCTTAGATGGTGTGTTAGTTTGAGGTTATAGTTCTTTATCTTAATTCCTTGAGACTTACCCGGTAATAGGAGTTACGGTTTAGGATTAGTGAGTAGTGAGACTTACCCGGTGATCTATTCCACTTTAGTAACACCTTCCCTATGCAAAAACCTCAGCTTTGTCCGCTTATCTTTAGATCTTGAGTTGGAACCACAACTAGATGCTTTAATCCCTAGAATTGCATATTTCCTTTATTGACTTCTATATCATCTTTGATTGTTTTGATTACTTTTGTGGTTAGTAATTACTAAAGCATACCGTAATTGGACTTTGTTTCACTAAGTCCCTGTGATCGACCCTTGGAATTCCTTGCTTTTACTACGATTGACCCGTACACTGCGGGTTCGCATCCTTGTTTTAAGCTTACGTCTAGGGTTATAAATTTAAAGCTTGCACACACCGTTTGGAGCGAACAAGGTATTTACAAAGTAGCTGTTTCCATATAATGAAATACATGTTGGAAGAATAATAACACCAAGAACTTTAATTGAACGAGGAAATCACAGAGTCGTAGTAAACTAAAGCACTTGAGTAAAAAAGCCGTCTAGATCAGGGTGCAAATCAACCAAGACGGTTCACTCCAAGGGTTACTCTGTACTCACACAAACCGTGCACTCGGTTTGAGCGAGTTAAAACTCTCAGATTATGTGAATAAGAGAAGAGATGAGAAAACGTATAGAAGGAAGAACAACTCTTTTTGTTTGTGTGTTCAGAAGAGAATTGGAGAGTTCATATTATATTCATAATATTGAACTGAAGGCACGAGATACTCGCCTTCTCTCTGCACTCTCCTTCTTTCTCTGTAAAGTTAGCTTCCTATAAAGCCTCTAACAAGTTAGGAGGAAGATCTATAAAAGGCGGATGATAGATGTACCGGCGAAAATTGCTATTTGTAGCCAAAACTACGCACGTGAAACGCATAGTTTCGTTTTTCAGCTCCGGAGTCTAACTACGCTTGTGGTGTGCGTAGTTGGAGCCGATGCAAAGCCGATAGGAGCCGATGAACTATGCTTATGGAAAGCGTAGTTGAAGTTGAATTTAATAAAAAAACACACCAACTACGCTATTGACAAGCGTAGTTGGAGTGATTTTTTTTAAAAAAAAAGAGCTTGAACTTTGGTTTCCATTACCAAAGTTGAATTAAAAAAAATAAAACACTCCAACTACGCATTCCAATAGCGTAGTTGAAGTTAATTTAAATAATCCAACAGTCATATTGCTTACGAGTACGCACCCCATTAGCGTAGTTTATAACATAGCCGTTGAAAAATGGTCATATTTGTAACGTTAATAATTTTGTCTATATATAGCATTTGTTATCTTATTTACTTAATAATTCAGTCATATTCTACAAAAAAAACTAAGAAGGAGGAGGAGGAGGAAGAAGATGAAGAAGAATGTCATCTAATGGTGCCGGCGGTATTTCCGACGATGATTTGCAAAATGAGGTATGTTTCATCGTATCTTTATATTAATAAAATTTTAATTCGAGATATAGATATATTTACAAGTTTTTAATATATATTTTAGCTTGTGAATGAAATGGAAAATCAACCCGAAATAGAGGAATTAGATTATTTGGATGTGTTTGGAGTTGAACAATATTTTCCGGATAAAAATTCTTTAGTTAATTGGGTTCGTGAGGAAGGTAGAAAACACCATATGGTGATGATCATATTAAAAATATTACAAGCCGGGAGATCACCAATATGGGAAGGTTGTATTGGTGTGTGAGAAATTTGGGAGGAGGAAGAGTGCGAAGAATGAAGATGTTGATCCTTCCAAAAGGTGTAGGTCGAAGACTAAGTGGAAGATTACCGTGGTTCACGGTAGTCACAACCACGATATTCTACCATCACTAGAAGGTCATTCATTTTCTGGTCGGCTTACGAACGAACAAACGCAAAAGGTGAGATCCAATTCTGCTTCTGGCATTAAACCGGTAAAAATTTTGGATATGCTTCGAAAGGAATATCCCACAAATGTCACATCTACACAACAAATTTACAACGCTCGGTATAAGTTGAGGATCGAAGATAGAGGCGGGAGGACGATTACACAACAAGCATTACATTTTTTTGGGTGAGCGCAATTATTACACGGATTATAGGATTCTTCCCGGGAAAAATATCATTAGTGATCTTATCTTGAGTCACCATATGTCAAGACATTGGTTGAGTATGTTTCCGTATGTCCTCGTGATGGACACAACGTACAAGACAAACCGGTTAGTACCTTATTGCACATTCATTAATGTCATTGTCTATAATTTATTTTTCTATTTGATTCAATTATATATATGATATTATGTACGAAATGCCTTTGTTGAAGGTGGTTGGATTCACTAGCACGGAAAAAACAGTTGGCGTCGCATTTGTACTCATGTCGAGGGAAACTACGGATCACTATGAGTGGGCATTGGTGCGTGTGAAGATATTATGTGGGGATTGGCTACCGGACGTGATTATGACGGACCGGGAACTAGCCCTTATCAAAGCCATCGGAAAGGTCTTCCCCAATGCAAAGCATATAACTTGCAACGTTCACTTGATACGAAACATTGAAGAAAATAGATGGTACAAGACACGTTCGGTTGCACAACAAAACAAGTTCAAACAAGATTGTATGGGTTTGTTCTCTTCACACTCTAGCACAACTTATGAGGAGAGGCTTCACAAGATGAAATTGAAATGGGGTGATAAGTGGAACCTAATGACCTATCTTGAGAATACTTGGTTGACAATGTTCAAGGAATGTCTTGTTCGATCATGGACGGATAGATATCATAACTTTAAAACAAGGACGACAAATAGGTAAGCAATATTCTCTTGTGTCTTATATTTATTGTTTTTATTTGTATTATCAAAACTTCAATATCTTGCATGTCGTAATCACAAATATTGATATATTGTTGTAGGGTTGAGAGTTCACACTCATTGTCAAAGAGTACTTTGATGTCACCACAAGGTGAATTTGACAATGTTGTTCAAAACATTGACTTGATGCTTGAAGATCAAAATCATAAAATTAGGGGTTCTTTGGAGAAGACACGTGAACTTCACATTTTAGAAGTAGAAGATAATCTGATGTTTGTGAGGGTCTTGTACCGGATATCTAACACATGCATGGAATACCTCATTGAGAATCACAAAAAAGCATTGGAGGGACAATACGATTCTGAATATCACGATTGGTATTGGAGATACACTTATGGAATTCTTTGTGTGCACGAGTTTGCAAATGTTATCCAAGCTGGTAGGCCGATTACTTTACAAGAGATACACAAATTTTGGTAGCAAATAAGGTGGGACCGGGTGAATGTCGAAGAAGATGAAGGACTCCAACCAACACCTATTTCTCTAGGTAAGCAAAATTATCTTGTGCACTATATTAATTGTTGTTATTGCTATTATTAAAACTTCAACATCGTGCATGTTGTAATCACAAGTAATGATATTTCTCTAGGAGATATCCTGTGTACACAAATGCATAACGATCATATGGAAGGAAAACTCAGTCAAGACCAGCTTGAAAACTTGGGTCATTATTACCACAACGTAAAGTACCCGGGGAGTTTAATGTTGAAGGAGCCAGATGTTGGGGTACTAAAAAAAGGAAGACCGAAGACCTCCACAACCCGAGATGCTTCATCATTTGAGTATGCCCGATAAGAAATGGAAGCTAGTTTAAGCAAGAGGGCATTACAAACTGGGCACGGTCATGAGAGAGAACCGAGGAGAGGATGTGGAAAAGGAAAAGCCGAGACATACGGTGCAAGTGAGATGATACCGAAAGAAGAAGATGTTGTTGGTACAAGAGAGGATACACAAGAGTCTGGAATAGCAAGTGGGAGTAGACCCCGGGATTTTATAGCTCGGGGGTTCAATTGGGGTGATCAAAACATCGACCCTTTTGATGTTGGCTTATGTGGATCGCGTAATTGATGTTCCAGGTGACGGACATTGTGGATATCGATCGTTTGCAAAGTTGTTGGGGTACGATGAGCATGAGTATATGAGGGTCCGGGTGGAGCTTGCTTGGGAGTTGACCGAGCACTTTGAAGTATACAGTCGCGCCTACAATGAAGAAGTACTTCAGACTCTAATTGACCAGGTTAATTACTCAATTGTAGTGTTGAGTATTTGATGAGGGTTCCCCTAGCTGCAATGGCATTCGCCACATTCTATCAAGTAGCACTTGCTTTGTTTAGTCGGGAAGATTCAAACACATTTCTCCCGATGATCAGGAGCTCGGTTGGTCAAGGGCCCCCATCTAAGGTCTATGCAATTGCCCTACTAAACGGCAATCACTTTGTCCCGGTGAGCTTTTATATTTACATGTTTTTATATATTTTTATATTGTTTAGTCTAACAATAGAATATAATTTATAGGTTTGGCTACGTCCGCAAGCACCTCTACCTCCCCCCATGCAACTTGGAAAGGTAAGGATCCAAGTGTGAAAGGCTTCAAAGTTCCGTTTGTAAAACAAATTGAGCATTATCGTTATCTTAAGCATAAAGATGCTAGGTGATGTATTGCTTTAGTAACCCTTTGAAGGGTGTTTTAGCTTGTTTTTGTTTTTAAGTTTGAACATTGATTTGCATGTATTTAAGTGACCCTCTCAAGGGTGGCTCAAACCAATCATAATAGTGCTCATCCACATCCCAAGCTGAAACCACCTCCTCGTGCTGAAAAATGTCATAGAGATGCTCATATCGAGTCGCCCAATGATGACCCTGTATGAACGTTAGCTCGTAACCACCCTTCCTTGGTTGCTTGCAACTCGCAGGCTCAATCAACCCTAGGATGGGAACACACTGCACACGCCCAAACTGTCTAAGGACTCTATCCGGCATGTGTGGCTCGTATCGCTCAAAATGCCCAATAAGCCCTCTATAACTGGAAAGGCGTAGAGGCCCCGTAACAAAGTCAATCGATCCAAAATGGGGTGAATATAACCTAAAGAGAAAAAAAAATCAAGTGTTAGTGTGCATTATAAAACTACAAGAAAAAAACCCCTTACATATACGTGTACATCCTCCGCTCTACATCGATCCAGCTGAACCCTGTACCATCGGGCACTCTCATCAGACTGCAAGCCATGAGGCCTCGGACCAGCCCGTAATGCAAACCGACATGATCCATGTCTATTGGGATCCGGATGCGAAGCACCTCGCAAAGCCGGAAAATAACACCATATCCAACACTACATTCATAAGTAAAAAACATGTAATGAAATAAAAATAAGATATACTACTTTAAAATATAAAAAATAAAGAAAATTATTAACTTTACCTGAAGTAGGACAGTGCATCCATCTAGCTGTGCACAACCGGCACGAGAGGCCTTCCCTAATTTCCTATAAAGATCGGCTAACACAGCCAAACCCCAAAATAATGCCCCGGTCCTCTCATGATCCCGCACGACATCTAACAAATGATGGTTCACCCGGTTTGTATACTTGTCCAAAAATAATGTCGAAGAAATCAGTATAAGCAGATATCCACTAGCCACGTGCTCTGGAAATAGGCCATCACGTCTCATACGTGTAACTCTCTCATCTAACAATCTAAGCTTGATCCCTCCCTCCTTTATTTGTTTTCTAACATCATCGCCCCCCATATCAAACATACCCTCAAACATAGCTATCAACGTATCACGGCTCGAGGTACAAGTGAGAATATCTCCATCTATCTGCAATCCTAAAATCTTCACGACATCGTGAAGCGTGATCGTGTTCTTGCCCCAAGGAAAGTGAAAGTTGTTGGTCTCCGGATACCAATGCTCCACAAAAGCAGATATCAAACTACAGTCAGCACTCTTGTAGTCGATCTCGTGCAAGCCGACGAGCCCAGTACGACGAGCAAACCATAACCAAGTCCTAGGATCATCCGACTACATCCTAACAACCTCAGTCCACTGGTCAACTATCGGGAGATGTCGATGAACACGAAAAACTCCCCTCTTGATACCCTCCTATATCTCGCTAGCCACATGTGTGTTATAATATTTTATGGTGTCAACAATCAAAGGGCCGGAGGCTTGGTCTCCTCCTCGGACCTCCTCAACGGGGTCGTCAACCCTAATGTCCTCCTCTAGAATCTCCCCCTCTCGAAGGAGTGGATCTGTGTGCACCTCCTCCTCTCGGAGGATTGGATCTTTGAGGACCTCCTCCTCAATTCTAGTGTCCTCCTCCACAATCCCGGTATCACCTAAGACCTCAACCTCCTCCTCCTCAACCTATTGTCCTCCTTCATAATCCCGGTATCACCTAAGACCTTAACCTCCTCCTCATCCTCAACCCTAGTGTCCTCGTCAACAATCCCGGTATCACCTAAGACATCAACCTCCTCCTCCTCCTCCTCAACCCTAGTGTCCTCCTTCTCATGCTCTCGTGGCTCATCAACCATCTCGGTAATAAGTACCCGAGTCTCATCAATACTAGGCTTACCAACTGAGCAAAGACGAACTGCTCTATCACGCCCTGATGCAGTAACAGGTCAACTCAAAATATTTCTATCAATTTAAAATACATATATTCAACAAATAAGCATATGACATTTGAATACGAATTCATATTCAAAGAGAATATTATGAAAGAAACACCAAGAGATTAAATCATCATTTCAAGTCAATCATTTGTATCCAATCATCAAACACAAGCATGGGAAGACAAAATCTCGACATTACACAACAACAATCAAAACATAAAATCCCGACATTACACAAGTAACAATATCTAATCATCATTTCAAGTCAATAATTTTATCCAAATTCAAATTCAATCAAATGTATCCAAATTCCGAGTATCAATTTCAATTTCCATTTAATTCAATCAATTCTATCCAAAATTGATTTAAACTTACAACAACACCAAATCATTCAATTCAAGCAATTGTGTCCAAGATCAATTCCGAGTTTCAGTTTCCATTCAAGAGACTCACCTTTCGTTTTTCACCCCTCATTGCTTGATTTTGCGGATGCGATTTTGATTTCTTCTTGCTCCACTTTCCAAAACACCAACAAAGAGGATACGAATTAATATGAATTGTCAACTTATTTCAAGTTGTTCAAATTAGGGTTCAACAACACAAAGATTTCCACCAACAGCTCTTTCAATTGCCGAATTGCAATTAGAAAACGAATTGAAATTAGGGTTCAAAACAAGAAGAAATCAATTAGGGGTTTAAGGTTCGAAAGGCCGAAGGGTAACATTGAACAGAGAACAGAGAGGAATGGTTGGCGGCCGAAGGGTAACATCGAACAGAGAGGAATGGTCAGAAGGCCGAAGGGTAACATCGAGCAGAGAGGAATGGTCAGAAGACAAACTGAAATAAGCAAAAGAAGAAGAAGCATCTGTAAACAGAGAGGAAGGGTGCGAAGGCCGAAGGGTAACAACTCGCTTTAATGGTCAAATTAGGGGCTTATGGTTCGAAATTGAAATAAGCAAAAGAAGAAGACGAAAACGGGCTAAACTTACCAGCAAAATGTCGAAGGTGCAGATCCGACTAACGCAACTCCGACGAACAGAAGAAGAAAGCAGCAGCGAATAGAGAACGCAACTCCGACGGCAAAAGGAAGAAGAAGGGCAACTACGCTATTGGGGCTGAAACGCGTAGATAGCTTTTAACACCTTAACTACGCTTTTGACAAGCGTAGTTGGAGGTTCCTTAAAAAAAGCCCAACAACGCTTCCCATAACCGAAGTTATAGTTTTTATAAAAAAAAAAATTCATCAGCTCCAATCGGCTCAGGACGGCTCTCCAACTACGCTTGTCAAAAGCATAATTCGAACTCAGATGCGAAAAGCGAAACTACGCACTTTGCGTGCGTAGTTGTGGCTACACATAGCGTTTTTCACCGGTACGTCTAAAATTCCCGCTATAAATAGGAAGTGTGACTTGTTCAGAAAAGAAGTTGAAGCAACCACTCAATTCTACTTTATAGCTTTTCCTTTTTAACTAGGAATAAAATAAGCTAATAAAGTACAAAGAGATAATGCTATTTTATTTGTGAATTATATGTCCAACAATCCCCCACATGATTCAAAGTTAATACCAGATGCTAAAAACAACGTTGATGTCTTTCGACTTGAATCAACAAAGGAAATATGAGAGTTTTGCGGTCTAATACAGTGCTTTTAAGGCCTAGCACACAACCCTTCATCGTATTTTGTTATACACCCCCATACGGGAATGAGTTCATTAAGAGACCAACAATCTTAACCTTCCAATTCAACAACACTAATAGAACTTTATAAGCATTAGATTATCATTTTCACCTTCATTTGACCTCATTGAACCACAAACTTTATCTTTGATAAAGTTTTTGGTTGGTATCCGGAAAAAACTAACATGACTTAGGCAACAATCCCATTTCTTTAGATGTGCCCAGGACCATACGTCCACACAAGCCTTTTGTCAGGGGGTCGGCCAAGTTCCTCCCTAATCTTACAAATTCCAAGGATAATACACCTGCTTCAATTAAACTGCGTATAACCTTATGGTGCATGCGTATGTGTCTTTTCTTCCCATTATACATGGTATTCATTGCTACCGGAATTGCAGCTTGAGAATCACATCTCATAGAGATAGCTGGACAAGGTCTCCCTATTAAAGGTATATCTGCAAGTAGATTTCTTAACCCATCAGCTTCTTGACATGCCAAGTCAACCGCAATTAGTTCTGATTCCATCGTGGAGCGAGCTATACATGTTTGTTTAGTAGACTTCCAAGCCACAACTCCTCCACCTAAAGGGAATGCATACCCACTAGTAGAATTTACTTCATCAAATTTAGATATCCAATTTGCATCACAATAAGCTTCAAGTATACACGGTGAACCAAAACAACATAAATTCCAATCCATAGTTCCTTTAAGATATCGCATCAACCGGTCAAGAGCTTTCCAATGGCTAGAATTTGGGTTATGTGTGTATCTACTTAGTATGCTAACAGTGTATACAATGTCAGGCCTTGTGCAGTTCATTGAATACATCACACTACCAATAATGTTTGCATAATTACACTGATTTACACTAGTACCTCTATTCTTCAATAAATGAAGTGAAGAGTCATAAGGTGACTTAACACTAGCTTCATCCCAATATCCAAATTTTTTAAGAATTCTCTCAGTATAGTGAGATTAATTTAGTGAAAACCTAGAATGAGTTTTAAGGACTTTTATTTCAAGAATAACGTCAACCTCTCCTAGGTCTTTCATTTCAAACTTGGAGCTCAAAAAGATTTTTGTTTTTATCAACAACATCAAGAGAAGTGCCTTGTATAAGCAAGTCATCCACATACAAGCATATAATAACACATTCAAGATCGTATATTTTAGAATAAACACATGTATCTCCAAAGTTAGAAACAAAATCATTTTCATGCAGCGTGTTATCGAGTTTCTCAGACCACTATTTAGGGGCTTGTTTAAGACTATAAAATGACTTAATCAACTTGCATACTTTTTGTTCTTGTCCAACGACTATAAACCCTTCTGGTTGGGTCATGTAGACTTCTTCATGCAAATCACCATTTAAAAATGCAGTTTTTACGTCCATTTGATGCACAACTAAATTATGAACAGAAGTTAGGGCAATCAATATGCGAATAGTAGCAATTTTTGTAACAGGGGCATAAATATCAAAATAATCTATTCCCATCTTAGAAACACCTTTCCTTTGCAAACCTCAGCTTTGTCCGCGTTACCCTTTGAGATCTTGAGTCGGAACCACAACTAGATGCTTTAATCCCTAGAATCCGCATTCCCCTTTACTTGACTTTACATCATCTTTGATTGCTTTAATTTGTGGTTTTTATTAATACTTGACAACCAATTATGTGCTTTGTTTCACCTAAGTCACTGAGATCGACCCCAGAAATTATTGCTTTTTATTACAATTGACCCGTACACTGCGGGTTCGCATTATAACGCCCACAAACTTAGGCGTGTTCTCGATATTTATCTTTCCGTATAATTATTGATATTTTTAATAGACTAAATAATTATATGAGTATATATATATATATACATATATTTCATATTCATATACGATCCGTTTAAATTATTATTGTAATCTCGTACATATTTTTTTGTACGAGAACGATTTCTATATCAGAAATCATACTATTACAAGTATATTTACATATACTTGATTTATATATTTTCCCCCAAATTATTTAACGGAAAAGTTCGAAAATATTTTTCAATCCGGAAATTTCGCTCCAATTAATTCGATCCGGTACGTTAATTTCCGATTCCCTTTATTTTTTATTATTTTCTTTATTCTCCTTTTTCCCTTCCCAGCCTTGGTTTTGTTACTTTTCTCTTCCTCCAGTTTGCTTGCTTGAGGAGTGAAGACCTCTGCTCTGCCACCCATAGGGCCATAGCTACAGCCCTACTCAGCTATCCCGACCCCTCGTTCCTCCCTCAACACTCACTCGATTTCTCCCCGACCTCTGAATGAGACTCTCAACCCTCAGACTCTCTTCCCCTGCTTCTTCTCAGCAACTCTACTCTGTAACCCCTCTCCCTCACACCATCTCTCTGTCCTTCCTCTCTCTCACTCAACCTTCGTCTCACCTTTGCCGGCAACCACATGAAAGTCGAGGATGCTCGGCCATCGCCTCGCCTGCCGGAGTGCTGGCCGCCTCCAATACCTTCTCCCACCGTTGCCTCGCACCCATCTGCAACCACCAGGAGGTAGCCCACTGGAGCCACCGGATATCGGAGCGCCTTGCCTGCTTCGACCTTGATTCAACAGTCGAAGCCAGAGAGAAGATGCCCAGCCTCGCGCCACCTTCGCCTCGCACCCGGCTGAATCTAGTAAGATGAGAAACCACCCCTTCCCCAGCCTTCTATTGCTTCTGCTGCTAGCCTGCAACCGCTTGGAAGCCACTAGGGAGAGCCACGCCGGGGGAAACGAGACCCCCATTTGGCCGCCAGATCTCTTGCAGCCGCTGCCAACGCTCCTCACTGCCGCCTGGAGCCTTGCCGGATCCATGGCTGCCGTCGCCGCCCTCTTCCTCCACACTCTCCCCTGCGTGTTGTTACTAGTGAAAGAGAAGCCTTAATTTCCATATTAAAATTGGGGGCCCTCATTTATGGTATAATTACATATTGGAACCTATCTTTTGTATTTATAATTAATGGCCCATATTTAGGTTTTATGCAATTATGCCCTGCTGGAATTAATTACAAAAAATGGCCCAAGAAATTAATTACGAATAATCTCCCCTATTTATAAAATTGTATTAATTGGCGAAAAATGTATTTATGGGTTTTAAATTTGGGATTTACTTGAATTATATTCTTATGATTATTTATACTATATATATTGTCTTTGTTGGATTTATTTCGGATTTATGATCCAAAGTTGTTTCGGGAAATGGCCAAGTTTCGAGAGTTTTCTTTAGTTGCCCGGGAAGTTGTTTTGGTTTTGACCCGTATTTATAAATTGTTGTGATCACCCCGGAAAATGCTTTGTGAGTTTTACCCTTGTTTTGAAAGAGAGGCTTCGTTAGATTTTTATATGCGTTAATCTCCCTTCCAAAATTAGCGTTTAAGCTAATTTTATGTAGGTTTGGTTTTAGGTCCGGAAGCGCCCCGATAAAGGCCTAACGAGTCCAAGTTTGACATCCGTCTTGACGTCGTGTGAGTATTCTCTTCCTCGATTCAGTTATGTTTAGTATTAGAATTATGTTAGGTTGGATAATCTAGCATAACTTAGAGTGAATATCAAGTAGTGGTTTGAACCTTAGGTGAGTTTTGAGGATTTATGATCGTTATAAAGCTTGAGGTGTTATTATCTTGTGAGGATTGTAAGGCGTTGAGTGTTTGGTTGATCTTGTGAGCTTATGAGGATTGAGATTATGGTTATATGTTTGTTGAGATTATGGTGACTAGGACGAGAGTATCCTAGCATGTGTTGTGATGCTTATGACCCTGTGAGATCGTGAGGATTAGGAGGTTGTTATCCTATTATGGTTATAGTTTATGATCTTGCGAGATCATTGGGACTAGAAGTCTTAGGACTTCTAGCATGTGAGAGAGATGTTGATCGTGCGCCTTTTGACAGGCGTTGAGTGTCTTCCTGTGGGAAGCTGAGAGCGGGATTATCTTTGGGATGAGGTAAGTCTTCGGACTTACTTAGCTCGTATTCTCTGTATTAGTTTCAATGCGTGTTTGGTGGTGTGTGTTTATTGTTATGTGTGTGTTTATTGCTTATGTTATAACATCTAAACCGGTAATAGGACCACCGACTTTATATGTTTATATTTGGCCCAAGTGTATGATAACGGGCGGTGACCGCTTGTCCAGTCCAAAATGGGGATGACTGGGAGGTGCCTTGCGACCAGCCCATCGGGTGATGCTGATCCGCATCAAGTACAAACCCGTATGGTGAAAGGGGACAAGGGCGAGATCTTTTAGATTCTCGTGTCACAAAAAAAGTTGAATTAGAACGGGATATGACCTAATAATAAAAAGATAATAAACCGGATTTTGTATTTTGGAACATGTTGTGTGTTTATGATGCCTTATGTGTGTGTGTGCCAATATCATGATGCTAATGCCTTGAATGCTAGCTAACGGTTTTATACCGATATTGTTGTAGTTGCCTTGCAGGTTAGGAGCGAGACCGAGAGATCCGGAAGAGTGGGCAGCCGGGGTCCGTACATTTTAGGATGGGTTTTGGGAGTTGTGTTTATGTATTGTTTAGGGTATTATGTATGTCGCGTGTATGGTGGTTGCCTTTAGCGTTGTATCTCGGCTGAAGTCTTTCGTTGTTTTCTTTTGGGGTTCATATCATTGCATTAAAATGAATTTCGGTTTTGCCTTTATTTGTGTCTTGTTGTAAGATCCAGTGAAATTGTTGCCAGGCTAAGGGTCGGGATCCATTGTGAGGTCCTAACCCGTAGCGCTCCGAATCCCGTGGATTCGGGGTGTTACACGCATCTTTGTTCAAGCATACTTATTGGGTTATAAATTTAAAGCTTGCACACACCTTTTGGAGCGAACAAGTTTTTGGCACCGTTGCTGGGGACTTGGTCTAGACCGGGCCGGTTGCGGTTGTCTTTTGGAGCAATTGCCCTTGTTGCTACTAACCACTCTACTTGAGTGTTTTCGCAGGATCTTTTTCTTAGGTTTATGCGAAGAACCCGTGCTGGCAAGGAAATCGTTCCTTACGATCCCGAACCAGAAAAGACATACAAACGACGCTTGAAAGAAGCTAAGATGGCCAATCAAGGAGATTGTGATCTTGAGGCCGAATTGAAGGAGGCGCTGGAACAGCTACGCCTCAATAGGGAAGAACTGCAACGAGAGAAGGAAGAAACTCGCGCAAGAACGGAAGCGATCGAAGCAGATATGGCGGCTCTAAAAGACCATTTCTGCCTCGACCGATCCCAGATCCTCGGCCGAGGCAGGACCCAGCTCCAGATGCCCCGACCGAGATACATCCACCTTGGATGCCTGTCCGAGATGTTCTATTTGCTGGAATTCCACAAACCCTAGGACAGCGGATGGACCCTAACCAGCAAGTGAGGCGTCCAGGAGTCAACCTAGGTGGCCCAACTGAGCATGATTACGAACTTCGACCGCAAGTTCTATCCATGATCCGCCAATGCCAGTTTGGAGGTTTAGAGAGGGAGTCTCCGCATCAGCATTTGCAAAACTACGAGATTCTAATGGAGACCTTGAGACCTTCAAGGCTGGAAAACAATAACTACAAGCTAAGGCCTTTTTACTTTTCTTTGAAAGACAGGACGCTTACTTGATATCAATCTCTTCCACCTGGAAAGATCAACACTTGGGAAGAGATGACTACGGAGTTTCTAACAAAATTCTTTCCCCCCTCCAAGACCGCTGAAATGAGAGGGAAGATTAATGCATTCATCATGAAGGACAAAGAGAGTTTGTCCAAATCATGGGAGAGATTCAAAGATGTTCTATTGGATTGCCCACATCATGGGATTCCAAAGATAGAATTGTTGGAGATATACTTCAAGGGAGTGGATGGAGCTACTCAATTCAATCTTCAACTACTTTCCGCCGGTACATTCATGGATATGCCGATAGACGAAGCTTGGGAGTTCATTGAAAAGCAAGCTTCGCATATGGAGAAGTATTGACATCAAGGAGCCGAAAATGGAGTTAAGAGGGTTAATTTCCAAGACACTCTATCAAATGATAATCAACTCATCTCCCTTAAGAACGATGTGAAGCAATTAAAGGACCTTTTGATGGCTCACACAAGGAAGGAAGATGGAGGAAGAAACAACAACCAAGGGTCACGGAACAACAATTACAACAACAATAGAGGCTCCAACAGCAACAATTGGAGATCTAATCAACAAAATTCGGGTAATCCTTATGCCAAATCTAATAATTCTTTTAACCCCTCTTCTTCTTCTTCTTCTTCTACTTCATTAAAGAGCCAGGAGCCTGGATCAAGTTCGTCCCAGCTAGAGAAGAAAGATCCAGTGCTGGAGGCCATCTTAATCAAACTCAACGCTATGGAGACGTCCATGACTTCATTTTCGAAGGCACAAAAGGCCTTAGAGCAACAATTCTTTAATAAGGCGAATGAAGCGCCAAGAGATCCAAGGAAGCTCCCAGCAAGGACAAGGAGCAACCCAAAAGGACATATTATGGCAATAACGACGAGAAGTGGATTAAAAACTGCATATCTAGTACCTCGGTCGGTGCAGTACAGACGAAGAACACCTCGGTACAGGACCAAACAAGGAACACTTCGACCGAGGTGCCAACCGAGGTGGAGTCCCAGAAAGGAAAGGAGAAATCCGAAGTTTATGTTCCATCTCCTGCTTATAAACCACCACTTCCATTCCCTCAATCAAGGGCCAGAGCACATCTAGACAAACATTTTGGTAAGTTCCTTGACTTGATGAATAAACTACACATTAATATCCCTTTCCTTGATGTTATTCTAGGGATGCCCGCCTATGGAAAGTTCTTAAAAGAAATTCTATCAAGTAAGAGGAAGTTGGAAGACTTTGGAGAAGTCAAGATGATATCTAAATCCTCGGAGCTCATTCAAATCATGAAGGAGAAGATGCCACCCAAGTTAAGAGATCCCGGTTTATTTTGCATTTCCATTCAAGTTGGGGATGTAACTTGTGAGGCGTTGTGTGATCTAGGAGCCAGCGTGAGCATCATCTCGCTGGAACTATGTTAGAAGATCGGTCTTGGAGAGCCCAAACCGGTGAAGATAAGGTTGTACATGGCGGGTCAATCCATTACCCATCCCGTGGGCATTTTGGAAGATGTTCCCGTCAAGCTAGGTAACTTCTGTTTACCTATAGACTTTGTAGTACTTGATATCACCAGTACAAAACACGACTCTCTTGGGGATACTTTCTCAAGGGTTAAATAAAACCGCCTTAAATTAAAAGTACTCTCAGCGGTTTTTTATTTAACCCCTGTTAAACTCTTTTTATACTTTTTTTAAAATTTATTTAAAGTACTCTCAAGAGTTTTTGGTAACCCACTAGAAAACTACGAATTATAAGCGATAGATTGAAAAAACTCTCGGCGGTTTTTTATTGAGTCCCCTAGAAATGTTTTGGTATTGGCGGGTCTGTTCGAGTTGGGACAGACTAGACGTTCTTTTTTTAACAATCACGATTTAGGGCTTGGAGACACTCCCTCTTCCTCAACCACGATCTCCCTATTCCTCCGGTGATTCTCTGCTCCAATCCACCGTCTAAATCCCCGTTCATGTATAATTTCACCTCTCTATTCGACAAATTCCTAGTCCTCTCCCGTGTCTCCCCCACTTTTTTTACTCTCACTGCGCCGACGATCTCCGACTTTTCTCTCTGGCCGATTTCGCAAAACCGTTGGATTTTTAGGAGGTGGTACTCGTTGGTGGTACTTCGAAGAATCTCGACCCTCTAGTCTCCAAGATTTGCAATTCCTATGTCCATTTCACCTCTTTATTCGAATCCATTGTACGTTTAGGTTTTTAGATTTCTCTCGTGTTTCATTTTTCTGCATTTTTTTCTTTGGTTCAGGATAGGAGATGGTTTGATTTTTTTTATACATGGTGTAGGAGGTTCCAAAGGTTTTGCTATCCGTTGCCAATCGACCTGTGTTATCTTACATGTTAGCTTTTGGAGCAAAGCAATCTCAGAACCTTATAATGGTCCGATTTTCATTCAGTTGCCTTTGCTTCCATGTGATTTGCCCCCAATTTGATAATTGTGCCTTTACTTTTTTTTCAGCTTCAAATTAAATAATTATAGTGGTTGGTTTTTGTTTGACTTCTAGCATTTTCTTTACTGATTGTTTATATATTTTGATGCTGATTTGTAGGTTGTAGAAGGTGAAGCAATTGTTGTTCTTGTTGGTAGATGTATATCAAGTGCTTATCTTGACCGTCTTCACATTGAGGTATTTCCTTAAGTTGTATGCCCACTTTTTTTATTTACAGAACCCTCAAGTTACTATTTATTTTCTTATACATTTGTTGTTTGGTTGATGACGATGGTCATAATTTTGTTGATGATTTGATATTTGGATTTAGATGATAAGTAAATAAAAATATATTAAGGACTTGAAGTACATTATTTTTCTTTACAAGTGGTTCAGGTAATCACTAGTATATGAAAGCTTATCTACTATTTTCTTGGTTTAGTATGTGTAGAACTAGATGTGTCTGGATTGGAACCCACATACAAGAGCAATTGTCCACATTCAAAATTTTCTTATTACAAAGAGCATGTTCAATGGACTATAATGGGTTATAAGACTTACATTGGACTCTTTTTAGTACTTCAGAAATATTTTTTGTCAGTACAACAGAAGATAATATTATATGTTGTATAAACTTTTGAGCTCATACTTCTTTGGCCTATCCTTGATTCTGAGAGATTATGGTCGTCAAAATAGAAACATTTTGACATTTCTTGCATATTATCATTTTAGATTTGTTTTAGGTAGGCATAGTTCTTTGGTTCTCATTGACTCACGGTGGAATATACTACTCTAAGAATATATGTTATTTGAAATATTATTTTCTTTTCTCTTTGTCATGCACTATTATAGCATTATGAATGATATCCTAAATGAGTGCCCAGATATCTATTTCCATATTGATAATTGAGAAATTATTTATTTCTTGAAGGTGACAGTTGTTTTTGAAGAAATTGGGACTGTTGATGCCCTTCGAGCAATATCACACCACTTAACAACTAGCAACATTTTGGTGAGTATCATTACTTATTGCTCATGAACCCTAACATGTTATGAGTGCTAGGAGTCTATCACTAGGATATAAACATGGAATATTTGGTGATTATTTGATGTTTTAGTAGCGAGTAGAGGAGATTGGTTGCCAATGTAGATTTTTTTACCAGTGTAAAAGGATTTAGCTAATAGAAGCCATTTGGTAAGTGTTTTACTTGGTTCCTTTCATTGGAAAGTTCTTTTCTTTGCCAAAAGGCATGTTAATATATTATTTTCTTTTCCAAACTTAAAAAGTGATATGAGTACTTTTTGCCTCCTAGATGAGCTCGAGTATCTTGCTTAATTTTCTCCATGTCATAAATTCCAAACAAAATTACATTCCACATTGTTCAATTTTATTGAGGAGTTGTCAATTCAGATACTTTGTGTAATAATTAACTATTACTTCTTTACAGGTAGGGAGTGGTGATCTTGTCTGCGATGTTCCACCTAGAGCAGTTGCAGCTGTGCATAGACGATAAGATGCGATTGTAATCGCAATGCTTTTTTGAGCTCTTGTTAGTGGACCAGCCGAGTCTAGGTCCTCTGGTGGTAAAGACAAGGTCAAGAAACTAGCTCAATGTGATATTATAGGACTAGACCCCACTGAACAAGTTTTGCTACACATAGCCTCATATTAGAACTTTTGGTGGATGTTGTTAGCTGATGCATCCTCTGGCTCCTCTGTTGATGTTTGATACTAATCTTTTTTTTTTATACTTAATGAGTAATGTTTGATACTTAACAAGTTATTTCATTTTTCCGCCTTTTGATTTATTTTTATGCAATTTGATCAATTTAATTTTTTTACATAATACTCTATGACCTTTAATAAACACCATGAAAGGGACATTCCAAGGTGTTTATTAAACGTAATCGATTGTAATTTTTTTTTAAATTATCATAACTTCTCAGGGGTTATTTAAAAAACTCCCTAGAAATATTTCTCATGAGTGGATACATGCTCTCGGGGGTTTTAAAAAACCCCTGAGAAACATTTCTCAGGGGTTTTTTAAAAAACCGCCATCCTTCCCAATTATTTCTCAGGGGTTAAAAATAACCCCCGAGAAATATCTCTCAGAGAGACGTATAAAGGGGACGCAAAAACCGCCTTCTCCTTCAATAAAAAAACCCTTGAGAGAGCCTATTTTTGTACTAGTGTATACCCGCAGATTATCCTATTCCTATCATTCTCGGGAGACCATTTCTAGCAACCTCGAGTTGCAATGTGGATTGTAAGAATGCCAAGTTGAAATTCAACGTTGGCGGAGACCAAGTGGAGTTTGCATTGCTTGCTGCAATGAAAGGAGAGCCGCTGGAGGATGACATCTTCAACATCTATGATGAAGAAGAATCAAGAGAATTAGTGAGCTCTATCCTTATTAATGACCCTCTTGAAAGGGTTCTTACTTTTAGCTTAATGGAGGAAGTTATAGATGCCTCTTGTGATGCAGATATACGGAGCTTAAAGACACTGGAAGTAGATCCATCAGCTAAGATTGAGAAACTAATCCAGGGGAAGAGAAAATCAAGTTTCGGTCCCAGTTCAAGTACCTCGACCGAGGCACTTTCTGGACCAAGCGAGGTGTTCTTATCTGAAGAACACCTCGGTCACTCACCTCGGATGCCAATCGAGACGTCAAGCGAGATGTTTGCAACCGAGACTTCTGAAAGTCCAGTTCTGCGATCCAAGTCTACTTTACAGGAAGAAGGAAGCAAGGATCCCCCTCAAAAAGCACCCCCAGTTGTGGAGCTTAAACCTCTTCCAAATCACTTGAGGTATGTTTTCCTTGGACCGGATTTTACATATCCCGTTATTGTAAGTACTTTCCTTTCCGAAACTGAATTATCTAAACTGATGTATGTCTTGAGAAAACATCAAAAGGCTATGGTGTTAAGCCTTCTTTCTGCATGCATAGAATACTAATGGAAGATGACCATAAGACTTCACGGGAACCTCAAAGACGGTTGAATCCGATCATGAAAGAGGTTGTGAAGAAAGAGATTCTTAAGTTGTTGGATGCAGGTATCATATTTCCTATCTCAGACAGCAAATGGGTGAGCCCAGTGCATGTAGTCCCGAAGAAAGGAAGAATGACCGTTGTAACGAATGCGAACAACGAGTTGATTCCAACTAGGACCGTCATAGGCTGGAGGGTATGCATCGATTACAAAAAGTTGAATACGGCCACTCGGAAGGACCATTTTCCACTTCCCTTCATCGATCAGATGCTCGAACGGTTAGCTCAACACTCTCATTTCTGCTATCTAGATGGTTATAGTGGCTTCTTTTAGATTCCTATCCACCGGATGATCAAGAGAAGACCACTTTCACTTGTCCCTGGGGAACGTTCGCTTATCGGAGGCCATTCGGATTGTGTAACGCACCTGCCACTTTTCAGCATTGTATGATGGCTATATTTTCAGAGTACATTGAAGAGATCATGGAGGTATTCATGGATGATTTCTCGGTATATGGTTCCTCTTTTGATAATTGCTTGTCTAACCTTTCTCTTGTACTTCAACATTGTGAAGACACTAATCTTGTTCTGAATTGGGAGAAGTGTCACTTTATGGTTAGTGAAGGGATTGTACGAGGACACCTCGTTTCCAATCGAGGTATTGAGGTCGATCGAGCTAAGATCGAGACTATTGAGAAACTTCCTCCCCCTTGTTCTGTTAAGGGTGTGCGGAGTTTTCTCGGGCATGTAGGTTTCTACAGGAGGTTCATCAAGGATTTTTCGAAAATTTCTAAACCACTAACTAAACTCTTGAACAAGAATGTTGTTTTTGAGTTTTTGCAGGAATGTCTTGATGCTTTTTACAGGATAAAGGAAGCGTTGATTACCGCTCCCATCATTCAACCTCCCGATTGCACCTTGCCCTTTGAGGTCATGTGTGATGCTAGTGATGTGGCCGTAGGAGCGGTACTAGGACAAAAGAAAGATGGCTGGACCAATGCCATTTACTGTGCTAGCAAAACGCTAGATGCAGCTCAACAAAACTACGCCACCACCGAGAAGGAGCTCTTGGCGGTTGTATATGCTTTTGAGAAGTTTCGCTCTTACCTAGTGGGAGCGAAAGTGATTGTCTACACCGACCATGCAACCATCCGCTATTCGCTTGCTAAGAAAGATGCAAAGCCGCGCCTCATTCGTTGGATTCTCTTACTTCAAGAGTATGACCTAGAGATCCGCGATAAGAAGAGATCCGAGAATTCAGTTGCGGATCACCTCATCCGGCTACCTCCCTCCTTGCGCTAGAACGATGACCTACCCATAGACGATTCGTTTCCCGACAAGCACTTGTATTTGCTGGAACGCTGGATAGATTTCTTTCTCTCATCCCATGATGAAGGTGAAGTATGGGGTGAGGAATCCCTCCATCATACTTAAAGATGACGTACGGTCCAGCTAGCGACCTTAAACCAAGCACTTCTTGGGAGGCAACCCATGGTATTGCTTTCTTTTCCCTTTTTCTAGCTTAGTTTTAGTTAGCTTTTGTTTTGCTTTGCTTTGTTTGTTTTTGGCGTCCTAGACAGAAACCAGGTACTCTCTAAGGAAGGATTACAACTCAGGAACACAATTGAAAGGACAGAAGTTTGAGAAATCGAGAAGACGGAGTTTGACTGAGACACATCTCGGTTGTTATTGCAGCGCCTCTACCGAGATGTTCTTGAGGCAACTAGGTCTGACAATCTAGTCAACCACCTCGGTCCGGTCGGGACCACCTCAACCGAGGTAATATTAGAATCAGCGAGGGGTATAAAAGGCGAATAAATTTCTCCCACTTCCCTCCTAACACCCTTCTCGAACGCGGCGCAATCTGACCTCATTTCTTCGTTTTTCACTCATTTTCCACGATTTCTGCTTCGATTCCACAAAGAAAAGCAAGAGGATCAGATTGCAAGCAACAAACTGCAGGATAAACGCTTCGAATCGGCCTAATTTGGGGTAAACTGTCAAAAACCCTAACTTCCCTCTCTTTCACTGGCTTTGGACAAATCCGGCTTTGTTTGCCGATTGTTATTGTTGAAAAGAGTATAAGTACCCCATAGGAAGCATTTGGTTGTGATTTTGGGGGAAAAGAACTGAAAATCAGAGAGAGGAAATCGAACATCACTTTGCCTCGGTCCAGTCGACCTGTGCCTTGGCCGAGGTTTTTCTTCGTTCTGTCAGACCGACCGAGGTGATCCTGTCAGCCAAAATAAGTTCCAGATCTGATCGCCAGCTTGTTCTGAGGGATTTTGCTAGTGGTTCCTCACTTTCTTCTGCTTCCCGCCCTTCCATTCCGGTGATTCATGAGCGTCACCAGGAGGACTTTGACCGCATATACGGGCGACCCATAGTTGCCCCGCGTTTTCTAGACGTGTCAGCTTTTGAGTGCCTCCACGTGGCAGAGGATCTGAGGAGGATGATCTCTATAGTAGGGCTGGAGAGCTTTATGGAGATTTGAGTTCCAGCCTACCTTGAGCCCACCACAGAGTTTGTGAGTTCCGTGACTCACGTCCCTGAGACGAGGAGCATCAAGTTCCGGTTGATGAACCGGAACTACATTATACCATTGGACCACTTCAGGGATATCTTCGGCTTCCCGACTCCTATAGTTCCCGACTTTCCTTCCCGAGCAGTGGCTTGACAGTTTTGGGGGCAGATTGCCCATGTGGTGGAGCATGCAGACAGATGGAGACCTAGAGACTCCAGGGAGCGCATCATTTTCCACCTAGCTTTCCGTCTTTCCCACCGCATCTTCAGTGAGACCCTGCTGGCGCGTACTGAGACGCCCCAAAAGATTAGACAGGGAGAGCTGCTCAGTTTATTTTGTATGGTGACAGGTGGAGTGCCTGATTTTGGAGGCATGCTAGCTGAGGACTTGCACCAGATCAAGGGCAAGTCCAAGGAAGACATCTGCGGTGGAGGACTGGTGACTCATATAGTGAGTTACATCGGTTTGGATCTGAGTGCTTGTACAGTGGTGGTGGCTGTGAAGCTGCTAGGACTTCAGGAGATGATCACGAGGAGGATTTTGGTTCCTCGTGGACTCACTACACCATATGTAGCGACGCCTTAGGAGCAGACTACCCCTCAGGGTATCCTATGGTCGGCACAGTTCTCAGTTTTTGATTCACAGTACTGGTCTTCCGCCTAGCTCCCCTACATTCAGGATGCATGTGATGTTGACATTATTGCTAAGGAGGGAGAGGACGATGATGGAGGAGCTGCCATGGAGACCGGTACTGATACCGCCGGTCCTAGTGTGCTAGTTGTCGATCTAGACAACGAGACTACAGAGGAGGAGTCAAAGGCACCACCACAACCTGCCAGGCGTAGAGTCCGACGACTGAGAGACCCAGTAGCTCACCGACGGATTGACGACCTGACGGATCAAGTGATCAACTCCCATGTAGCTTTGACACTAGAGATGCTGGAGATTAGAGAGAGCCAACACTACATGCAGAGGATGATGGAGATCCAGTTTCAGCACATGATGGGACATCCATTTGACCCATCTCAGTATCCCTTTGCCCCATATCCACCACCACCACCAGTAGACGAGGACTAGCAGCATGGATTTTCTTTATTTATTATTTATGCAGATCAGCTAGGTCTGGTGAGTACTCTATTCTTTGACTTATTTTGAGCCATTGGGACAATGTGTCCCAAGTATGGGGTATTCGGATGTACTTATTTGACTTATGTGTATGTTTGTATGACTCTTGATCGATATTTATGATTTTATCTTGCTCTATGTGATTATCTGCTATTACATGCATGCATACAGGTTTTTGTTTGAGAAAAACGTCAAAAACTGGTTTAAAAAAATTTATGACCTCGACCGGGACGTTTATGGCCAAACGAGGTTGAACACCTCGGATGACTAGAACACCTCGACCGAGGTGGTTTAACTGAGAAGTTTTCGAAACTATTTTGTTCTTCTTTTCTGGATATGACCTCAGTGAAGATTTTTGTTTGCAGATTAGCTTTGGAATCTTTATATGCTTGAAAGGTTTTATGATATGTTTAAGTTGCAAAATGCTTTGTTTAAAGTTTTGGCATGTTTAATTCTTTGTTTGTATCAAAATTATGTTGAATTTGAAGGTTGACACCACATGATGAGTTCTCTCACTCTCTTCCTGGAAAGACAAAGGCAATTCATTCTCTTCTCTTCTTCTTCTTGATCATGCTTAGCCCCTCATATATATATTTGTCTCCATTTACCTATCCGGGAAGTTGGAAGCAAGCAAAAAGAAAAGCAAGTGAAAATGAAGTTGAAATGTTGGCTGAAAGTGTAGAAAGAAACATTAGGTTTGGAGAAGTCAATCATGATGATGAGTAACTCGGCACCATTCACATAGTCGGATGTTTGTGTCTTGCCAAAGTCGGATTGAGCGATATTCCTAACGGGTCATGGTATGTGCATCAAGGGTTTGAGGCATCTCGAGAAATTGATGATTGTTGATCTCCTAGGCTTCGGTTATTGTGCACCTTTGTCCATGCATCCCAAAAAGTAAAGTAAAAAAAGTGAAAATAAGCAAAGCTTATTGGTGGAAGATGTTGTGATTCAAAAAAAAAAGTGAAGTAAGATCCTTTTCCCGGATTCTAGCACCACATTCCTTATATACATCTCACCCCTACGCGTTTCTTGACCTCTTTTGAAAAGCCCTTGAGACCTCGAGCTTGTTGATTGACTTAGTGGTTTAAACTGGATTATACATGATTAATTTCGATAATTATGATTTATTATGCATTCTATGATTTTATCAAAGATGAACAACTTTCTTGTATTTATAAAATGTTTTGATCATGTCTTGATTTTTATTTCCCATGCAGCATTCTCTTAGAGTGATCTATGAGTGGAGCACACCACAAAAAGGTTTTTGAAAGGCTTTTCATTGATCTTTTCTGACTTATAATCCATTCTATCTTGTATCTAAGATTTGGAACTTGCTTGGGGACAAGCAAGGGACAAGTATGGGGTATTTTGATAGCATGTATTATAGTCTATATTTTGGGACTTGTTTAGACGTTTTATCTTCAATAATCTGCATGTATGGATGTATATTATGTGTTTATATTGTTGTTTCATCTACCTTTGCGGGAATCGAGGTCTACACCTAGTTTCGTTGTAATCGTAGGTAAAATGGCATGTTTTGGACTAAAATGGAGCTCAGGAGTCATATGAGCTACATTTTGGAGCTTAAGGAAGAACCCAGGAAGCATGGAACTAATGAAGAAGATTTACTTTGGACCAAATTTGAGAGATTTCACATTCAGTTGAAGAGTCACATCGGTCAGCTACAATACCACCTCGACCGAGGTGACCATGAGGAGCGCCCCGACCGAGGCGGATACCTTGTCGCCGGCGAGATCAAATTTTTTGGCTGAGATCTTTTAATTATGGAAAGAAGATATCTTATATTTTTGGGCTGGATTTCTGGAAGGAAGTTAAGATATTCAGCCGATTTATTTGGATATATTTTATAGGAAAATATCTTTTAAGATATTATTATCTTTGGAAGATAATTTTCCTATAAAAAGGGTTGGATTTTCCACAAGTTCAACCATGTTTAGAGGCTGAGAACAATCAGCAATTGAGAGATTTTCTGGAGGTTTTGAAGGAAGGATTGAAGATCAAGGAAGGAAGGATTCATAGTTTGAAGTTAGCTTTAGAGGGAGTTGTAAGACTTTCTTATATTCCCTTTTTGGTTTATTGTCTTGACTGATTTGTGATTGAAGGAACGATGTTTTATTGTTATTTGATTCAGTTATTGAAGCCTTTTTCTTAAGGTTTTCTTGTTCAAATATTCATTTCTTTCCCATATATTTGATTATTGTTAACATGATGATTGTTGGCTAAGTTTCTTTTGCGATTCTAGGGTGATTGGATGAAAGTTGTGGGAAAGACGATGATAGAATGATCTTAATCCCAACAGGACCTTGAAAGCTCGAGTCTTTTTTCTTAACCCTAACACACCTCGCTCAGTCGATGAACATCTCGACCGAGGTGGAACTTGGCTGACCGAGGTGAACCTTTTCTGATCCGAAACTGAGAGTTAAGTGTTCTAGTTTGCCAAATCCTATTCTTATTACACCTTTCCTGGTTCAATGCAAGCCTAGGATGAGACTTACCCGGTGATTCCTTTGCTTGTTTACCCAAGATCATGAGTGTAGGTAATAAAGGTTTGTCCTTTATTGGGGTTTGAGTGTGTCTTCATCCCATTCTTGAGAGTTAGCCTGAGACTTACCCGGTAAAGGTTGATTCTATTCCCTTGGGTGGTGTGTTGGTTTGAGATTATAGTTCCTTTCCTTAGTACCTTGAGACTTACCCGGTAATAGGAGCTTCGGTTTGGGATTGTGAGTAGTGAGACTTACCCGGTGATATATTCCCATCTTAGAAACACATTCCCTTTACAAACCTCAGCTTTGTCCGCGTTAGCCTTTGAGATCTTGAGTCGGAACCACAACTAGATGCTTTAATCCTTAGAATCCGCATTCCCCTTTACTTGACTTTACATCATCTTTGATTGCTTTAATTTGTTGTTTTTAGTAATACTTGACAACCAATTATGTGCTTTGTTTCACCTAAGTCCCGAAGATCGACCCCTGGAATTCTTGCTTTTTATTACAATTGACCCGTACACTGCGGGTTCGCATCTTTGTTCAAACATACTTCTTGGGTTATAAATTTAAAGCTTGCACACACCTTTTGGAGCGAACAGTTACTCTGTACTCACACAAACCGTGGACTCGGTTTGAGCGAGTTGAAACTCTCAGATTATGTGAATAAGGGAAGAAGATGAGAAAGTGTATAGAAGGAAGAACAACTCTTTCTGCTTGTGTGTTCAGAAGAGAATTGGTGAGTTTTCATTATATTTATAATATTGAACTAAAGGCACGAGATACTTGTCCTCTCTCTACACTCTCCTTCTTTCTCTGTAAAGTTAGCTTCCTATAAAGCCTCTAACAAGTTAGGTGGAAGACCTATAAAATAGGAAGTGTGACTTGTTCAGAAAAGAAGTTGAAGCAAGCACTCAATTCTACTTTGTAGCTTTTTCTTTTTAACTAGGAATAAAATAAGCTAATAAAGTACAAATATATAATGGTATTTTATTTGTAAATTATATGTCCAACAATACACTCGCCTAGAATATGAAGATTGTGTGTGATCTGTTCATATCTCAGTAGCATAGAATATACAATGAAGATCTTTGAGGATTATAATTTATGTATTGCTAACATTCCCCGCAAGTTGAACGACCTTTGAGAAAGCTTCAACTTGGAGATAAGTTCTTGAAAACGTGGACAAAGAAGAGGTTTGGTGAGGATATCAACAAGCTGATCTTTGGTCGACATATGAACAACCTTGAGTTGATGACATTGTACTTGTTCTCGAACAAACTTATATGCCAATACAATATGCTTCATTTAAGAATAAAAAATTGGATTCTCACTTAGGGTTATAACCCCCAGGTTGTCACAATATATGGTTGGTGTGACATGAAGGAGAATCCCTATTTTAACAAGCAGTTGACAGGCCCATAAAATTTCAGATGATGTGTCTGTTATGAATTTGTACTCAATCTCAGTCGAGGAGTGAACCACATATTTTTGCGTACATGAACTCCATGAAATAGGTGTGCGACCAAGGTGAAGATTGTAAACAGGTTGTGTGTAGCACGAACAAGAATTCATCAAAATTTTAACCGTGATAACGCCCCCCCTCTTCTCCGATCCTCTTATCACGATGCGTACTAAACCGTGATAACCCTTAATCGTTATCTTTTCAACCAGTTTATCACAGTTTTCAACCGGGATAATTGACCTTTTGTTTTTATCACGGTTTAGTATGAACCGTGATAAAAGGTAACCACATGTTATTTATTCAACTCTTTTATCACGGTTATGATAGTGATAAAAGAGGCATCAGTTAAAGAACAATAAAAAAGGAACCGGTTCAAGTCCTTTTACTCCGGTTGTGGAACCGTGATAAATAATACCTTTTTATCACGGTTTCTTAGCAAACAACCTATTATCCCAGAACCTACTATCACGGTTCATAGCCGGGATAAAAGGTCCAGTAAAACCTTGATAAAAATGCATTTTTTATTATAGTGACACAACAACATCAAACATTCAAACATATAAGCATGGCTAAACAACTTTCTTAGATCTATGGGAAAACATCAATCTCCTTGTCCTCCACATTAGTTGCAACAACATTAATCTCTACAGTAAGACCATTAGCATCTTCTTTATGAGGCTAGGCTTGTTCATCCTCTACCAATGGCTCCTCTACATAGTCATTCTCACAAGCATCATGAGGAATTTCATAGATCCTCACTAGCCAATAAGGCCTGAACAATCCACTTAGCCAATTTGTTAGCATTGTTCTTCAATTGGTAGCTAAAACTGCCCCTTTTAACTATACAACTTATGTCTCAAATCAACACCTAAATATTTAAAATCAAACTCATTCAAAGCATTCAAGGTAAGGAAATGTCTTTGGTTGTTGAGTTCAAGCACACTTTGAAGTTCCCAACCCCATTGAACCACAATATCCCAACCTTGGACAAATCTAGGGGCACACATAACAGTAGAGAGTATAACATCAGTGGCCAACACTGTGGCCTTATCCTTGTTTGCAAGCCGTAATCGGCCCAAAGAGCCCAATACTAAGCAACCCACTATTGGGACAAATGTAACTTAGATATTGCTCTCTATATTTGTAATTTGTTACAAATATTGAATAATAAGAATCATTTCATCATTGTACGATGTACATTATGATATCAGAGGGATAGGACAAACGTCCAACAACCTGATCCTTCACCACCACCATGCCTACCATCTCCTCTCAAACGGAAGATAATGAAGTTTCTACATCTCCTCAAATTATTCCACCAACTACCACCCAATTCTTCTCTCTTTCACCAGTCACTAACCTCCTTACTATTAAGCTTAATCAATGCAACTTTCCTCTATGGAAAACCCAATTTTATTCTCTTCTTCGTGCACATATGTTATGTTATGTTGATGGTTCGTGTCCATTTCCATCTCCTTCCATCAATGGCACTCCTAATACAGACTATCAGTCCTGGACCTCCAAAGACCAACTTATAATGGCTATCCTCATGGTCAGTCTCACAAAAGAAGTTCTTGTTCAAGTCCTTGAATGTTCATCCTCATTCCAGATATGATGTCTTCTTCAGGAATCATTTGATGATGGCTCTAGTGCACAGGTTGTTCATGCTCGACTTCAGCTGACCTCTATGAAGAAAGGTGATCTCTCTGTTCATGCTTACTACCACCGAGCCAAGAATCTGGTCTCTAGCCTCGCATCCGTTGGCCACTCTATTTCCATTCTGAGTTAATCACCTATATTCTTGTTGGTTTAGGTACATAATATGACTCTATTGTTACTTCTCTATCTACCCAACCTCCTTTATACTCTCCTAACCAGATTTTATCCTACCTTCTTATTCATGAGGCTCGTCTTACACATCAGTCCACATCTATTCTTCCCACACCTCCTATGTCGGCAAACAATACCACCACAGAGGCTAACTTCACTTGCACTACCAACTCCAACAAAAGAAGAGGTCGATCATCTAATACCTCTAACACCAGCCAGAGCAGGGGAACTTCTCAAGGACGAGGATCTTCAACAAACACATCTCGCTCCTACCAACAGAACTCCCCTCAAGGTCAAGGAACTCAGTACAAATTCACTGGATAACCTGACTCACGCCCCACCTATCAATTATGCTTCAAACCGAGTCACAATGCTCTAGTCTGTTGGCACCGTTTTGACCAAGCTTATCAGGCTACACCACCTCCATCGATGCAAGTTCATAATACCACCTCAACACAATGGTACCCGGACACTAGAGCTACGAATCACTATACCCCAGACCTTGCCAATCTTCGCATCAACTCCCTCCCCTATGATGGTACAGATTTTGTCCTCCTTGGTGATGGATCGACTATCCCTATAGTCAATCATGGTTCTTCTTCCTTTTCTATCTCGAATCGAACTTTTCTTCTTCCTCATATTCTTCACACACCTTGAATATCTAAAAATCTTTTGTTTGTGAATCAATTTTATTGTGATAATGACGTTTTCTTTGAATTTCATGCCCACTATTTTGTTTTGAAGGTCTCCAAAACAAAACGGCTCTTCTTTGGGGACTCGTTGATGGTGGCTTGTACAAGTTTTCGACGACCAGAATTGCTCTCCTCACCACCACATCACCACCGTCTTTCACACCAACAAGTCTCTGGCACAGTCGTTTAGGACACCCCTCAAAACGCATCACCTTATAACTTCTTGGCCACAACCAGATCAACCCTAAGGCCCAATCTTCTTATGGCCCAGATAGTGCATTCCCTTGCACTTGGTGCTCCTTGGTCAAGGTCCATGCACTTCCTCATCCGGCCTCTTTCACAAAGTCAACAAAACCCTTGCAACTTCTTTTTGTAGATGTATGGGGCCCAACCCACTTAACTTCCTTATTAGATAATCAATATTACATCTCTATTGTTGATGAATGGCCTAAATTCATATGGTTAATTTTGATGGCTACAAAATCTCAAGTCACTCCGCTCCTAACAACGTTCATTAATCTCGTTACAAATCAACTTTCCTCAAACATCAAAACCATTAAAATGGACGTAGGCACCGAATTTAAACCCATTGTTCCACTCTTCAACACCTTGGTATCCATCATCAACTCACTTGCTCGTACTCACATCAACAAAATGGAAGTGTTGAAACATGTCATCGTCGCATTGTCGACATGGGTCTTACCTTTCTCAAACACTCATCTCTCCCACTTACGTATTGGGATTTTGATTTTCAAACCTCCACCTATCTCATCAACCAAACCCCTACATCACTCCTTCAAAACAAAAGCCCCTTTGAACTTCTTTTTCAAACCCTTCCGGCTTATGATTTTCTCAAAGTTTTTGGTTTCCTCGCTTTTCTAAATTTACGACCGTACAACAAAAATTAACTCAATTTTCGGTCTACTCCAACCATCTTTCTTGGTTATGCTACTAACCATAAAGGATATATTTGTTATGGTTCGGTCAATCTTAAATTCTACATTTCTAGAGATGTGCTATTTCATGAAACACACTTTCCGTTTTCTAACTCCACCCATAATCCTCTATCCGCAATCCCAAGTGACTATACACCTCTTCCTATTTTCCCTTCAAATGAGCCCACTGTTTCCATCACGTCTAGCCCAATCCATTCCCCACATCATTCAGCCTCATTATCCATATAAACTAATCCCCTTTCTCCTGGGTCGTCCCAATCCCCCACTACTTCTATACCATCACCCTCATTACCCAATCCACCTACTATCCATCCTATGCAAAATCGTCAACGAAGCAACATCTCCAAGCCCTTGGTCCGTCATCATACCCTAGCCTCCCACTCAACCTTCTTGTTCTCTCTCAATCATAATACCATATGAACCGTCCTCCTACACTGAGGCTTCTAGGTTTCCAAAATGGAGAAAAGAAATGAATAATGAATTCAATGCCTTGATTCAAACCAATACTTGGACACTTGTGAACCCTCCTCCATCATCTAACATCCTTGGTGTTAAATGGGTGTTCAAGACAAAGTGACATGTTGATGGTACCATTGAACGTTGCAAAACTCAACTAGTCGCAAAAGGCTATCACCAACTTGAAGGCATTGATTACTCTGAGACTATCAACCCAGTAGCTAAACCAACCACCATCAGACTACTCCTCTCCATTGCGTTTACCTAGTGTTGGTCAGTCAGACAACTTGATATAAAAAACACTTTTCTACACGGGGACCTGAATGAGGATGTTTTTGTTCAACAACCAACAGTTTTCACTCACTCTCAATTTCCTACTCATGTCTGTAAATTGCACAAATCACTATATTGCCTCAAACAGGCTCCTAAAGCCTGGTTTGGGAAGCTGAGTGACACTCTTCTGTCACTTGGATTCAAATCTTCTCTTGCAAATACCTCTTTGTTCTCCTATCGCCAAGGTGACCAATCTGTCTTTATCCTAGTGTATGTGGATGACGTGCTAGTTGTTGATTCATCTAATGTCCTCGTAGAGAAATTCACCAAATCTCTAGCTGCCTCATTCCATGTCAAAGACTTGGGACTATTGCATTACTTCTTGGGAATTCAAGTTACTCGAGATACTAGTGGTTTTCAACTCTCTTAATCTCATTACATTAAAGACTTGGTTCTCAAAACTCAAATGCAAAATGCCAAAGCAGTGACTACGCCAATGGCTACCTCTATGTCTTCTTCCCTTGCAACTATAGACTCCTTTCCCGGCACCACCCTCTATAGAAGCGTAGTCAATAGTTTACAATACCTGGCCTTTACACGCCCATATGTTGCTTTTGCAATCAATAGAGCATGCCAAGCAATGCATTCACCAACCCAAGATGACTAGCAAGTAGTAAAACACATATCATGGTGTCTAAACTGCACCTCACATTTCCAATTCTAGATCTCCTCAATATCAAGCATGTTGCTCTCAACCTTCTCAGATCTGGATTGGGTTGGGGATCATCGTGATCATCGTTCCGCTGGAGCTTACTATGTCTATCTTGGATCGAATATGATATCTTGGCAATCTAAGAAACAAGAGACTGTGGCGAGGTCTTGTACAAAGGCAGAATACAAAGATTTGGCACATGCCACTTGTGAAACTTTGTGGATTTAAACGCTCTTGCGCGAATTGGGCATATTTTTTCAAGAATCTCCTCTTCTATGGTGTGACAATCTTGGTGCCGCATATCTGGCCATGAATCATGTTCTTCACCATCGCATTAAACATATCTCCATCGACTACCATTTCGTCCGAGAGAGAGTTTAGAAAAAAAACCCCTTCGTGTGGCCTTTCTGTCAACCAAGGACCAGATTGTGGATATCCTAACCAAGACCTTGTCAACAACCCGCTTCATTTAACTCCGATCCAAACTTCAGCTCCATCAGCTTGAATCGAGGGGGATAATAGGCCCAAAGAGCCCAATAGTAAGCATCCCACTATTGGGACAAATGTAACCTAGTTATTACTCTATATATTTTTAATCTGTTATAGATATTGAATAATAAGAACCATTTCATCTTTGTACGATGTCCACTAAGCCGACATAGATCAAATATCGCCACGAAAGTTGAGAACCATCTCTCTTCTCGAATTGTCTTTCCACTATAGATCGAACATCTCCATGAGCTTCTTGAGGAGGAAAATAGTGAAAAAGATGGGAGTAAACCAGACTAAGAAGTTGAACTCCCTGACGGCGAACTCTCCGATTCTCTGGCGAGAATCGACGTTGATTCCATCGATAAGAAGATCGATCCAGCGGTAGAAGGAGACGAGGAGAGCAAAAGGTGAATCCATCTCCATGGTTACCCTGAACCTCGAGATCGAAGATGCAGAGAGGAAAGGGAATTTGGTAGACCTACAACACATACAAACCCTATTTCCAACCTAATTCAATCACAAAAACTCGCAGGCAAACAAAATCAAGTAAATTACTAGGTGTAGTTGATCGATCTAGATGAGAGCAATGAGAGCTCTCGATCTATCGATGAAGGATGTTCGACGGGTAGCACAAGAGAGGGATGAGATTGTCGATGGAGTAAGGCATTTTTAGTAGGGATGACAATGAGGCGGATAATTCCCATTCTTCATGGAGATTTCCCGATATAGGGATGATATGGGGATCATAAACGAGGATGGAGGCAGGGATGTGGTAAAAATAATTCTCCGAGAGGGGATAGGATGGAGGCGGGGACATGTGTTCCCTCCCCGTCCCCCGTCCCGCCGGATTTTCCCGTGGAGATCCCGCCGGATATCCCGTGGAGATCCCCATCGGAGTTCCCGATATTAGAATAAGTTTTTTTTTTCCGTGTTAATATATTATTTTCTATAATTGTATAATATGTATAACTAGTTATTTAGGCCTTTATATAAATGAAAAATAAATTAAAATCCAATATAAGTTATTTATAATTGTATAACTAACAATCTTGACAAATTTTATAGAAACTATGATGGAATTATTTAGTAGCTATGATGGAATTTTTTGTCTTATAAATTCAACTGCTATTGTATATTGGAGTTTTCTATCTTTGATTATTTTTTTTATTTTTTAATTTTTTGACGAAAAATTATACCGGGACAAGGATTCTCCGACGAGGATCGACTGTTGAGAATAGTATATGGGGACGGGGACTCCCCGATGGAGGTGGGGATCCGATGGGGACGGAGACGGGACAATTTTGATTCCCCGAACGGGATGGGGATTATAAAACTAAACGGGGATGAGGATGGGGAGGGTAGTCCCCGCCCCGACTTTGCCCCGTTGTCATCCCTAATGTTTAGGTGAGTGAGGGTTCTTTATATACGTGATTCATCAATGTAATTATGAGAAAAAAAAAATAAGGGTAATAATATAATTGTGTACCAGAAACACTAGTTAGGATGAAAAACTCATAATGAGATTAGCGTTTTAAAAACATTTTCAAAAACACAAGTTACCAGTGTTTATTGGTCAGTCAAACACTAATTAAATGTATTACACTCCTAAACCTTCATAAGCACTAATATTTATGAAAAGTCAAACACACCTAACTTTTAAAAGATTTAATTGTCTAGAGTCTCCTCTTCTAAATTTAAATTTAAGAACTTACAAAGTTGTTGTACTTTAACAATGTTCTATAGAGCTATGACTTTCACCCACAAATTAAAATAATATTGAAAGAATTGGGTTAAATAGGCTCTTTTTTATAAGTATTATTATATTGATCATTCTAATTTTACCCTATATATAAACCCCTAGATGAATAGAATTGAGTTAAATAGGAGTATATTTACGAAATGAGTTTACGTTATGGGTACTCATAATAGAGTTACTCGTTTGGAAGCGTTAGGAATAATTTCGGCAACTGAATGATTCCGAATCAATCAATGATTACGTTTGAATAGAGGTCTTTTAACACGTGAAAGTAATCTCATCATTTCCATTTTCTTTCCTTACCCTTATCCGATTCCATTCTATTTCCATTTCATCGCTTCAACCAAACGGGCACAGAGTGATAAAAGGCCGGATCTGGTTTCCCTAAAATTACTCTAGGTGAAGTTCGCTAATAAATAATTACAAGTTTGACCTGTTAAAACAATGAGTAAAATCTAAATAACACATTGGTATTAAACAATCAATAAATACTTATACGGCACGTAGAATAAGGAAGAGCATAGACAATAATCTTAATTGCTAGGAAACAACCTAACCGGATCAAAACCATAATTTCCAAATAAGAAAGTGAACAATAACTTTATTTATACATTAATGAAGTCAACACCAAACCAAAGACAAGCATAAATTTGGTGAAAAATTGAAATAGAACACGATTTACTAAGAAGTAGATCGAATCTATATGGATTAATTGCCTCCTAAGTCTTAAACGTTGCTTAATAATCAGTCATTTGCAAAAAAAAAAACTATCTTTTATAAATTTATTAACGCATAAAATCACCCATAATATTTATTTATTTATAACATATTATCCTTTATAATTTTGTTGACATAAAATTACACTTAATTTTTTAAAGGCACCAAATAATTTTAAAATTGAGTTATAGACAAGATAAATTTCTATTTTTAATATTAATATTATAATTAGTTTTAATAATTTGATTAAATATTATAATTTATTATAGAAAAATAATCAAAAAATAATATAAATTATTTTTTTTTAAATAATTTTTTGTCATTATTTCTACGGTATTACTATTTACATAGAAGTAGAAGGTAAGCGAGCAACAAGTTGCGCCGCTACTCCTTTTTGGATGGCAAAACCTAACATTTTAAAAACAACATCTACAAATCTAGAGGACATAATATTACTATGCATAACTCTTTGCACCCTCTTGAGAATATCAACAACATCGGTTGCAAAAAATCCAAACGTGTCAAAAGCAAATGGAAGAAAAACGTGTTGGTTTTCAACACATGCCCTTCCATGCTTGACCACCTTAGCTGATGCCGCTCTACAAGGTGCCTGACCCAAAACAAAAGGTCCGTTCCCTAATTCCATAAGCGGTGAGACCCCCGTCAAATCAATACATGCATGCTTCCCTCCACTCCAACCAAACACCAAAACATCCGCCGGCCGCAATGTCAACCTTCCATCCCGCGGATCAGTCAAGAAGTTCACAGGTGCTTCTTTCTTTACAGAAATTTCGGCCCGTCTAAAGGTATCACAAAGACATCACGAACCAGATCATTCCTATACTTGAAGCCAGGAAGTTCCTTACAATGTACAACATGCTCCCCAAAAGCATTCAACACCCTCCGACAATTAGGAATGGGGCAAACCTCACCAGCTGAGAAAAGCGGAATCATAAGTCGGTACTTGAGAATGGAGCGGTACTCCACAGGGGACATGCATTGATCAAGTCCATCGATGGGAATGACAAGAAGAAAATCTTGGCTATGCGGCGCTTGCAGACATCCGAAAACTGCTTGTTGCCTATTAGTCATATCAAACCTCTCAACCATCTCCTGAACAATTTTACCAAAAAGAGCATCCGCCAAAATATGTTGGGGCTTAGGGGGGACGGTGTCCTTACTAGTAAAGTTGGAAAGGTCGAACTCCGGGATAGCCACATGCAGGTCATCTAAAGCTTTGTAAAAAACTGAACCCATACCGGATAGCCCACTGTCACGCAAGATATGGTCTTGGAGCACCCAAGACTGAGCTCTGGAGGCAACAAAAGCGTAAGAAGACGCCTCCATAGCAGAGTACAAACCGAGCCCTCCACGACAAATAGGCAAGGAAGCCAACCGCCATTGAAGATCCCCGAAAAAAGGACCCCCACAAACAACCATATCCTCAATCGACTCACGAAGTCCCGCGTCAAAACAAGATGCCGCATCCTTCACATGCTCTGGCTGACAAGTCCTCAGGCCAAAAAACATCTTCGCTACATCCAAACACGAACGAAGTAAGAGAAGCTCACTCTGCGGGTTCCTAAGCTGAGGGAGAAGACGCATCAACTCCAATGCCTTATCAGCTCTCTTCATAACCAATTCTTTAATAAAACCACTATCTCTACTCACAGCCCCTCCCAACAACTTCAACCCCAAAGATGGTCTCGCAACCCCAAAGATGGTCTCGAAATTCTTTAATAACCCGTCTCGAAGCTTCGAACCATCACATGAAGGCCAAAATAACTCAGTTTTTTTAACATTCAACTCAAGTCCAAAATTCGGACCAACCTCCAATATAATATTAAGTGCCTTAGCCATATCCTCCGATCGGCCAATGATTGTCCCATCATCTAAATACCAAGCATGAAGAAGAGGCTTACAGTTGTCACGGATAGTGTGCACAAGTGGATGCAAGACAAGCGCAAAAAGAAGTGGCCCTAAGGGGTCACCTTGCTGAACTCCTGTGGATGACCAGATAAATCTATCTCCCAGATACAATCGAGCAGGTTGACCATACAAAAACTCAACCCATTAAGAAATAGATGGACATCTTCTCCTCACCTCACGAAGCAATACTGTACTATCAACAAGATTAAAAGCATTCGAGAAATCCACGGCAAGCATAGCAAGCGAACCATCATCATGCCGCTCGCTCAAAACCCTGTTGACACTATGCAAAATAGCTTCTGCGCCACCAGACACGCCTACTCCAAACTGAAAATCCGCTAGATAGGTTGTCATATCTTTACTCACCCCTTTCATGGCAACCTTAGAAACCAACCGCCTCCAAATAGTGTCAACTGCAATGGGCCGAATCCCATTGTCAGGCTTCAATAATGGCGTAAGAGGAGAAGAAGCCACAAACTCCGCCAAACTCCCCGGACATCTGCCTCCCAACCACATATTAACAACAGATGAGATCACTCGTAGAAGATCAACAGCAATAGCGGAACCATCCCCACACATAGCATCTAACACGTGTTGTGCTCTCAGACCATCCCTGCCGCAAGAAGTACCTTTGGGAAAGGACTTAATACACCTAAGAATCAAATCAACATCAGCAACAAAGGGAGATTCCAAAACCTCACATACCCGAGAAGGTGGAGACTTGAAGGGGTTCTTAGCCTCCAAAACCTTCACAGTCTCATCATCAAACGAAACCACACCAGAAGAGGACAAGACCTTAACAGCCGCCGTAAAATGTCCATCAGAGACCTTGCGAAGACGCTGCTTGATATTAGGTCTCACTCTCTGTCTATCACCATCCGTTGAGGCGACCCTAGTAGTTGCCGAAAACCCATGCTGAGAATGGTCTAACAAACCCTGCAGTAGCTTGTCGATACCGCCGTCCTCACCCCACAAAGCCAGAGACTGCATGATCCGCTGCTGTTGAATAGACTTTCTACTCCCTGATCTACTATCTCTCCTATTCGAAGGCCTGAACACTTGCAAAGTGCACCGAGGAAGAAGAAGCAACGCAACCCAAGCATCCACAAAACATGGCTCAATGACCACTCTCTGAAGAGCACCCTTTAGAGCTTGAGAGAAAGCAAGACGACAGTTATGCGGGATACTCTTCACAGTAGTGATAGGAATGCAAAAAACTCTATCGAGCAAACCCGCATAAAAAACCAACCCTTCCTCAATAACCGCAACAGACAACTCTCTCACGACCGGCTTTGAGATACCCAAAATGTAGCTTCTTACCATTCCGTCCTCATAAGCAACACGAACGGAACCATCAGAGTGATAACATGCACGACTCAAAGCATGCATACTCATACAATGCCCGCATAACCACAACCCAAGATATGTCAAGGACTCCTCAAAAGCCACAAATACATCAAGGTTATTCTCAATAGTGTCGCAAATCACATTTTTGTTATCTTCGGAACAAAAATGTTGCCTTTTAAGATGAGAAACCAAACAAGAGAAACCTTTGCTTCCCTCTACTCCATCCCGACAACCTTGAAATGCTCTAAGAGGACAATGAAGGAAACCTCTACCATCCGTTGTCATATCAGAACCGGCAATTCCTAGAGACATTTCATCAAACACATGACGGACGACAATCCATAGGGTAAGAAAACTATCTTCATGCCAAACTAGATCAAAAAAACCTCAAAAACATTTCATCGAGCACTTGGCGGGCGTAGATCAACCACCATTAACACTCACATTGCTACAGTGGTAATGGTAGACTACTCCAACTTCTGCTACAGAGTTTGCGCCGTCTGCGAGAAGCCTCTTCATGACCCCTCTTCTCTTTGCTCCATCTACGATCGCTCCAATCGCTTCAATCCTTGATAAGCTCTCTTCAATTATTAAGGGTGATTTCTTGTAGAAGAGAAATTATTAGGTAGCTTTCTATAGTTTTCTCTAAAGCTCAACTCGAGCACGTTCATTTTCTAAACGAGCCAAATACGAATATATTTTATAGCTCATTTAAGATTTAAGCTCGACTCGTTGAACTAAAATAACACTATATGAACATTATTTTAGTCGAACTACTTGGACTCAGCTCGAGATCGGCTCGTCAAAAACTCCGTTCGAATTTATTCACTTTTAAAATGAGCTAAATTCAAACACATTTTGAAGCTCGCATCACATTTACACTCAGACATTTATAAACGAGCTGCCCTCAAGTTTTCGAACATATGGTTCTTTGGGAACGAGATAAAAATAATGGGTGATTTATTACAATAAGAAAACAGAATAAATAATAAACGAATAAGATATTCAACTTGAGAAGAGGCGGGCACACCTGCACGTACTGCGCAGTACCCGTATTGGGCAGTCGCACAAAATCTATGGGGTTGTGTTATATACACTATAATAAAGTCAAATCGCATTGGAACTTGTAAAAATTTAACAATTATACACTATAATAAAGTCAAATCGCATTGGAACTTGTAAAAATTTAACAATTAAAATAATAGAAATCTATTTTATGTTTAACATACTGAATCTAATTTCTCAAATAGAAGGTTTATTTACTGTTTATAGTTTGTGTTAGGGAAATAGTATATTTAATTTTAAATAACCAATAATAGAAATCTATTTTACAGTTACTAGAATATATAAAGGAATAAAAGAGCCGACTTTTATAGTTTTATTTGTCAAAAGCAATTCACAAATTTTCCAAAAAAGATTTATAATAAAACATTTTTATATATAACTCTTTTATTTTTACAACTCTTTTAGTTTTTTAATTTTTTATATTTAACATAATAATATCTGTTAATATAAAACATTTTTATATATTTTAAATAAATTATTTAAAAACTATATTACCTTTACTTATAATTTTAATTTATATTTTATTGAAGTTTACAAATTACAACCCACATGTATTTTATAAAAGATTATAAATAAACTATATTATTTTTACTTATAATTATAATTTATATTTTATTAAAAAAATCAAAATCTATAATAAAAATACATTAAAAAAATTATAAAACACTAAATACAACTTAATCACATACATATATCATCTAATAATTACATGCAAAAAGTAAAAAATAAGTAATTTAACTATATTATGGTGGAAAGTAAATGAGTGTACAAGGTAGATCGTATCCAGATGAAATTCATAGCCGTAGGTTCACGGAACGACGTCGTCAGCAGAAAGGAAAAGGGAAACAGCGGGTCAAAACTACCTGTAAAATCCCAAACCCACTCAAATTGAAGCCTGTCATCCGTTGTGCCGATTTGTCAACTTTCTGTGCTGAGTTTCCCAGCCTTCACAGAAATGGTGAGACCAGGCAGCAAAATCATTCACGCCAAATTGGTGTGTACGTCTTTTCCTTTTTAAATTTTCTGTAATTCGATCAGACAATTAGTCTGTAAGAACATTGTTCTCTTAATTTGCAAACGCAATGCTGTTATGCTGGCGATTTCACCCCTTACTCGATTATGTGGCGCCCTTTTCCTAATCTGAACTTCTTTTTAGGGTTTTTACTTAGTCACTGAAGTTGATCTGGGTTTCCTGCAGCTGGAATTCTAGTGGGTTTATACTCGATTGTCATTGCATTGATGTTAAGTTGAATAGTTTATTTCTAAGTTAAGATCATTTTAGCATTTGGAAGAACCCGATTGATAGCACATCCCTCAAAATGTTGTTTTGACTTGAATTTGAAGCGATCAAGCATAGAACACAACTCGATGACCTTAAATGGAAATAGTTTGGTCAAGCCCTGGAAGATTTGAGTACTGATCTGTGGTAATAAAACCAATTTATCTAGTGTGTTTTAATTCCTGATGCACAAATTTCATTTTAATGGTGTCCTCCACCTCCATTTCATTTATGTTGTTTACAATCCTGAACATAGTGCAATATTACATTGCAGAAATACGGAAGGGCATGTCCCGGTCTGTATTTTCTTCTTTTGGAGAATAATTAGTCGTTCTCAGGTTAAGAAGTGGCTTTCTTTCAGGTTATTCTCGGGGACATTGGCACTGGGAAGACAAGTTTGGTGCTGAGATTTGTAAAAGGCCAGTTTTATTATAATCAGGTGAAGCTTGGTATCATGCCATGGTTTATTTTAATCTTGTTATTGACTGTCATCTGGATCATAATGTTAGAGTTTAATGTATAGGAGCCAACTATTGGAGCAGCATTTTTCACTCAAATGCTTTCGCTCAATGAAGCAACTGTGAAATTCGACATATGGGACACTGCTGGACAAGAACGCTATCACAGCCTGGCTCCTATGTATTATCGCAATGCAGCAGTAGCTGTTGTCGTGTATGACATCTCGGACATGGTAGTACTTCCTCACCAATTTGCTAATTTCCTAGGGCGTCATGAAGAATTTTTTGAGCTTCTCTATCTGTATCCTTCATATAGCATTACATGCATTTACTTGTCAGCACATCTGGCTTTGTCGGGAAAGTTATGAATATTGCTCTTGTGTTTTGTACTTTTTTTGCTTATAGAGAACATTCGTTCGAGCTAAAAAATGGGTTCAAGAATTGCAAAACCAAGGTAATTATGCAGTGTTTTCAGCTTCTTATATTGAATGCATACTCAGTGTTAACTACTACTGATTCTCAAAAGTTATATCTTCCATGTTAACTACTACTGATTCTTAAAAGTTTATATTATACTACTCTTACATTATCCTCATTACTAAAATCAGTAAATTCTCATAATGTGTATTCTGCTTCTCTTTCACCTAGATCATTACTTGTTATATTTCGAATTACTGATCAAGTTCTCCAAAAGTAGCATAGATGATGCAACAAACAATGTCATCATGTCTACATTTTTGGTAATCGTGTCAAAGGTTATCTCCAAATATGCTAATTTGGCTTGGCAATTTTTATATAGGTGACCCATCTTTAGCAGTTATGGCACTTGTGGGGAACAAGGTTGACTTGGAATCAAATAGGGCGGTGCCAGTTGAGGTATGAACCAAATAAAACGTTTTGTTTCATATTGGTCTGAATATTTTGCTTCAGTTCATTTCCATGATTGCACTCTTTGATTATTCTGCATTATCTTTGCTTTATCTGTCATATAGAGCCAAGATCTCTTTGTTTGTTTTTGCAGGAAGCTGGTAAATTTGCCCAAGAAAGTGGACTATTCTTCATAGAAACGTCTGCGAAAACTGCGCAGAATATCAATGAACTTTTCTATGAATTAGGTTTGTGCCTATCATCCAATAGTTCTCAAACAATAAACATGCAGAGGAAAAATGATCTTCATACTGATACAATCTTAATTGTGTTTCCTTTAGTCTAGTTTTGAGAAGTTGAATTCATTATGCTCTGCCGTTTACAGCGAAACGACTGGCAACTTGTGGAAGATTCCCTTTGCAATCTTCAGGTACGGTTCTGCTCAATGAAACACAAAACAGAAGGAGAAGAAGAAGCCTGTGTTGCTCATGATCATCTCTATATTGATGAAAGGGTCCCAAGAATATGCATTTTGCTTCAACCAAGCTTCTGTTTGTGGTATCAATTCTCTGTGTTGATTTGTATACCTGTTGCTTCCTCTTAGACGTGGTGATTGTGAAAGTTCATACTGTTATGAATCCTTGATGAGCTGAATCCAGTTTAGCTAACTGATAACTGTTGTAAAACCTCAAAATGCTTGTGAATAATTAATCAATTGAATATCCTTTGGTTTCTGTTTCAGATAGTTGTTGAAAATAGTTAGAAAACACAGCTTGTATGTTTGTTGTATGGAAGGATTTCACACAACCAAAATTAATCTGATATGCACTTCTTGTTCAAAAAGAAGAGAGTTTTGGTAATATAATCGACATTCATGTGCAAAATACGTTGCAGTTCATTTGATATTCCCATGATCGATAGCTATGGAGATATATAACGCTCTTAACAAAATTAAGCATATGCAACTATAGAATATGTACTATGCAGGATCTATATTTGTAACAGGCATTGCACATTAACAATTTGAGAACTAAGATGATCTCTCCCTGTGATTCTGAGAATGTGGAATGGACTTCAGCTGATTGTACATCTCGGAACAGGCACCGGAAAATTCCAACAACGACCAGAACAATTCCGGTAACCGAGTTCTGAGATTTGTCAAGGACTTCTCCCTTACTTGAATACACTGCTTCTGATAAGCTGCCTCTTCTTCTTCTAACCTCTTATTAGCAGCATCCACAACAGCTTCTCGCTCAATAACAACTTCATCATGCCCGAAGTCTTCAGCCCCATCTGGGTCCACTTCATCTGGGGGCGTTCGTCTCTGCATGTACTTGTGGTACCAGTCTTCAAATGCACGGGTCTTACGAGCAAGATCTTTCCGGGCTTCTTCACACTTGGCTTTCATCTTAAGTTCATCGTCTTGTTGCTGGACAATAGTTTGGAGAACACCGGCAAAGTTGTAAATAGCAGTCTTTGGATGCTCTTCAGGGAGTTTTTCAAGGCAGTCATGCCACGCGAGAAGGAGGCGTTGAATAGGAGGGTTTTGAGCCCTTGGTGGAGATGAAACCTTCTCTTTCAGGCTGCTTTCTATGGGGATGAGGTTCAGCTTCAACCAGCTGTTGAGATCTTTAACGTAACGCTTCTGGTTGCTTACCATCCTATCGAATTGGTTATGCCACTCCTGAACAATGATCCATAGCTGTTCAGTTTGTTCAAAGTGCTGCACACTAGTTTCCTTCACACACTGTAATATGTCTACATTCTTCAAGGTACCTGCAATCTTTGATTGTTTTCCATGATAAGATTGCATAGCGCCCCACATTTTAGATAACCTGCAAATAATATGATGCATTTTGTCGAATCAAAGCTTTATTTCCAGAAAATATCTGCAGTAGAAGGCATCCAATAGTGGGTAAATTGAAGTACTGAAGATGAAAGAAAAATGCTTAAGAGAAATTAGTAACATTATGTTCGAGTCCAGCTTCATCACCAGACACAAATGCCACAATATGACTTCATACAGATCTGTGCTATAACGAGTGAGGATTACTAGTATTCTTTTCAGAGGCACGGTAACTACAGGCTCACCCTCTTAACTATGCGAGATCAATTCAAGAGGAACCATTACCCAAAGACGGAAGTAAACTGAATGAAAAAAATGGAATACCAGCCCATAAGGTGCACTACTTCCTTTTGTGTGATATACCCTTTTGTTTCATTGCAAAGTATATATAAAGAGTCGTTCTATTCGTCTATTCTAGATTTATGGTCTTTGGACTGTGTCTAACCGTAATCAACCCCATGAATAAATGTTTCAATTTAAGTTACTGATACAATGAGTAGAACGGATATCATCATCATAAGAATTTCTTTGTGATGTGCAAGTCAGTCGTAGAGGTATTCTATCAAAATATTGTAGAGATTTCATCATGATATCCTATCAATTGTCAAAATCATAATCAGAAATACTTAAAATAAGCTATCATGTGCAAGGAAGGAACTCACCCATCGACTAGTGCCACAAGTTTCGGATACAGCTGCTCATCACGTAACCTATTTATCTCTGAAACTGTGGAATCCAAGGACTGCATATCGACAATGTATCTTGTATGAAGATGGCTTAGAGATGCCTTTGTTTTCTCCATAGTTTCAGGGTTTGCACCGCGTTTCTTATGCTTGTTTAACAACGTAACCTTCCTCTGGTATTCAAACTTCATGATCTCACCTGCCTGACAGGCATCACACGGTGTATATTAAGAATTACATCCTTGTATTTCACCATCAGCTGACACAAAAATTATACAATCTATTTCCTGGTTACCCAAATCTCAATGAAGAAAAATATGTTGCTTTACAATTAGCTGTCATAAGGCTTGGATGCTTCTAGGGAAAAAAACACAAAATATCTGAGTACTAAGGATCTTTGACATCACAGTCCTTCCAAATGTTACACTGACCTGCATTATACTTGTTTAACAGCAGTCAGCACACACATCAGTTGACTTTCCTCTCACATATTCCAACTACACTAAGGAATATATCCTTTCCCCCTTGTTCTTGATATCTCAAGTGTCAACTACATACAATTTAACTTTGCTCACTTTGATGCTTTAACCTTTAATTTCCCCAGACCAAATATGCCTAGAATAAATAGTGAACTTTATATAATGCAAGTGAAAAATACGCAATTGGGAAGTAACAAAACGAAGTTGTAAAGTAAAACTCATGGCTATATGCTAATTAACAGAAGCTACTCCATAAACAACCCAGAAGGAACCCAGGACAATTTTTGACATAAATAAAGTAGGGGTTTATTTCCTCAAAAGCAGCACCCAAAGAATATGAGCTGTAACATTAAAAACATGAACAAGCAAAGTTTATATTCTGTAATAATAAACTGGCAACCTTTTCAAAACTAAAAAATAAATTATCTAGAGAAAAGAAAGGTACATGAAACAAGTTAATGAAACAGGAGATTACCTTTACTTCATCATACAACTTTTTCTCCCACGCCAATAATTTGTCGAGCACGGTTGCATGGGTTTCGTTCTCTTCAGAATCAAAGTCATCGTTTTTGTCATCGGTATTTTGCAGACCCCTAAATGATCTATTCCAAGTGATAACTTTCATGACTCTTTCAGAGTGATTAATGTGCCCTGCTGAGCGAAGTTGTGCATCAGAGTCAACGACATCTATGGGAAGATACATCTTAAAAATGAAAGGTATCTGAAACCACTTATTTGGGTTCTTTTAGGAGAGAAACTCTTTTTAAACCTAGAGTTTATACTATATAATATCTTCCTGAAATGAACAGAAATTTGCAGTCATAAGCATTCATTGTCAGACATCTTATATATGCTCAGTATACAAAATATATATTGCCATCACATTGTTCCTACTTGCCCCTCCAAATAAGAAAAACTTCAGGAACATGAAGTTTCCTAGTCTCAAGCAATCAACTTGTTAATAATATATCCATGTTGCAAACCTAGAAGCATTTCAAATCCCTTAAACAACTCAACATTAATTTTGGAAGAGAAATCCCAGTATAGTTCATCACATCATATACGCAGCAGTAGTAACAAATGAAATCGGCATCCAAAATACTTGCAATGGGGTAGCTTATGTTGTAACCATAGTAGCAAATTATCATCCCTTTAACATTGTAGCAGATACCATTAATAAAAATCAACGAATAGATTGACAACTAATGAAAAGCATAAATCCAAAATAGTCAGTGCTCTTTTCTTTATCAACTTAGGAATAGTAATCAGTTAAACCAATCCAGCAGTAATCCTATAGTGCAAGCAAATCCAAAACTATTCATGATAATAGACCAGTATCACTTAAAGAGATGGATATGGAAAGAGCAATTACCGCAGTTATTAGCAGAACTGGAGTGGTAATGCAACCTAGCTGCCTCAAGCATCTTGGAGACCTCATTTGCACTCTCTGAAGCCTTCAAGAAATAGTCATCCAAGTCGTTGAAGATCTGAACCAAACTAATATTCTTGGCAGCCCGCTTGGTCTCCCCGCCACCAATGCTGCCTGGTCCGGGGCGCACAACAACCTGCTTCCCCCTTCTCACAATCTTCCCCTCAGTCTCCTGAAGCTTGGCAGGAGGCTTTTGCAAGGCAGAAGAGTCGACGTCAGCTCTGTTAGGTCTTTCATCGAGAGCCTTCCGCACAATTTCTCTTCTCTCTCTGTCAACTTCATCGGGAACCCTTAAACCTCCACCCGGGATGTCGTAATTGAAGAAGAAATCATAAGGTGAATTCCCCGGAGGCGGCGATGGTGGCTCTTGATTACTCGGCATTTCCGGCGGTGGTGGGGTTGGGGGAGGACGTATCCTATCCTCTTCCACCGTCCTAACTCCAGCTCCATTCATCTTCAAACTATGAATCTCGTTCTCAATTTCCTCTTCTTCTTCCCCTTCCTCGTCCTCCTCCTCCATGATCGTCTCCGACTGATTAGGCATGTTTTTTGACGCTACAAATTCAGGCATGGATTGAGCACGATGGAGAGGAGTGGGTGGTTGGACAGACATCTCAGCGGGAATGGGGGGAGGAGGAGGTAGGGTTCCAAATGAAGGTGGTTCCGGTGGAAGAGGGGAGGAAGAAGGGGCGGAGGAAGAGTGAGAAAGGTGTGAGACGAAGAGCGACTCACCGGAAGCGAAGTCGCTAAGAGCAGCGCCGGTGTTCTTGATGGCGACGGCGTAGGATGTTTGAGCGGCGGCGAAGGCATTGCGGGCGGCTACAGCGTCTCTCATGTGCTGCTTTCGCTCCTTGCATCGCGAGACTGCCTCCTCGTTCTCTATCTTGGATTGGTTGCAACCCATTGCTTCAGAAATTTTCTGATCTCGTCGAGATCACAAGAAGGAGAAAGGAGGAGATGAAATCAGAAATCTGGAATGAGGTGCTCTTTCAATGAGAAAAACCATAGAAGAAGTGAAGAACAGTCTAGCAGAGTAGCTATAGAAGAAAGAGGGTGGTTTGCATTTGCAAGTTGCTATACAGCTAGTTTGCTTTTGAGGTGTTCTGTAACTTTGTGGGGTCCAAATTGCAAAAAGTGGAAATTCGCGAGGGAGAATTTGGACTGTTGCATATTTTGTATTTCCGCAATTAACGACGTCGTGCGCCCCAAATGGGCCAAATCAAAAAAGAAAAGGAAGAAAAAGGAACGAAACGAAGTCGTTTAGTCACATGGTTAGTTTGGTAACTTTGGTTACAGACTGCCACCTCTTTTTGCATGGCTAATTGGTTGGACAAGGACGTTGGCAGATACTCAACAACAACCATACGGATCACAGACACGACACACTACTGTCAACCGTTAACGCGCACCCCAAGCGCGTGAATTACCATCTCATCCTACATTTTTCGTTCGCATTATTTGGTGGGGTTAATGATATGTTACATAAATAATTACACTTTATAATAATATATTAAAGTTAATTAATACTTAAATTTACATTTTAAAATAAAAGAAAAAGTCACATCATAAGATTTACTCAAACGAACAGTGTTTACTGGTTGAAAATTTTTAACGGCGGTTTGGTAGGACAATTTACACTAATATGAAGTGTTTTCGTTAGGATTTTGAAACGCTCAATCTCACTCTGGCATAGTATCTGGAGAAACTAGTGTGTAAAGTACTCCTCTTTTTATAAGTTTTAACTTGTTGTTGCCCTATAGTTTGGGTAACGTTTCTCAAAGTCGTTTTAGAGGACCAAATTTTGCAAGGATCGATGAACTTACGAGACTTCTTGTGAGCATCTTAATTGAATATCAGACAAAAAATGGTATCAAGTAGACATACAATTGAAAATACATTACTACGATGTTTACTAGTGAAAGTGGAAAGACGGGTATGAAGAATGTTTGTAGGAATAAGTTTGAATCAATGAAAAAGGAAATAAACAAAAGGAACGCGCTAAACACTCATATAGGAATGAAAAAACATTATGTAAACCGGTTCGGTAAAAGATCTCATTGCTTTGCTTTCGGAATACCTTAATGTATTTTTGTGTATTTCTTTTGCTGTAGTTATTCATGACGGTTTTTCTGTCTGCGGATCTTTTTCGGCCTTTTGATCCATTAGACGACGTGTCGTCTAAGTGTTTCGAACGACTTTCCATTATAAAAGAATCTCATTATTGCCCAATTACAAGATCTGCAAGTCTCGAAATTTAATATAATATTTACAACCGGCTTTACTATATCAAGAATGATTATGAATAAGGGTCCGTTTAGAATTGTTAAAAATCATTGTTAGAGATCTTTTAATGTAAAATAATCATTTCTATTTTGTTTCCTTATCTTTAACCCTTTTTATTTTGACCCGCTTTAATCAAAGGGGCACTAAGTTTGTAAGCAAGTTAAAATTGATTGCCTTATTATATTTATGCTCGTGTTATCAACCCAATTACTGATATCTTTACCAAAATACTTAGTTTTATCCGATTTTCTACCCCTTTTTCCAAGTTTTATGTACATTCCTCATAAAAGCATGGGTATGGAGTATTAGAATGCAAAATTATAATATATACACACAAAAATAAGACCATGTGAAAACCTCACTTACAGCGAGAGTGAAAACCTTTAACAATTGTTCGATAAAAAAACAAAGCTCTTGATTTCGCCACTTGTCACATATGTAGATATGAGGTGCACGATCGCGTGCTTTGTAAGTAGGGTGTCGATCATGCACCAGCATGCTTGTGTTCCTTGTACTCTCACCATACAAGCAGTCTTCACAATAACATTGTGCACAAATGTGTGCTTTACTACAAAGTGCACGATTGTGCGCCTATGAATCGCGCATCCCACCCTTATTCATATGATCCCTCGTTGTTCATTCATGCATGATGAACAATATACGTTGAACAAGTTATGAACAATATAACAAGTACATCAAAAACTATATTGTGTGTTCAATAAAAGGTAAAGAGTTTTAACTTGTCCAATTGCTAATAGAGTTGGTGTAATGATTATTAATTTGGGTTTGAAACTCTAGAGACGTGTAACACTTTTTTCTACACATATATAATATGCACCAGGTACGCGGTCCTGCACCTTGCGAGCACGTTTGTGCACATGATCATCAACACTAATACCACTAGAGCACGGGCTCATAATATGAACAAGGTGCATGATCCTCAAACCCACGCGCAAAACATGTGTCCAAATTGAGAACGTGAATTATTTTAGTTCGAATGTTTTTTAAAGATTTTCACTATTTACCGTAAGAAAGATTTCCACTCTTTACCGTAAAAGGTTTTCACCTAAACCTAATTTTATATAGCGATCGATTCATTTAAAATAAGTTATCCCGATACAGAGTTACGAAATAATAAACCATACGTTGGTGAAATATGAATTGTTAGTATGAACAACACTTTCTAATAATAATAATAATAATAATAATAATAATAATAATAATAATAATAATAATAATAAAGGAGAATAAACTTTTCTTCCACGATTATCTATTGATACTTATGTTTATAAATGAATTTTTAAAGTGAAAAATGAAAAGAAAAAGGCAAAAGGAAGCGTATGCTTTCTTCTTCTTGAAGGGTGATCAACTTTATTAGCCCATCTTCATATTTGTACATTCACTACTAGAAAATTATGGATGTGCTACTCACGTGACTAATATATATCTATATCATTTTCTATTTTAATGTTTTATTTGTATACTAATCTTTATATTATACAAGTAGGAAACCTTTACTAACACAAACTACCACATCTAAATTTAAATTTAAACAATAAGAAACCTTTAGTAAGTTAGACAAGATTTAATACTTTTTTCTTCTATAAAATATAACTTGTCAATGAGAAATTTATTTTCAGATAACGTAATTTCTTCAAAAGAAAAAAATAACGCAAAAAATCATCAAGTTAACAGTTAGTTTTGTTGACAATATTGTTGTCATCCAATTCAATCATATGATTGTTATTCTTGTGAACCTTTGAAAAATCAGTATCTGGTACAACATTGAAAATTTTAAGGGTATATGTAAACTCCTTCTTCTAACTTAGTAATGAAGCAATGAGACACATTGCTCTTTTCTGAACAATGTATAAAATCTCTGTTCAAATATGATGTTATAAAAGTATCTATGTTAAGAGTAAATAATTATAGGAATAAAGGATAATGATGTGTACATTGAGAACACTTTTATATATTGAATCTCATTTTCAACATACCATAACTTTGATTTTAAATTGTCCATTGGAACAACTTATCTGTTTCAGCATATGTTTTAACCACCACGACGATGTCGGAGTTGTTGCTAGAATTCACCTTCATTGTACTATATTTGTTGAAGCTATTATTACTAGGAATTTTGCCTATACAATTACTATATAGAAATTTCAAATAAGTGTAGCCTTTTGAGCGATGACAAATTTGTGGATGCATTAGATGGACTCTAAAAAGTAGAATGAGTGATATTTTAGTGAAAAAAAAAGAATTTTTGTTCATTTTTATAGTGACCGTGGGATGAAAAAAAACATGTGTAATGGTGAGACTCGTACAAGAAATGTTTGTAATTTAATGTTGTGAAAGGTTAGTAATTCACTATTTTGATGTAGTTTTATAAAAGGTAAATAAGTGAATATTGACTTAAATCACTTAGTACGTTTTTTATACAGTTTGACAACACGGTCTAAATTTATTTAATAGTTTGTAGATAGTTTTATGTAGTTTTAAAGAAGGTTTAAAATTATTTTGTTGTCTTAAATCATTTGTTGTTCTAAAATCCCATTTTACATGTCCTTGGAAGAGAATATTGATAGTTTAAATCATTTAGTGGTCTAAAATCCTATTTTACATGTCTTTGGAAATAGATTATGCATTATAGTTTGACAGAAGGTCTTAACCCATTTAATATTTTTTGGTACTTTTTATGAAATTTAAAAAGAAGGCTTGAAATAATGTTATTGGCCTAAATCATTTAGTTCTTTAAAATCCTATTTACATATCTTTGAAATAGAATACACATTGATGTTTTAAAGCATTTAATGTTTAATAAAGGCATAAAATATTTTTATTGGCTTAAATCATTTATTCCTTTAAAACCCTATCTTGCATGCTTTTGAAAGAGAAAATTGATGGTTTTAAATAGTGTTTTAAAACTCAATTTTATATGCTTTGATAGAAAATACACATTGATATTTTGAATCATTTAACGCTCTAAAAATCTATTTTACACGTAGATATAGAAAGAGATTTAATTTTAATACATTTGACTATTTTTCAATAACAAAAAAGTAATAGAATATTTTAATGATTATTTTTTAGACATGATTCTTATATAGTGTATATATAAGAAATTACATTTTCAAATTACTAAATTTACCTTATTTTTTATCCATACCAAAATTTAACTAAACAATGACAATATTAAATATTAATGAGAGCAGTAATTAGACAATATCCTTATTTTACATGTAGATAAAGATTATTAGTTCATCAAACGTGGCTAGCTTGTCATAGGGCTTCAAATCCAAAAACAAAAAAATATACATATCAAAATAAAAATTGGAAGTTTTGGTATTTTCGGTTAGTAAGTTTTATATTTTTTTTATTAGTGTCCTTAGGATTTTTCTTTTTTCCGATTGATGCCCATTCTTTGTAAAACTATTAGTTGTTTTGAATATTCCGTCAATTTATATAAATAAACAAATAAAAATAAAACAAGGAGACAAAAGTAAATTAAGGAAAAATTGAAAAAAAAATAAATATTTGGAGCAACTCTTCTTCGATTGTCGACATCACTCATAATCAATTGACATTTCTAGGTTTTTGGGTTTTGATGGCGTCCACCTGAACCCTTATGTGACAATCACATTTGCAGGCCTGCGACATTTCCCGTAGGTACAGGTCTCGGTGTACATCGTGGCATAAGTATCAGCATCAATATGCGCGTCGTTCGCACTCAAGGGTGCGTTCCACCCCTTCATATTTGGCGACGTGGTCGTACCTTTTTCTACTTCGGGTCAAGCGTTCGCCTTCGAGTTCCTCATCTTCTTCAACCTCATGTCCATGGTCATTGTCGTTGCCACTAGTACTTGAGTGGTCATATCATGTTTCTTGCTACTCACTTGTCGTTGTGATTGAAAGTGTTTCATTTCTTGTCATTTCTTTTGCTAATTTGTCTGGGATTGACAAATCTTGATGTTTCTTTTACTATATTAAGTGAGAATTAGCGGGAATTGCAGTAAGGGCCACTGTTATATTGAGCATACTTGTAGCCGGGTGAGATTTTGTCATTCTTCAGTGTTAGTTGACTATGAGTGATGTTGACGATCAACGAAGAGTCGTCCGAAAAATTTTCCTCACTTCTCTTCCCTTCATTTACATTCTTCTCCCTTTTTAGTTTATTTTTCATATTTTTTAAAGGTATTTTATATATAAACTGACGAAATTGTTAAATCAACTAACAATTTTGTTATGAATGAGCACCAACGGAAAAATAGAAAATTATATTACACCAACTGGAAATATAAAACTTAGTGGACACCAACCAGAAAATTAAAATCTCGAGGGCACCAAAAAGAATTTCTCAATGACTAATTGTGCACTAACAAGGTTAATATTATTTTGAATGGAAACTATTGATATATTAGATATTCTTTTCTGCAAGCTCCAATTAGGCAGCTTGAAAGTTTGAGAGACACGCATATTGAGAACCAATGACAGGAACTAATCTAGCGGCTTGATGTGCAACTACATTTCCAGACCTCCTAATAAAAGAACAAGTGCAGGAGGAGAAAGAGGAAGCTAACAAACGAAAGTCCCCGCCAAAGCTGCATCATATGTCATGTCGTCATGTTGATCCAAAGACTACACTCTGAGAACACATATTTAGGCATGTGTTTCAATAGTAACCATAGTTGCTCCTAATTCCTTCAATAACTGTAGGCCAAAGATCATAGCTTCCTGCTTTGTAGTCGATAGTTGACGAGCCACCAAAATGCGTTTGACACAAACAATTACTATAAAACCGTAAGAATCCCCTACCACAACACCAAGGCCAACACCAGCAAGACCCAAGAGCGTTGCATCTGTATTGACTTTGAGAAAATCATGCCCCAGGGGAGTCCAAGAAACCGGATGAACTCAAGTAGGAACAATATAAGGCTGAGTTGGAACAGTCTGAAAAAACATATTATTCCGTACTATCCAAGCCACCCAGCAACGAGTAATAAAATCCTCAATTCCAAGGATCCCAAAAGCCACCAAAACATGCTTCATGACATCTTTCAAGTTTGGCTCATGTAGTTGTAGAAGATTGAAAAGGCTGATAAAAGAACTGTGAAGCCAAAGAACTTGTGAATGAGAACAAGTGAACACCATGTGCCAAATAGTTTCAGGAGAAGACCCATTAAACCGAGAACACAATGGTGAAGACAACACATGGCGGTAAAGAATTGCCTTTATCGCTAGAGAGTTTGACAATAATCGCCAAGCAAAAACCCAAAGTTTCGGTGGAATGTTCAACCGCCAGAGTGACTGCCACCAACATGAAGAAGGTACAATCTGCATAAAATCCCGCAATCCATACACTCCAAGTCAGTAGGCCGCGCACACACCAAACACTCTTGACTTTGGCGCCCAACATGGGACATCCAGGACATTTCTGAAAGAAAGAGGAATACTAGCAGTTGCAGCCACATCCGTTGGAGAGAACAGGGAAGAGACAATAGCCATATTCCATGTTCTGGTATGTTGATCAATAAGCTCCGAAATTGGTATGGTTGGAGAGAAGGAAGCATTTATCTCAGGCGTTCGGAAAAGTCTACCCTCCATCGGAATTCAAGAATCTTTCCAAGCACTAACAAGGTTAATTGTATAATATATTGTAGATATTGATTAAAATTTTTGAATATTATACGTAACTTTCATTGAAATTAATAATATTTGAGTCATTTTATCTAAAGAATTATGAAAGAATTTCATGAATTATTTGTCCATAGTTATAATTGGTTATTCGAAGAAAAGAACAACTGAAATACATGAAATAATTTCATCTCCCTACGCGCGTTGGAGTTCCTTCGTCACTCTGTGGCGATTTCTCCATATCTTCTCACGAATTTGTTGGTACTTTGCCTATTTCTCAAGCCTTCTCTAGATCTACTCCCTTCGCATCTCAATGGCTACTCCAGATTCTTTGTCTCTCAACGCTGAACTTCTATCTCTCTCTGAGGTAAAAAAAAGCGGTTACCCTGATATCCGCTTCTAATTCTCAATCCCTGATCCACCATGAATTTTTATTTGATAGGCAGATTACTCAATGGCTACTCCCGACTCTTATTTTACTATTGATGAATGTGGTTTACGTGATCTTGGCTGCCAAGTTTAATGGGATGAAGGAACGTTTGCAAAGTTTAGCAGCATAATTGAAGTCCATACAGTCTCAACACCCATCCGTCACGCTTCTTGATCGCGTACATTTCGGATGAGTTAGATTCCTTCCATTTTGATGAAGAACCTGAAACAATGTATAGGCTGAAGGCTCTGTTTATTATGCTCAGTGAACCACGTATAAATACAGATAGAAATACATGAGAATAGGAACTAAAAGATATGACAGAATCCTATCCTAACTATCAGGAGATCCTAACATATTGATCTTATCATCCCCGCAAGATGGAGACGGGTTGTGAGCTGACTCCAAGCTTGTGCAGCAACTGTTGAAAATGAGCAGGGTGCAAAGGTTTGGTCATGAGATCTGCTAGTTGATCAATTGATCGAGTATAGACAGTTTGAATGGTCCCCATCTGAATTTGATTGCGAGTTGTATGACAATCGATCTCTATATGTTTTGTTCGTTCATGAAATATCGGATTCGTTGCAATATAGATAGCTGCCTGGTTATCACAATAAAGCCGAGCTGGATGACGATGATGAACTCCAAGCGAGTTGAGCAAGGTCCGTAACCATAAGATCGCGCAGGTCGCTGCAGCCATAGCGCGGTATTCAGCTTCTGCAGAAGACCTCGAAACTGCTATATGCTTCTTTGATTTCCAAGAAACTGGGGAATTTCCAAGAAGTATGAAATAGCCAGTCGTAGATCGTCGAGTCAGAGGACATGTAGCATAGTCCGAGTCACAAAATGCACGGAGACATAGATCACTATTGCGAGACAAGAAGATCCCTTGTGTTAGAGCGCCTTTTAGATAGCGTAGAACACGCAAAGTTGCATCCCAGTGACCCTGTCGAGGTTCCTGCATTTGTTGAACAAGTATATGGACTGAAAAAGCAAGCTCTGGCCTAGTTGTGGATAGATAAATAAGCCTTCCAACAAGACGGCGATATCTTTCTGGATCTTCTAGTAAAGCTGAGTTGTCGAGCTGTAGGTGGTGCTTTGGTAATAAAGGAATAGAAGCCGGTTTGCAAGCCAACAAGCCTGTTTCCGAAAGAATATCTAAACAATACCGTCTTTGATTGAGCCAAATCCCGTCGTTTGTTCGAATGATCTCGAGTCCGAGAAAAAAACGGAGGATGCCCAAATCTTTCACGTGAAAGCATCGATGAAGATACAACTTGAATCTGTTGATTGTGGAAGGATTGCTCCCAAAAATAATAAGATCATCCACATATATCAAAACATGGATAAAGATACCTGATTTTTCGTAGGTGAACAATGAATAATCTGCTTGAGATTGTATGAAACCGAACCGAAGTAGAGCAGTTGTCAATTTCTGAAACCAAGTGCGAGGTGCTTGTCTGAGCCCATATAAAGATTTCCGTAACCTACAGACTTTTGTAGATAAAGTCGAGGTGAAGCCAGCTGGTCGTATCATATAAACTTCTTCGTCCAAGTCACCATGTAAAAATGCATTATGGACATCCATTTGATGAAGTTCCCAATTACGGATTGTGGCGACTGCAAGAAACATTTTAACTGTTACGAGTTTGGCCACCGGAGCAAAGGTATCGGTGTAGTCAATGCCCTCTTTCTGTCGGTTGCCAAGAACCACTAATCGCGCTTTGTATCTTTCCACTGTACCATCGGACCTATGCTTGACTTTATAGACCCATTTACAGCCAATTGTTGTTCTGTCAGAAGGTAGATCGACCAATTTCCAAGTGTTCTTCCTGCGAAGAGCGTCCATTTCAGCCGCCATTGCTGAGCGCCAGTGTGGAAAACTCGCAGCTTCCCTGAAGGTCTGCGGTTCTTGGTCATCATGTAAGGATCTGAGGGCACTTACATACGATGATGATAAATGATCATAGGATATATAAGAATCAAGTGAATACGGAAGAGTACCTCGGGATGATGATAGATTGCTATCTGTCTGTGTAAAGTCATATGACCTTGCTGAATGACACACAAAATCTTTGAGTAGGATAGAGGGTTGAGTTGTTCGGGTACTACGACGAATGTCTGGAGGAGGAATAGTTGTTGATTCTAGTTGTGTGGAGGTCGTAGTATCTAGCGAAGGAGGGTGTAGAATGGAGGTTTCGGAATTGCTGTTGGTAACGGCAGGGGAAGAATTTTCTGCGTGGGAGAGGGGGCTGACGTCATCGGCAGGGTTAAGAGGTAGAGGGATGATGTCATATATGCTAGGGTTTGGGCTGTTTATGGGCTGATTTGGATTGTTTGTGGGCTAATTTGGTGAGAGTTTATTAGAGGAATGAATAAAAGGAAAGTAATTCTCGTAAAATTTGGCATCTCTTGTTACAAAAATTTGTTTGGTGTCTATATCATACATTTTTCAACCTTCTTGTGACGTTGGATAACCTAGGAAAATACATTTCCGACTTCTAGAAGCGAACTTATCCGGATTTCTTGGAATTTGAGAACAAAAAGCAAGACACCCAATGACTCGTAAGTGATCTATTGGTGGCGGCTTTTTGTGTAAGATTTCATAAGGAGTTTTGTTGTTTAGTATAATGGACGGTGTTCGGTTGATTATATAACAAGAAGACAACACACATTCCCCCCAACATTTGATAGGTAGATTGCCTTGAAATCTTAATGCTCGAGCAACATTAAGTAGATGCGTGTGTTTGCGCTCTATCCTACCGTTCTGTTGTGGGGTGTGTATGCAACTTGTTTCCAATAAAATCCCCTTGGTACCTAGAAAAGTGCGTAGAGCTAAAAACTCTTTTGCATTATCACTTCTAACCCGTTTTACAATGGTGTTATATTGAGTGAAAATCATGGCAAGAAAATTTTGCATTACCCCTTGGACCTCATTTTTTCGTTTTAGAAGAAAGACCCAAGTACACCTAGAGAAGTCATCTAAAATGGTAAGAAAATATGAATGCCCGGAGGAAGATACAACATGATATGGACCCCAAACGTCAATGTGTATTAAATCAAATATAGAAGATGCACGAGAATTACTTAAAGGAAAAACATTACGTGTTTGTTTTGCTCGAAAACAAATCTCACAAGGATCTCCTTGTGTTTTATTTGAAGCATGGCCTAAACGTAGATGTTGTAGTAGTTGTGGGTCAACGGTCCGGGAAAGGCAAGAATTGGCTGTCAAAGGTGGTGTCATCCAACGCAGCCAGTAGACCCCATCACGGACTTCACCCGCTCCAATCAGCATCTTCGAAGTTCGGTCCTGTAGAACACATAAATTCTTATTTATCGTTATAATGCAATTTATATCACATGCTAATTGATTAAGGGAGAGCAAATGGCACTACAAGCCAGGGACATAAAGAACACCACTTATTGAGTTTACTGAGGTGAGAAATACTGTCCCTGTAGTCGAAGCATGGACTATATTACCATTTGGTAATTTGATTTGTTGTGCTGGACTAGGAAGCAAATTTTTTAATAATTCACGAGAGCCGGTCATATGGAAAGAGGCTCCGGAGTCTAGTATCCATGACATTCGAACTATACCTGTTGTTGAATCTGCCGAAGTATGGGAACGGTAATTGTTGAGTATCGATAAAAGATGTGACCATTGATCATCGGACAATGTTGCGCCCAGATCTGAACGATCTTGATTTCCGAGTGAGGAAGCAGATCTGCCGTGAGCTTGGTTTGCCAGCGCAGGAGCAGCAGTGTGCCGAGATTTCGAAGCAGCAGTGGAGGAAGTTTTTGGCGGTAAGGGTGGAGCACCAGTAGTTTGATCAGCGACTCCCTTGCCGTTGTTCCACCAGTCCGGATACCCAACCACTTTGAAGCAAGCATTTGTATCATGCCCATGCTTGGAGCAATGTTTACAGCACAACTTGCTCTTATCTGGTTTATCTGATCGATAACTTTGAGCAGCAAAAGCTACTGCATCTGTTTTTGAAATCCTTTCTCGAGCAATTGTTTGCAAGCGTTCTTCCTGAACTGCAAGCGCAAAAACCTTGTTGATCTTCTACAAGGGTTCCTGCGAAACAATGGTAGAATGAAAAGACGAGTAGAATTCGTCATCAAGACCAATAAGGAATTGATGTACCTCTTCTTCCTCCTTTCCCTTAACCTTTTTCCCGCATGAGCAAACGCAATTGCAGACATTGGTTTTATGAGACGCAATGTCCTCCCAAAGTTTTTTCAACTGGCCGAAATAAGCAGATATTCTTTGGCCATCCTGCATACATTTGGAGAGGTCCGCTCTGAGTTGCATTAACCGTGGTCCGTTTCCTTGATCAAAGCGAGTCTTCAAATCGTCCCATAAGTCCTTGACATTAGGCATTAGGGAAACGAATTTGCGCAGGGAAGGATCTATCCCTGCAAGAATCCAGCCTGAGAGCATTGAGTTCACGCCTTTCCAATAGGGATAATTTTCGGATGATTCTTCTGGTTCTGTGATTGTCCCGTCAACGAAGTCCATCTTACGTTTAGCCGTAAATGAGTTGGACATCGCGACGGACCACTCCTGGTAATTGTCGTTATTGAGTAGGATTGGAGTGATACATTGACCGGGATTGTTTGATGGATGGAGGTAGTAAGGAGAAGCGGGAGTGAGAGCTGCTGGGTTGACCATGGATTTGATGCGGAAGTATCGTGTTTGAGATTTGAGGAGCAGACTCTGATACCATGAAACAATGTATAGGCTGAAGGCTCTGTTTATTATGCTCAGTTAACCACGTATAAATACAGATAGAAATACATGAGAATAGGAACTAAAAAATATGACAGAATCCTATCCTAACTATCAGGAGATCCTAACATATTGATCTTATCAGAACCGTACTAGCACTAAGCATGTCCACGGGTCACGGGTTACCCGTGACCCGGCGGGTCGCCAACGTTCAATTTTGAAAAAAACAAAATTTTAAAATCGAACTCAATGGTTATTTCAGCCGTTGGGCAAACCCATTGGCGGGTCGACCCGCCAACGAACCCTTTTCTTTTATTTTTTTTTAAAAAAAAATTGGGTTTGAAAACAAAAGGGTCAACCCGTCGACCCGGTGGGTAGGCCTATTAGGCGGGTCCGGCTCCGGGTCACCCTTCCCGTACCCTTGACCCGGCAGGTCGGACCCGTCGACCCGGCGGGTCCAACCCGTGTACATGCTTAACTAGCACATCCGCTCACGCTCGGCTGAGATTCAGTTCGGCGATAGAAATTCTCTAAAATTTTAGAACTTTATTTTAAAAAGATACCCTGGACTAAATGGAAATACCCTAAAATTTAAAATACGTTTCAACTTATAATTCGTAGTGTATATATACATCAGGTGTATCTGTAGGTTTATCCATTAGTGGGATAGATCAGACACTAAGAACAATCATATTCATTTTATGATTTTTCGAGTTTTCTTGGTTTAATTTCTTATGTTCAATGATCCTCGCCTAGTTTTTTCGACTGGTTTGCTCTATAGGTATCCAAGAAGGCTTCTTTCTTTAGGCAATTAGCATTCCCCTTTCTCTAGCATTCTTCAAATTTGAAATGTTATTGGACTTCTTTCACGTTGAAATCAACAGCTTTATGCTCAACTGGCTGTTGATTACAAAACGTATGGCCTATACCCTGCTTAGATACCTTTAAACACAGCTCAGGGTAGCATAGTAACGAGACACCTCCGAACATACAGTAACAACCCAAAGCCAAGCCATGAATATATATTTCAACAAGCATACAAAATTCGATCTGTACCTCGATCGCCACAACAATATATCACAAAGCAGCTGTATGATACGGCAATATGCAAGATAAGATTAGGATATACATATAGTGGTACACATTGGCCTGCAAAGAAGAATGCTAGGATGACCTCCGCTTGTATTCTCCTTGACAGATGGTCCGCAAATCCCCGTACTCTCCCGAACAGGCAACTGCGAACTCTAACAATGACCTGAACAACTCGGGTAATCGGGTCCTTAGATTCGCCAAACACTTCTCCCTCACTTGGATACACTGCTTCTGATACATTGCCTCTTCTTCTTCCAACCTCTTCTTAGCTGCTTCCAGAATTGCTTCTTTCGACATCAGAGCTTCGTCGTGGGCAAAGTCTTCGTGCCCGTCCGTGTCTTGGGGAATTCGTTTCTCCATGTGCTTGTGGTACCACTCTTCGAATGCACGGGTCTTACGACTTAGATCTTTCCGGGCCTCCTCACACTTTGCCCGCATCTTCAGCTCGTCGTCTTGCTGTTGCACGATTGTGTGCAGGACAGCAGCGAAGCTGTAGATGGCGCTTTTCGCGAGCTCTTCAGGAAGTTTTTCTAGGGAATCATGCCATGCGATGAGGAGGCGTTGAATAGGAGGATTTGGAGCTCTTGGTGGAGATGATACCTTCTCTTTCATGCTGCTTTCTATAGGGATGAGATTCAGCTTTAACCAGCTGTTGAGGTCTTTGACGTAACGTTTCTGGTTGCTCACCATCTTATCAAATTGGTTATGCCACTCCTGAACAATGATCCATAGTTGTTCTGTCTGTTCAAAGTGCTGCTCACTTGTTTCCTTGATACACTGCGATATGTCCACATACTTCAAGGCCTCCGCTATTTCTGCTTGTTTGCTGTGATAAATTCTCATGCTATCCCACATTGTAGCCATCCTGCAACCATCAATAAGTTATTTATATACACCACTCTTGAAATACTGGAAACAACCCCTTGAGTACAAATTCAAATGCATTAATTTCTTGAGATAGTTATATCTATCAACATAACATTCTAGGTTACTTGTCAAAGGCACAAAAATTAGAAATATTTGCTCCCACCCTCCTCTTGGGCCAACAACAATCGAAGAGGAGATAACAGAAAAATCACGTCAAAGAAGAAAACAATTGAAAGACAAGGGGACCAGGTCCAACCTCTAGAAGGAATGTTATTACACACCATGCACACTTATGGGCCGTTTGGTAGCAACTCTGGAAACAGAATCAGAAAGGAAACAAATATAATCTATATCTATGCAACTATTCATTTATAAAAAAATCCATTGGATAGTGTCTTTCCCATTTGAAGTATAAAACGTGTTTCCTTTTTCTAATTTTGTTTATCTATATGGTTTCAAAAATTATCAAGTACTTCCCCCATTCACTTGAAACTGCACAAAAAAATTGAATGTGTTTTCAAGGCATCACATGTAGGCTCAAATTCATTTTCTTTCCGTTTCCGGGATTGCAACCAAACGGCCCATTAACGTACCCAATTTCCAAATAACAGCACCATTCTACCTTTCACTACATTGAAGAAGACGAATCAACAATAAAAAGGATCTAACTATTTATTTACTCTGTTTCATCATTTTTTGACCGACTCCTTGACCAATCAGTTATAACTAATCAACTTCAACAAAATAAATGCTTGAGAAAAATTCATGATACCATCTGTTATAACTTATCAATCACAATAAAATAAATGCTTCGAAGAAATTTATGATGATAACGATATATAATCCTCACAGAAATAATTATGTTTGGAGTTAAGCCCAAATCAGCACATCAGATGATTGAACTTAAGAACTCACCAGCAATGCAGCATTGGTTCCAAAGTAATCAATATATATCAGTACCTCAACCGAACCGGAATCTATAAAGCAATATATATTTCCCACCCGGAGCATGAAAGTTTCTCAAGTAGAAATTTAAATTCATACAGGATGATGGTAAACGTTTAATAAAGATTTTGTTAAAAAACTTTGACAAGGATTGATAGCAATTAGCAACAGACATTTTTTCAAAGACATCGAGGAGGCAATAAAGGATATAAAAAATGCTAACTACTCTACAATAGTACCATGTCAATGAAAGTTTCAAAGCATGCTGAAATGTGAAACTAAGTTTGGATGTGCAGTGGGGGAAACTCACCCGTCAACTAGTGCCACAAGTTTCGGAAAAAGTTGTTCATCGCGTAATCTGTTAATCTCTGAAACTGTTGAATCCAAGGATTGCATATCAACGATGTATCTTGTATGAAGATGACTTACATCCGCCTTCGTTTTCTCCAGAGTTTCAAGGCTAGCACCACGTTTCTTTTGCTTGTTTAACAAGGCGACCTTCCTCTGGTAATCAAACTTCATAATCTCACCTGCCTGTGACATATCAGTTGATGATTTATATAAAACAAGATTTTACATTCTTTATGTTACTATTGAATTGATTTATGAAGAAAGGTTATTATTCTCTAATCAGTAATTGAAAACACAGACATATAAAAGAGATCGGGCAGATCATCTCCACCCCCTTTTTCAATGAAGAAAATATGTTTCTTGGTTCAGTTGATTTATATATAACAAGATTTTACATTCTTTATGTTACTATTGAATTGATTTATGAAGAAAGGTTATTATTCTCTAATCAGTAACTGAAAGAAAACACAGACATATAAAAGAGATCGGGCAGATCATCTCCACCCCCTTTTTCAATGAAGAAAATATGTTTCTTGGTTCAGTTTGTTGTAACAAGGAGACTTTAATGCTTCCTGTCAAAATAATAAAAAGAATATCTCAAGTTCTGAGTGTTCTGCTGAGGGTTGCAGAAGAATAAGCAAAGGTAGCCCTGAGGGGAGATCTTTGACTTTCACATACTATCCTTTATACAATAAAGAACATCGGCTGATAACTTGATACTAGAATCAACTAGACTACTACAACAACACTCCTCCAATATAAAAGATTATTCTCCTCTTACGACTCCAACTCCTCCACAGATTTAAAGTATTGTTTATTGCACTCCACTTCTTAACACTTTGATCATCAATTACATCAGTGCATGGTCTTCAGCTTCCCTCTCTTTAAGGCTTTCAAGTTTCATGTTTTCAAGTCATACAACTGGGGTAGATATTATGTTTTACTCAACGGAGGGCAAAACGGCCTTCGAAAACACAAACAAAATACAAGAGATATGTGATAAAACAAAGGAATGGAAAAAGAAAACCCAAGTTTGAATTCCATTGAAGATAGGCTTCTCCAGAATGATCCTGCATATGAGCCCTCAATAAAACCAGATTCACCGGTTGATTATTGCAAGGTGTCAAACATTCATTATTAAATCATATGTCACAATACCCTTCCACTAAAACTCAAACATTTTTCATAGACTTCAATGTCAGCACCAAACAATCACGCCTTATTGGATAACTGGACACAGTATCTTAGTATTTTTAACAACGTGACTAAGTTTTTTTCACATTTTATGTTGCATTTCACTTGTACAGTTGAATGATTGTAAATTGGTCCACTATCTCCATGAGTTAGATTCCTTGATCCCTTTTGCAAACACCATTTACACCAACGATGGTTTATCTCCACCTAACCTTTATAATTATGACACACTAGCACTGAAACATTGATGAAAGCAAAATAAACTGGGGTGCTACAAATGTATGATGCAGATTTTATGTACCAGCTCTAATGTATTCCAACTATCCAAACTGGGATCCTCGTACTGAAAAGCTTGGTTACGATTGATGAAATTTTCTGTTATAAAACCCACATACTAGCTAGCTACCTCCGGGATCAATATATAAAAATGAACTCAAGCTCAAAAAAGATACCGTGCAGAGTAAGTATTCTTCTTACTTTAATCACTGAATTCTGGTTCATTGATGTTCGCTTATCAACACACTCTAACTAAATATGAGTTTTTTAAGTAAAATCATGATACTGAGCAACTCTGATAAAAAAAAACATGAAGAAGAAAAAGAAGTGAAGAACAACTGCTATTTTTTGGTATTGGCTAGCAATTACAAGAGGGACTTACTAGAGGGAAAAAAAAAACAGGGAGAAGGATAGAAGTAAAAAAGAGAGAGATTACCTTTACTTCATCATACAGCTTTTTCTCCCAAGCCAATAGTTTGTCTAGCACAGTGGCATGGGTTTCATTTTCTTCAGAATCTAAGTCATCCTTTCCAGTATCAACATTAGGCATGCCCCTAAAGGATCTATTCCAAGTGATAACTTTCATTACTCTTTCTGAGTGATTGATGTGACCTGTTTAGTAACTCCGTGCATTAGATATGGAAGTGAAAAATGTAGGATTTACAAACACAAATGAAGAAGCTTCAGAAGCGACTAAAACTAATCCAACTCCTAATCAATAACCCTTCCTAATCCTAAATTTTGAGCAATCAACACCTATAAGCCATAGAGCCAGTTTTGAACAGAGGTTAGAGGTGTCTCAATATTTGCCTTATTTGGGGCATATTGAGGTGGGATTTTCTTGCAGATCCGAAACTGTGTATTGTTTCTCTGTCTTTCCGACCATAAACACTCTTTTGCACCTATCATCAGACTTGATATATGAACAAAGTAAGAAATATCGTTAGCACTATATAATTCTACTGCATTTACATACACAACAATTTCCTATCCATGACCTGATGAAGAAAAATACATGTTATCCATAATCCATCTGCAAAACATATATCTACTTGATTATACTCAACACAAGTAGGCTGAAACAACATATACAGAAGCCGTAGAAGTACACCGGAAGGCATGAAGAGACAAAGATAGCTCCTCCCATACTGATAGAATCATTTTAAAGTTCCTAGAACAACTGAATATGGTATCTAAAATAAATAACATATCAAATTGTTATATATATGACCATGTCTAAATTTGCTTGTGACGGACTCCTTATTCCTTAACAAATGATAGGATTGACTAGAACTTCAAAAAATTAGTGCTATCACCATTCATCAATTGCTTCAAACGCTTGGTAGCAACATATCCAAAATCTACTCTAAGATCATTGTTCATTCCTTTATCAATATTTAGAACAAGAAGCCGTCTAAAAAGCCCATGCAAATATATGGGTGTAAAACTAATACAAATCCAGCGACAGATAGAGCATATACCGCAATTATTCGCAAAACTCGAGTGGTAGTGCAACCTAGCGGTCTCAAGCAACTTGGATACCTCAAGGGCACTCTCCGAAGCCTTCAAGAAGTAATCATCCAATTGACTAAAAATCTGAACCAAGGTCACACCTTTGCCTGTCCTCTTCACCTCCCCTCCGTTGCCAGGTGCCGGAGTCACAATCACCTGTTTCCCCCGTCTGCCAGTCTTTCCCGACGCAACTTCCTGAGGAGGCAGAGGGGGCTTCTCCGGTGCCTTCTCAGGCATCTTGGGAGGCGGATCCTCCATCTTCCTGACAACGGAGGCAGAAGAAACCACCTCAGATCTCTTAGACATTTCTTCGAGCATCTTGCGCTGTAACTCCTCCCCTTCTCTATTTATTTCCTCCGGAACCCCTAAACTTCCCCCAGGCATATCGTCCATATTGAAGAAGTAATCCCAGGTAGCACCTCCCGGAAGTGAATGCGGAGGTGTCCGATTGATGGTTGTCATGACCGGAGGTGGGGGTGGAGTCTCCGGCGGAGGAGTTGGAGGAGGAGGAATCTCCTCCACCTCCCTCGCCCCAATCCCCCTCCTCCCGCTAGTTCTCCTCTTCAAATTATGAACCTCACTTTCAACCTCCTCCTCTTCCTCCTCATCCTCCTCCTCGATGGTCTCCGATAGGTGATGAACAGCTTTGGGAACTTGCAATTGAGGCATGGATTGAGCGCGCTGGAGGGGAGCAGGGGGTTGGACGGCCATATCGGCGGGGATGGGAGGAGGGGGAGGTGGGAGGGTGCTGAAGGAGGAGGCTTCCGGTGGGACTGGGGGAGAGAAGGAAGGAGCTGAGGTGGAGTGAGAGAGGTGAGGGTGGTGGTGAGGGTAGAGAGACTCGCCGGAGGCGAAATCGCTGAGGGCGGCGCCGGTGTTCTTAAGGGAGACGGTGTAGGAAGTTTGGGCGGCGGCGAAGGCGTTACGGGCGGTGACGGCATCCTTCATGTACTGCTTCCGCTCCTTGCATCGGGAGACTGCTTCCTCATTCTCTATCTTCGATTGGTTGCATCCCATTTGTTCTGCAGATTCGTAACAGAGATCGCAGCTTCTTAGATTGATGATCAGATTGAACGATCACAAGAATCGGACGAAGAAGGAATCTGATGCTCCTCTGCAAGAGAGTGGCAGAAGAAGAGAGAAGATGAAGCTGGTTTATTCGAGTACGTCTGTAACTCTTGAGAAATTTCCGGGTCAGATTTGGGAAGTCGAGTATCGAAAGAACAGAACTTTTGACGGGAACGACGTCGTTAAAGGGTTTGAATTGAATTATGGATATGACGAAAGAAACCCAACTAGGGAAAGAAAACACGTCGCTTGAGATTTGAGAATGACATGACTATTTGCTTTTGCATTCCAATTATGCAAGAGTCCATTCGACAAGTACGAGTTTATTATAATTGAGGTTGATAGTGATCGTAATTGAAGTCGAAGCTGAAATAAGTAGCGGATTAAACAAGTTGATTTTTTATATAAGCTTGTTGAACGTTTGAAAACTATGCTTTAATTACACAATAATATGTATTATACCGAAATTATTTATCAGTAAATAAATAATGTTGAGCTAAAATGCTTAAGCAAAATTATCATATAATTATAATTCCAATTATATAATCCGGAAGTAACGTGAAAAAATAAACCAAGTTTCTATCGTTCTTCATTCCGAAAATAGCTTATATGTCTTACGAAAAGATAAGATAACATTTTTTTTCTATTTGTCTCTACAAGGAAAACTAAGCTAGACAAGTCAATCAGTCAATGCATTATTGAATGAGAGGCTTCGCAAACTTGAGTCACTCCTTGTACAATTCATGAAGACGGTATTCGTCATACGACTTTGTCAGCCAGAATATATGGTGTAAATAGACATACCCCGCCACTTGTTGACAACAAACGAAGCTGAGATATTTAAAAATGTTATATTACATTAAGTTGCATTTGCAAGCATAGTCACAATGTCAAATAAATCAAAAGCAAATGAGAAAGTTGCATTATTGTTATAAATTATATATTCCAATTTCCAATTGACCAAATTTGATAAAGAATAATGCGCAATTTTGATAAGTAGGCCTTTTTGAGAAACTAGAATAATAACTAGGCTTTTTAATGTTTCAATTAAGTAAATATACTCCAACCTTTTGTATTTATTCTCAAACTCTACACACTCTTCTCTCAAGGGGTACATTTACTAAACACAAAACTAGAAAAAGCCTAGTAAACCAAATTATTTCAAGAAATAATTCACACTAATTAAACTAAATGCTACAAATCTTTCCTGTTCTAAAAGGGCTAAATAAAAAATGCCTTTTTAGGGTGACAGTAGACCAATGAACTACCTAACAACAAGAATAACCATAACTGTCAACATATACATGATGAATGTACAATTCAATCTTCAGAATTAAACATCTTTCAAAAAAGATTACTTTTTAAACAAATGATATATAAAGAACATTAATCCACGTGCTATACAAATTATTCGGCTGTTAATGTTTGACGTAGAGGGCCAAATATATGCTTCTTTGGAGAACACGACATCTCTTAAGAGTTTTATGTTATGTGCCACAAACTCTCTAAGAAATCATGTAATCGGAAAGATCAAAGACATCATAGGCACCTCCATAGGTTTTATCCTCTGTAGGTAATACACATCCTTCGATGTTAATAAGAAAACCGCTCACTGTAACCACTCTATTGACAAACCTATCATATTGCCAAGAAGTATTGAATATGGTTAATAAAGTAACTTAGAAAAAGGCAGAGAATCGGATTCTAGAAGCATTTTGACACTACTAGACATGCGCTCGTTGACTTGGAACTTGACAGAATGTGTTGTACATCTTAAAGAGTGGTTACTACCTTTTAATCACCCAATGTTTTTTTAATACTTCACGACGAGGGGAACAAAAACTATTAGAGTTCAATGGAAATATGACCGATGGGGTTGAAAATAAAACCATCTACATTAAAAGATCGTTACAACTGACTCCCCCTAATCACATTAGCTAACTGAAAATGAGAAAACGGTAAAGTTAATGAAATCAAGAAGAACACATATATTGAAAAGAGGATATCGATTATTCATATCGTGTGTCTAGCTCAGATCATCACCTCCATAGGTTTTGCTCTCTAACAATAGTTCTTTACAAATTAATGCTTATTGCGATTCCGACTATGCCTCTTGCCCGTTAACTCGTCGTTCTCTAACTGGATTTTTTATTTTTATCGGTGAGTCCCCTATTTCTTGGAAAACGAAAAAGAAAACGATTGTCTCTAGGTCATCAGCAGAAGCCGAATATCGGGTCATGGCCACTACTACGTGCGAGGTCAAATGGATAAAAATGCTTCTTGCATCATTGGGAGTTATTCATCGTCAAACTATAAATCTATGGTGCGACAATCAAGTCGCCTTACATATCACCTCCAATCTGATCTTCCACGAACGTACTAAGCATATTGAGGTCGATTGCCACGTGGTGCGAGATGAAGTTCAAAATGAGACAATTTGTACGTTACTTATCCGTTTCGAAAATCAGCTTGCGAATATCTTTACAAAAACGTTGGGTCAACAACAATTTACTTACCTTCAATGCAAATTAGGCATTCGGGATATTCATGCACCAGCTTGAGGAGGAGTGTCAAGGATCCCCAATATTATGCTTATTGCCTTTTTATGTAATTACTGTTTGTATATGTTAGTTTCTGTATTTAACGTTACCGTGATATTTATATAGTATATATAAATGTGATTCGTCATTATCAATAAAGCAAGAAAGTCTATATTCATTCTATTCTTAATCTTTTAACTATTTTAACGTTTGTTTAGTCTATAGTTCTATAGGAAGAATCCGATAATTATGATGCAGAAGGGAAAATATACAATAATACAATATCAAGCATTATAAGTTATAACATGTAACCTTGCCATTGAAACTACACTTTGAGCAATTTTTCTCCATGGAGCCCCCTTCTGAGGCTTCAAAAATGAATGTCGCTGATTTCTGATATGAGAATGGAGACAAAACCTAGAGAAAACTCACAAACACCCCTAATGAAGATCTTTGAAATCGAGTAGTTTTTTAAAAATAAAAAAAATCAATAAATCGGAAATGGAAAATAAGAACTTGAATGAAAATGGAAGTTATAGCCAAGTTCCATGCCTAAATTGAGAGTGAAATCCAATCAAAATAAGGGGGATGTATTTAATCTAGATTTTTAAAGATTTTGAGTGATTTTAATAACCCATAGAATTTGTTGATATTGGGGATATTTTAATTTTATATAGAGTTAATACAAATTCTGTCAAATTTTGTCGGATTAATATATGTCCAAAATCTCGAAGAAACGGAAAGACGGCCACTGCCAGACTGGTTTCTCAAAACAGAGAGACGCCATCATTGGCTCGACTTCTGCTCCTTCAATTTCTGAGCGTATCAATTCTGAGTTTATTTAAAATCTCTTTCTTTTATGTTTTGACAACCTTGAATTATATTCGAGATTGATGAGATCGAAGGTTGGAGGGAGAAAATGGTGGGAAATTTGGAGAGGGAAGATAAATCAGTAAACAAGCAATTTTAGACATCACACGTGATGGAAAAAAATCAACATGGCACACACGAGCAAGAAAATAATCAACATGTCGGAAAACACGAGCAAGAAAACAATCAACATGCGGAAAACACGAGAAAGAACTAACATCCGACGATGCACCGAGCCCAAGCACTCGAAAACGCTCGAAGACGTTGATTTGGCCGTTAGGGTTCTTCAATGTTTTAGTTTGGCGTGGAAATCTTATGTGTTGGGAGAAAACTTCTTTAGGATTTAGGTATTTGTAAAAGTAATAAAAAAAGTCCTACAAAATCAATGAAATAATAGATTCTTTTAAATCAACAAACTTTTAAATACCATAGGAATTTTATCGAAAATTTAAAATTCTAATTGAATACCAAAAGATTTATATGGACTTTTAAAAATATATATTGAATACCGATAGACTTTTAAATTACAAAAAATTAATGTAAAATCTTAATTGAATACAACTCCCTAAATCAAACAAGTAATCATATAATTACATTCAAATCTACACTAATCAAGACTCAATTCCACAAATCCCTAACTTCACAAACTAGGTTTTAATGAAGCACAAGAATCTCACCCAAAATATTCGATCTAACAAACACACACGGAAGGGAGGAGGGATGACTAGTGTTCATGGGGTGGAGGCCGACGCTGGAGGTCACCGACGGTGGCGGAACGGCCGAACTAGGCTCGCACAACAGTGGAAACCGGATTGCGAGCCGATGACTAATTCACGACTATAGGCTTGCGCAGACGCAATTTGTTGGTGCGGAGTTGGTTACGTCGGCTTCTTGGTGGCGTGGGGCATAGACAGTCGGTAAGTGGTGGCCGAACTAGTGTGGTGGCGCTGGAAAACCCTTCTTGACGAGGTTGTTGAAGGAGAATACAAAGGGGACGGGTAGGGTTTCGTGGAAAGAGAAAGGGAGGTTAGGGAGGGAAGACTAGGTAAAAGAGAGAGCCAAGGAAAAATAGATCCGGGTTTTTACGTGATTTTCCCGATTGAAAATCCCGACTCAGAGAATCCTGTACTACGATTATTCAAAAAACCGGGATCCGAGAATCTTGTATCACTACGGTTCTTCATTATAACCGTGGTATTGTTTGTAAAATTAATATTATACCCCGGTTAGATCATATAACTAGGGTCCGGATTTTTTTCAAAAAAAAAATCGATTTTCTGCGGTTATACATATAACCATGGTCCGAAAATACCCTTGATCTCGGTTCTTCCAAACCGCTCCACCATAAGCGAGGTGTAAGGGGTCTTTGTACTAGTGGCAAATACTTTCTATAGTGTTTATGTAAACGCGTTAGAAAGATATTTTCAAACCTGTTGTTGTCGACTTTCTGTAGTGTTAACATAAACGCTATTATTGGATCAATGTCTATAGCGTTTACATAAACATTGTCATAGCGTTTGCCAAAATGCTATGTATAACATAAACTTGTTATAGTAGGCTTTGACATAGCGCTTCTAAATACACTATGAGACCGAAATATAGCATTTTTATCCACTAGATATATGTTGATATGTCTTGAATGTCACACTTCACAAATTCAGTCATGCATTGAGGGGGAGTCGCCCTGGGTCCGGTGCAGGGTCTCCGCGTAGTTTGGACCGTCTGCCATCTATTTGAGTCTTTACTATTTGGCTCAGTCTTATAATTGGCGACCAAGTATCATCTAGATTTTTTTTATCTATATAGTGTATGTTCCCTTTGCCTCCAATTATCTAATCATCTGTAATCTGAAACTCCTTATTAAAACCTCTCTAAAATTGGACGTAGCCATTATTGGGTGAACCGCTATAAATATGTGTTATCTTTCGTTCTTGCTTACTGAATTATATTCTTTCTCATAATTTCACACAACACTATGAATATTGTTTAATGGTGTAGTGCTTAGAGACAAAGCTTATGAAATGGACGTCGTCGACTCAATCTCTTTCTTCAATCACTTGAGTCATTCTGAGCACCTCTTCGTTTCCCGAGCTCTCAACTCCCAATTGATTCGGTCTTAACTTGGACTTCCTCGACCTCAAGGAGAAGTTTAGCCTACAATAGATATTTTCCCAAGGATACACCATTTATACTCCAAAATGGGCTAGAATGCTTGTATTTTCAAAAAAAACACAAGTAGAACTCCAAATTGCAAAACCAATGAAATTTACTCTATCATCATGTAAATCTATATAGTATGATAGAAAAATGGATAATAACGATGGTGAAAAATTATGCATAAATGGATGTTATATATCAGTGTCCCTTCACGAACAAGAACGAAAGAGATTTTATCAAGGAGTTTCGAACATGATTAACTAAGAGTTAAGTTTTTATTTGATAGGTCATCTAGTGCTTGAGAACCAATTAATCTTCGACAAGAAAAGCTACCATAAGGACAATACAATCAAGTAATATATTATGCGCTAAATCAGTAGTTGGGTTTATTAAACTTCATTTTGATGGCTTCAAATTGAACAATTAATCATTTGTGTTTGGATACATCATCCGAGATTCTACAACTACTAGCTAGGGTTGTAACTAAAGACGATGGAAAAATTAAAACATGCCGATATTTAAAACACAAGCAATTGACCTTCTTAAAAGTATGATTAAACTGAAACATTTAGATTATCAAAAATTGAGATTGAAGGAGATAACTTAAATGTGATCTGATCTAATTTAGTATTTGGAAACCCCTTTGCTAGTCGAGATTATGATCGATGACATTACGTTCTTTATATAGTCGTTTGAAGAAGCACATCAAAGATGTTAATTTAGTTGATGTTCTTGCTTCTCTTGGCTAGTTGTCTCCAACCACCCGTGATGATGCCCCTCAAAGTGTCGAAAACCTCATTAACATTGATGCTCTTTATCAGCCGGTTCACATGACATTTGCGTTATGACAATTTGCTCGTTTTTCGTCTTATTGGCCCGGCCTCTCGATCCTAGGTGACATTCATATCAAAACTTCTTGATATATAAAACACTAAGAGCTATTTCTTTTGATAAAACGTTTTACATGCTCAATCCCATGAAAAGACAAACAACAACGAGTCTTCAAATTTCTCATCTCACATTGGTGATCCCATTCTACATCTTCCTAAGATACTCTACTCGGCTTGCTAATTCATCATAATCTGGAAGTTTAGGATGCAAGTGCTTTGCATACAAGGAACCCGATGATCTATTACGACACACCCTACCATCTTCTAATTCCAACTCCTTATCAATATCGAGAGAAGGACGAGCAGACCGAGCGGTTCTTGTTCGATCAATCCCACTCATCGTCCACGGTTTTGTACTATAATGTTTCAAAAGATGATCAATCAAAAACTCCTGATCATATTCACTATCTTCTTCCAACAACTTCATAATGTCTTTCCTATCTTCTTCAACACCTTTTCCTTTCATATTTTTCCGGTCGACACCTTCATCACTCTCTACTCTTCTAATGAATCTACTTCTCACTGATTTTGGCCGCGGACGCGCCTCATCTTGCTTTGATTCGTCTTTCTTCTCATCAAACGTCGTCGTTAAAGGAGCTGATACTACTCTTTCTCTTCCACTAGCCTCCTTTAGTGTATTTTTCTTCAGCTTATGTTCCAACGACGTCGTTTTCCATAAAATGGCATGTTCTTTGGCTATGTCTTTCATCAACTGAAACTTCATCTCCATTGTAGGAGGATTCAACTTCAACATCTCCACAAACTAAAAAATCAACATACAAAAATAAGCTTTGTAGTTTTCATAAAATACCCATAATTACAATTTACAAGTCTTTACCTCCTTGCTCACGTACAAATCTAACACATTTCCATACTTCTCGATGAACATATTTCTGAGTTCGCGTAACTCGAGTAGATCGGAAAATCTTGATGTCGCGTGCATTAGAGACGCTACAACAACTCTGAGCTCATTAGGGCATTCCCTACAACATAATTAACTTTCACTTATCATTTTTTCTTTGAAGAGTAGAAATTGACATAAAATAACGAGTAATTACCTCTCCTTGTGCATTGCTTTAAGGTTGTCTGAAAGAAGCTTACAACATTGTTGGACGTAATCATAGCAACATGAAAAATTCAACTCGATATAAAGACCCTCAACCTACATTCAAAGATTTTCGTAAACCTAATCATCAAAAACTGAATTTGGATTCGGTCGATTGAACAAATATATATTTGGAAAGATTCCGAGAAAATATTAAAGGAGATAATTTCAGTACCCTTCCATAGGCATTGTAGTCGAGATTGTTTTTGAGAAGATCAGCGATGTCGGTTTTCAAAAACTTTTGCATTGAATTTCTCTTCTTCATTATAAGCTCCATCCTTAGCTTAATCATCTTCAGTGCCGATTTGCTATACAGAACAAAAGAAGGATACAAATAATTAAAAAAAAAAACAATCAAATATTAGAAGAAAACTAAAAAAATACCATTTGGTGTAGAAATTGCGTCGTCCGAAGAATCCGTTCCACATTTTGTTATCTAAGCCAAAACCCAAAGAAACCCTAAAAATATATCAGAAAGATAGCAATCGAAATTGAATTGTCGGGTATTAAATAAGGATTCAGATCATTCATTAACGAGACGATTAGGAGGAAATCAAATGAAGATGAACGCCGGATTAAAGAGAGATTTTTTGGTGGGTTTAGAGAAAGAAAATATGGAGTTGGCGTTTGTTATTTGCCCTTCTTCAGCTGCAATGGAGGTTTGCAGTGAAGGATAGGGCAAATGATAATGATTGTAAATTTGTGGAAGGTAAGCTCTATTATATATAGAGAGAAACTAAAATCCGTTTTCTAACCGAAAATTACGTGGATTTTGACTTCAATTGTATCATTAACACTCGTGTCGATATTCGAACATTCGTTTATGTGTAAAGGATAAGTTTTTTCTTATTAGTTGATTCTTGAAATTGAAAATAACTAATAAAATAAGTCAACATATTGAAGAAAAAAACGCAAGCTTGCCCTTTTTTGGGGTCTGTCTTGGTCATAAAACGTGACAATTGAATGTGATCTTCTAGCTTCTATTTTCTCTCCTCTAAACGTTTATGGTTTTCATATTTATTATTTTTATGCGATTTGAGATTTTGTTTTTGTTTTTAACACGTGAAGAAAATGAGAGTTAATTGGCATGTGGAAATTTGGAAAAGTATGTCGTTGTGTTAGTCGATGCTTGAGGTTTAATTTTGCAATAAACTAGTTTAGTGTCCGGGTTGTATATATGTGTGCAAGCTATTAGTTGTACTTTGTTTAAGTTCGTTCCTAATGTGTTAAAAATAGAAGTGAAATAGAAGTGTAATCAATGGGGAAAAAAAATTTATTAACCTATTTCGTCATTAAAGTATGACTACCTCATATAAAAAATCATTAAAAAAATCATCGATAACTAATACAAATTACTAATAATTCAACCGATTAATAATACACGACATTATAACATCTGACACAATTTTTAAAAAACACATTTAAATCTATTAAATTTTTTTTTCTTCCGGTTTAATTCCTTATCATTCATCACCACCATTCACAATCAATCCAATGGAAAATATAAAGGGCAAAAAGTAATGATATATCGTAACTCATCATCTAGAAAATGTAAAATGTCTCACACACATATACTTGATCAAATGTTTAAAGCTAAAATGACATAAATACTTGATCGGAGAGAGTAACTATAAAAAAGTGCAACTATAACATAGTTCATCTTCCACGATGTCTTCTTATAATGAACCCCTTGAGTATCTAACTTTTTGATTCTGAATAGTTGAGTTTATATATATTTAATAAGTCCCTTCCAAAATTTTTACAAGCTTATTTGAATATCAAAGTGGGTTAATGATCTCACGTATAAGTAGCTTAATGACGCACATATCAAATATTAAAATGATAAGAACTGATATTATACTTGATCTTATCTAAAAAAAGAAATGTATTATTTATCTAGCTTTTAAATATTTTATATATAAATACTCTCAAATCGTTGCTCTTACTTGATAAACGATGCGGGATAGTTTAGTTGTACAATACGATCTTACAAAATATGAGTACATGACATTTTATATGTATTTTTAATAAGTCCCTTCGAAATTAAGTTGGGTTTATTGTGAAAACCGAAAGCGCCGCACCGAGGGCTAGGGTTTTCAAAAATGGAAGGTGAGAGTTGGGATAGTGGTGAGACTAGCGGTGGACTTGTAGGCCTTGAAAGCAACATAGGAAGAGAAAAAAGAGGAGGGCCAAGAGAGCCTAGGGTTTGACGAATCCGAGTTTGAGGACAAAAGGCGAGAGTTGGGAGATGACGAAGGGTGGCGGAGCGGTAGTTGGAGGAAGATGACCAAGAGGCTTTCCCTTTTGCGTAGACAACTTTTGTACCAACAATTCTTGCTTATGGTTTGAGTTCGGTCTAAAATGTTTATTAAAATGTCCAGAAATGAAGTTATTTTGTTGAAATTATCGTGTCTTTTTCAATCAACCATTGTTTTCCCTTAACTAAGCAAATGTGAGAAGAAACAAGGCTGGAAAGGCAAGAAGAACAAGGATTTTCTTTTGATTATTCATGAAAGAGGGATTTCCTCTATGGTAAACAATAGCGAGGTAGTTCTTGAAAATTTTTGCTTTGGAGAAAGATTTATACTATGGATCGAAGAATGCATCTTCACAGTTTCGTATTCAATTCTAATCAATGACTCCCCAACAACATTATTCTCCCCACAAAAAGGTCGCCAAGGATATCTATTATCTCCGCTTCTGTTAAATTTGGGAGCGGAAGTGTTGGCAAGAAACATACAAAAAACCAGCAATGAAAATCCAAGTTCCATTGGATTTCCGATTACGAGAAATGGAACAATCATCCCATTTCTAGCATTTGCAGATGACATCATCATATTCACAAAGACCTCGACAGACGCTAGTAACAAAATACTCGCAGTCCTTACAAAATATTATGCAATTTCAGGTTAGGTAATCAATTCCCATAAATTGGCTTTCCCAACTACTGCAAATGTCGACCCCACTAATAAAAGAAGAATTCAATCACAACTAGGTATAATGACATCAACAAATCTAGAATAATATCTCGGATGCTCAATAATCAACGGTAAAGCAAATAAGGAAATCTTTAACTCTGTTATTAGGAAATCCAAATAACAGTTCACAAAATAGAAAACATCATCTCTAACTCAAGAGGGAAGAATGACCTTAATAAAAGCAAACCTTAATGCAAAATCAAGCTATCTAATGCAAGCATTTATTCTACCAACAAGTATCCACAAGGGTTGGATCAGATTAATAGGAATTTATTTTGGAATAAAGGACCAAACTTCCACCACAAATTAGCTGGGATAAGATATGCAAATCCAGATCACTAGAGGGAACCGAAATTAAGAGAGTAGAATATATGAATAAGGCTCTCCAAATGAAATTATTATAGAAAATAATGGCGGAACCCGAAAATATATGGGTTAAAGTCATTAATGAAAGTACTTAAAAGGCTCATGCCTTTGGAAATATTCATGCGGTAAAACCGCTTCGTGGCAGTGGAAGAAACTTATGAGACTAAAAGAAGAATTTGATAGAAGTATTAGATGGTGTGTGGGTGATGGGAAAATAATAAGATTCTGGAAAGATTGATAGATTACAAAACAACTACTACACGACTTAGCAATTAGAGCTGTCAAAACCTGACCCGACCCGTGAAACCCGCCCGATCCGCCCGACCCGAACCCGACCGACACCCGTTAAAAGGAAAAAAATCACGCATATGAGACCGACCCGGTGTGAACCGATTGAACCCGAAACCAAAAATAGCTCAAACCCGAAAATGACCGTAACCCGATTATACCCGAATGAACCAGCCCAACAACACCCGAAACCGAAAGCACCCGACCCAAAATGATCTGATTCCCGAAATAACCCGACCCAAAATGCCCGAAACCCGAAAGCCGTTGACCCGGCATGACCTGTGAACCCGTAATGACCCGACCCAAAATAACTAACCCGAATTATTCCAATAACTAGTAGTAAGTTGGCTCAAAGCAGAATGATGTATATGATAACCAAGGGCCTTGAATTTAGAGGGACCTCCATTCAATTTTTCATTATATAATATATTTTTACTTTTAAAAATTATAAACATAAAACCCGAGTAGCTCAGTGGTTGAATGTGCATGTGAACATTGTATTTCATTTGGGTTGTGTGCGAAACCTAGCGTTAACTTTCAATAATTTCATTTTTAAAACTAAATTAGTGGGACCTCTATCCTCACCTTTTATTTACTTTTTAAAAAAATTTAATTACTTTAATTTTGGGATATTAATATTATTTGATAAATATATAAAGTTTTTAATCTGAAATTTGATGAAATAAAATAATTTCAAAAATACAAAATAATGTGAATCAAATATATTTATATAAATAAATAAAATACAATCGATTTTTTTTGTTACTATTTATTATTAAATACAAAAATTATAAATTATAAAACTAGAATATATAGAAAAATAAATTGATAAAATTATAATCAACATAGTTCACACGTGGCATTTATATCTTTTGCTTTAATACAAACCAATACATGGGTTATGCACATATGCAATTTAATTAAAATTTAACTTAAAAATAGATAAGAAAATTATAATTTTGTAGAAATATGTATAGTAATAATCTTAAAATTTTATTTATAATGCTAACAAATATAAAAATTTATAGAAAAATGAATGATTCAGTGATTATATACTATTATATGTATCTAATTACTCTCTCCGTTCACAAATAATTGTCGTTTTACCATTTTGCACACTTATTAAAAATATACCAATTTACCCCTAATCATTCATTTACTTTTTTTAAAAAAAAATTACGACTAACAAACTACTAATGATTAAAAGGGTAAATGTGTAAAGTAAATGTCAAAATAGCTAAAATGACAATTATTCTTTAACAAAAGTGTAGGAGTAAAACAACAATTGTTTGTGAACGGAGGGTGTATAAAATAAATTTTATATATTATAAATATAAAGTGTGTTAGATGAAAATTTAATTAGGAAAATATAAGATAATAGAATAGTTTGTTAAAATGTATATAGAATGTATTTAAAAATAGATAGTTAGTTCACATATTTTTAATTAAAAATTGTAAAAATAAGAATGCGTATAAAAATAACACGTGGTGAAATGAATAAAAAGTTGACACATGGTGTTATTGTTAACTATTAAGAGTTTTTGCTTTAATATTATGCATTAGCATATATGTATAAAGATACTAATTAATAGTTAGTGGTTGAGTCATATATAAGACTATGTATCAATTTTGTTATGGTTTGTGTTTTTTTTTCAATTATAGTTAAATTGAGTGTAAAATATAAATTAAAATTAATACGACTTAAAGTTTTTAAAAATAATACAATGAGTCATACACATAGGTCAAGTATAGCTTAATGCAAGTGACATAGTACAAATTTCCCTTTAAAAAATTTGTTGTTGAGTTCAATGTAAATTAGTATTGTAATGTTATATTAGTATGATGCATAATTTATTTTAAATAAATATTAGTTAAATTGTTTATAATTTTACGCATGAAAAAGCATAAGAAATTAATAATCATACACTTTGATTGTAAATTAATAATATAGTCGTGAATTAATTGTGTTTTTATATACTTACAAAATAACTATGATGATGTTAGCCATATTTGACTTTGTATGTATATACAAACTATAGTACTATCATGTTATTGTTCATAATATAAATTCTCATACTTTGAATTTCTGTTATTTCATAATATAATACAATTGCTAGCGAATGAACAAAGATGAAAAAATAGTTAGTGATCATATACGATTTTACCTAACGCATATCATATTATTACACAAATCACAATATATACATCAAACATTAATTTAAAAACATATTTATAATTTTTATCAATTACCTTTTAAACTTATTTTCTTAATTTTATAAATTAATTTTTTTAATTATATCTTTATAATTAACAAAAAATATAAGCATACTAATTTTTTGATCGAGATTTTAAGCATACTAATCACTTATAAGTTACAACTAACAAAGTGCTTTTATAAAATATCATCGCTTTTGTAAAATGACTTTCTCGAAATACCGAATTGTGAAAGACCGGTCAATTAATTATGGAGGTATTGTTTAAATTAATTATTAAATTTAAATATTAATTTAGAATTATAATTATAAAATTAAATAAAAATTATTAATTACATCAAACTGCAGTTTTGTTGGAAATTAAAAAATATAAAAAGAAGTTTGGTCAAGGACACTCTAATAATCGAAATCCCGACCTCTTGCAACCAAAGAGACTACCAAACCACTAAACTAAACAACTTTCTTATTAATTTCTCGCTAACTTTGATAAACAATAATTAATGTTGAAATTTTAAAATACAAAGAATACCTTTAGTACCAATTGTTAAAACATATAAAAAAGTCATAAGATTCGAACTCAAGACCTCTTACACCAAAAGTGACACTCAAACCACTAGACCAACAACACCTTATTTGTTTTATTTTTAATCACTTGTTCATCTCCACATGCTCAGAATCGGACCTACATTTTTAACTCTCTTGATAAAAAAAATTATAGGTTAATCGACCCGACTATTGTGCTTTTTTTTATTTGAAATATGAATACGTCAAATTGGCTTAATAAAGGAGACCAACCTATAAATATGAAGATAAAAACATAATAAGTATGAACCTGTCGGAATCGGTTTGTCACAAAAAATTAGTCCAACTTAAAAACAATCAAATCCAAAAGTTGTAGATTCGAAAACAATCGAACCTGATTATACCCAAAGTAATTCAACCCGGATTTACCCAATACATAAACTAGACTGACCCGGAATAACCCGATAATTAAAGCGACCCGACCCGAAATAGACCGTGAACCCGAATTTCAATTGTACAAATGATCCCGACCCAATCTGAGCCCGACCCGAATTAGCCCGATAACCGATTAAAACAACCCAAGATTGCCCGAGAACCCGATTATTGGTTGTGCAAGGACAACCCGACTTAACCCGACCCGACCCGAATAAACCTGACATGACATTATAGACAATTTTGACCCGGCTCAAAGTGACCCGAAATAAAATTGACCTGACCCGAACTCGGCCGACCCGCCCGTTTGACACCTCTATTAGCAATCAATAAAAATTTGATTGATGAGTCCTTATTGGTTGCTAATTACAACACATATGACAAATAGAACAATATACTCTTGAACGGACTTCGTGCTACCTTGCCAGATAACACTATTGAAAAAATTCAGAACTATAACCTGCTAAAAAATGCAATACAAGATAGTATATATTGGGATGTAGATGAGAAATGATGTTTCTCTTCCAAATCTCCTTTGGAAGTGATCAAGTTTTTGAAAACAGGGGTAACCCATGACAAAACTTGGATTTGAGACATTAACATAATGCCTAAAGTCAAAAGTTTCTTATGAAAATTAACACTAGATTGGATACCCACAAAATAAAACTTAGACAAACAAAAAAATACTGGTACAATGCACTGTGAACTTTGCAACCACCATTCAGAAAGTGCAAAACATCTCTTCTTTAAATGTTCATATTCTCTTCAATCGATTGACAACGAAAAAATTTCAACGTATATTCAAAACAATGACATTACAAATTGGAAAATAATCGACATCATTATAGGACTAAAAGGAATTATTTCCTTAGGGTAATTATGGCACCTAGTGTAATTTGGCGGCAGATTTGGTTGCTTAGGAACCAAATAGTTTTTAACAAACAAAAGGCACCCCCAAACCTAAAGAATTTAGTACAAAACTAAATAATTGAATGGGATAAGGCCACGGAAAAATTACCTAGTAATAATAAAAAAAACCTTTGACTCAAAAAAAGAAAAATAAAAAAATCAAATGGCAAAGACCGATCGGAACTTCTGTTAAAATCAATTTTGACACTTCAAAAAATTTATTTGATCAATTTGCTTTTGGATTCATCATCAGAAATAACCTAGCAAGGACACTTGCTGCTGGAAAAGGAAGTTGTCAGGCAAACTCATTCCTAGAAGCAGATGCATTTGTTCTTCGGGAGGGCCCCCAAAAGGCCGCTATGTCTTGAGATTTCATCGATTGAGATTGAGGGCGACAACTTGGTGCTTATTAACTCACTTAACCATGTATGGAAACCACCGTGGGAAGCAGACATCATCATCTCAGACATATCATCAATGATTTTTGGCTTCACTCACTGTACGATTCAACACATTTTTAAGGAAATCAATACTGTTGCCGACCGGCTGACGCTTCTTGGTTACAACCTGCATTGTATGCGTCGACCCTCTGTCACTTGAAGTTGAAGACTTCATTCGAAAGGATGCTATGGGGCGATCAGTCTCGAAAGACTGATCCTCCCTTTTCACTTACCCTTGTAACAACAAAAAACAGTAGAGAGGTTGGTTAGTAGTATGATAAGTATTAAATATGTATATGGTTTGATAGTGTCAAATGACGGTTATATAAAAGAAAAAAGTTTATTTTTGCTTATGATGTGATTAATACATGAGTACGATGAATACGAAATAGGTAAGTTAGTTGTCGGACCAATATAAGAACCTCGTGAACAAGAACAAAACTACACCATATATGAGATCCCTTCATGGACCGAGGTATCTCAAGCACTCCCCTCGATCCATGCACACTATGCTTTGCATTAATAAGGCTAGGTCTCTGTTGGTGATCGAAGACACCATCAAAGATTGCTCATGACTGCCGAGATCACCTTGTCCTAAAATACAAGTTGGATATGATGACACTCATCTTTGTAACACCAAATTAACAAGAGATTAACCAACCTTATCAAAAGCCATAAAATTTGTTGTAGGAAGCTCCGTCGGGAGGTAAATCATTGTTATTCTTGCGATCTTGGACACGTATGGTAAGGGTGGTTTATTTAAATTACACCACACCGCATGAGATGCAAAAATAGGATTCCTTGTTACTCGATATGTATACAGAACCGTAGCAAAATGGACATACATTCAACTCAAGTCCTGATATTACTTGTTTCAAGGCTGAATCATCAAAATGCCCTACAAGAAAATCCCCAAAGATGTAAATAACTGAAAGCTGTCCCTAATCCTCATGACCATCAACTTCCTTCAGGAGTTTCCGGCTTGTCTTCCTTCTCAGGATCTTCCTCCACCTCTTCCTCTTGCTTCTCCTCCTCTTCTTCCTCGTCTTCTTCAGGAGGATCTGCTGGCATGGGAGGTGGCAATGGTGTTTTCATTGGACTGAACTGAGGAAATATATCCGCTCTCCTTGCAGGTTTCGGCCTCTCCCACTCCTGCAAACCCACATATTTACATGTTCAACTGCATAAATGGCAGATTGAACTCCTACTATGCCAAGCAAACAAACATAAATATGATTTTCAAGCATCAATGGTTACATAGCATCTTTGATGTTGATAGTAACCCAAGGACTTCTTTTGCAGTAGTTCAGATTCAGAAAGCTTAGGGACAAATAGAACAAACAGCACCTAAACATGAATTCACACAATCCATAATGCAGGGCGTATCAAAATGCACAACAGAGTAGATACTCTTAAGAAGATATGCTGAACTCAAGCAATTCAGCAGCTGAGCTCACCGCTGTCAATGCAAACCGGTGATTTGCATTTTGCAGCGAGTTGAAAAGCTCCATACCAACCAGAAGTCATCCCTTACAAAATTTGATCTCATTGACACCTGTCTACAGATTTTCAGACATTTCTCATCGTCTATGCTTACATCATTTATTCATCCATCAAACCAAAAGTAAACCCAAACACACAGATAAATGTATAGTAGATCAAGTTCTCAAAAATAGGGAGCAGACAGAACTGTAATCCTAACAAGCACACTTTCATGCCTTCGTTTACAGCTACCACTGCATATTTGCTTTCTGTGTGACAAATTAATATTTCGGTGTTTCCCTACTCATAATCTTCCAAATCCAATTGTTCAAGCATCGGAATTGACAGTTTATAAGGTTACTGGGAAGACCTGGAGCTGAAGTTCTGGATGAATACGATTTCAACACCTGAATTCTAAAGCAGTTCCAATTTTAACATCTAAGACGAAAATAAAAGGTCTCCGCTTATAATCACCAACCTCGATTTGACTTTAACACACAGGAAATCACGAGATGAATACTGGAAAACAATAAAGGCGAAAGGAAAGCACAACATACGATGGGGAAATCGAGCGGAGAGCGACGAGTCATCTTCTCTTCTTCCGGCGCCATACGAACGATGTGTGCAAGTCGGCGGTTTCCACTGCTAGCGAATCTCTGCGTGGGGAGGAGAAATAAAAGGGGTTTGTGAAATCTGAGTTGATTGGGGGAGGGGGAGAAAGAACAAGAAGGGAAAACCGATGTGGATGAGAAAGAAGAATTTGAAGCGGATGATGAGGTGAGCGAGAGAGAAATGGAAGTTGGGAGGCACAGAGATGCCATTGTTAGGGTTCTGTGGTTCGTTCGCGAACTAGTGGCGTCGGAGCTTTCTCCTCCCTGTGGTTGGTTGGAGGCTATTTGGTATTGGAAGGTGAGGATGGTGAAAAGTGACGCAGGCTCCCTACTAGTTAAGGATTGGGGTGGGAAATCTCGGGGTCCCGCGGGTAGACCGTGTAAAATTCACTTGCGGCTCGATTTACGGTCCAGGATTTGGGACTTATGGCTTTCGGCCCGCTCCGACCAATACCCTAAACCGGGTCAAACTGTAATATTAAAAAATGTAGGATTTTTCCGTTTGATACCCCTGAGTTTTTGGTTTTTTCGGATGGTGCCCAAAGGTTTTTACGTTTTTGTTTGGTACCCCCGAGTTTTTGGCTTTTCCGGATGGTGCCCAAAGTTTTTAACGTTTCCGCTTGGTACCCCTGAGGTTTCGGTTTTTCCGTTCGGTACCCTTATTTCTTTTTTTTTTTCTAAAATAACATTTCTTTTATCAAATTTATAAATATATATATATATATATATAAATATAATAAAAACTCTATATTATAAATTTCGCATATAAGTATATTTTATTTTTTTGGGTGGGAGACAAGTATATTTTAGTTAAACAAATTTAATCAAATATTAATAATTTATAATATTTTTTAAAATATAAGATTCTTACATATTATTTTATAATTTTTAATATATTTATTACTATTTAATATTTTATTATATTTTGCATCAAAACATGAGAAGTTTATTATTTTTTATACAAATTTAATCTTATGTATTACATAAAATAATATGTAAGAAACTTATATTTTATATAAACTTTTATACAAAATTAATAATTGTCAAACTCATGTACAACTATATGCTACAGAAAAGTACCCCTTACATTTTAAAACATGACATTTTGTTTATTTTGTATATTTTTCTAAATTTAATCAAATAGTAATAAATATATTAAAAATTATAAAATAATATGTAACAATCTTATATTTGAAGAAATATTATAATTTATTAATATTTGATTAAGTTTGTTTAATTAAAATATACGTGTCTCCCACCAAAAATAATAAAATATACTTGTATTCGAAATTTATAATATAGAATTGTAATTATATTTTTATTTTTTTATAAATTTAATAAAAAAACGTTATTTTAGACAAAAAAAAAAAAGAAGTAAGGGTACGGAACGGAAAATCCGAAACCTCAGGGGTACCAAGCGGAAACGTGAAAAACTTTGGGCACCATCCGGAAAAGCCAAAAACTCGGGGGTACCAAACGGAAACATAAAAAACTTTGGACACCATCCGGAAAAGCCAAAACCTCAGGGGTACCAAATGGAAAAATCCAAAAATGTATATTGCAAAATCAAAATAAATTAGGGGATAATAAGGGCACGGCGCGAGATTTTGTATACACACCACGTAGGTAGGATGCGTTATCGTGACGGTCACATATCCTCCCTACGTGGATTTTTGACCGTTGAGATTCGAACGTTGTAATTCGAATGTTATAAAAGTAACCGTTGTAATTTAAACGTTATTGATTTCCTTTGGTTATATATAGATAGTAATAGAAGAGGTGAAAAACGCTCACAACATCTTCGAAAAAACAACACAACATCTTCTGGAGAACAGCAACGAGAATGTCAACACACGAGAATGATGAGATGATGATTCCGTTCGATGATACAAAATTTAGTGACCCGGACGAGTTTCTTCGACATTTCGAGGTAAGTACTTTATAACCAAAAATATAGAAAAACTAGAAATGTTGTATATAATGTATGTTTACGTTAGACATAGTTGCAATTTATGTTAGAAACCTTTGTTATAATTAGTGTTTGTAAAACTAGGAATCATTGAGGATTAAACCGAAAACTAGAAATTTTATAGTTTTTTTTTCTATGTGAACTAGGATCTTTCGAATTATTCTCGTGACGAAGGGACTGATTATGGGCGAATGAGTGAAATTAACGGTTTTTTCCAATACCGCGAGACGATGGTGGATTGAGCTCAATTCATGGGAGGAAATATGAACATGGTGTTGGTTACTAGTAGGTCACGGAGAAATTCATGGGGTTCGTTACGTTTCGTTTGACATGTGAACGTTTTGGAACCCCTCGTAAGAAGAAAGACGTTGATCTTGACACCGAGTCATCTTCTAGCCGAGCACAGAAATCGAAGAAGGACGGATGTTGTTTTGAGCTTGAGGGCGTACAAAGCGAGGCTGAGAAGTGGACGTTGCATGTTATAAACGGAGTGCACAATCATTCACTTCCCGAGCAGTTGAAGGGACACACATATGCCGGCAGATTGACAGAGAAACAATTTCGGAGGGTGGGACGTGAGCTTGGGTCGGGTTTCAAGCCGAAAAATATTTTGAAGTCAATAAAGTTAGATGATCCATACAACGTCAGCACAATCGAACAAATATACAATGCTGGAATGAAGATTAGGAAGCTACAAGCCGAAGGACGAAGTCCTCTCCAACAAGCACTACATTTGTTAGAGCAACATCGTTATTACGTCAATGTGAGAAGATGCCCGAAATCGGAAGAAATTTCAGATTTTTTCATCATGCATCCGGATTCAAAACATCTCCTCAACCTATTTCCTTATGTCATCATAATGGACACGACGTACAAGACGAACGAGTAAGTTTTAATATACATGTTTTTACGATTTTTTTATATTTCATGCACTTTTAGTTTAATATCAATGTAAACTCTTAATATGTCCTATATAGGTACAAGATGCTGTTGTTAGAGATTGTCGGTATCACTAGCACGAGGTTGACGTTTGTAATAGCATTTATTTTCATGGCCAAGGAAAACGCCAATCACTACGAGTGGGCATTACGGAGACTCCGACAGGTGTGCGGAAATGTTACACCGGGGTGATTGTGACGGACAGAGAGTTAGGACTCATAAGTGCACTCGGTGTTGTTTTTCCTAATGTGAAGCACATGATTTGCATCTTTCATATAAAGTGCAACATCCAATATAGATCTTGGGCGGTGACACGGTCAAAGGAATTACAAGCTGTTTTTGCATCACACTACCATGCTCTTATTGAATCTAGATCTCTTGAGAGTTACGAGCGGCGTTTGGGTGAAATGAAAGTGCATTGACAAGCTTATCCGAGGTTGATGGAGTATTTGGAAACTACATGGCTAATCCCCTACAAGGAAGCAATTGTTCGATATTGGTGCGACTTGCATCTACACTTTGACACGAGGACAACGAATGCGTAAGAACTTATTTCTATATTGTTTACACTTGTTTTCTAATAATTATTGAGGAATAATTTATTGAATTGATATTGGTTATTAGAAGTGAGTCCGCACACTCATTGTTGAAAGGTACATTGCGTTCTACCGTGCAAGGATTTCAGTTGGTGATGGAGAATATTGACTTGATGGTAAATGATCAGATTGATAAGATTCAAGCGTCAATAGAGATGTCACGTGAGAGTATGTTGTTGGCTGTGTGTGTGCCTATATTTGATTTGCTCCGAAACAAAGTAAACAACGAGTGCTTCCTGGAGTTGTTGGAGATCTACGAGAAGGCACAACAAATTAGGAGCTTGACAACATGTAAGGATTCATATTGGAGGGAAGCTTATGGGTTGTCTTGTGCACACGAGTTCTATATTGCTATTAGGCATCGGGAGCCAATACGTTTGGATCAGATTCACCCTTATTGGAAGCAAATACGATGGGAAATATTGAATCCGACGGATGAAGATGAGGTTGTCTATATTGATTCATACATGGAGTCACTCAATGACTTTACGGAGCGATTGGACAAGAATTTGCTTCCGAGATATGTGCTTGAGCGGATGACTTCATTATATGAAGATATTACAAATCTGGATAACTCAACGTTGAGAGTACCAGAGCATAAAGTTAGAACTAAAGGAAGACCACCAAAGTACGGCATTCTTTCAACAAGGAGAGAACCAAGTCGGTTTGAACATGGTTTTGGATCGGCACGTCCACGTCCTCGAGGTCGTCCACCAAAAGCAAGACAACATGTGGAAGTTAAGGTGGAGGAGGCCAAGCCTGAAGCGGCCGAACCTGTAGAGGCCCAACTTGAAGTTAAAGTTGAGGAGGCTGAGCCACGTGGTAAGAAAAGCACCACCAAACGTTCTAAGAACTATCGGTTCAAGGGTGATCAGATGTAGAAATTCATAAAACCCTTCATCCTTTTAGCCTATGATGTTAAAGGAGATGGGCATTGATAGCATGAATTATAGTCTATATTTTGGGGTTTGTTTGGACGTTTTATCTTTCATAATCTGCATGTTTGTATGTATATTATGTGATTATATTACCATTTCATCTACCTTTGCGGGAATCGAGGTCTACACCTAGTTTTGCTGTAATTGTAGGTAAAATGACACGTTTTGCATCAAAAAGGAACAAATAGAGCTATGGAGTCATTGGAGCTACATTGAGGAGCATAAGGAACCATCCAGGAAGCATAGCCATGGATTAAGATTCACTTTGGACCAGTTTTGAAAGATTTCACATTCAGTTGTGACTCACCTCGGTTGACCAGAGATTCATCTCGACCGAGGTGATCCAGAGACGCCGACTCGACTGAGGCGAACACCTAGGACGCGGCGAGAATATTTTATTCTTGGCTGAGATCTTTTATCTTTGGAAGGTGATCTTATATTTTTGGGCTTGGCTCCTGGAAGGAAGAAGATCTTATATTTTACCTATTTTTATGGGAAGAGATCTTTCTAAAGATATATATTATCTTTGGAGGGTTATTTTCCTATAAAAAGGGTTGGATTTCCACAAATTCAGGATCATGCTATACCATCGATCAGGGTTTATAGCACGCAGCAGCCATACTCCAGTTGGGAGATTTGAAGAACCTCTTTGAAGGTTGAAGGAAGATTGAAGATCATAGCTTTTATAGCTTTTTGAAGGGTTTTGTAAGATTGTCTTTGATTCCCTTCCTTGTTATCTTCTCTTATTGGATTGTTATCCAAGGAACGCTTTTGTTGTGATATTTGATTCAGTTATTGAAGTCTTTTCATTGAATTCTTCTTGTTCAAATATTCACATTCTTCCCATATATTTGCTTAATACTTTCATGATGATGATGAGTGGCTAATTTCCTTGTGTGATTCTAGGGTGATTGGCTGAAGGTTGTGGGAAAAATAATGATAGAATAATCTTAGATTCCAGTAGGACCCTGAAAGTTCGAGTCTTTAACCTTAACCCTAAGCATCTCGCTCAGTCGATGAACATCTCGGCCGGGGTGGAATTTGGCTGACCGAGGTGACTTATCTGATCCTAAACTGAGAGTTAAGTGTTAGAGTTTGCCAAATCCTATCCTTATTACACCTTTCCTGATCCAATGCAAGCTTAGGATGAGACTTACCCGGTAATTCCTTAGTTTGTGTACCAACGATCATAAGCGTAGGTAATAAAGGTTTATCCTTTATTGGGGTTTGAGCGTGCTTCCATCCCATCTTTGTGAGTTAGCCTGAGACTTACCCGGTAAAGGTTGATTCTATTCCCTTAGATGGTGTGTTAGTTTGAGGTTATAGTTCTTTATCTTAATTCCTTGAGACTTACCCGGTAATAGGAGTTACGATTTGGGATTAGTGAGTAGTGAGACTTACCCGGTGATCTATTCCACTTTAGTAACATCTTCCCCTTGCAAAAATCTCAGCTTTGTCCGCTTATTTTTAGATCTTGAGTTGGAACCACAACTAGATGCTTTAATCCCTAGAATTGCATGTTTGCTTTATTGACTTCTTATTCATCTTTGATTGTGTTAATTGCTCTTGTGGTTAGTATTCACGAAGCTTACCGTTATTGACTTTGTTTCACCGAGTCCCTGTGATCGACCCCTGGAATTTCTTGCTTTTTACTACGATTGACCCGTACACTGCGGGTTCGCATCCTTGTTTTAAGCTTAAGTCTAGGGTTATAAATTTAAAGCTTGCACACACCGTTTGGAGCGAACAAGTTTTTGGCGCCGTTGCCGGGGACTTGGTCTAGACCGAGCCGGTTACGGTTTGCTTTTGGGGCACTTGCCCCTGTTGCTACTAACTACTCTTTCTATGAGTTTTGTAGTTTTCAGGATTTCCGATGACTACATTTGATCCAGCCTGGATAGCAAGGCAAAGTGTTAGGGCGGACCATTATGAATACTTGGAGGAGAAGTACTCCTTCTATTGGTTCAACAATGAATGGGAAAAAGAAGCGACCATTCAGCGTGAACTTGCGATATGGGATGAGAAGAATATCCCTAGAAACACTTATGAGCAGCCTCTTGAAGATTCTCTCGAATCAAGATTGGAGAAGATAATGAAGAAGGTGGCGGAACTCAAGGAAAGCACCCTATCCTATGCTAGGCCGCAAGAGGAGCATAAGGAAGTGTTGCACGTTCCAAGCATTCCCCCAGTCGAACAAAAAATTTCTCCTGAAATTTCTAAGGAAGAGGAGGATATGGAAGGTCTCGATCTGACTGTTGAGACCTCGGTCGAAGTGGAAGAGATCTCGGCCGAGATGGAAGAATCTGCAAAACTGGAAGTAGAAGATGCAGAGAACCCTGGTCAAATTACTGAGATTGTGACCAAGGTTGAAGAAAGATCAATTGAGTTGAGAGAGATTTCATGTGTTGGTTATCAACCTAACATGAAACCTGATCCGAGCTTTGGAGAACTTTACAAGGTAAGTTCTTTTACTCCATTCGAATTCCCTATTAAAATTTCTGAATTTTTCAGGAAAGCACCGGAGAGTTGGAGGTCTCTTCCGAAAGAACCTCCAAAGATCAAGATGAAGTCTTCCTTGAAATTGTTGGAAGAAGAAGCTCCTCGGATCATGAGGAGTGGAGTTGGCAAGCACTACACCGCTAAGGCGATGAAGAGTCTCTTGTTCAAGTATGGGGTCCCTCGCATGCTCAGGACCCTGTACCATCCCCAAGCTATAGATGGGGAAGCTGTTATGATTCTCGAGAAACTGTTTTCTCGATCAAGGAAAGGATGGGACACGAGAAATGTCCCATTGAAGTGCAGGAAGTCTAGACGAATTCCGGTGAGAATCAAACCGTACAAGCTTGTACGTGGGAGATCTTACCATTTACCGGTGAAGTTAGGAATCGGAACCTTCTTGGAAGATTTTTACGGATGTGATGAGCACTCCAAGACATTCGAAGTGCATTGAGTAATCCCATGCCGTAGGGTCCAGCTAGCGACCTTAAACCAAGCGCTTCTTGGGAGGCAAACCAAGGTATTGCATTCTTTTCCCGTTTTCTAGTCTAGCTTAGATAGTTTGCTTTTGCTTTGTTTTGTTTGTTTTTGACATCCTAGACAGATAACAGGAGACATCTAAGGAAGGAGCATAACTGGAAGTACAGAAGTTCGAGAATTCGAGAAGACGAAGTTTGACTGAGACACATCGGTCCAGTCGAGGCCACCTCAACCGAGTTGATTCCTGAGCAACCGAGGCGACTAGGGTTTCAGCAGAACCACCTCGGTCAGCACCACCTCGGTCCAGTCGAGACCATCTCGACCGAGGTGACAGCAGTTCCAGGAACAGTATAAAAGGGGGAAAATTTTATTTTTCACTTTTTTTACCCAACTCAACTCGACCGCGGCGCCTCCTCACCTCGCTTCCTCAAATCTTGCTCGTTTTCGAAGATTTCCGCTTCCAAACTGCGATTGAAGGGTAGAGGATCCCATTGCAAGCACAGATCTGCAAAGAAATCGAACGAATCGACCGAAACGAGGTAAAAACAGTCGAAACCCTAACTCGTTCATTCGTTTCGATTTGGGCTTTGGTTGCCCTTGAATCTGCTGAGAAAAGGCTTAAGTACCCCATAGGAAGCAATTGTAGTGATTTTTGGGGGAAAGAACTGGATTTCTGAGAGTTGAATCGCGAACTGTTTACGCCTCGGTCCAGTCGAACTGCACCTCGGCCGAGGTGATTCCTGAGTGTTGTCAGTGACCGAGGTGATCTGACAGTAGCTGAGAGAAAATGAGTTCCGAACGTCGCCTTGCCCTCAGAGATAGATCCTCACCTTCCCCTCCTTCCTCTTCTTCCCGACCTTACCGCCCGGTGATCCACGAGAGATGCCGGGTAGATTATGAGCGTATTTCGGGACGTCCAGTGATTGCACCACGTTTCCTGGACGTGTCCGCTTTTGATTGCCTAGGGGTAGATGGAGACCTTAGGAGGATGATTACCACAGTCGGGCTGGATCAGTTTACTGAGATCCGAGCCCCAGCCTACTTGGAGCCGATCTTAGAGTTCGTTAGCTCCTTCACCTACCTTCCCACAGAGCAGTCTGTGAAGTACCGGTTGATGAACCGGAACTTCATAGTACCCCTCGAGGTTTGGAGAGACATCTTCGGCTTTCCTGAGCCCACCGCCACTGACTTCTCTTCCCGATCTGTAGCTAGGGAGTTCTGGGGGCAGATAGCCCATATTACTGAGCACGCAGATAGATGGCACCCTGGAGATTCCAAGGAGAAGGTCATCTTCCACCTAGCCTTTAGGTTAGCCCATAGGATATTCAGCGAGACACTTCTGGCGCGTACTGAGACGCCCCAAAAGATCCGACAGGGTGAGCTTTTCAGTCTGTACTGTATGGTTACGGGGGGTTTCCCAGACTTTGGCTTGATCTTGGCAGAGGACCTGCACAAGATCAAGTCTAAAGCGAAGGGAGACATCTGCTGCGGAGGGCTTGTCACCCACATAGCTGCTTTTCATGCCATGGACCTCAGTGCCTGTACGATGGTGGCGGCTCCGAAGCCGCTTGGATTGCAGGAGATGATCACTCGGAGGATTCTAGTTCCCCGAGGTCTGACCACTCCATATGTTGCTATGCCGTGAGAGCTGACTGCACCACAGGGGATCCGATGGTCTGCTCAGTTCACCGTTTATGACCCGCATTATTGGCAGACAGCTTGGGCTCCACTGATGGAGGATCATAGGGAGGCAGCAGCTGCCCCAGCTGAGGAGGAGGAGGAGGCTGATGACGAGGATACAGTGGATGAGAGAGATGGTGGAGTCCCGATGGATACAGGGACATATACTACAGGGACGAGCGCGCCGCCGATCATAGATCCGGATGATGATGAGACTGAGCCTGCACCAGCTGAGACTTCTCCAGTTAGACCTGCTAGACGCAGGAGACACAAAGTGAGAGATCCAGATGCCCACAGACGGATCGATGACCTGACGGATCAGGTTATTGATTCGTATGCTGCTTTGTCGCTGGATATCCGTGAGATGCAGGAGCGGCAGCATTATCAGCACATCATGGCCCAACTTTAGTTCGAGCGCATCATGGGTTATCCATTCGACCCGACTCAGTATCCGTACGTGCCACCACCACCGGATCGCGACTATTGATGAGCTGCAGGATTTTCTTTATTATATTTTATGCAGTTCAGCTTTTTATCCGGTGAGTACTCTTGTTTCTAGACTTATATTGACCCACTGGGACAGTGTGTCCCAAGTATGGGGTATTTGTTGTACTTATTTGATGACTACTTGATGTACTTATTTGATTTCCTTGATGTATGATTACTTTATCGGATATTTCATGTTTATGCTTCACTTCTGCATTTATATGTTTATCTGAGATTGCATGCATATTTACAAGTTATTTGATTGAGAAAAACGTCGAAACTGAAAAAAAATGGTTTTTAAAAAAAAAAATTTTTTTTTGACCTCGACCGAGTCAGTCTTGGCCAAACTAGGCGTTTCACCTCGGTTGACCCAAGAACACCTCGACCGAGGTGGGTTAACTGAGAGTTTTCGAAAATCATTTTTTGTGTTACTTATCTGGATATGATCTCAGTGAAGATCTTGCTTACTGACTGGTTTTAAATTCTTTATGTGTTTGAAAGGTTTTATAATATGTTTAAGTTGCTAAATGCTTTGTTTGAAATTATTGACATGTTTAATACTTTGTTTTATCTAAATTATGTTGAATTTGAAGGTTGACACCACATCATGAGTTCTCTCACTTTCTTCCTGGAAAGACCAAGGCAATTCATTCTTCTCTCTTCTTCTTCTTGATCATGCTTAGCCCCTCATATACATTTTGCCTCCCTTTACCTATCCGGGAATTGGGAAGCAAGCGAAGTGGTGAAAGCAAGTGAAGTTAAAGTTGAGAAGTTGGCTGGAAGTGAAAGTGTTAGAAAGTAATAATAGGTTTGGGGAAGTCAATCATGAAGATGAGTAACTCGGCACCATTCACATAGCCGGGTGTTTGTGTCTTGCCAAAGTCGGATTGAGCGATATTCCTAACGGGTCATGGTATGTGCATCAAGGGTTTGATGCATCTCAAGAAATTGATGATTGCGGATTTCCTAGGCTTCGGTTATTGTGCACCTCTGTCCATGCATCCCAAAAAGTAAAGTAAAAAGAAAAAAGTGGAATAAGCAAAGCTTATTGGTGGAAGATGTTGCAAGTCAAAGTGGAAGTGAAGTTCATCCTTTTCCCGGATTCTAACACCACATTACCTTACATACATCCCTACCCTACACGTTTCTTGACCTTTTCTTTTGGGAAGCCCTTGAGACCTTGAGCTTGTTGATTGACTTAGTGGTTTAAACTGGATTATACATAATTAATTTTGATAATTATGACTTATTATGCATTCCATGGTTTTATGCAAAGATGAACAACTTTTCTATATTTATAAAATGTTTTGATCATATTTTGATTTTAAATTCCGTGAAGTATTCTCTTAGAGTGATCTATGATTGTTGCACACCATAAAAATGTTTTTGAAAGACTTTTCATTGATTTTCATGACTTATAATCCATTCTATCTTGTCTTCTATATGCGGAACTTGCTTGGGGACAAGCAAGGGCTAAGTATGGGGTATTTTGATAGCATGAATTATAGTCTATATTTTGGGGTTTGTTTGGACGTTTTATCTTTCATAATCTGCATGTTTGTATGTATATTATGTGATTATATTACCATTTCATCTACCTTTGCGGGAATCGAGGTCTACACATAGTTTTGCTGTAATTGTAGGTAAAATGACACGTTTTGCATCAAAAAGGAACAAATAGAGCTATGGAGTCATTGGAGCTACATTGAGGAGCATAAGGAACCATCCAGGAAGCATAGCCATTGATTAAGATTCACTTTGGACCAGTTTTGAAAGATTTCACATTCAGTTGTGACTCACCTCGGTTGACCAGAGATTCATCTCGACCGAGGTGATCCAGAGACGCCAACTCGACCGAGGCGAACACCTAGGACGCGGCGAGAATATTTTATTCTTGGCTGAGATCTTTTATCTTTGGAAGGTGATCTTATATTTTTGGGCTTGGCTCCTGGAAGGAAGAAGATCTTATATTTTACCTATTTTTATGGGAAGAGATCTTTCTAAAGATATATTATCTTTGGAGGGTTATTTTCCTATAAAAAGGGTTGGATTTCCACAAATCCAGGATCATGCTATACCATCGATCAGGGTTTATAGCACGCAGCAGCCATACTCCAGTTGGGAGATTTGAAGAACCTCTTTGAAGGTTGAAGGAAGATTGAAGATCATAGCTTTTATAGCTTTTTGAAGGGTTTTGTAAGATTGTCTTTGATTCCCTTCCTTGTTATCTTCTCTTATTGGATTGTTATCCAAGGAACGCTTTTGTTGTGATATTTGATTCAGTTATTGAAGTCTTTTCATTGAATTCTTCTTGTTCAAATATTCACATTCTTCCCATATATTTGCTTAATACTTTCATGATGATGATGAGTGGCTAATTTCCTTGTGTGATTCCAGGGTGATTGGCTGAAGGTTGTGGGAAAAACAATGATAGAATAATCTTAGATTCCAGTAGGACCCTGAAAGTTCGAGTCTTTAACCTTAACCCTAAGCATCTCGCTCAGTCGATGAACATCTCGGCCGGGGTGGAATTTGGCTGACCGAGGTGACTTATCTGATCCTAAACTGAGAGTTAAGTGTTAGAGTTTGCCAAATCCTATCCTTATTACACCTTTCCTGATCCAATGCAAGCTTAGGATGAGACTTACCCGGTAATTCCTTAGTTTGTGTACCAACGATCATAAGCGTAGGTAATAAAGGTTTATCCTTTATTGGGGTTTGAGCGTGCTTCCATCCCATCTTTGTGAGTTAGCCTGAGACTTACCCGGTAAAGGTTGATTCTATTCCCTTAGATTTTGTGTTAGTTTGAGGTTATAGTTCTTTATCTTAATTCCTTGAGACTTACCCGGTAATAGGAGTTACGATTTGGGATTAGTGAGTAGTGAGACTTACCCGGTAATCTATTCCACTTTAGTAACATCTTCCCCTTGCAAAAATCTCAGCTTTGTCCGCTTATTTTTAGATCTTGAGTTGGAACCACAACTAGACGCTTTAATCCCTAGAATTGCATGTTTGCTTTATTGACTTCTTATTCATCTTTGATTGTGTTAATTGCTCTTGTGGTTAGTATTCACGAAGCTTACCGTTATTGACTTTGTTTCACCGAGTCCCTGTGATCGACCCCTGGAATTTCTTGCTTTTTACTACGATTGACCCGTACACTGCGGGTTCGCATCCTTGTTTTAAGCTTAAGTCTAGGGTTATAAATTTAAAGCTTGCACACACCGTTTGGAGCGAACAAGTTTTTGGCGCCGTTGCCGGGGACTTGGTCTAGACCGAGCCGGTTACGGTTTGCTTTTGGGGCACTTGCCCCTGTTGCTACTAACTACTCTTTCTATGAGTTTTGTAGTTTTCAGGATTTCCGATGACTACATTTGATCCAGCCTGGATAGTAAGGCAAAGTGTTAGGGCGGACCATTATGAATACTTGGAGGAGAAGTACTTCTTCTATTGGTTCAACAATGAATGAGAAAAAGAAGAGACCATTCAGCGTGAACTTGCGATATGGGATGAGAAGAATATCCCTAGAAACACTTATGAGCAGCCTCTTGAAGATTCTCTTGAATCAAGATTGGAGAAGATAATGAAGAAGGTGGCGGAACTCAAGGAAAGCACCCTATCCTATGCTAGGCCGCAAGAGGAGCATAAGGAAGTGTTGTACGTTCCAAGCATTCCCCCAGTCGAACCAAAAATTTCTCCTGAAACTTCTAAGGAAGAGGAGGATATGGAAGGTCTCGATCTGACTGTTGAGACCTCGGTCGAAGTGGAAGAGATCTCGGCCGAGATGGAAGAATCTGCAAAACTGGAAGTAGAAGATGCAGAGAACCCTGGTCAAATTACTGAGATTGTGACCAAGGTTGAAGAAAGATCAACTGAGTTGAGAGAGATTTCATGTGTTGGTTATCAACCTAACATGAAACCTGATCCGAGCTTTGGAGAACTTTACAAGGTAAGTTCTTTTACTCCATTCGAATTTCCTATTAAAATTTCTGAATTTTTCAGGAAAGCACCGGAGAGTTGGAGGTCTCTTTCGAAAGAACCTCCAAAGATCAAGATGAAGTCTTCCTTGAAATTGTTGGAAGAAGAAGCTCCTCGGATCATGAGGAGTGGAGTTGGCAAGCACTACACCACTAAGGTGATGAAGAGTCTCTTGTTCAAGTATGGGGTCCCTCGCATGCTCAGGACCCTGTACCATCCCCAAGCTATAGATGGGGAAGCTGTTATGATTCCCGAGAAACTGTTTTCTCGATCAAGGAAAGGATGGGACATGAGGAATGTCCCATTGAAGTGCAGGAAGTCTAGACGAATTCCGGTGAGAATCAAACCATACAAGCTTGTACGTGGGAGATCTTACCATTTGCCGGTGAAGTTAGGAATCGGAACCTTCTTGGAAGATTTTTACGGATGTGATGAGCACTCCACGACATTCGAAGTGCATTGAGTAATCCCATGCCGTAGGGTCCAGCTAGCGACCTTAAACCAAGCGCTTCTTGAGAGGCAACCCAAGGTATTGCATTCTTTTCCTGTTTTCTAGTCTAGCTTAGATAGTTTGCTTTTGCTTTGTTTTGTTTGTTTTTGGCATCCTAGACAGATAACAGGAGACATCTAAGGAAGGAGCATAACTGGAAGTACAGAAGTTCGAAAATTCGAGAAAACGAAGTTTGACTGAGACACATCGGTCCAGTCGAGGCCACCTCGACCGAGTTGATTCCTGAGCAACCGAGGCGACTAGGGTTTCAGCAGAACCACCTCGGTCCAGTCGAGACCATCTCGACCGAGGTGACAGCAGTTCCAGGAACAGTATAAAAGGGGGAAAATTTTATTTTTCACTTTTTTTACCCAACTCAACTCGACCGCGGCGCCTCCTCACCTCGCTTCCTCAAATCTTGCTCGTTTTCGAAGATTTCCGCTTCCAAACTGCGATTGAAGGGTAGAGGATCCCATTGCAAGCACAGATCTGCAAAGAAATCGAACGAATCGACCGAAATGAGGTAAAAGCAGTCGAAACCCTAACTCGTTCATTCGTTTCGATTTGGGCTTTGGTTGCCCTTGAATCTGCTGAGAAAAGGCTTAAGTACCCCATAGGAAGCAATTGTAGTGATTTTTGGGGGAAAAGAACTGGATTTCTGAGAGTTGAATCGCGAACTGTTTACGCCTCGGTCCAGTCGAACTGCACCTCGGCCGAGGTGATTCCTGAGTGTTGTCAGTGACCGAGGTGATCTGACAGTAGCTGAGAGAAAATGAGTTCCGAACGTCGCCTTGTCCTCAGAGATAGATCCTCACCTTCCTCTCCTTCCTCTTCTTCCCGACCTTACCGCCCGGTGATCCACGAGAGATGCCGGGTAGATTATGAGCGTATTTCGGGACATCCAGTGATTGCACCACGTTTCCTGGACGTGTCCGCTTTTGATTGCCTAGGGGTAGATGAAGACCTTAGGAGGATGATTACCACAGTCGGGCTGGATCAGTTTACTGAGATCCGAGCCCCAGCCTACTTGGAGCCGACCTTAGAGTTCGTTAGCTCCTTCACCTACCTTCCCACAGAGCAGTCTGTGAAGTACCGGTTGATGAACCGGAACTTCATAGTACCCCTCGAGGTTTGGAGAGACATCTTCGGCTTTCCTGAGCCCACCGCCACTGACTTCCCTTCCCGATCTGTAGCTAGGGAGTTCTGGGGGCAGATAGCCCATATTACTGAGCACGCAGATAGATGGCGCCCTGGAGATTCCAAGGAGAAGGTCATCTTCCACCTAGCCTTTAGGTTAGCCCATAGGATATTCAGCGAGACACTTCTGGCGCGTACTGAGACGCCCCAGAAGATCCGACAAGGCAAGCTTTTCAGTCTGTACTGTATGGTTACGGGGGGTTTCCCAGACTTTGGCTTGATCTTGGCAGAGGACCTGCACAAGATCAAGTCTAAAGCGAAGGGAGACATCTGCTGCGGAGGGCTTGTCACCCACATAGCTGCTTTTCATGCCATATATGGACCTCAGTGCCTGTACGATGGTGGCGGCTCCGAAGCCGCTTGGATTGCAGGAGATGATCACTCGGAGGATTCTAGTTCCCCGAGGTCTGACCACTCCATATGTTGCTATGCCGTGGGAGCTGACTACACCACAAGGGATCCGATGGTTTGCTCAGTTCACCGTTTATGACACGCATTATTGGCAGACAGCTTGGGCTCCACTGATGGAGGATCATAGGGAGGCAGCAGCTGCCCCAGCTGAGGAGGAGGAGGAGGCTGATGACGAGGATACAGTGGATGAGAGAGATGGTGGAGTCCCGATGGATACAGGGACAGATACTACAGGGACGAGCGCGCCGCCGATCATAGATCCGGATGATGATGAGACTGAGCCTGCACCAGCTGAGACTTCTCCGGTTAGACCTGCTAGACGCAGGAGACACAGAGTGAGAGATCCAGATGCCCACAGACGGATCGATGACCTGACGGATCAGGTTATTGATTCGTATGCTGCTTTGTCGCTGGATATCCGTGAGATGCAGGAGCGGCAGCATTATCAGCACATCATGACCCAGCTTCAGTTCGAGCGCATCATGGGTTATCCATTCGACCCGACTCAGTATCCGTACGTGCCACCACCACCACCACCGGATCGCGACTATTGATGAGCTGCAGGATTTTCTTTATTATATTTTATGCAGTTCAGCTTTTTATCCGGTGAGTAATCTTGTTTCTAGACTTATATTGACCCACTGGGACAGTGTGTCCCAAGTATGGGGTATTTGTTGTACTTATTTGATGACTACTTGATGTACTTATTTGATTTCCTTGATGTATGATTAATTTATCGGATATTTCATGTTTATGCTTCACTTCTGCATTTATATGTTTATCTGAGATTGCATGCATATTTACAGGTTATTTGATTGAGAAAAACGTCGAAACTGAAAAAAAAATGGTTTTTAAAAAAAAAATTTTTTTTTGACCTCGACCGAGTCAGTCTTGGCCAAACGAGGCGTTTCACCTCGGTTGACCCAAGAACACCTCGACCGAGGTGGGTTAACTGAGAGTTTTCGAAAATTATTTTTTGTGTTACTTATGTGGATATGATCTCAGTGAAGATCTTGCTTACTGACTGGTTTTAAATTCTTTATGTGTTTGAAAGGTTTTATAATATGTTTAAGTTGCTAAATGCTTTGTTTGAAATTATTGGCATGTTTAATACTTTGTTTTATCTAAATTATGTTGAATTTGAAGGTTGACACCACATCATGAGTTCTCTCACTTTCTTCCTGGAAAGACCAAGGCAATTCATTCTTCTCTCTTCTTCTTCTTGATCATGCTTAGCCCCTCATATACATTTTGCCTCCCTTTACCTATCCGGGAATTTGGAAGCAAGCGAAGTGGTGAAAGCAAGTGAAGTTAAAGTTGAGAAGTTGGCTGGAAGTGAAAGTGTTAGAAAGTAATAATAGGTTTGGGGAAGTCAATCATAAAGATGAGTAACTCGGCACCATTCACATAGCCGGGTGTTTGTGTCTTGCCAAAGTCGGATTGAGCGATATTCCTAACGGGTCATGGTATGTGCATCAAGGGTTTGATGCATCTCAAGAAATTGATGATTGCGAATTTCCTAGGCTTCGGTTATTGTGCACCTCTGTCCATGCATCCCAAAAAGTAAAGTAAAAAGAAAAAAGTGGAATAAGCAAAGCTTATTGGTGGAAGATGTTGCAAGTCAAAGTGGAAGTGAAGTTCATCCTTTTCCCGGATTCTAGCACCACATTACCTTACATACATCCCTACCCTACACGTTTCTTGACCTTTTCTTTTGGGAAGCCCTTGAGACCTTGAGCTTGTTGATTGACTTAGTGGTTTAAACTGGATTATACATAATTAATTTTGATAATTATGACTTATTATGCATTCCATGGTTTCATGCAAAGATGAACAACTTTCCTATATTTATAAAATGTTTTGATCATATTTTGATTTTAAATTCCGTGAAGTATTCTCTTAGAGTGATCTATGATTGTTGCACACCATAAAAATGTTTTTGAAAGACTTTTCATTGATTTTCATGACTTATAATCCATTCTATCTTGTCTTCTATATGCGGAACTTGCTTGAGGACAAGCAAGGGCTAAGTATGGGGTATTTTGATAGCATGAATTATAGTCTATATTTTGGGGTTTGTTTGGACGTTTTATCTTTCATAATCTGCATGTTTGTATGTATATTATGTGATTATATTACCATTTCATCTACCTTTGCGGGAATCGAGGTCTACACCTAGTTTTGCTGTAATTGTAGGTAAAATGACACGTTTTGCATCAAAAAGGAACAAATAGAGCTATGGAGTCATTGAAGCTACATTGAGGAGCATAAGGAACCATCCAGGAAGCATAGCCATGGATTAAGATTCACTTTGGACCAGTTTTGAAAGATTTCACATTCAGTTGTGACTCACCTCGGTTGACCAGAGATTCATCTCGACCGAGGTGATCCAGAGACGCCGACTCGACCGAGGCGAACACCTAGGACGCGGCGAGAATATTTTATTCTTGGCTGAGATCTTTTATCTTTGGAAGGTGATCTTATATTTTTGGGCTTGGCTCCTGGAAGGAAGAAGATCTTATATTTTACCTATTTTTATGGGAAGAGATCTTTCTAAAGATATATTATCTTTGGAGGGTTATTTTCCTATAAAAAGGGTTGGATTTCCACAAATCCAGGATCATGCTATACCATCGATCAGGGTTTATAGCACGCAGCAGCCATACTCCAGTTGGGAGATTTGAAGAACCTCTTTGAAGGTTGAAGGAAGATTGAAGATCATAGCTTTTATAGCTTTTTGAAGGGTTTTGTAAGATTGTCTTTGATTCCCTTCCTTGTTATCTTCTCTTATTGGATTGTTATCCAAGGAACGCTTTTGTTGTGATATTTGATTCAGTTATTGAAGTCTTTTCATTGAATTCTTCTTGTTCAAATATTCACATTCTTCCCATATATTTGCTTAATACTTTCATGATGATGATGAGTGGCTAATTTCCTTGTGTGATTCTAGGGTAATTGGCTGAAGGTTGTGGGAAAAACAATGATAGAATAATCTTAGATTCCAGTAGGACCCTGAAAGTTCGAGTCTTTAACCTTAACCCTAAGCATCTCGCTCAGTCGATGAACATCTCGGCCGGGGTGGAATTTGGCTGACCGAGGTGACTTATCTGATCCTAAACTGAGAGTTAAGTGTTAGAGTTTGCCAAATCCTATCCTTATTACACCTTTCCTGATCCAATGCAAGCTTAGGATGAGACTTACCCGGTAATTCCTTAGTTTGTGTACCAACGATCATAAGCGTAGGTAATAAAGGTTTATCCTTTATTGGGGTTTGAGCGTGCTTCCATCCCATCTTTGTGAGTTAGCCTGAGACTTACCCGGTAAAGGTTGATTCTATTCCCTTAGATGGTGTGTTAGTTTGAGGTTATAGTTATTTATCTTAATTCCTTGAGACTTACCCGGTAATAGGAGTTACGATTTGGGATTAGTGAGTAGTGAGACTTACCCGGTGATATATTCCACTTTAGTAACATCTTCCCCTTGCAAAAATCTCAGCTTTGTCCGCTTATCTTTAGATCTTGAGTTGGAACCACAACTAGACGCTTTAATCCCTAGAATTGCATGTTTGCTTTATTGACTTCTTATTCATCTTTGATTGTGTTAATTGCTCTTGTGGTTAGTATTCACGAAGCTTACCGTTATTGACTTTGTTTCACCGAGTCCCTGTGATCGACCCCTGGAATTTCTTGCTTTTTACTACGATTGACCCGTACACTGCGGGTTCGCATCCTTGTTTTAAGCTTAAGTCTAGGGTTATAAATTTAAAGCTTGCACACACCGTTTGGAGCGAACAAGCATTGTGGATTTAGATATCTTGTCGTGGTTTTGGGATACTCAGAAGAAGATTACTAGATTGTTAGAAAGGAATTGGCTACAGAGTTGTTCATGAGAAATGACTTGTACGCACATGTGAGTATTTCTTTTCTTTGCTTAACTATATTTTGTTGATTAAATGATAACAACTATTTCACTTATAATTGTTTTTTTTGTCAACAGTCGGCGGTAAAATGGACGGTTGATGAAGTTATCGAAGCCACTTGGTGGACTGATCCTATACCTTGTGGGCCGGAAAATTGGATGAAGTGTCCACTTGTTGCAACGGCAGCAGCGACATATTACCGGTGTGCAGTTGTTATACTTGAATCATGTCCCGAGACATGTTTACCAATTATTGCAACGGTTGAGAACCAAGAACCCCCAACGGAGATTCGTGCAATAGCGTGGGTCGATGACAATCACTTTGTAGCCGTAAGTTTTCTTTTTGCACATTTTATATCTCCTACATTCCGTTACTTTTATTCAAGAATGACAAAAAAGGTAATCACTTTATCATTTGTCTATCATTTTTTGTTAGGTTTTGCTCAAACCAGACTCTCCTTTACCACCTTTGACCCTTACATGGAGGCATGGACATGATTCTAGCGTTGATGGATGGGATGCACACTTCCGTGATAGATTCAATTTGTTCGACGAACACCGGCGCAAAGAGTGTCCTAGAAAGTGACAATCAATCTCTCATCTTCTTCTTCTTATGTTATATGTGTTTCATGGATGTTTGGTTTGTTGTCATTTTAGTTGTTGTCAGTTTATATGTAATTCATGAGGAGTACTATACAACTTGTGTTTTGTTGTTATTTTCATTTGTGAAAATGAAAAGTCTTGATGAAGTCTTGAACTTTAAAAACATTGATTACAATAGAATAAGCGAGATTAGTTGATGAACTTTAAAAACAATGTAAAGTATAGAATAAGCGAGATTAGTTGATGAACTTTAAAAACAATGTAAAGTATAGAATAAGCGTGATTAGTTGATGAACTTTAAAAACAATGTAAAGTATAGAATAAGCGAGATTAGTTGATGAACTTTAAAAACAATATAAAGGTAAAGTACATAACATTGCAAAACAAGACATAAATAAAATGTAAAGTTTCATACAACACATAAAATGTAATACATACAACAAAAAGTAAAGTATCATAATCAACAACAATAAAAAACAGAAATCAATCTCGTCTCGGCTGCGTCGCCCTGACCTGAGATGGTGCTATATGAACCTCCTGGCCAACGGACTCGTCATATATCGCATGTATATCCTCCATAGTCACTGAGCCACGGCTAGTAATATTCTGTAGGTGGGCCTGAATGATGTGTAGCCTCTGTATTGGAATATAAAGTTGTGAGTGCTAAAGGTAAAGTATAAAACATTTAAAAAAATCAAATAAAAAATATCAACACATACCCGACTATCTGAAACAGGGACCAGAGGAGGACGATCTGTTGGTGGAGTCTGTATAGCCGAGCCAGGAAGGAGAAATGGATGACCCCGCTCGCTAAACCAGGACATGTAGTCCTGAGATATTGTCCATGGGTAAGGAGCCCTAGTCTGACCTTGAAGCGCAAATCTGCTCGCCTCCTCGTGTCTAGCAGCTCAACGATCTTCTGCGGCATGGAATCTGACCCTATGTCCCTACTGCTAGAAGCGGGGCACTGCTCCAAATAAGGGATAATCCTCTAAAGTAGGATCGTCTGAATGTACCCAAACTGGTGGAGGACTCGATCCGGCATGTATGCCTCGACGATATCTCCTATCTGGATCGTCCCCCGGTACGTCGAAACAACAAACTCGTCCTCAAAATCCAACACTCAGTCGCTATAAGACATGAATTTGATGTCCTCCGCTCTCATCTGATCTAACTGTGAGCGCAAGGATCTCAACTTCTCAAGAGTGGATGCTGGTGTCCTCGGGACAAAGAGTCTAGAAGCCCATCTCGCCGATCCATGACGTCTTGGATCCTTTGCCGCAGAACAATCCAACGATGGGAAGTGGGCGTAGATCCAGAACTGTATATATTAAATTAAATGAAAGATATTATTAATAATGATAACAAATGAAATTTCTTATCTAAAGTGACTAATTACAGTAAATGTTCTTACCTGTAGCAGTGATGTACATCCTCCAATAGTCTTCACCTTCAGTCGTGAAGCGTCGCCCAACATACTGTAGGAAAAGTACAGATTTGTCATTTATCATAACAATAACAATAGAAAGTTATTAGTTACTGAAGTAGAGTGATAGTTATACGTACGAGTACAAGTGCGCTAACACGCCGGTGCCCCAAGCATAGTCTCCAGTCCGGCCATGATCACGTACCAAGTCGATCAACCAAGGTCGAATTTTGTTCGGCGATTTATCGACAAACAAGGATAAGCCCAGAAAGAAAAGAAGAAATACAGAAGCAACCTCCTTAGCTGGGGTAGCTAGGTCGCGCCGAATGACATCATATGCAGTCCTCAGCAAATCAACTGGTAGAGTTGTTTGGTGACTCCTAGCCTCCACCTCTGATATACGGAATGTGTCACTCAGCCACCTAGCCCTCTCTCATGCCAACATAGGTGTGACCATGGCCTCTCCATCAATCCTAATGCCTAGGATGACGGTTACATCGTGCAGGGTGATGTTCATCTCACTCTAAGGTAGATGAAAGTTGTTAGTCTCTAGATGCTAGCGCTCCACGAATGCATGTATAAGGGCGTGGTCAACTCCAACAAACGAGACGTCTACAAACCCGTCAATTCACTTTGAGATGCAACAACAAACCAAGAAGTGGGGTCGGCTCTGTCAGCGTCTGAAATCCATCTACTCAGCGCGAAAATGTGCTCTATCCGCCGTAAAGCGGTCATCGGCCTCCTGTAATCCTCCTTCATAACACAACGAATATTCAATTAAACGTTTTTATTAACTTAGTTTTTGTAACATAATGTGTTATAATTGTGATTAGTTATCTACCTCTCTCATCCAGACACCACGAGCACGGTGTCCAGCGTAGCAAGTGAGCTCATCGTTGATCAATGATGCCCCTATATCAGCAACTACACGGCCTGATCAGCCGGTATAAATGGCTCCTACGGCGACACTCCAGGATCTACAACTGGAGCATCAAAATCAAAATCTCGCTGCTCAGTATGGTCGCTAGCTGGTGGCTCTACCTGTAACGACCCGTTTATTGGGTGCGTTTTCGATATTTATTTTCCGTATTTTGTTAAATATTTTAATGGCCTCAATATATTTTTCGAGTATGTCACGTCGTAATTTGAATTTTACGAGTTTTGATATATATATATATATATATATATATATATATATATATATATATATATATATATATATATCAAAGTATTATCAGTATTTATACCATTATATTATAATCAAGAATATATTTTACGGGAGCAATTTATATATCGAAAACTATATTTTTACGAGTATATACTTTGTTTATATAATCAGTATGGTATTTTGTGGAAAATTTCGGAAATGTTTTCTGATCCAAACTTCACGTTCGATTATATTCAGTCGAGTATATATTTAATTCTCTTTTTCCCTTCTTTAATTTATTTTTTCTTCTTTCCTTCTTTATAATGTTGCCTGGCACCACTCCTTTTGAACTGACCCTTCATGTCATTGCCTCCCGCCCATAGTGGTAGCCCTGTGTTTAGCCTTGCAGCCTTCATAGCCCTGTGGTGTCCATAGTGGTAGCACAATCTTGTAAACAATCGACCCCTCGGTACCTCATCTCTTTGTTTCCCTTGCACCCGAACGGCCTCAGCCCTATGCTCGCAATCACGGCTCCCTCGCAGCTTCTGAGCAACCCCTCCCATCTCTCTCCTATCTCCTTTCTTCTCTTATCCCTGCAAACCGGAGCCTCTGTGCAGCCCTCCCCCTCCAGTGAACTCGCCGGACTATGAGTTGTGACTCTCCAACCACTGCAACTCTTTCTCCCAATACTTTCTTTGTCTCCTGGCTCCAGATCTCAAGTCCCTCACTCTCTCGCAAGATTGGACCCATCTCTCCCTTTCACTCACAGACAAGCCACTACCCCTTTTGGATCTCTCTACCTTCCCTTGTAGGAACCTGTAATACGACAGTTAAACTTTATGCAGTATAACGATAAGGTTCAGAATTTCATACCACCGCAATGCGTATGTTGAGCAGAGTCGAGATCGGAATCTCTTTCCTTAATTCTAAAAACACCCCGTATTACGACGGTTACCGGTGTTTAAGAATCCCAGGATACAACTGCTGTTCGAATCCGTTCTTCGTAATAGAACCGGAAGCCTACGAACCAGTAGTGCGTTGCACTCTTGAGATAAGAAAAGCTTGCAAGCTTGAGAGAGAGAAGAGAGAATGATTGTTGGTGCATTTTGGAATGAATGAAGAGCTCTCTATTTATAGGAGCTGGAGGAGCTGAATTGGGCTATGGGCCTCGAAGCCCAGCCCAAAACCGGAGCGAATAGGAAGCTGACACGTGTCCCGCAATCCATCAAAAACACGATTTTAGGGGTCAAATAAAGACCATAACCGCCCATGTTTTTAGGATTTGTTGGCTGATCCGTTGGACTGGATATTCGGATATCCAGCCCGGTCCGCTAATCCGTTTTGCACAGATGGGCCTGGCCCAAGGCCTTCCTCATCTGGACTGTTGGACTTCGAGTTGGGTCGGTCCAAAAATAATATAGGTGGCCAACCCAGATTATGATTAGGTCCACCCGCCCCGCAACACGGCACGACACGGACTCGGACACGGCGCGACGCGGCACGGCGCGACACGGCACAAGCCCGAGCACAAGCACAAGCACATGCCTTAGTGCATATTTTCCCCTTATATCATACTCCCTTTTACCTCCATATAGTCGATGTGGGATTCACCCAATTTTTGACTATTTTTCCCAAGTTATTGCCTAACATGCAACCAACTTTGGGCATCCATTTCTCATTCAAACGGAACTCAAATTTAATGTATGAATATACCACGAGTAAGAGCTCGCGGAGACAAAGCCAATGCTCCCACTTTCCGGTGTTGATAATGGCCGGAGCCCACCGGAAATGTGCCCGGAAAAGTGTCCGGCGCACACATGTGTTAAAACATGTTTTATTTCTTATTTTCATTAAATTAGTTCCAACATCCCTGTCTACGCCCAACCCTCAACGTCGATCTCCATCGGGAAGCCCACTCCCCTCTCGAGCCCTCTCCATCGCCGATGCCGATTGGAAAACCGCCATCTCCTCCTTCCTTTCTGTTGCAACCGTAACCACCGCCACTGTTGCATCACCATAGGAGTTGAGCAGCCCTGCCTCGCACCACCGGACCCGGGGGGGGCTCTCCGTCAAAGCCGAAGTGAAGCCTTGCCTTGCCGCCTTCCCTCACCTTGCTTCACTGCCGGAGCCACCATCGTCCACCTGGAGCCCTTGTAGAGCCATGGCCGCCGCCGCCTCTACATCTCTCCCCAACCAACGCCTTCATTGATCGGGTTTAAATGAAACCCTTTTCAATATATTAAATCGGGGCCCCTAATTATTGGTCAAATTACAAAAAGTAACCTACATTTTATTTACACTATCTGACCCACATTTTCAGGAGTTTCAGATCTGCCTATGTTATTGTTGGTTTAATTACATAAGTTGGCCTAGAATTTTATTTGCATAATATAACCCAAGTTTTTGAAATTGTATAATTTGCTCAGGAAATGTATTTACAGTTTTTAACCTTGGGTTTTGCTTCGAGTTATTCTTATTTATGCATACTATATATATATTGTGCCCTATGTTGGATTTATTTCGGATTTATGGCCGAAGATTTAATTCCGGATTTTGACCTATGTTTATATAATTGTATGATTTGTCCCGGAAAGTATTTAAGTGATTTTTAACCTTTGTTTTGAAAACTGGTTTTACCTTAGATTTTATATTCGTTATATATTCCGTTCAAATTTAGCGTATAAGCTAAATTTGCCTAGCTTTGGTGTTAGGTTCGGAAGCGCCCGATAAAGGCCAAACGAATCCATTCGACATTCGTAGATCATCTTCCACCTTCGACCTCGTGTGAGTACATTCTTCCTCGATCTAGTTATGTTTAGTAGTATCATACTAGGTTGGATATAGCATAACTTAGAGTGAATGCCAAGTAGTGACCTTGAACCTTAGGGTCGTGGATTGGTTTATGAACATTTTTTCGAGTTATATTCGGTACGATCTTAGGACGACCTTCGAGATTAGGAGTTGGATCTAACATGCTAGGGTGTGACCTCATATAGGTTTTGGGAGACTAGAAGCCCGAGGGCTTCTAGCTTATCGATTAGATATTGATTGTGTGTCTTGTTTGATCAGGCGTTGAGTTACATTCCTGCGGGAAATTGAGTACGGGATTTAGCGGGTTTAGCTTTGGGACAGGTAAGTCTCCGGAGTTACTTAGCTCGTATTCTCTGTATTAGTTTCGATGCGTGTTTGGTGGTGCGTGTTTACTATTTATGTGTGTGTTTATTGTTTATGCTATAACATCTAAACCGCTAATAGGACCACCGACTTTATATGTTTATATTTGTCCCAAGTGTATGATAACGGGCGGTGACCGCTTGTCCAGTCCAAAATGGGGATGACTGGGAGGTGCCTTGCGACCAGTCCAACGGGTGATGCTGATCCGCATCAAGTACAAACTCGTATGGTGAAAGGGGACAAAGGCGAGATCGTTATGATTCTCGTGTCAGACCATAAGTGGAATAGTAAGGGATATGACTTAATAATAACAAGGAGATAATAAACCGGACATGTGTGTTTAGATCATGTTGTGTATTTTGATGCCTTTTGTGTGTGTGTGTCAATACCATGATTCTAATGCTTTGAATGCTAGCTAACGGGTTTATACCAATTTTGTAGTTGTCCTGCAAGTTAGGGATGCTGCCGAGTGAGGTGGAGGAGTGGACAGTCGGGGTCTCCGTACATTATAGGACGGGGATGGTTATGTGATTATGTCGTTTTGCTTTATGTTGTACCTTAGGGATTTATGTTTTGGTGTTGTGTCGTTTTGAGGACTCGGCTGAGTTTCCAAGTTGTATTTTTCTTTTCGAGATTGTTTGCATTGCATAAAAATGTATTTCGGTTTTGGCCTTTATTTGTGCCTTGTTAAAAGATCCGGTGAAATTGTTGTCAGACTAAGGGTCATAACCCATTGTGAGGTCCTAACCCGTAGCATCCCGAGTCCCGCGGGGGTGTTACACTACCTGCTCCTCAACAGGAATATCTGTAGCTGTCTCTATCTGCTCGTCAACAATAATATCTATAGCTGGCTCAACCTGCTCGTCAACAGTAGTATCAACACGCTCGCCAGTTGCTGGATCTATCTCCCCTGGTTGTACAGATCCGTAAGTCGGCAATGGAAGAACCTCCCGAGGGAGAGTCGGAGAAGGATCTGATATGCATGGTCTCAGTGGCTGCTGTGGTGGTGGTGTGTCAGCCGCCGAACCAGCTACCTGGGAGCTCCTCTCCATTGTAGCTGTGGTGGTGGCGAGTCTATCTCTACGAGCGGAGGCCGTAGGACGCCTCCGCCTCTGTCTCTACATGGCCTGTAATATCTATATTTGATATTACAGGGCAATTTAATTAATTTTCTTTTATGTAGTTTACTTTACTTTCATTTGAAATGAATTTAAAGGAAACTAAATGAGATTAAATGAAATCAAATAAAAAAGTAATTGTATTAATTTAATTTAATATAATTTTTTTATCTTACTATTGTAAATGAAAGTAAAATTATTAAACAAGACTAGAAGGTAAATAAATTAAATTAATTTATTTACCATTTAATCTTGTTTAACAACTTTAAATTATAATTAGATTAATTATAATTACATTAATTAGATTAATTAAATAGTAAAGGTAGAGATTTCAATTTAATATATTTTTATTCCATTTTATTTTATATTAAAGTAACTGTATGAAATTAAATAGTAAAGGTAGATATTTTAATATAAATTATAATTACAATAACTACAAATTAAATTAATTAAATTAAATTATTAATTAATTTAAATTGATATACATTAATTAAGATTAGTTAATATTAATTATTATAAATTCATAGTTTATATCATTTAATTGAAAGTAATTAGGATAAAGTAATTACATTTGTTCAAATTTTATTTACATCATTTAATTGAAATAATTTAAATTAATTAATCAAAGTTATTATAAATTGTAATTTAATTAAAATTAATCAATCTACATTATTGTAAATTAAAAATTTATATCATTAAATTAAAATAAATTAGGGTTAAGTAATTACATTTACTCAAATTGTATTTATATCATCTAATTCAAATAAATTAAATTAATTAATCCAAATTATTATAAATTATATTTAATTAAATTTAATATTCATTAATTAATTTAATTAAATTTAAATTAATTTAATGCATTGGAATGCATTGAAATGCATTGAAATGCATTATAATGCATTCCAATGCATTTTACGATGAACAGTGGCTCCACGGTTTCGCAATGCGTGACCGTGGGTCACTGTTCATCGTCTTCGACAGTCCCCCATTGAAGGCGGACTGTCGAAGCGTTATTCCTCCTATAATCCACAATCGTTTCTTCAATCAACCTAAAACTAACAAAATCAACAACAATCTAACCTATTCTCCTCAATTTCGTACTCAATTACGAATCCGAAAGTAAAACGAAAACCGAACAAAATCGAAACAAAAATCAAACGATACCTCTCTCGGGTCGTGTTTCCGCTTTTGAAATGGCCTTCCTCCGTTACCGTCTTTATTCATTGCGTAAATTTGTGTGACATGGGTTGGTTGGATCGATTTGCCCCTTCGAGTTCTCTCGTCTTCGCCGGCTCCTTTCGAGTTTCTGTTTTTTGAATGTAGCGTATACGGGATGAGATCCCGTAAGCCCTTTTTAGGGATAAAAAGGTCACAATCACGCATTGCGTGACCGTGGCCTTTTCACGCATTCGCAATGCGTGAACGTGAAACCACGGTCACGCATTGCGAATGCGTCGTGCAATAATGAAATCTTGAACCGTGCGAATACGACTTCCAATAAATTATAATAGAATTTAGAATTTATGAATTAAACAAATTAAATTCTATATAAATTTTTTTTCTTTGTACAAAACTAAATCGTAATTAGTTTGACTTTTACAAGTTCGGGTTAGAATGAGATTATCGGATCATAAAAGATATATGTTTATTAGAGCTAGCAAAATGACCTTAGTATATTATCCAGAGAAATAAATTCCAATAATATTTTCTTTGAAAGATGAAAAATGAAAAATATGCTCGTTTGATGTAAATCAGCTTAGATAATCCTTAGGCTAATTTTTTAAGAACTTGCATCATATGTGATTATTTGTATATGATTTTCTTTTTTGTTTTACGCATTCGATTTATATATTTATGAGATTAGGTGGGACAGAAATTGTAACACAATCTATGAGTTTGTGATATTAGGATTTATATAATTTGTTGATGTTCTCTTCATTTTTCTTGGTGGTTGTTCGCCTTAATTGCTCTTACGTCGCGAATAAGAATATTTTTTAAAGAGGCACCTATCAATTTCTAACTTGCACCATCATGTGTGTTAGTAAATAAGTAGCACTATATTAATATAGCAAATATTAGGGTTGTGCAGCGGATTGGACCGTTTAACTTCCTGTATAAAACAGTTCATGCCCCAAACCGTATCCAATTCCTTTATAAAAAATATTAAAAGTATAAAAAACGGTATAGACCTGAACATTACAGTCCAGGACCTACCGTAATATCTTGGACCCGAACTAATAAGATAATTACGGTCCAAATCGGACCGTAATTTCAGGTTTTCAAGTCCGGTCCATATATACACAGTTCTAGCAAAGATCACCTACTTGACAAAGAATTATCATTGTCGAAAGGGAGAAATTGCTGGAAAAAAATATTTCAACTAAGTTTTCTAAGGGAGAAATTGTTGGGGAAAAAATTTCAGTTAAGTTTTCTACAAGCTATGGATAATGTCATAATGATAAACTCAACATATTTAGTGTCTGACAATAGTTAATGACCTTAGAAAAGCTATTATTATTGAGGTCAGCGGAGGCAACAAGCTTATGCTTAACCTTTTCTTTTCCTTGTTCATAACATTGAGATAGAAGCAACAACAATACATAAAATAAGTATAAAAAATTTACAAATCATTAGATATACTTATTTTATGTGATCCCGTACATTAGGATTACAAATAGGTAAGTGTAATTCATGATGTGTTCGAATTCGAGCACAATTTATTCATATCCCGCTGTTTAGAAGTTCCGGTTTACGAAAATCACATAGCCATCACGCTGCAAAGACGTCAATATTCACCTGTACACAAGATGACAGGGAACCAACCTTGTCAACACATCTCTAGAGCAAATGCTTGTGAAGAGAACATCTTTTTCCCGGAAACAAGATTGGGTCCTGCATATGTTCATCCTTCTAGACTCCGAGAATTGGGTTCCTCTCTTCATCTATTTCCACTAGGAGTAGATGATCTGGATCTGACCCGTTAGGTCCTTCAGAGTATAGTGTCGGTAGGTACGCCTTGTATGCTGGCAGATAGCGTGATACAAAATCCAAAACCTACAAAACAGAAACAACAACGCCAGTTTTGGAAAAACATGCAACAACAATCAATCCATGACCAACTTTCAGTGTAAAGAGACATAAATCAAGTGAGAAACTCTTATTGTGAAAGATGGATAGCATAAAAATGTATGGAAATAATAAACATCCCACATCTAAAATTTGGAGATTGCGACCCTACTATATAAGGTCCGTGGATTACTCCTTGTGTTTGATTTTAACAATGTGCATATTTTATACTAATAGTTGCAAAATTCACTGCTATGAAAAAGTGCATACATGATAAAGTATGCACTTTTGCTATTTTGAAAATGCACAACCTGTGGAAGAAGTGCATGAACAAACAATCATTAAGTTATGTAAAAATAACCTTAAACAATAAAAACTATCACCCATGATTCTGAAATAATACAAAGTTTAAAAATTACTAACTCGTATACACTTAATAAACCAAATTGTTTCATATTAATATGGTTGCCATGTCACCATTAAATTACCAAAACTCAATAATTTTTTTATGACTTGTCACTTATTTTGGTTGATTAATTGCAAAGACATCAATAAATTGCCTAATTTTGAAAGTAAAATCTATAAAATATTCCTGAAAAATTATGAAAAAAAAACCGAGAATAAAGATGAGTTTTTTTAAGCTAATTTTTTTCATAATTAATTTATTTTTATACAGGAGTTTTTTTTTTGGGGGGGGGGGGGGTTCCGGGTGTAATACGAACTATCACTAGGACCAAAATAATCCAAACATAAAAATAATCAACTCGTATAAAAAAAGTATTGTCTAATGAAATCACCGGAAAAAATCAGATTTTTCTCAGAAAATATAGTTCTCAAAAAAATAACCTAGTGTAAAAATACACGAGAAAAAATTGCGTACAAAATTTCTGGAATTTTATTTTTGATTTTTCATAATTTATTTTTCACAGCCTGAAAATTTGTTGATGAACTAGTATAATACCCGCACCTTGTGCGGGTTTTGAAAAAAATGAGAAAGAATATTGTGAAATAGGTTTTTTTACGTGCTTTTGTTTTGTATACTTCTCTAATCTAATCTACTTACCAACATTACTTTATTAAGGATAAATTTACTAAATGAGATTATACTATGGACATACTTAATAGAATCATATTATTATTATATATATATATAACAACATTTTTGTTTTTTTCCGATTATGTAATGAGTTTAGGAATTTTTTCTTGGTTAATGGGTAACAATTTAATTTTACAACTTTTTTTGTATTTAACAACTCTTTTGTTTTTTTCTTGGATTATAATGCTTATTGGTGTATTAAAAATTTTATTTTAATTGATTATTTTTCGACTATAAATCTATTAGTTAATTAGTTATTTTTATTTTTAATTATTAAAATTACAAAAGATTTATGTGATCTACAAGCTAAGAAACTTAACATAATTAAACAAAAATTTAATTAATATAACGCGGTCTATATCTACAAGCTAAAAAATTTTTTAAAAAATTTAATTTAATTCAAAATTAACTTCAAAGTCCGATAACTATTATCTAAAAATAACTTATTTGCTGATGGGTGGAAGAAAATCAATAAATAAATAAAATTAACATAAAAAAAGGTGTACACGTCAATTTTTTTTTTAATAACTTGAAAATAGATCAGATACACGGGGTTACGGTTAAAAATCAAATCAAGGGATGAAACAATAGAAAAACGATTGTTAATTATACAATTTCAAAAAAAATTGTGGGAGCTCCATTTCGAAATACTACTCTCACAACGCACCACGTAAACTGTCATGTATACTGCTATAGTAGTAGATATAGACTCGCCCATAACGTAAAATTTTTAGTTCCAAAAAACTAAATTTTTTTCGACAAATTTGTAAAACATAAAAAGTTCTAAGGGAACCATGAAAAAAATCACATGGAACGTTCGGAAAAAAAATTCGTTCGAATAAAAATCCTAACAGAAAATATAACTAAAATGGAAATGAAATCGAAACCAATTTAATTAAAATCCATAATAAAAAGATATAACAACAATGAAAATCAATTTACCGTCAAAATGGAAATCAATTTTGTTGATAAAATGGGAGTTTTTTTTATTTAAAAAACTATCAAAAAAATCCAATGGAATCATGTAAAAATTTATTATATATTTATAGGTATTTTTCAAAAAAAATAAAATAATAACGTAAATTTTGATGGATTTTTATCAAAAAATAATTGTTCGCTTAAAATCTGATGGAACATTTCGAAAATAAAATTCAGTTCAAAATCAATTTAATTAAAACTCGCACATAACGTAAAGTTGTAGTTTCAAAAAATTAAATTTTGTTCGAAACAAATTTGTAAAACATAAAAGTTCTAAGCGAACCATGGAAAAATCTGATGGAACGTTCGGAAAAAAATCCGTCGAATAAAAATCCTAACCGAAAATATAATTAAAAGGGAAATAAAAATCACAATATATTTTAATATATTTTTATAAATATTTATTTATAAAAAAATGATTTGGTTGTTAAGGTGATTTGATTGTTAAAGCTAATTCAATTAATTGTTTTATTATTATTAAAAAAATGATTTGGTTTCTATAAAATTATTATTTTAATAATAAAAGATTTTATGGTTTAAAAAATAGTGTAAAAATAAAGATTTATTGGCTTTAATTGTGGGAGCTCAATTTCAAAAATCATGCGTCCACAACGCGCCACGACATCAACCCGTGCTCTGTTTTAGTAAGTATAATAGATGACAATTTGTCGACTACTAGTATAATACCCGCACCTTGTGCAGGTTTTGAAAAAAATGAGAAAGAATATTGTGAAATAGATTTTTTTACGTGCTTTTGTTTTGTATACTTCTCTAATCTAATCTTGCGTCCACAGCGCGCCACGTCATTAACCGGTGCTTTGTTCTAGTAAGTATAATAGATAATAGATTTGGTTTCTATAAAATTATTATTTTAATAATAAAAGATTTTATGGTTTAAAAAATAGTGTAAAAAATAAAGATTTATTGGCTTTAATTGTGGGAGCTCAATTTCAAAAATCCTGCGTCCACAGCGCGTCACGTCATCAACCCGTGCTCTGTTTTAGTAAGTATAATAGATTATAAGTGAGAAATCATAAAAAAACATCGACTTTTTTTTTTTGTATACAAGCTAGTAATTTTTAAGGTTTCAATTCTCATAAATAATAGTTTGTATTATTATTGGTTATTTTTCCTTTTCTTTATATGATGTTTGTGTATATTCAAGCTTCTATTTTTACACGATAAGAGAACTTCTCACTGCACCCTCTTCGCAGGTAAAAGCCCAAGGATAAGATCATAAGATAGTTTATGGATAATATGGTTGTACAAGTACGAGTCTACCTCTTCATCTGACATTCCTGTTTTTCCATCTGCCCTCATAGCCACCTCAGCCTGCAAAGATCTTTAATCTAATTATATGAAGCAGGGAAAGGGTATGGGTACAATGGAAAATAATCAAGATCCTGAAACCAAACCTGAAGTCGCCATTGGTAGACACAGCTTGGGTCTTTGATTTTGATGACTATCCACGCCTTAACGAACTTATCCCATGCATCATAATAAGCTGCAAGATTCTTGTTCACAATTTCTAGCTGCACAAACAATGATATTGCACGAATTTGAACTGTAACAAGTAATTGATGAGACCGAATAAAAACATTTGAAGATGATGCTAACAAAACCAACCTGTGGATCAACAGCTTTAACCACCTCGTCTGGAACAGGTTTAAAACCAAGCATCCAACCCTCAAAGAGAACAGCCTAATAGCATTGTGAAGCAGGATGATTATGAGATACGAAAGGACCAGACTTCCTAAGACCTTAAATTCCTCATTATGCGGACACAAATTCTCGTTCTTTCTGTTGGGTAACAACTAGCAAATCCATTCCTTTTGCATCAACAACAATTGAAGTGCTCAAACTAAATTCCGTTCTTTCTAACAAGTGGCAATTTTTACTTTCTTTCTCAGACATTTTGTAAATGACTAATCACAAATCAAAATGTTTATTTTGTATATGATAACATCTCTCGTTTATATTAGAGATTTTTAAAACCAAGACAATAAGTCAACTTCAAACACGTTGAGGATTTCATACTGTTAATGGGCCTTCAACCTCTGGCCATGTAGACGGGTCAGCTCGGTCACCTCTTCCATTGTAAGCAGACTGTAGATGAGATTGAGTTGCTCAACTCTACTGTCATCAGATAACTTCAAAAGGTAATTCAAAAGGTTTATCATTTGTGCTTACTTTGTCGTATCTGGGAAGCTTCATCTTCAAACCTGAGCAGTTTCAACACATTATTAAGTCACTCTATAGGTAATACAAGGGTTCCGTTCTGTTTTTGGCCAGACACAATTGCGGCCAACAACTTCAAGTATGATAAGGAAGGCAGAAGTCACCTTCTTTAGTCAATTTGCTCACGGATGTAAGTGTATCAATAGAGAAAGGAAGGTCGTGGCTTCCAGCATTTCCCCTGAACTAAATTATATATTTCACCTCCCTTAGGGTAAAATCATCTCAGCTACCAAGTTCAAATGACAAAAGGAATAAATAAACAGCTGCATACTACCTCCAGAAGTCTGTTGTCTGGGTTTGCTTCTCTTAATTTAGCCTACATCAACAAGAAGCTGCATCAGAAAATGATAATATCCATATGAAAAGAAACCTCTTTCCTGTGAGATACAGGCTGTGTTTACCTGCTCATCTGCTGTCAAATAGAAATCATCAATTGAAAGTGTAGCAGCTTTCCTGGCGTATTTTTATTACCAATTCCGAAAGTCATATATAAGGTTATACAGTTTCATCTCTAATGTCAACTATACAAAAAAAATTCAAACTCGGCTAGAATTTCATAATCTGGAAAATGAACCTGCCAGTGACTTGGAAAAGATATTCAAGTGCAAACACAAGTGTAGTCTTTCCACAACCTTGTGGTGCACTAAATCCAATCTGCATCCAAGAATTGATGTCAGTGTACACTAAAATTTATTCATCATTTATCCTGATATAGAAAGAATGATTTCAATAGCCCTGAAGCTCAAAAGAAAATAACAAACTCTAGCCACATCCTCGCCAACTTTAACAGGATGTTCAGCATATCAAAATTGCCCTTAAATTGCCGTTTGGTTTCTTTGCAGAAAGCTTATCAATGAAGCTAAAGTCTACTATTTACAGAACTACCTTCCGCTATGGCCCTGAACCAATTTACCGAACAACTCTACTAAACACAAATTAAAGAAAGCATATTGGTCATCACTAGAATTTAGTGCACACCAGATCTGATTGGCAACATCTTACAGCAGATGACAAAGACGAGACAACAAATTCATACCACCAAAGGAGGGACTTCTTCACCATCTTTGAACTTGGAGTTATGTTGGGAGATTTGATCTTCACACCACAAGAATACTGGTACATAATAGTGGTAGAATCTGACTTTTTGAGCCTCATTTAGATACATATCATTGAGTCGAAACAATCTGCAAAGTTTGGAACCATATAGCAACCATTTGTCAATGGACTCGGCAACCTTTTCAGAAGTGATGCCTATCCTGTCTAATAGGGGACCTCTGCATATAAAATCATAAAGACCCTCCACAGCAGAAGTTGTGGCAGGAGTCTCAGGGAACACAGAGTGCAACTGACTCTCTCTCCTTCCGCTTATTGCTGTGTGCCTGTGGGAAGTTGAATTATCTTCCATCCACGAGCATTGGCCTCCAGTTGGGACGTTTACCAAAAAGGACAGCAGCAGAAAAAGAAGATTGAGAATTGAAACGACATTATGTTACAGCATCTATTTTTTTTTTATCACAAGTGTGAAAACAAACAGTTTGCTTATAAATGCTCCAATAACTAGTGAAGAGGGTTTAGTTGTTGGTTTTCCAATCAATTGCTATTATATACCTTCATATGTTCCACATGATAGTTTATATTTTCTATTTCAACTATGAGAAGCATCTCAGGTCCCAATCCTGTTGCATTAGACCCGTGTATGAACTGCTTCTAAAATATGGCATCAAAAAGTCTACAACCATAAGATGAAGAATTTATCAAGTCATGGTAATGTAACCTGATCTTACATATGCAAAAAACGTCAAGTGTGATAACAAAAGATTCAATTGATAATAAGACCGACCTCTGCTATATCTATGTCCAAATACAGAACTGCACCATAGGCTTGTCCATCACAATGTATAAAAAAAAGGTTTGAGCAGGGAGACAATAACTTTGACCAAGCAAAATTCATCTGTAAAATTAGTGCAATCACAAAATCATGGCATCTCATGGCTATCAGTCAATCACTTGAATGCCCTCCCCCCACCCCCAATTTAGTAGCCACTACACCTCCTACAAAGCAAAAACAGATAGTTTATAGGCCTTTTCAGAAAATCAGATAGATTAAGGGCATGGTTGAATTAAAGATCTACAGGGAAAAGACCACCGAACAAAGGAACACCCCACCTGGAAGCTTGATTGAAAAACAGAAATTCTAGAAAGACATACAAACAAAAAATAGAACAAATTTGAGCGGCTCAACTACAACGTCCACGTCAATTGTGATTGCAATAAGAACCAAGAAATGCCTGCCCTACCTATCGCAGTTTCCGTCACACAAAAAAAAGTCCACACAAATTCGAAGTACTTGATCCAAATCAGGCAAACAAATCAACACGCAAGACACCTTATAAGAAAATCGAAAAAACCAACCGCCAACTGCGCAAGCAGAGTCCTGAACCGCAACGAGAGAATTGGATGAAACGGTGTTGGATGAAACAGTGAACTTGACATTGAAAAAAAAATGTCGTCAAAAAGCGAAGTGAGAGAGGTGAAATTTACCAGAAGATGCGGCGTGAGGGGGCAGCAGACCGAACTTGGCTAGAGGGGAAGAAGAATAGCAATGTGGGAACTTGAAGTTTGGGAGGGAGAGGGCTGAGGAAGATGGCCATGACGCAAGCGAATTGTGGCACAGAATCGTCGCCATTTTCGCCCCGGAGCTTGAGGTTGAGGCCGTCAAGAGTAGTGATGGGAGAGCTCCCTCAAAATGTGGGATGAAAATTGCGTTTGTGAAGGAGCTGTGCCTATCAGCAACGCAAACTGCCAGCCAAACCGATCCTTTTGTATCATTCTAAATGTCAATCTTTATCCAACGTTTTTTTATATGTAAATTACCGAAAATCGCCCATGGGAGCTCTTCATTCCCAAATTGTAAATCCACTCGGTTAAAATTTAAACGAGTGTAATTAGTTAAGTTTTAAATTAAGAGTGTTAGTATTTGCGGTCAGAAAATGTTAAGTTGGTTGTGATATCTAAGTAATAAAGGAAATTTTTTTCAAAATTAACAAATTATGAATGATTTTATATAATTTTAAGAATTTTGTAAAATTTACTTGTCTAGCACTAAAATTTAGACTATTTTGTGTCAATTATTTTAGTGGAAAGGAGTTCAATATACTAGATACTATGTATATTCTACGCAGAAGACTATCAATATTATTTATTTATTTTATTACATTTTGTGTATAATGTTCTTTCATTTAATACATTTTATGATTATTAAAAATTATTTAGTTATATTTGATTATACTTAAAAATTATATTAACTAATATCGTTGTTAAATTATTATAGAATTACTTTGAGTTATTTATGTTTAAATTTAGTAATATTTTTATTTAAATAGTTATAATTTTTTTGTTATTTATTTAACATTTAAAAGTTTTCAAAGCTAACTATTATATAAAATTAGTGCTATTTTAAAAGTTAGTTGTTAAAATATATTTTACAAAAATCGATATATAACCTTTAAGAGAACGTACTTTGACAAAAAACACAAATTAAATACTGAAATTTTATTGATTGCTTGTATATATTTTAAGTATAATTAAATATAAGTAAATAATTTTATTAATTTCTTAATAATATTTTTTACCTTGATGTATTTGTAAATGCTTTAAATAGTTTCACATAAGGTAAACATATGAATATAAACATTTAAAGCATAATATAAATGGTGACAAAATTTTATTATCGCTTAACAAAATTTTCTTTTCAATTAGTTATATGGTCGTAAATCAAACTTTGCAATTTTAAATATTTATAGATATCTTATACATCTTTTTATATTATATTCGCACACTATCAATCTTATTAAGGAATAGTTCATAAATTATAATAGAATAGTTCATAGTGTAAAATTATAAAGGAGTGAAAGTAATAGTTCAAAACTTATTATGGATAGTTCATCAATTATAATAGAATAGTTCAAAGTGCAAAATTTATAAAGGATAGTGCATAACTTATAAAATGATAGTTCATGAATTACAATTGAATAGTTTATAACATATAAACGATTAATTTATGAATAATTTGATAAAATATATTAAAAAGTAATAGTTCATGGATTATATGGGAATAGTTCAAAGTTTATAGGAGAATAGTGCATAAATTATAACATGGTAGTTCGAACAAATTTTCATTCGTTTCTGGAAAAAAAAATCGTTTCAGAAATTTTTTTTTTCGGGGCACGTGTCGGCCGTACCGCATTAATTGAACCGTACCTGAACAAAAGCCTAAATATTCATATTTATAGTGTTTAAAGTATTGTTGAAAAATACTTTTAACATTTATTTATATAATTTTAAGATGACAACACTTTAAACATTCATATTTATGAAATTAAAATTAAATCTAGGAGAGTTTCTCTTAGGACATGAAATATTGAATGAGTTGGCTAAGTAGGTAGTTTATGTAACATGTAGTATAAACTAGACACCATTTGTTATGTGTAGATAAACTAGACACCCTCTATTTTCACAAAAAAAAAAATTTAATTGAAAATCATTAAAGATACTACCTAATTTGTCAACCTTCTCTCTTATTTAATTTTAATTTTTTTTTCTAATTGAAAGATTCTAATAAATATCCTAAACCGTTCAATAAGGAAGAAAATTGTAACTAATCTTGATATCTCCCCAATTATTTACGGCAAATAACAAAATGAAACGCTCTTGCTATTTGTCTCCATTGTTAACCGAATAATATCTCAGAGTTCTTGTTTGACTACTTCAATGGAGTTTTGCCATTGAAGATTTGTCCTACATAAGTTTGTGCAGTCGCAAGGAAAACGGTGAACCAGTCATCTCTCTTCATTTATTTCACGGAGTTCATGTACACATGTCTGTCATTTACACAAGTTTCGGTCGTTTTTTAAGTACACAAGTTCCGTTTGTTTATGTCATGCACACAAGTCTGTCATTTACACAAAGTTTGACTACACAAGGATATCATTTACACATGTGTGGTTACACAAGTCCGTCATTTACGAAAGGTTTGGTTACACAAGTCATTTATGTATTAACATTGTGTAATTGAAATTATGTATTAACATTGCGTAATTGACATCATGTATTAATATTGTGTGTATATCAAAATAATACACAAAGTTTGATTAGTACAATTGGTATAAGGGTGGGAGGGAGGTCCAAACCATCCAGGGTTCAAATCCTACCTTTGACACAAGTCAACAACGAGACATAGCACAAGTAACCTTAGATAAATAGTAGAGATTGTGGTAAATTTTAAATATTTATGAACAACTTAAACTCACATCATTCTATCATTTGTAAAAACAAGTGAAGAAATACATTTCAAAGTTTGAACATGTAACGCCCGGAGTTTTAGTTCCGGTAGAAGAGCAGTGTTAGTAGTCGTTAGTAGTAGTCACCACCCCTGCGGCCTAGAGACACCCGGTCGCAGCCATCCGCGGTTGCGGCTCAATCGTTCCGCAGGTGCAGTGATCTGTCAAAGCGGGATGTTAGTCCCGTTTTCTTTCCGATCTCTCGTTCCTTTCTTTTTAGAATCCGACCCCTCGGTGACTCTAACCCTAGAGAGTGACCCTTGACTATCCCCTTGGCCCTTGCTTTTCCCAGTTGAGATGCCTTTCCATTTTCTCTCATCTTCAGTCACGTTATTCCCTTTTCTCCCTCTTTCTTCCTTCATTCTTCCTTCCTCTTCGTCCATCTCCTTCTTTGAGCTCTTTTGGTGTTTCGTCCCAAAAGTACGAGCTTGTCCATCTCGTATGTAAGCTGGGGACTGCAGATCCGTGCTGTAGAGTAAGTGTTCTTCTTTTTTTGCTTCTTCTCCTTCTCTTCTTCCTTCCTCCACTCTTGTGTGTGAGCTATTGAGCAAGATTCACTCAAGGTGTCCCTTTCTTGTGTTGCATGTGCGATTATCTTGCCTAGGTTGTGGAGTAGAGTGGTGATCTTGTGGAGGACGCTTAGGGCCGAGCAAGCCAACAAGGAGACAACAGGAGGTCAGCTGCACATCGAAGAGTTGACCGTTCGTTCGCTTCTGGAGTTCGACCGCGGGTGCACCTCCACAGAGCCGCGGTTGCGCCTAGGCCAACAGAACCGCGTGTGCGACTCCACTGAGGTGTGGGTGCGCCTCTTGTGAGCCGTTCCTTCCTTTCCGCGATCGTGCCTTCTAAGTTCCGCGGTCGCGTCGTTTCCCCAATGAGTACCCTAACTCTTGAGCTCGTGATCCTTGCCTTATCATAGTAGTGTTGTATTGTAGTATCATATAGGTTGGACCTAGCTTAGCTTTGTGTGAAGGAAACTTAGTGGTTGTGGACCTTAGGAGAGTTTGGATGGTTAATTGTTGCCTTGAGATGTTGGATATAGTGTTATGACTGTTACGCTAGAAAGGTAGCACAAAAAGCTTTACATTTATAAACTCGAACTAAAATCCTAAACTACCTAGCGAAACCCGTAGTGTACGGATTGTTTTGTAGAAAGGAAAGTATTCCGAGGTCGAACACAAGGACTGAGGTGAAATCAAGTCATTCAATGATCAAAGATAGTGTACATCTAAACTAAGATGAGATGAGGAATAAAGAATATGGAAAACACAATATTTTTGGAGGGTTTTGGGTGATCAAACAAAGATCACAAATATATCAACACAAACAAGCAAACTAACACACAAACACAAGGATAGGAGATAAGAGGTAAGAAAGCGGATTCTAGAGATTCGGAATTCCGATTATGACTATGGACTCATGCTTCTAAAGATCAAAGGAGGGTTGCGGTTGTTCGGAGTTGGGTGTTTCTCTAATGGGAGCAATTACCGGGTAAGTCTCATGCTCCACTAGTCTCGCACCTAAGGTCCTATTACCGGGTAAGTCTCAAGGAACCTAAGGACGGGAATTCTACACAAAGCGGTCACTACCTAAGGGTCAAACCCCTCCTTACCGGGTAAATCTCGGAAAAGGCAAGTCTTAGGCAACGATCCTAGCACACTCAATCCAATAGCGGCTTTTTTGGCTCACTACTACTTAGACTTCATCATCTTATGTATCTAAGAGAGGAAATTACCGGGTAAGTCTCATTCCTCAAAAAGGTTGCTAACATTAGGTCACCCTAAGCTAGATTAAGCTCAACAAACACTAGGATTTCAACACATCTACATCCTAACATCCAGATTCATCAATACAAGCACAACAGAGAGAATCACGGGTGGATCATGGAAACCACGGCCATGGAACCATGAAGAACAGGTCGTGATTCTCCATTGAGTTGGGGTTTCGAACACAAATCGATCCTAAGCTTACATGGAAGTCCATGCAATCATAGTCCAAAGCATAAACATCATTCCTTCACCCTAGAATCACATCTATTCAGCCAACAACACACATTTCAAGATCAAACTTCACAAATAAAGCATGCTTGCAATTCATGGATAGATAATGAAGAATAACCCAAAGAAAAGACATTAAAAGCTAGAATAGAAGTTACCAAATCTTACAAAGGCTCAAAGAGCTGTTCCAAGTTGTCAACAATGGAAACCTCACTCAAAACCACTCTAATCTCACTTTAAAATGAAAAATCTACACTAATCTCTTCCAAGAACACCCACAATGGGTGCTTGGAAGAGAGGCTACAATGGAGAAGTGTTTTGGGGAAGAAGCTAGGTCAAAAAGAAGGAAGAGAATCCTCAATTACAGCCTGCAAGATCATTAAAATACCCACCAAGAGCAAGAGTCATCCAAAGAGATCGTGGGACACGTGTCATAGCGGTCCAGACAGAAATCACGGGTAGATTCCACGGGCGTGGTTCTGGTCTCTGGCCGTGGTTTTGCTCCGGAAACTCTCCTTGGATCATTTAGCCATGAGTTGGTGCAAGACATGCACCAACTAGGTCCTATGTGCTCTCCTTTGCTCCTAGCTTGCTCCTTAACGAGTCCGGAAGTGTGCCATCACGAGGAATGATCCTCGAATGTGTCGATTGAGTCCAAAAGCTCCCCAAAATACCTACAAAACCGACAAGAGTTCGTGTAGACGTCTATTTTGACAATATGCAAGAATTAAGCGTAAACGTCACGAACTAATGCAGAAACATGCATGAATGGAAAGGAAAACTATCTAAAAGAGTGCCTAAACTAGTGTCATAAATCGTGTCATCAAAATATCCCATACTTAGCACTTGCTCGTCTCCGAGCAAGGTCCAACTATAGGCTACAAGATGACATGATTTATGAATGCAGAAAAAACAGAAAAATATTTTTGGAATTGTGCTTCTAAAATTGGATCACCTTCATAGTCATGTTTCATGGAAATGGACAAGCAATCATGTATTAAATTAATGAAGGCACGGAAAGACAATCATACTTAACTCGAAAGCATGCATGAAAGGTAAAAATGATGAAGTTAAGATGATCATGAGAATATCCAATCTAGATCACTAAGTCATACACATAAGCAAATAGGTCTTAAGGACTTAGGAAAGAAGAGGCCAAGAAACGTGATGATAAGGTGGGAATTTTCTAAGGTCATGTGGTGCAAATCCGGGAAAGGAACTAAACAACCACAACTTCACATTTATACTTCATCCACCAAAGTGTATTTTTTTTCCTTCTTTTCTTTTTCTTTTTCATTTTCTTTCACTTATTTTTGAGACAATGGCATTGGTGTACAAAAGCCGAAACCTTGGTGATTAGCGGACCTCGGGATTTTTTTTCCGAGGTGCCTCACACCGGGCACTGTTACGCTAAGATCGTGATGCGCAAATGGGTTTTAAATTTATAACTCGAACTAAATCCTAAACTACCTAGCGGAACCCGCAGTGTACGGGACGTTTGTAGTAGGGATAGTATTCCGAGGTCGAACACAAAGACTAAGGTGAAATTGATTCGATTTGTGATTGAGTTTAGTAAAGACCTAGGTTGAAAGAAAAGAAAGAAATAAAGAAATGAAAATCTCAAATGTTTTTGGTTGGTTTTTGGTGATCAATCAAATATCACAATTCATGCAAAGTAAACAATCAACTAAACTATGAATCAACACAAATAAACAAACTAAACAAGATAATGATCAAGGAAAGAAAAGACGGATTCTAGGGGTTGGAAGTTCCGGTTATGGCATAGGACTCAAGCTATCTATTCATTCCTTGGATTAACTATGTTGGGATTAAGTGTTTCTAGATTGGGATCAATCACCGGGTAAGTTTCATGATCCACTAGTCCATTCCCTAGGTCTCATCACCGGGTAAGTCTCTAAGAACCTAAGGGACGGAATTCTACACTAACCGGATTGTTACCTAGAGATCTTAACCTATCCTTACTGGGTAAGTCTTGGAAAGGGAAGTCTTAAACAACTATCCTAGCACACTTAATCCAATGGCGGCTTATTAGGCTCACCACTACCTAAGGTTTGTTATCTTCAGAATCTAAGAGTAAGGATTACCGGGTAAGTCTCTCCTAACACTTAGTTGCTAACACTAGGTCACCCTAGGATAGATTTAACTCAACAAACACTTAGGATTTCAACATTCTATAAATCTAAGACAAGATCCATCGAACCAGGGAAAATCACGGTTTGTTCTACCTAAACCACGGTCGTGGTTAGGCAAGAACTACCCGTGATTTCTAACAGCAGCTACGTTTATGCACACAAGTCATCCAAAGATAAATCTAAGTCCGTCCTATCATAGCCCTAGCCATAACCATCCTTTCCTTACCCTAGAACCACATCTATTTAGCCTACAACGTTCATAATAGAAATCGAAACAAACAAACATAAAATCATGACATCCATTTGCAAGATGATGAAGGAAGAGAGATGAACAAGTGAACTAAAACAAAACCAAGCTGAAAATAGAATTAGAATAACTCACAATCCTTCCAAATGAAGGTTCAAATGATTCATACAACTCTTAGAAATAGAATCCGGAATTCTTCAATACAAAACTATCAAGTGTGGTAATGGTGTGTGCTCTTCTTCTCCTCTTCAATGGAGCTCTTCTTCTTCCTTTTTGACACTTTCCTTCCTAGAAAGACTTCTTGTTGAGAGAATATTTTTGTTAGAGGATAATGGATAATGGAGAGCTGCTCCAAGATGCTCTTCTCAGCCAATGAAGGGCCACTTTTATAACAAATTTTGCATGAGCTGGCCATGAGAGTCGTGGCACAGCTGTCACAAGAATCTGGCAAAATCCACGGGTGATTCCACGGCCGTGGAGTGTCAGAGAACCGTGATTTGCTCCAGAAACTTCGCTTTGGATCATTAAGCTGTGATTTGGTGCATGGCTTGTGTTGGCAAGGCTCCATGAGTCCTCCTTAGCCTTTAGCTTGTGTCCTAATGAGTCCGAGGGTGTGTCATCTAGATGAACGATCCTCAAACGTATCGTTTTAGCTCCTAAATCTCCCGAAATACCTACAAAGCAACGCACAAGTCCGTGTAGACGTCTATCTCGACAAAGTACGTGAATTGAGTGCAAACGTCGTGAACTAGTGCTAAACTATGCATGAATGAGTGAGAAATCTATCTAAATGATTACCTAAAACTAAGTCATAAATCGTGTTATCAAAATACCCCATACTTAAGGTTTGCTCGTCCCCGAGCAAATTCTCAACTATAGACTAAGAGATGACATGATTTATGTATGCAGAAAAATGGAAAAATCTTTTTGGGTTTGTGCTTCTATTATTGGATCACCTTCAAAGTCATGTTTCATGACAAAGGACAAGCAATCATGCATTCAAACAAATGAAGACATGGAAAGACAATTGTACTTAACTCAAAAGTATGCATGAAATGTAAAGATGAAGAAGTCAAGAAGATCAAGAGTACATCCAATCTAAATCACTAAGTCTTACAAACATGCAAATAGGTCATAAGGTCTTGTGAAATAAAAGGGCCGAGAAATGTAGTGATTGGGTGGGGATTTCTAGGTTATGTGATGCTAATCCGGGAACGGAACTAACTCCACAATCTTGTCCTCGATCAACTTCCCTCAAGTGTATATTTTCCTCTATCTTTTCTTTCTTTTCTTTTTCTTTGACTTATTTTTGAGACAATGGCATTGGTGTACAAAAGCCGAAACCTTGGTGATTAGCCGTCCTCGGGCTTTTTCTCAGTTTTCGAGGTGCATCCACACCGGGCACACATACCAAAGCCCGTTAGGACTATTGGTTCATTTGACTTTGGCAAGACACCAACACCCGATTATGTGAAGTGTACCGAGTTACTTGTCATTTAAGCCAATGTCCCCAACCCTATATTTTGGCTACACTTTCACAACAAATTCAGTATTTTATGCACGATGTTCTTTTCATCAACAACTTCACCTCACACTTGCTTTTCGCACACATCAACACACTAGCATGCTCCTATTCCCGGATGGGTTAAAAGAGGTCAAATTTATCTCAATTGAGGTGCTCAAGCAATCATGATTAAGATGAGAAGTAGAGAAAGATGAATTGCCTCATTCATTCCTAGATGGTATGCAAGAACTATCATGTAATTTCGATCTTCACTACTCAATCCTTTCTAGGCAAACATCATGGTCACAAATCATTCATAGAATTTCAAGAGAAGTACTTCAAGTCCACATATGCGTTCATTAATCCTAACACATGAGGCCATCCGTAGCCAATTCACAAGACAAGATTCATCATTAGGATCATATCCAAGCCTAGAAAGCACAAAATTTTTTTAAATTTTCTGATTTTTATGGTATTTTCGATTTAAGTATGTACAATGCAAAACATGTGAAGATTTTAAACTATCCTAGATGCTCATCATGCAAAGGATCATGCAAACCCCACCCCATACTTAGAAACACATTGTCCCCAATGTGGTATACAAGTAAAGAGAGTGAAAGAAGGTTCTCACAATGTAAAAATGGTTTGCTATGGTATTTGGGATTGCTCAATAGTGAATTGATGTTTGATGATCCTATCAACCATGGTAGAGAGCTCTAAGCATCCATCAAAGCTTCGGGACCCGCGCTAGGCACCGCTAGCCGTCCAAGTTCCGCGTCCGCTCCACCCATAATTGGTGAGGGGTTCATCATCATTATTCCTATTTCAAGCAAGGCCTCCAATGCCACTAATGTTCTAGCACACACACAAAGTAGACAAAACACACACAAAGATAGAAAAATCTAAAAACAAAAACAAAACGAAAAAAGAAAAATGTTACCAATGGGTTGCCTCCCACCAAGCGCTTCTTTAAGGTCATTAGCTTGACCAAACTCGGGGGCGTCTACTCAAGGTGAAGTGGGGCAATTATCTCCACTGGAGCTCCCGGGATATACTTCTTCAACCGGTGCCCATTCACCTTAAAGTTCCCACAATGTTCCCCTCCTATCTCAATGGCTCCATGGGAAAAGATCTTCTTCACCACATATGGCCCGGTCCATCTTGATTTGAGCTTTCCGGGGAAGAGCCTTAGCCTTGAGTTGAAGAGAAGGACAAGATCTCCTTCACTCAACTCCTTGGGGATGATCCTCTTGTCATGCCATCTTTTGGTTCTCTCCTTATAAATCCGGGTATTCTCATAAGCGTCCAACCGGATCTCCTCGAGGGCATTCAATTCAAGCAATCTCTTTTCTCCCGCCTTTTTGAGATCAAAATTTAGCCACTTAATGGCCCAATAAGCTCTATGCTCCATCTCTACCGGAAGGTGGCAAGACTTGCCATAGACCAACTTGTAAGGAGTGGTGCCAATCGGTGTCTTGAAGGCGGTTCTATATGCCCATAAGGCATCATTGAGCCTCATAGCCCAATCTTTTCTCGTCCTAGAGACTGTCTTCTCAAGAATGGCCTTGATTTCCCGGTTGTAGATCTCCACTTGGCCACTAGTTTGGGGATGGTAAGGTGTCGCCACCTTATGAGTCACCCCATACTTAGCCAAAAGCGCTCCAAAGTTCCTATTCGTGAAGTGCTTTCCTCCATCACTAATGATCACCCTTGGTGTTCCAAACCTAGGGAAGATCACCCGGTTGAAGAACCGCACCACCACCTTGGCATCATTTGTAGGAGAGGCGATTGCTTCCACCCATCTTGACACATAGTCCACCGCCAATAGGATGAAGAGATTGCCACATGAAGAAGGGAATGGTCCCATGAAGTCCACACCCCACACATCAAATATTTCAACTTCTTGGATGTTGTTCAAGGGCATCTCATTCCTTCTTGAGATGTTGCCCGTCCTTTGGCAAGCATCACATGCCGCTACAAAACCTTGCACATCTTTAAACAAGTTAGGCCAATAAAAACCGGATTGCAATACCTTTGCACACGTCTTGTGTGAGCTAGCATGGCCTCCACATGGTAAGGAGTGACAATGCCGGATCACACTCTCTATTTCATCTTCCGGTATGCATCTTCTAAACATTCCATCCGGCCCTCTCTTGAATAGAAGTGGTTCACTCCAATAGTAGTGTCTCACATCGTTGAAGAACTTCTTCCTTTGTGCATATGTCAATCCGGGAGGCACTTCCTCACACACTAAGTAGTTCACAATGTCGGCGAACCATGGCTCACTTCCTCTAGATACTTGGAATAAGCATTCCTCCACCATTTGCAATTGCTCATCTCGGAATGAGTCATCAATTGGAATGTCATCTCTTCCAAGCTCTAATGGTGGGAGTCTACTAAGGTGATCCGCCACCGAGTTCTCGGATCCCTTCTTGTCCCGGATTTCCAAATCAAATTCTTGTAGAAGAAGGATCCACCGAATCAACCTAGGCTTGGCATCCTTCTTGGTAAGTAGATAACGGATCGCAGCATGATCCGTATAAACTATGACCTTCGCTCCAACAAGATATGAGCGGAACTTCTCAAATGCATACACAACCGCTAGCAACTCCTTCTCGGTGGTAGCATAATTGAGTTGGGCATCATCTAGCGTCTTGCTAGCATAATAAATGGCATGAGTGCGCCCATCTTTCCTTTGCCCCAAAACAGCCCCAACGGCTACATCGCTTGCATCACACATGATCTCAAATGGTAAACTCCAATCCGGAGGTTGCATGATAGGTGCGGAGATCAAGGCGTTCTTCAACCTACAAAAAGCCTCTAGACAATCTTTGGAAAAAACAAAATCAACATCCTTCATTAGTAGGTTAGTGAGAGGCTTAGAAATTTTAGAGAAGTCTTGAATAAACCTCCGGTAAAAACCGGCATGCCCTAAGAAACTCCTTACCCCCTTCACCGAGGTAGGTGGTGGCAACTTCTCTATCGTTTTAATTTTGGCCCTATCAACCTCAATGCCACGGTTAGACACCAAGTGTCCTAACACAATGCCTTCACTTACCATGAAGTGGCATTTTTCCCAATTCAAGACAAGATTTGTCTCCTCACATCTTTGCAATACTAATGACAAGTTAGCCAAGCAATTATCAAAGGAAGAACCATAAACAGAGAAATCATCCATAAACACTTCCATGATATTTTCTATGTATTTCGAAAAGATAGCCATCATACACCTTTGGAAGGTGGCGGGTGCATTACACAACCCAAATGGCATTCTCCTATATGCAAAAGTACCCCATGGACATGTAAAGGTTGTTTTCTCTTGGTCATTGGGGTGGATAGGGATTTGGAAGAATCCACTATAGCCATCTAGATAGCAAAAATGAGAGTGTTGAGCTAACCTTTCTAGCATTTGGTCAATGAAGGGGAGAGGGAAGTGATCTTTCCTAGAGGCCATGTTCAATTTCCTATAATCAATGCACATCCTCCACCACGTAACCGTCCTAGTCGGGATTAGTTCATTGTTCTCATTAGTTACTACGGTCATCCCACCCTTTTTAGGTACTACATGAACGGGACTAACCCACTTACTATCCGAGATAGGGTAGATAATTCCCGCATCTAGCAACTTAATGATTTCCTTTTTGACTACCTCTTTCATTATAGGATTCAATCTTCTTTGATGTTCGATAGAGGGTTTGTGGTTATCTTCCATCATTATCTTATGCATGCACAAAGACGGCTTAATGCCAACCAAATCATCAATAGTATAGCCAATGGCTTTCCTATGCAATCTTAGTTCATGCAACAACTTAGCAAGTTCATCATCACTCAAGCATGCATTCACAATTACCGGATATGTAGAATCAACACCAAGGAAAGCATACTTTAAATGAGAAGGGAGGGGTTTGAGTTCAAGTTTAGAAGGACCTTTATCGGTTGGAGACGATCCAAATAAGGTTGGATGAGATGAATCCAAAGCAAATGAAGACTCCTCATGGCTCCTAAAAGCTTGACCATCATCAAGGACTGGTCTAGGGAAAACCACGGCTGGAACCACGGTTTGCTCAACTTCCACGGCCGTGGTTCTTGCTAAGCTTGCTTCCCGGAGTTGTCCAGAAAGTTTGACGGCCGTGGAACATAAATCTCGACCGTGGAACTTGCAGCTGTTCAACACCTCTTCGTGGCCTTCAAATCCAACTCTTGACTCCTCTTCCAATGCTTCCAAGGCCTTGATCTCTTCATTGCAAGCCTCCTCAACACCTTCCTCCATCATACTTAAGGTAAGAACCTTCTCCAAGGGATCCTTGATCAAGATCGAGCTTACAACTTCCCTAGATTCCTCTTGCTCGACTATGTTGAAGACATCCTCATCAAGGGCTAGCCCTTTCATCATTGTGGACAACTTGAACTTGATGTTCTCCTCTCCAATGTTGAAGGAGAGAGTCCCATTCTTGCAATCCACTAGGCATCCGGAAGTGACGAGGAAGGGTCTTCCTAAGATGATGGGAACCGGATAGTCCGCCGGAATGTCCAAGACTACAAAATCAATTGGCACATAGAATCCTCCTAGTTGCACCGGAATGTCCTCTAAGATCCCAACCGGATGAGTGATAGAACGATCCGCCATATAGAGGGTCATCTTGACCGGTTTTGGCTCTCCTAGCCCAACCTTGTTGCAAAGTGCAAGCGGTATGATACTTACACTCGCTCCAAGATCACAAAGGGCCTCGTACTTCACATCTCCCACTCCTATTGGGACACAAAAAGAGCCCGGATCTCTTAGCTTGGGAGGCATATCCTCCTTCATTGTTTGGATCAATTCCGAGGACCTTTTGGTCATTCTTATCTCCCCATACTCCTCCAACTTCCTTTTGTTGGAGAGTATTTCTTTCAAAAACTTGCCATATGCCGGCATTCCTAAAATGGCATCCATGAACGGAATGTTAATATGTAATTTGGACATTAGTTCAAGGAACTTACCAAAGTGATTGTCCAAACGAGCTCTTGCTCTTGATTGTGGGAACGGTAGTGGTGGCTTGTATGGAGGCGGTGCCACATAGGTTGGCTCTACATCCTTGCTCTTGCCTCCATCTTCTTGCAACTTTCCCTCTTCTACCACTACTTGCTTTTCCTTAGCATTGTCCTTGGGCAAAGGATCTTTCATACTCAACCCACTCCTCGTTGTGATAGCCAACACTTGGCCTCTTGGGTTGTCTTCGGTTCTTCCGGGAAGCTTTTCTGGGTCTCTATGGGCTTCACCCGCCTTTTGGAACACTTGTGCTTCCAAAACTTTTTGAGCTTTAGAGATTGAAGTCACCGTGCTCTCAAGACCACTCAACCTTCCAAGCAATTGCTCAAACATTATTTCGGTTCTATCCTTTGGAGGTTGAGTAAATCCGGGTGGAGGTTCTTGTGAAGCTCTTGATGGTGGAGTTGTGCTTGAGGAAGCGGGAGGGTTCAAGGCTCCATCCGGGTTAGAGTAAGAAAATCCGGGATGATTGTGGTTGGGCCGGTAATTGTTGAATTGCCGGTTGTTGTTGAAACTCCTTGGGCCTTGGTAATTGTTGAAGTTGCCCCTTCCCCATATAATTCACATCCTCCTCCTTGGAAGACAAGTTGGCTTGTGGAAGCACTTGAGGAGTTGCTTGGTTCTTCAAAGTTGTAGCACACAACTCCCTCAAGGACTTCAACTCATTGTTGATGGCGTCAAGCTTGAAATTGCTCATGGTGACTTCACTCACCTCATAAGCTCCCGCCTTTCTCCCTTCACTCTTCCTATGGGAGTATTTCTCAATCACTAGGGCTTGCTTCTCCACAAACTCCCACGCTTCATCTACATGCTTCTCCATAAAAGTCCCACCGAAAAGAGATTGGAGCTTGAATTGACTATCTTCATCAAGTCCTTTGAAGTAGATCTCCAATAGCTCAATTTTCGGTATGCCATGGTGTGGGCAATCAAGGAGAAGATCTTTGAACCTCTCCCAAGACTTGAACAAGCTCTCTCTATCCTTCATCACGAAGGCATTGATCTTCCCTCTTAACTCGGTGGTCTTGGAAGGTGGGAAGAACTTAGTCAAAAACTCGGTTGTCATCTCCTCCCAAGTACCAACTCGCCCTTGTGGAATAGATTGATACCAAGCCAAGGCTTTATCCTTAAGAGAGAAGGAAAAAGCCCTTAGCTTATGGTTGTTGCTCTCCAATCTTGGCGGTCTAAGAGTCTCCATCAAGATCTCATAATTCATCAAATGTTGATGAGGAGACTCTCCTTCCATCCCTCCAAATTGATTATGCCGGATCATTTGTAGAACTTGAGGGCGGAGCTCGTAATCATGGGCTGCGGGATCTCCTAAGTTCACACCCGGACGGTGTGCTCTTTGTGCCGGATCCATTCGTTGCCCCAACGTTTGTGGCTCATCCATAGCAATGGGCACAACCCTAATGTTGACCGCCGGCTGCGGTTGTGGTGGAGGTGGAGGAGGTTGACGGTTAAGCTCTCTTTGCACAAGAGCTTGTCTAATCTCCTCAATCTCCCTCCTAGTTGCCTCTTGCCTCTCATTGGCAAGTCTCCTTTCATTCTCCAAAGCTTCATCCCTTATCCTAATTTGCTCTAAGGCTTCATCTAACTCAGCTTGGAGGTTTCTACCGGCCATCTCCTTCTCTTTTCGAATGCTCTTTGATCTAGATCTAAGGATTTTCTCCGGTTCGGGAATGAATGGAGCTAAATCCTTGCCACGAGATCTTCGCATACACCTAAAGAGTAAGAGATGTCCTGAAAAGCAAAGACACAAACCAAAAAGAGATCAAAAGCAACAAGAAAGATCTACACTAATAATCAATCACAAAATAGACTCAATCTAGACCTAGTCCCCGGCAACGGCGCCAAAAACTTGTTACGCTAAGATCGTGATGCGCAAATGGGTTTTAAATTTATAACTCGAACTAAATCCTAAACTACCTAGCGGAACCCGCAGTGTACGGGACGTTTGTAGTAGGGATAGTATTCCGAGGTCGAACACAAAGACTAAGGTGAAATTGATTCGATTTGTGATTGAGTTTAGTAAAGACCTAGGTTGAAAGAAAAGAAAGAAATAAAGAAATGAAAATCTCAAATGTTTTTGGTTGGTTTTTGGTGATCAATCAAAGATCACAATTCATGCAAAGTAAACAATCAACTAAACTATGAATCAACACAAATAAACAAACTAAACAAGATAATGATCAAGGAAAGAAAAGACGGATTCTAGGGGTTGGAAGTTCCGGTTATGGCATAGGACTCAAGCTATCTATTCATTCCTTGGATTAACTATGTTGGGATTAAGTGTTTCTAGATTGGGATCAATCACCGGGTAAGTTTCATGATCCACTAGTCCATTCCCTAGGTCTCATCACCGGGTAAGTCTCTAAGAACCTAAGGGACGGAATTCTACACTAACCGGATTGTTACCTAGAGATCTTAACCTATCCTTACCGGGTAAGTCTTGGAAAGGGAAGTCTTAAACAACTATCCTAGCACACTTAATCCAATGACGGCTTATTAGGCTCACCACTACCTAAGGTTTGTTATCTTCGGAATCTAAGAGTAAGGATTACCGGGTAAGTCTCTCCTAACACTTAGTTGCTAACACTAGGTCACCCTAGGATAGATTTAACTCAACAAACACTTAGGATTTCAACATTCTATAAATCTAAGACAAGATCCATCGAACCAGGGAAAATCACGGTTTGTTCTACCTAAACCACGGCCGTGGTTAGGCAAGAACTACCCGTGATTTCTAACAGCAGCTACGTTTATGCACACAAGTCATCCAAAGATAAATCTAAGTCCGTCCTATCATAGCCCTAGCCATAACCATCCTTTCCTTACCCTAGAACCACATCTATTTAGCCTACAACGTTCATAATAGAAATCGAAACAAACAAACATAAAATCATGACATCCATTTGCAAGATGATGAAGGAAGAGAGATGAACAAGTGAACTAAAACAAAACCAAGCTGAAAATAGAATTAGAATAACTCACAATCCTTCCAAATGAAGGTTTAAATGATTCATACAACTCTTAGAAATAGAATCCGGAATTCTTCAATACAAAACTATCAAGTGTGGTAATGGTGTGTGCTCTTCTTCTCCTCTTCAATGGAGCTCTTCTTCTTCCTTTTTGACACTTTCCTTCCTAGAAAGACTTCTTGTTGAGAGAATATTTTTGTTAGAGGATAATGGATAATGGAGAGCTGCTCCAAGATGCTCTTCTCAGCCAATGAAGGACCACTTTTATAACAAATTTTGCATGAGCTGACCATGAGAGTCGTGGCACATCTGTCACAAGAATCTGGCAAAATCCACGGGTGATTCCACGGCCGTGGAGTGTCAGAGAACCGTGATTTGCTCCAGAAACTTCGCTTTGGATCATTAAGCTGTGATTTGGTGCATGGCTTGTGTTGGCAAGGCTCCATGAGTCCTCCTTAGCCTTTAGCTTGTGTCCTAATGAGTCCGAGGGTGTGTCATCTAGATGAACGATCCTCAAACGTATCGTTTTAGCTCCTAAATCTCCCGAAATACCTACAAAGCAACGCACAAGTCCGTGTAGACGTCTATCTCGACAAAGTACGTGAATTGAGTGCAAACGTCGTGAACTAGTGCTAAACTATGCATGAATGAGTGAGAAATCTATCTAAATGATTACCTAAAACTAAGTCATAAATCGTGTTATCAGGCACACATACCAAGGCTCGTGAGGACATTCGGTTTATCCGACTTTGGCAAGGCACAAATACCCGATTATGTGAATGGTGCCGAGTTACTCGTCATCAAAACCAAAGTCCCCAAACCTATATTTTTTCTACACTTTTCACAACACATTTTCAACAACTTCATACACCAACTTCATCACCCCATATTTGCTTTTCACACACTCAATACACTAGCATGCTCCTATTCCCGGATGGGTCAAAAGAGGTCTAATTTCATATCAAGTGAGGTGCTCAAACAACATGATCAAGATGAGAAGAAGAGAGATGAATTGCCTTAATCATTCCTAGATGATGTGCAAGAACTAGCATGTAATTTCGACTTTCAATTCTCAATCCAATCAAGGCAAACATCATAATCACAATTCATACATAGGATTCAAGAGAAGTACATCAAGTCCACATATGCATAAATCCATTCAACACACAAGGCCATCCATAGCCAATCCACAAGACAAGATTCATCATTAGGGTGATATCCAAACAAGGAAGCACAAAATTTTATTAAAATTTTTCGATTTTTTTGAATTTTTGAAATATATATGTACAATGCAAAAACATGATAAGAAACGTGTGACAATAAATGAAACTATCCTAGATGCGATCATCCCATGCTAAGAATCATGAAAACTCCACCCCATACTTAGAAACACATTGTCCCCAATGTGCAAATGAAGTAAAGAAGAGTGAAAGAAGTTCTCACAATGTAAAAATGGTGTCGTTCGGTATTTTAGTTCACTCATGTGGAGTGGTGGTGCGGATGATCGTTCAAGCATGGTAGAGAGCTCTTCATAGTCATTCCGGCGTTGAGACCCGCGCCAAGGTGTATGCGAGATGAGAGCTCTTCCATCAAACAAAGACACCTCAAGCCGTCCAAGTCTCACGTCCGCTCCACCCATGGTTGAAAATGGGATCATCATCATCATCAACTTGCCTTGCAAGGCTTCCTCATTACCTAAAATCTACCACACAAACACAAAACACAAAAACACACAAAAACAAAAACAAAAACAAAAGCAAAAGAGAAAAGGGAAGGAGTTGTACCAATGGGTTGCCCCCCATTAAGCGCTTCTTTTAGGTCATTAGCTTGACCAAACTTCGTGGATATGTAAATCCACCTCGAATACCATGGTTTGCTTGAGGAGTCCAAGCAACCATGTTTTATCGGAATCCATGATGACAAGCAAGGGCCACTTGATGCCCAAATAAGCTTTAAGTTCTCTCTTCACCGGTGAGTAGTAGATTCCTTCATCACCGCTTCCTTGATGATAGTATGGAGTTGTAACCATAGGTGCCACCCCATACTTAGGCAATTTGTACTCCGCGGTCACACCAGTGAAACGCTTGTCATCCTCATCCTCTATGATCCGAAGAAAGCCGATTCTTGGAAAGAATCCTTCATTGGAGTGCTCCTTAACCATCATGGATCCATCATGCTTGCCCCCTTCATTCAAATTTGGAGATTCCTTAGGAAAGGGACTCCAATCTTCGTATGTACTCCGGGCAAGCAAGAAAGGATTGGAAGGGGTTGAAGTTAGCTTAGGATTCTCTTCGACAGAGCTTTCCACGGTCAAATCCACGGGCATGGAAGTGCCAGATAGGCCGTGAAAGTCTCTGTTTTCTTCCTCTCTCGTGAGCTCTTCAAGTATGGTTCCGGGGTTGATGACAAGGATGTCTAGGGGTGAGAACACTTCATTGCACTCCTCCAAAGGTGAAGGAGGTGGAGGTAAGCCTTGAAGGATGGTAGGATCTCCTAGCATAAGAGTGTTCCTAATCTCCTCAATCTCCCTCCTCATTTGTTCCTCTCTCTCGACATTCAATCTTCTTTCATCATTCAGGGCCAAATCCCTTAGCCTCACTTGCTCCCAAGCTTCATCCAACTCTTCTTGAAGTTCCTTAATGATCATGGTTGATTCGGGCAATTCTTGGATCTCCTCATGGTGAACCTCTTCTTGTTGAAGTACTTCCGCTTCAAGCACCATGTGGGAACTCGAAGTGGAGGCAAGGTTACTCTCTAGATCATCCATCTTCCTCAACATTTCTTCTAGCATTGATTCCAATCGATCTTCATGAAGTTGATGGCACTCAGAGGCGAGGATGTATCGGTCCTCGTGTCACATACTTTCATCTATCCATCTATATATATATATATATACGATTTGAGTGAATGACTATTATATAAAGATGATAAAATGGGTAAATGTGTGATAGCATGTTGATGTATTTATCTTTCATGATTGTGCTTGTGCTTATGCATTACCTTATATATGTATGGTTAGCTAACAGTTTCATACCGTGTTGTAGATGTTTGCATGATAGGCGCTGCTGAGTGATCTAGCAGGGTGACTGTTCGCCACTTAGCATGCGTGCAAATAAGCTTTAATTATAAAACTAGAAATCAAGCAAGCGAACCCGCAGTGTACGGATCGATATAGTTAAGCAAGAATTCCAGAGTATCGAACACAGGGATTTGGGGGGTTAAATCCAATTATAGAATTGTCAAGCAAGCAAATGTATGAAACTTTGTAAATTATTGGGAAAACAACAATCCTAAAGATCCAGGTATCCAGCTGTGGCAATCGATTCAAGATATACTAAAGATATAAGGACAGAGTTGAGGTATGCAAAAGTATACGAATGTAAAGCAATGTACGGTGAAGTTCCAAGACCTTATATAATTCACCCAAAGACACTCCCTATAAAGGTTGTTGAGGCTTCAGTATAGAAAGGTTCTAAAGGTAAACGATAACGTCAAATACCCAAACTTGTAATCCAAGGATCAAGACCAACTAAATCGATAAAGGTTGTGACACTCAAAATCGAGGTAGAGGTTGTTGAGGCTTCACTACCACCTAGAAAAGGCAAGCCAAGACTAAATTAAAGTAAATCTTTAACTTTGGATTAAAGTAAAAGCAAGGTTCGTAACTGACACAAAATTACGGGTAGTTCTTGAGTTACACGGCCATGGAAGCTCAAGAATAGACCGTGGATTAGGTTCGTCGGCGATTCTCTCTAACTCTCAGGGTCCAATCTGTTTACGATCGATCTATCATCATCTAAGCCACAACTATCAACCCTTCACCTTAGAATTGCTAAAGGGTTTTAGCCAACAACGGTCATTATGATATCAAATTCAAGATTTAAAAGAATGAAAGATGAAAACCTTCGAAAATCTTGAATAAGTCTCAAATCAATCTCAAATCCACAAATCAAGAACAATGATGTAAGTAGATTCAGAATAACACAAATAATCACAATCCTTGATAAGAACGAAGAACGGGATGTCAATCCGTCTTCTAATCAAACCTAAGGATAAAGCGAAATCTCCGTACGAACAATCTTCCAAATCTTCAACTCTTCGCAATTCTTCGTTGCGAAATAGCAATCTCCACACGTCCAACTTGAAACCCTGGGCACGTGAAATAAGCGTAGGCAAAGTCTAAGTGAAGGTGACGGAATCTCTCTTCTTCCGTCCTTTTATAGGGTAAGATAAAATATGAGCCCGGCCCATTGCGTAAAAGATCATGGCTTCAAAGTGTGCGTTAAAAGATCGTCAGATTCACGGTTTTCCAAGATTCCACGCCCGTGGTTTAGAGCGTGGTTTAGAGCGTGGAAACTCATCACGGTTTGTCACAACTCTCCACGGCCGTGTAAGTTGCTGGAATGCTCCACGCTTGTCTTGCCAAAGTTCCACGGCCGTGGAATAGAACGTGGAACCTAGTACGGCCGTATTTTAGAGCGTGGAACACATGTAGATCGTAATTCTCCTTTGTCTCGTGTTATTCTTCAACTTAGCACCTTCCTTAGCTCCTAGTGATGTCCTCAATCCTTGGACATGCTCAATCTATCTCCATTCTCCCTCAATCCGTTCAGTTTTAGCTCTTAATTGCCTGTAATTAACACAAAGCTTATGTAGACCTCTATATCGACAAAATAGATAAACTAACTCACAATTGCTTCAATGCTTTATCAATGAATACCAATATATATGAAATACACTTAGAAAACGTGCCTAAAATATCACAATATTTCATGCTAACAAATAACCCCATACTTGCCACTTGCTTGTCCCTAAGCAAGGTCTTTCAAAAGCTTTAAAACTTAAGTTAGGATGAAATATGTGTACCTTCTCAAAGTAAAACTTCTTTTAGATGAATGTGCTTTCTAATCTATAGATCATTCTCAAATCTTGCTTCATTCGTTTATAAGACTTTCATATACATAATCAAAGAGTAAAGAGTAAAGAAAGCTCATGAATTAATCAAACTTCCATGTAAACATCATAACCTTCAAACATTATCAAAATCAATCATAAGAAACTTCAATTTAGATTACCAAGTCATATATCATTCTCTTGATCTTAAGGACTTTCAAACAAGGTCTAGAATGCGGAAAGGGAAGGAAAACTTTAAGGAATGTGGTGCATGAATCCGGGAAAGTGGATAACTACTCTTTTCTTCTTCTCTTGCGGTTTCCGTAGCACTTTCAACTTAGAGCTTCGCTCTCTTCTTTTCATTTTTTGACTTTACTTTTGGAGTTATGGATAGAGGTGCACAAAAACCGAAGCCTAGGAGATTGGCGTTTCTCATTTTTACGAAATGCCTCAAACCCTTGATGCACATACCATAATCCGCTAGGAATATCGCTCAATCCGACTTTGGTAAGACACAAACACCCGGCTATGTGAATGGTGCCGAGTTACTCATCATCATGATTGACTTCCCCAAACCTATAATTTCTTTCTATTCTTTTGAATGCAAAGTATTGCTTTCATGACCCTCCCACATCAAACATGCCAATTATCAACTCCTCCAAATTCCCGGATAGGTAAAGGAGCTCATTATTTCAATGAGGGGCAATGAACAAAGGAAGAAGAAAGAAAATCGAATTGCCTTAATCATCTCAAAGAGAAGCATATGAACTTATCACGTGATTTCAATCTTGATTTCTCAATATGATTTAAGCAACATTTATCACATTATGAAATTTGCAAAAGAGGAATAATCAACTCATTCAATTTCTTTTCAATTCACTATTTGTTTAAGCATGCGATTGTCATCAAAACTCAATTCACAAGTGGTGATTATCATAGAAATCATCTCTATCCTTAGAAGCACAAAATTTTTCAAAATTTTTCAATTTTTATGGGTTTTTCAAAAGCTTTTTCATGCAATGCAATAATGAAACGTGTAACAATAGAATGAACATGCAAGGTAGTCTCGATAGAAGCATACAAAAGTGAGTAAGAGTTATTACAAACTATTAGTCACACCCCACCCCATACTTGGAACAAACATTGTCCATAATGTTCAAAAAGAAAAAGAAGAAAAGAAAGAAAGAAAAAGAACTCACAAAATGGTGGTGGAGCAGCTAAAACGTCGATAATCAAAGGTCCTTACTACGGTGGAGGCGGTGGTGGAAACGGGGAGAAGCTGGGATCATAGTACCGCCCGAACTGCTGGCGGTAAACATCTCTCATCATGTGGTCCAGATTGTCAGCTCGTGCATCCCTAGCATCAACACGAATCTCCAAAGCTCCAACCCTATCGGAAAGGTCGGTAGCCCACTTTGGCAGCTACTCGTACCAACCGGGCGGCTGGCTGTACCACGCCGGTGCATCTGAAGGTGCTGGTGCAGGTGGCGGCTGTGCATGCCAAGGCGGTGGAGCTCCCATCCAATCCGGCTGCATACTGTATCATGAAGGAGGGTTAGCCATCCAAGTAGGCCTCTCGCTCACACTAGCACGGCGAGAGGATGATCTAGATGCTCTAGCAGGGCGGGGAGAACGTCTAGGCATGTCGGGAACTGCATCCGGCTGATCTGGGAATGTACCAAAGTCCTGCTCAGCTCCTCCTCCCTCATAATTATCTCCTCCTCTCATCTCCTCCTCCTCCTCTACAACTGGTGGTGGTGGGACGTAAGGAGGGGCTACCAATCTGTTCGCATGCATGGCAGCGAACGTCGCCTTCCAATTATGGCGTCCAGCCATAATGGAATACTTGGGGAGCCACTCTATACCTCTCCCGGTCCTACTCTCCCATGGCATAGCAGCATATGGTGGACCTCTATGGGTGGGGAAGATGATGCCTCTAGTCATGAGGCTATGTAGTCCTAGGGGTGTAGCAGCAATACATGTACAAGCCGAGAAATCAACCCCTAACTGTCGAGCAAGGTGGGTGACCATCCCACCGTATCTAATGTTACCAGCCCTCTTATTCTTTAGCTTGCTCATAGTAGCAGCTAAGAGGGTGGCACAATCTGCAGGTCTACCGTATAGCATACAGTAGAGAAGGAAAAGCTCATCTGTCTTGATTTTCTGAGGTGTCTCCGTCCTAGGGAAGAGACACTCAGAAAGTACCCTGTGAGCAATCTTCAAGGATAGGTGATACATCAACCTAGCCTTGGTATCAGCTGGCTGCCAACGGTCCTCGCTGGCGTAGATCATAGCGATCTCTTCCCAGAAATCCTTGGCGTACACGCCACTGGGGAAACGATCATTGAAGGTCTCGTGGAACCCAAAGAAGGCTCCAAACTCCCTGATGGAGAACTCATAATCTCTTTCCATCAGCCGGAAAGAGACAGTCCTATCCACATGACTGTGCTCGAAGGAAACTACAAACTCCCTCGTAATCTCCTCATAAGCATCTTCCCGAATAGCGGAGAAGATGACTAAGCCGGCTCTATCCAAGAGCCAAGTAAGGTCCCCTATCACATGTAGAGGCTCTAACTCCTCCAACAGTAGGTATCTAGGTCCTATGACCGCTCTTTTGTGGATCCTCTCTAAAGCATCGAGATGATCCTCGTGGATGGTAGGGATCCTAGGGCGAGGTGGTGATGGTGATGAAGGAGGTGAAGGAGATGAAGGGGGTGGTGCTCTAGAAGAGGAAGAGGGGTTGCCCTTCCTTTTCTTGTTCTTATCCTTATCTTTGTTCTTATCCTTGTCCTTGTTCCTACCGGACACTCTCCTTACAAAATCCATACTCTGTCAAAAACCACGGTCTGTTCTTGGATTTCCACGGCCGTGGAACGTACAGTGACCGTGGTTCGGTACATGATTTCTCAAAACTCAGCAACAATTCACCAAACTCAGCAGCAATCAGTCCTAGACTAATTTCCTTCCAATTCCAATCAGTTCTCCTACAAATTCTATCAAAAACAAAGCCGAATCGACAAAGAGAGAGAAAGAACCAAAAACCTAGGTTTTCGGATTTTTGAATCCGAATTGTGGCTTCTCCGGTGATTTGCCACTCGAATCGTTGCTTGGATCTTGTTGGTGATTGGATTTGCTTCAGTTTAGGCCAAAGAATCGTCAAAAACGATTAACGAATGAGGATTTTAGAGAAGGGACGTGGATTCGGTAAAATAGGGCGTGGTTTGGGTTTTTGGTTTGTGTTTTGTGAAGAAACGTGGTTTATATAGTGGCCGTAAAATTTTTTGAAAATCATGGTCTATCGGGGGGTTCCACGGCTGTGGAAATATACGGAACCGTGGTTTTGGTGATTTTTCTCAGGCTTTTGAAAATTACGGTCACTGTAGCTGTCACGGCCGTGGTTTAGACCGTGGAACTCTCTGTAATGCTCAAAAGTCCAAGTTTCGTAAATTTTCTTCAAGTTTTTCCTCCCCCTTTTCTTTTCCACTATTCCTACATCCAAAAACACGAACATACCGGAAGGTATCGAAGGCAAAACAAAGCAAAAACGTCTAAACTAAACTAATCTATTAATCAAAAACAAAAATAACGATGCAATACCTTGGGTTGCCTCCCAAGAAGCGCTTTGTTTAAGGTCCGTAGCTAGACCAAATTTGCACTTATTCGAGTGCGTTGGGCGCGAACTCTTCGGCTTGGAGTTCCGGTGTATACTTCTTGAGTCGTTGACCGTTCACCTTAAAGCTTCCGCCCGTTTCACCCCATACTTCAACTGCACCATGGGGGAAAATACGTTTGATTAGAAAAGGTCCGGTCCAACGAGATTTAAGCTTACCTGGAAAGAGACGAAGCCTTGAATTAAAGAGGAGAACTTGATCTCCCTCTTTGAAGTCCTTTGGAATGATATGCTTATCATGCCAATGCTTTGCTCTTTCTTTGTAGATCTTGGCGTTTTTATAAGCGTTCAAGCGAAGTTCTTCAAGCTCATTTAGGTCCAAGAGACGCTTCTCTCCCGCTTCCTTCATGCTGAAGTTCAACCACTTAATTGCCCAAAACGCCTTGTGCTCCAACTCTACCGGTAAGTGACAAGACTTCCCATACACAAGGTTGTATGGTGTGGTTCGGATGGGAGTCTTATACGCAGTCCGGTACGCCCACAATGCATCATCTAGCTTCAAGGACCAATCCTTCCTAGTCCTTGAAACCGTCTTCTCTAGGATTCCTTTGACCTCCCGGTTTGAGATCTCCACTTGTCCACTAGTTTGTGGATGATAAGGGGTGGCGATCTTGTGAGTCACCCCATACTTAGCTAAGAGAGCTTCAAAGCGCCGGGCAATGAAGTGAGAGCCTCCATCACTAATGATAGTCCTTGGTGTTCCAAATCGTGGGAAGATGGTCTTGTTAAAGAACTTAACCACTACCATGGCATCATTGGTGGGAGAGGCAACCGCTTCAGCCCATCTTGAAACATAATCAACCGCTAAAAGTATGTATTGGTTACCACAAGATGATGGGAATGGTCCCATGAAGTCTACTCCCCAAACGTTAAAGATCTCTACCTCTTGGATGTTGTTGAGAGGCATCTCATTCCTCCTAGATATATTTCCTGTTCTTTGACATGCATCGCAGCAGGAAACAAAGGTTTGCACATCTTTAAATAGTGTAGGCCAAAAGAATCTAGATTGCAATACCTTAGCGCTAGTTTTGTTGGAACTAGCGTGTCCTCCACAAGGTAGTGAATGACAATGGCGGATGACACTTTGCATCTCATCTTCCGGCACACATCGCCGAATAATGCCATCCGGACCTCTCTTAAAGAGGAGAGGTTCATTCCAAAAGTATTCCCGAACATCCTTAAAGAACTTCTTTCTTTGTGCGTAGGATAATCCGGGCGGTAATTCCCGACAAACCAAATAGTTAACAAAATCAGCAAACCATGGTTCGTTACCTTTGGCGATCACATCGATGCACTCCTCTATGATATGTAAATGCTCGTCCGGGAAGGAGTCATCTATTGGTAGATGGTCGTCCTCTAGATGTGTTAGACGACTCAAATGATCCGCAACAGAATTCTCCGAGCCCTTCTTGTCGCGGATCTCTAGATCGAATTCTTGTAGGAGAAGAATCCATCTAATTAGCCTTGGCTTCGCATCCTTCTTTGCAAGGAGATACCGGATTGCAGCATGATCCGTGTATACAATCACCTTTGCACCTACAAGATAAGAGCGAAATTTGTCAATTGCATAAACAATGGCTAAAAATTCCTTTTCGGTAGTGGCGTAGTTGAGCTGCGCTTCATCTAGCGTCTTGCTAGCGTAGTAGATAGCATGGGTTCGCCCTTCCTTCCTTTGTCCAAGAACAGTTCCTATAGCTACGTCACTTGCGTCACACATAACCTCAAAGGGAAGATTCCAATCCGGAGGTTGGATAGTCGGAGCTGAAATTAGAGCTTCCCGAATCATATTGAACGCATCTAAACATTCCTGCGAAAACTCTGAAACTGCATCCTTCATCAATAGATTAGTTAGCGGTTTTGATATTTTAGAGAAGTCTTTTATGAAGCGTCTATAAAATCCAGCATGTCCTAGAAAACTTCTTATCCCTTTCACCGAAGTTGGGGGAGGAAGCTTTTCTATAGTCTCTATTTTAGCTTTATCCACCTCGATCCCTCTACTAGAGATTAAGTGTCCTAATACAATGCCTTCCTTCACCATGAATTGACACTTTTTCCAATTAAGAACTAGGTTAGTGTCTTCACACCTTTGTAACACAAGAGCAAGGTTAGAAAGACAATTGTCAAAAGAGGAACCATAAACGGAGAAGTCATCCATAAAAACCTCCATGATTTCCTCTATGTATTTCGAGAAGATGGCCATCATGCACCGTTGAAAGGTGGCTGGGGCGTTGCAAAGCCCGAACGGCATCCTCCTATAGGCAAAAGTACCCCACGGGCACGTGAATGTGGTCTTCTCTTGATCATCCGGGTGTATCGGAATCTGAAAGAAACCACTATAACCGTCAAGATAGCAAAAGTGCGAATGTTGTGCTAACCTTTCAAGCATTTGATCGATGAAGGGTAGTGGGAAGTGATCCTTCCTTGTCGCGTTGTTTAGCTTGCGGTAGTCTATGCACATCCGCCATCCTGTTACGGTTCGGATAGGAATGAGTTCGTTATTTTTGTTGGTGATGACCGTCATTCCTCCTTTCTTCAGAACTACTTGTACGGGACTCACCCACTTGCTATCGGAGATAGGGTAGATGATACCTGCATCAATAAGTTTAAGAATTTCCTTCTTGACAACCTCCTTCATGGTCGGATTCAACTGCCTTTGAGGTTGTCGCGAAGTCCTAAAGTCCTCTTCCATTAAGATCTTATGCATGCATAGGGAAGGTTTGATTCCAACTAAGTCCTCTATAGTATATCCTAAGGCTTTCCTATGTTTCTTAAGGACAACCATAAGTTTACTATGTTCATCTATGCTTAAATCGGAACTAACAATTACCGGAAAGGTAGAATTAGGTCCAAGAAATGCGTACCTTAGATGTGTAGGAAGTTGTTTCAATTCCATAGCTTTAGGAGTCTCTGATGGTTCTTGAGGAGCATCCGATGGTTCCTTAGAAGTGTCTAAGGATGTAGAAGGTGTTGGAGAAGAACCAAGAGAAGTTGTAGCAGAGACATAATTGCCTTCGGAATCACCCAAAGTTACGGCCTCTCTGCATCCTCCACGGCCGTAATTTTGGGCGTGGAAAATATTTACGGTTGCTCTGTTCTCTCCACGACCGTGTAACCCTCTAGAGTGCTCCACACTTTTGTTGGTGAAATCCACGGCCGTGGAATAGAGTGTATGACCGTGGATCCGTACGTTTTCTGCCTCATCGTGGAGTTTCTCAAACTCTTCTTCACATACCTCTTCTTGTGCTTCCAAGGCTTCAATTGCCTCATTGCACTCCTCTTCTTCCCCTATATCCATTAGACTCATAGAAATAACCTTTTGCAAATGATCTTTGAAGAGAATAGAACTTACCTCTTCTCTAGATAGCCCTTCTTCATCTTGGATATTGAATATATCCTCATCAAAGATTGGTTCCTTCACTAGAGTGGAAAAGAACGAACTCTACCTTCTCTTCTCCTATGTCAAAGGCGAGTCTAGCATTCTTGCAATCGACTATGCAGCCGGACGTTGCAAGAAACGGTCTTCCGAGAATGATCGGGACCAGACTATCTGCAGGAATGTCAAGCACAAAAAAATCTATAGGAACATAGAATTTACCTAGCTTAACTGGGACATCTTCAACAATACCCACGGGACGAGTTATGGATCGATCCGCCATGTACAACGTCATCTTCACCGGTTTAGGATCGCCTAAACTGATCTTCCTACATAATGCAAGTGGGATGATGCTCACACTTGCTCCCAAGTCACATAATGCATCATATGTGACATCTCCCACTCCTATGGGAATACAAAATGACCCCGGATCCTTTAGCTATGGGGGCATCTTCTCTTTCATGGTTTTGATGAGATCCGAAGAATCCGAACTCATCTTAACCTCTCCAAAATCCTTTAGCTTTCTCTTGTTAGAGAATCTCCTTTAAGAACTTCCCATAAGCTGGCATACCTACAATAGCATCAATGAAAGGTTTATTAATATGCAATTTGCTCATGAGTTATATAAACTTACCGAATTACTTGTCTAGACGCGCTCTTGCTCTAGATTGCGGGAACGGTAGGGGAGGTTTGTAAGCTGGAGGAGGAACGTAGACATCTTCCTTCTCCTTCCCCTTTTCTTTCTCTTTCTCAACGGGGACTTCTACAAACTTAGGCTGCGGGTCGGTAGTTGTCACTTCGCTCCTAGTTTTGATTGCCATCACCCTTCCTTTTGGGTTGTCCTCCGTCTTTCCTGGATGTTTCCCTTGATTCCTAGGAACTTCCTCCGCATGACTAAACATTTGGTTCTCTAAAACCTTTTGGGCTTTATCAACCTTAGTTATATGATCATCAACCTTGACGATGCGAGTCTCCAATCCTTGAAGCTTCCCCAAAATTGTTTCCAACATGGGATCGGGCTTCTCTTTCCCCGAAGTACTTCCACCATTAGATGTTTGCCCCTGGCTTTTCAAAGGAGTGGAAGAAGAGGAAGGTGGAGTTAGTGAATTTCCTGAATTGGAAGGATAAGAATTATCGGAATTTTGTTGATTGGAGCGCCAATTGTTGTTGTTTGAACCCCTATTGTTGTTCCAATTGTTGTTCCGGTTATTGTTGTTGTTGTTCCAATTGTTCCGGTTGTTGTTCCGGTTGTTGCGGTTGGTAGTCTCATTACCGTTGTGGTTATTGTTGTTACCTAAATAACCCACATCTTGTTCCTTGTGCTTCTGAAAGTTGGTTTTGATGGCTTCCTTCAACTCTTTAATCTCCGTATTGAGAGAAAAGATTTGAGTTTGAGCTACTTGTGATAGCTTTGCTCCTTGATCTACGTGATTCGCCTCCACTTTCCGATGAGAATACTTCTCTATAACTCGCGCTTTCTTCTCAATAAAGTCCCAAGCGTCATCTTCCCTCATGTCCATGAATGTACCACATGAAAGGGATTGGAGCTTGAATTGTGTCTCCACATCCAGCCCTTTATAGTATATCTTCAATAGTGCATGCTTGGATATGCCATGATGAGGGCGATCCAATAGCAAATCCTAAAATCTTTCCCAAGATTGAAACAAACTTTCGTTAGATCTCCTAGAAAATGCATTAATCTTACCTCTTAGCTCCGCCGTTTTGGATGGCGGAAAGAACTTAGTGAGGAATTCCGAAGAAAGATCCTCCCATGTTTCAAGCTTTCCACTTGGAAGAGCTTGATACCAAGACAGTGCTTTCCCCTTCAAGGAGAAGAAGAAAGGCTTGAGTTTGTAGCTGTTGGTAGTTGCATTCTTCGGCTTCATTGTCTCCATCATAATCTCAAAGTTTTGTAGATGTTGATGTGGAGATTCAGCGCTTGTTCCACCAAATTGGTTTTGGCGAACAATGGTAATAACTTGAGGGTTGAAGCTAAACCCTTGTACATCATCAACATCAAAGTTCACACCTAAACGGCATGGTTGCTGCGTTGGATCCATCGGATATGTCCTAGATATGATATAACATGGAGAGGCAAAACGGACAAAATAGTCGCTATTTCGTTTCTTAACGGCTAAAAAAGACGGTTTAGGAATACATGTTTTCCGAGGCAATAATGGAATAATTATCCCTACAATATTCTAGATTTAATATTCCAATCTCGAGATGTTTGAAGAAGGAGGTTCGACCCACCTTTGGATCGGTTAAAGGATAATTATCGACTTCGCTAAAGGATAATTATCGTCTTCACTATAAATAGCAAAAATCCTTTATTAATTTATTTCCTTTCACGTTTCCTCGTAAAAGCTCTAATTTCTCTCAACCTTCAAACTCAGATCTACTCTCCGTTTCTAATTCGATTTCAATTCTGTTTGAGTTTCTGGATTACTCTCTTCATTCTCTTCATATCGGTACCGAGTTTCTGCATTTCCGAGCAGATGAAGAGCTGGTCGAGCATATATGTCACCAGGCAGATTCCGTCGCTCAGATTCCGACGAATTTGATGTTGTCCATGCGTAGCCTGCGTCGTTGTGATTCCGAATCTTATTTCAGATCGTAAATCCGGTTAGTAACAAATAAGTTATGAATTTATTCGTTTTTCGTACTGCGATTTGGCCTAAATTGACTTTAGGCTTGTCAAAATGGATAATTAGAAATTCCATTATGGTTGTTATATAATTCTGGTGATTATGGGTTGTTTGTTTGATGAAATCTGATGACAGGGGGTTTAGAAATTACATGCGGGCAAAACGTTATTCTAGCGAAATCTAATTAATTAATTAAAGGATTAATTAATTAAATTAGGATTAGAATTGATATTGAGGAATGTTGATTGGATACTACCTTGAGATTTGAGGAATTGTGAGTTATGTTGAGATATTGAGGTTTAGTTGGTTGTGAGGCTTATAGATTGAGTATGATCTTCATGGATCCCTTTGGGTCTAGGTGTGACCCCTTTGATGAATAGAGTTTGATATATCTTTATGCCTTGTTATTAGGCAGTGCCCTCTGTTCGCCACTAAGCATGCGTGCAAAAAAGCTTTAAATTTATAAAACTAGAATCAAGCAAGCGAACCCGCAGTGTACGGATCGATATAGTTAAGCAAGAATTCCAGAGTATCGAACACAAGGATTTGGGGGGTTAAATCCAGTTAATAATCGTCAAGCAAGTAAATGTATGAAGCTTTGTAAATATTGGGAAAACAACAATCCTAAAGATCCAGGAATCCAGTTGCGGCAATCGATTCAAGATATACTAAAGATATAAGGACAGAGTTGAGGTTTGCAAAGATATACGAATGTAAAGTAATGTATGGTGAAGTTCCAAGACTTTATATGACTCAACTAAAGACACTCTCGATAAAGGTTGTTGAAGCTTCAGTATAGAGAGGATCTAAAGGTAAGAATTAATATCAAATACCCAAACTTGTAATCCAAGGATCAAGACCAACTAAACTGATTAAGGTTGTGACACTCAGAATCGAGGTAGAGGTTGTTGAGGCTTCACTACCACCTAGAAAAGGCAAGCCAAGACTAAGTTAAAGCAAATCTTTAACTTTGGATTAAAGTAAAAGCAACGTTCGTAAACTAAGGGAAATTACGGGTGGATCTTGAGATTCCACGGCCGTGGAACTCAAGAACACACTGTGATTTTGGTTCGTCGACGATTCTCTCTAACTCTCAGGGTCCAATCTGTTTACGATCGATCTATCATCATCTAAGCCACAACTATCAACCCTTAACCTTAGAATTGCTAAAGGGTTTTAGCCAACAACAGTCATTATGATATCAAATTCAAGATTTAAAAGAATGAAAGATGAAAACCTTCGAAAACCTTGAATAAATCTCAAATCAATCTCAAATCTACAAACAAGAACAATGATGTAAGTAGATTCAGCATAACACAAAACTCACAATCCTTGATAAGAACGAAGAACGGGATGTCAATCCGTCTTCTAATCAAACCTAAGGATAAAAGACGTAATCTCCGTACGTCCAATGAAACCCCCAATACGCGGAAGCAAATCTCCAAGCGACGATGCTCCCACGTGATCTAAGCGGAGGCGTAAGCGAAGGTCTAAGCAGAGGTGACAGAATCTCTCTCTTCCCGTCCTTTTATAGGGCAAGATAAAATATGAGTCTAGCCCATCGTGTAAAAGATCATGGCTTCAAATTATACGTTAAAAGATCGCCTAAATAACGGTTTCCTAAGATTCCACGCCCGTGGTTTAGAGCGTGGTTTAGAGCGTGGAATTCTATCACGGTTGCTTCACATCTTCCACGACCGTGTAACCCTTTGGAGTGCTCAACGCTTGTGTTGCCAATGTTCCACGGCCGTGGTTTAGAGCGTGGACTCTAGTACGGCCGTATTTTAGAGCGTGGAACACAAGTAGCTCGTAATTCTCCTTTATTTTGTGTTATTCTTCAACTTAGCATCTTCTTTATCTCCTAGTGATGTCCTCAATCCTTGGACATGCTCAATCCATCTCCATTCTCCCTTGATTCGTCCGGTTTTAGCTCTTAATTGCCTACAATCAACACAAAGCTTATGTAGACCTCTATATCTACAAAATAGATGAACTAACTCACAATTGCTTCAATGCTTTATCAATGAGTACCAATATGGATGAAATACACTTAGAAAACGTGCCTAAAATGTCACAATATTTAATGCTAACAAATAACCCCATACTTGCCACTTGCTTGTCCCTAAGCAAGGTCTTTCAAAAACTTTAAAACTCAAGTTAGGATGAAATATGTGTACATTCTCAAAGCAAACTTCTTTTAGATGAATGTGCTTTCTAATCAATAGATCATTCTCAAATCTTGCTTCATTCGTTTATAAGACTCTCACATACATAATCAAAGAGTAAAGAGTAAAGAAAGCTCATGAATTGATCAAACTTCCATGTAAACATCATAATCTTCAAACATTATCAAAATCAATCATAAGAAACTTCAATTTAGATCACCAAGTCATATATCATTCTCTTGATCTTAAGGACTTTCAAACAAGGTCTAGAATGCGGAAAGGGAAGGAAAACTTTAAGGACTGTGGTGCATGGATCCGGGAAAGTGGATAACTACTCTTTTCTTTTTCTTATGCGGTTTCCGCAACACTTTCAACTTAGAGCTTTGCTCTCTTCTTTTCAATTCATTTTTCGACTTTACTTTTGGAGTTATGGATAGAGGTGCACAAAAACCGAAGCCTAGGAGATTGGTGTTTCTCATTTTTACGAGATGCCTCAAACCCTTGATGCACATACCATAATCCACTAGGAATATCGCTCAATCCGACTTTGGCAAGACACAAACACCCGGCTATGTGAATGGTGCCGAGTTACTCATCGTCATGATTGACTTCCCCAAACCTATAATTTCTTTCTATTCTTTTAAATGCAAAATATTGCTTTCATGGCCCTCCCACATCAAACATGCCAAATATCAACTCCTCCAAATTCCCGGATAGATAAGGGAGGTCATTATTTCAATGAGGGGCTAAATGATCAAAGAAAGAAGAAAGAAAATCGAAGTGCCTTAATCATCTCAAAAAGAAGTATAAGAACTTATCATGTGATTTCAACCTTGATTTCTCAATATGATTTAAGTAACATTCATCACATTATGAAATTTGCAAAAGAGGAATAATCAACTCATTCAATTTCTTTTCAACTCACTATTTGTTTAAGCATGCGATTGTCATCAAAACTCAATTCACAAGTGGTGATTATCATAGAAATCATCTCTATCCTTAGAAGCACAAAATTTTCAAAATTTTTCAATTTTTATGGGTTTTTCAAAGGCTTTTTTCATGCAATGCAATAATGAAACGTGTAACAATAGAATGAATATGCAAGGTAGTCTCGATAGAAGCATACAAAGTGAGTAAGAGTTATTACAAACTATTAGTCACACCCCACCCCATACTTGGAACAAACATTGTCCCTAATGTTCAAAAAGAAAAAAAAAGAAAAGAAAGAAAGAAAAAAGGACTCACAAAACGGTGGTGGAGCGGCTAAAACGGTCGATCATCAAACATCATCACTGAGGTGGAGGCGGTGGTGGAAATGGGGAGAAGCCGGGATCATAGTGCCGCCCGAACTGCTGGCGGTAAACATCTCTCATCATGTGGTCAAGATCGTCGGCTCATGCATCCCTAGCATCAGCACGAATCTCCAAAGCTCCGACCCTATCGGAAAGGTCGGTAGCCCACTCTGGCAACTGCTCGTACCAACCAGGTGGCTGGCTGTACCACACCGGTGCATTTGAAGGTGCTGGAGCAGGTGGCGGCTGTGCGTGCCAAGGCGGTGGAGCTCCCATCCAATCCGGCTGAGTGCTATACCATGAAGGAGGATCCGCCATCCATGTAGGCCTCTCGCTCACACTAGCACGGCGAGAGGAAGAACCTGAAGCTCTAGTAGGGCGGGGAGAGTGTCTAGGAAGGTCAGGAAATACATCCGGCTGATCCGGGAATGTACCAAAGTCATGATCAGCTCCTCCTCCCTCAAATTCGTCATCCCCTCTCATCTCCTCCTCTACAACTGGTGGTGGTGGAACATAGGGAGGGGCTACTAATTTGTTCGCATGCATGGCAGCGAACGTCGCCTTCCAGTTATGGCGTCCAGCCATAATGGAATACTCAGGGAGCCACTCAATGCCTCTCCCAGTCCTACTCTCTCAAGGCATAGCAGCATACGGTGGACCTCTATGTGTGGGGAAGATGATGCCTCTAGTCATGAGGCTCTGTAGTCCTAGGGGTCTAGCTGTAATGCGTGTGCATGCTGAGAAGTCTACCCCTAACGTCCTAGCAAGGTGGGTCACCATCCCACCGTATCCAATGTTACCAGCCCTCTTGTTCTTTAGCTTGCTCATTGTAGCAGCTAAGAGGGTGGCGCAGTCAGCTGACCTGCCATATAACATACTGTAAAGCAAGAACAGCTCATCCGTCTTAATCTTCTGAGGTGTCTCCGTCCTAGGGAAGAGACACTCAGAAAGCACTCTATGAGCTATCTTCAAGGCTAGATGATAGATCAATCTAGCCTTGATATCAACAGGCTGCCAGCGGTCCTCGCTGGCGTAAATCATCGCAATCTCCTCCCAGAAATCCTTGGCGTACACGCCACTGGGGAATCGACCATTGAAGGTCTCCTGAAACCCAAAGAAGGCTCCAAACTCTCTAATGGAAAACTCATAGTTTCTTTCCATCATCCGGAAAGAAACGGTCCTGTCAACATGACTATGCTCAAAAGAGACTACAAACTCCCTAGTAATCTCCTCATAAGCATCTTCCCGAATAGCGGAGCAGATGACTAAACCGGCTCTATCCAAAAGCCAAGTGAGGTCTCCTATCACATGTAGAGGCTCTAACTCCTCAAGCAGTAAGTATCTAGGTCCTATGACCGCTCTCTTATGGATCCTCTCTAAAGCATCGAGATGATCGTCATGGATAGTAGGAATCCTAGGGGAAGGTGGTGATGGTGATGATGGAGGTGATGGAGGCTTAGCTGGTGGTGCTCTAGAAGAGGAAGAGGGGTTGCCCTTCCTTTTTCTTATCCTTGTTTCTACCAGACACTCTTCTCACAAAATCCATATTCTGTCGAAAACCACGGTCTGTTCTAGGGTTTCCACGGCCATGGAATGCACAGGGACCGTGGTTCGTCTCGAAAAATCTCAAAACTCAACAAAATCACACCAAACTCAGCAGCAAGCAGTCCTAGACTAATTTCCGTCCAATTCCAATCAGTTCTCCTAAAATTTCTATAAAAAACGAAGCCAAATCGACAAAGAGAGAGAAAGAACCAAAAACCTAGGTTTTCGGATTTTGGAATCCGAATTCCGTCTTCTCCGGTGATTTGCCGCTCGAATTGTTGCTTGGATCTTTTTGGTGATTGGATTTGCTTTAGTTTTGGCCAAAGAATCGTCAAAAACGATTAACGAATGAGGAATTGAGAGATGGGGCGTGGATTCGGCGATTTGGGCGTGGAATGGGGTTTGTGTTGTGTGTTTTGTGAAGAAACGTGGTTTATATAGTGGCCGTAAAATTTTTTGAAAATCACGGTCTGTCGGGGGGTTCCACGGCCGTGGAATTGTACGGAACCGTGGTTTTGGTGATTTTTCTCAGGCTTTTGAAAATTACGGTCACTGTAGCTATCACGGCCGTGGTTTAGGCCGTGGAACTCTCTGTAATGTCTCAAAGTCCAAATTTCGTAAATTTTCTTCAAGCTTTTCCTTTCCCCTTTCTTTTCCACTATTCCTACATTCAAAAACACGAACATAACGGAGGGCATCGAAGGCAAAACAAAGCAAAACGACTAAACTAAACTAATCTATGAATCAAAAACAAAAACGTAAGTGCAATACCTTGGGTTGCCTCCCAAGAAGCGCTTTGTTTAAGGTCCGTAGCTAGACCATATTCGCACTTATTCGAGTGCGGTGGGCGCAAACTCTTCAGCTTGGAGTTCCGGTGTATACTTCTTGAGTCGTTGACCGTTCACCTTAAAGCTTCCGCCCGTTTCACCCCATACTTCAACTGCACCATGGGGAAAAATACGTTTGATTAGAAAAGGTCCGGTCCAACGAGATTTAAGCTTACCTGGAAAGAGACGAAGCCTTGAATTGAAGAGGAGAACTTGATCTCCTTCTTTGAGGTCCTTTGGGATGATATACTTATCATGCCAACGCTTCGCTCTTTCTTTATAGATCTTGGCGTTTTCGTAAGCGTTCAAGCAAAGTTCTTCAAGTTCATTAAGGTCCAAGAGACGCTTCTCTCCCGCTTCCTTCATGCTGAAGTTCAACCACTTGATTGCCCAAAACGCCTTGTGCTGCAACTCTACCGGTAAGTGACAAGACTTCCCATACACAAGGTTATATGGTGTAGTTCCGATGGGAGTCTTATATGCAGTCCGGTACGCCCATAATGCATCATCTAGATTCAAAGACCAATCCTTCCTAGTCTTTGAAACCGTCTTCTCTAGGATTCCTTTGATCTCCCGATTTGAGATCTCCACTTGTCCACTAGTTTGTGGATGATAAGGGGTGGCGATCTTGTGAGTCACCCCATACTTAGCTAAGAGAGCTTCAAAGCGCCGGGCAATGAAGTGAGAGCCTCCATCACTAATGATAGTCCGTGGTGTCCCAAATCGTGGGAAGATGGTCTTGTTAAATAACTTGACCACTACCATGGCATCATTGGTGGGAGAGGCAATTGCTTCAACCCATCTCGAAACATAATCCACCGCTAAAAGTATGTATTGGTTACCACAAGATGATGGGAAAGGTCCCATGAAGTCTACTCCCCAAACGTCAAAGATCTCCACCTCTTGGATGTTGTTCAGAGACATCTCATTCCTCCTAGATATATTTGCTGTTCTTTGACAAGCATCGCAGCAGGAAACAAAGGTTTGCACATCTTTAAATAGAGTAGGCCAAAAGAATCCAGATTGCAATACCTTAGCGCTAGTCTTGTTCGAACTAGCGTGTCCTTCATAAGGTAGTGAATGACAATGACGGATGACACTTTGCATCTCATCTTCCGGCACACATCGCCGAATAATGCCATCCGGACCTCTCTTAAAGAGGAGAGGTTCATTCCAAAAGTATTCCCGAACATCCTTAAAGAACTTCTTTCTTTGTGCGTAGGATAATCCGGGCGGTATTTCCTGACAAACCAAATAGTTAACAAAATCAGCAAACCATGGTTCGTTACCTTTGGTGATCACATCGATGCACTCCTTTATGATGTGTAAATGCTCATCCGGAAATGAGTCATCTATAGGTAGGTGGTCGTCCTCTAGATGTGTTAGGCGACTCAAATGATCCGCAACAGAATTTTCTGAACCCTTCTTGTCGCGGATCTCTAGATCGAATTCTTGTAGGAGAAGAATCCATGTTATTAGCCTTGGCTTCGCATCCTTCTTTGCAAGGAGATACCGGATCGCAGCATGGTCCGTGTATACAATCACTTTTGCACCTACAAGATAAGAGCGAAATTTGTCAATTGCATATACAATAGCTAAGAACTCTTTTTCGGTAGTGGCGTAGTTGAGCTGCGCCTCATCTAGCGTCTTGCTAGCGTAGTAGATAGCGTGGGTTCGTCCTTCCTTTCTTTGCCCAAGAACAGCTCCTATAGCTACGTCACTTGCGTCACACATAACCTCAAAGGGAAGATTCCAATCCGGAGGTTGGATAATCGGAGCTGAATTTAGAGCTTCCTGAATCATATTAAACGCATCTAAGCATTCCTGCGAAAAGTCAAAAACTGCATCCTTCATCAATAGATTAGTTAGCGCCTTTGATATCTTAGAGAAATCCTTTATGAAACGCCTATAAAATCCAGCATGTCCTAGAAAACTTCTTATCCCTTTCACCGAAGTTGGGTGGAGGAAGCTTTTCTATTGTCTCTATTTTAGCTTTATCCACCTCAATCCCTTTACTAGAGATTAAGTGTCCTAATACAATGCCTTCTTTCACCATGAATTGACACTTCTCCCAATTAAGAACTAGGTTAGTGTATTCACACCTTTGTAACACAAGAGCAAGGTTAGAAAGACAATTGTCAAAAGAGGAACCATAAACAGAGAAGTCATCCATAAAGACCTCCATGATTTCCTCTATATATTCCGAGAAGATGGCCATCATGCACCTTTGAAAGGTGGCTGGGGCGTTGCAAAGCCCGAACGGCATCCTCCTATAGGCAAACATACCCCACGGGCACGTGAATGTGGTCTTCTCTTGATCATCCGGGTGTATTGGAATCTGAAAGAAACCACTATAACCGTCAAGATAGTAAAAGTGCGAATGTCGTGCTAACCTTTCAAGCATTTGATCGATGAAGGGTAGTGGGAAGTGATCCTTCCTCGTTGCGTTGTTTAGCTTACGGTAGTCTATACACATCCGCCATCCCGTTACGGTTCGTGTAGGAATGAGTTCATTGTTTTTGTTGGTGATGACCGTCATTCCTCCCTTCTTCGGAACCACTTGTACGGGGCTCATCCACTTGCTATCGGAGATAGGATAGATGATACCTGCATCAAGTAGTTTAAGAATTTCCTTCTTGAAAACCTCCTTCATGGTCGGATTCAACCGCATTTGAGGTTGTCGCGAAGTCCTAAAGTCCTCTTCTATTAAGATCTTGTGCATGCATAGGGAAGGTTTGATTCCAACTAGATCCTCTATAGTATAACCTAAAGCTTTCCTATGTTTCTTAAGGACAACCATAAGCTTGCTATGTTCATCTATGCTCAAATCGGAACTAACAATTACTGGATAGGTAGAATTAGGTCCAAGAATGTGTAGGAAGTGGTTTCAATTCCATCACTATGGGAGTCTCCAATGGCTCTTGAGGAGCATCCGATGCTTCCTTAGAAGTGTCTAAGGATGTAGAAGGTGTTGGAGAAGAATCAAGAGAAGTTGTAGAAGTGACACAATTTCCCTCGAACTCACCCAAAATTACGGCACCCCTGCCTTTTTCACGGCCGTAATTTTGGGCGTGGAAAGGAAATACGGTGGCTCTGTTCCCTCCACGGCCGTGTAACTCCCTGGAATGCTCCACGCTTTTGTTGGTGAAATCCACGGCCGTGGAATAGGCCGTTTGACCGTGGATCCCTACGTTTTCTGCCTCATCGTGGAGTTTCTCGAACTCTTCTTCACACACTTCTTCTTGTGTCTCTAAGGCTTCAATTGCCTCATTGCACTCCTCTTCTTCCCCTATATCCATTATGCTCATAGAAATAACTTTTTGCAAGGGATCTTTGAAGAGAATAGAACTTACCTCCTCTCTAGATAGCTCTTCGTCTTGGATATTGAATATATCCTCATCAAAGGCTGGTTCCTTCACCAAAGTGGAAAGAACGAACTCTACCTTTTCTTCTCCTATGTCAAAGGCGAGTCTAGCATTCTTGCAATCGACTATGCAGCCGGATGTTGCAAGAAACGGTCTTCCGAGAATGATCGGGACCGGACTATCTGCAGGAATGTCAAGCACAATAAAATCTATAGGAACATAGAACTTACCAAGCTTGACCGGGACATCTTCAACTATACCGACGGGACGAGTTATGGAACGATCCGCCATGTACAATATCATCTTTACCGGTTTAGGATCGCCTAGACCGATCTTCCTGCATAAGGCAAGCGGGATGATGCTCACGCTTGCTCCTAAATCACATAATGCATCATATGTGACATCTCCCACTCCTATGGGAATACAAAATGACCCCGGATCCTTTAGCTTTGGGGGCATCTTCTCTTTCATGGTTTTGATGAGATCCGATGAATCCGAACTCATCTTAACCTCTCCAAAATCCTCTAGCTTTCTCTTGTTAGAGAGGATCTCCTTTAAGAACTTTCCATAAGCCGGCATACCTACAATTGCATCAATGAAAGGTATATTAATATGCAGCTTGCTCATGAGTTCAATAAACTTACCAAATTGCTTGTCTAGACGCGCTCTTGCTCTAGATTGCAGGAATGATAGGGGAGGTTTGTAAGCTGGAGGAGGACAGTAGACATCTTCCTTCTCCTTCCCCTTTTCTTTCTCTTTCTCAACGGGGACTTCTACGAACTTAGGTTGCGGGTCGGTAGTTGTCACTCCGCTCCTAGTTGTGATTGCCATCACCCTTCCTTTTGGGTTGTCCTCCGTCTTTCCTGGATGTTTCCCTTGATTCCTAGGAACTTCCTCCGCATGACTAAACATTTGGTTCTCTAAAACCTTTTGGGCTTTATCAACCTTAGTAATATGATCATCAACCTTGATGATGCGAGTCTCCAATCCTTGAAGCTTCCCCAAAATTGTTTCCAACATGGGATCGGGCTTCTCTTTCCCCGAAGTACTTCCACCATTAGATGTTTGCCCCTGACTTTTCAAAGGAGTGGAAGAAGAGGAAGGTGGAGTTAGTGAATTTGAATTTCCTGAATTGGAATAAGAATTACCGGAGTTTTGTTGATTGGGACGCCAATTGTTGTTGTTTGAACCCCTATTGTTGTTCCGGTTGTTGTTGTTGTTGTTCCAATTGTTCCAGTTGTTGTTCCGGTTGGTGAGGTTTGTATTCTCATTCCCGTTGTGGTTATTGTTGTTGCCTAAATAACCCACATCTTGTCCCTTTTGCTTCGGAAAGTTGGTTTTGATGGCTTCCTTCAACTCTTTAATTTTCCGTGTTGAGAGAAAAGATTTGAGTTTGAGCAGCTTGTGATAGCTTTGCTCCTTGATCCACATGATTCGCCTCCACTTTCCGATGAGAATACTTCTCTATAACTCGCGCTTTCTTCTCAATAAAGTCCCAAGCGTCATCTTCCCTCATGTCCATGAATGTACCACATGAAAGGGATTGGAGCTTGAATTGTGTCTCCATATCCAGCCCTTTATAGTATATCTTCAATAGTGCAAGCTTGGATATGCCATGATGAGGGCAATCCAATAGCAAATCCTGAAATCTTTCCCAAGATTGAAACAAACTTTCGTTAGATCTCATAGAAAATGCATTAATCTTACCTCTTAGCTCCGCCGTTTTGGATGGCGGAAAGAACTTAGTGAGGAATTCCGAAGAAAGATCCTCCCATGTTTCAAGCTTTCCACTTGGAAGAGCTTGATACCAAGACAGTGCTTTCCCCTTCAAGGAGAAGAAGAAAGGCTTGAGTTTGTAGCTGTTGGTAGTTGCATTCTTCGGCTTCATTGTCTCCATCATAATCTCAAAGTTTTGTAGATGTTGATGTGGAAATTCAGCGCTTGTTCCACCAAATTGGTTTTGGCGAACAATGGTAATAACTTGAGGGTTGAAGCTAAACCCTTGTACATCATCAGCATCAAAGTTCACACCTAAACGGCGTGGTTGCTGCGTTGGATCCATCCTTTGGCCAAGAGTTCTTGGCTCCTCATCCACACGTTCGACTCTTGCACCTGTAGCTGGAACACGGCGATTTGCAGCTGGCCGTGGAAAGAATGGATTCACATTGATCGTTGGATCAGTTTCCTCTAGTGGTGGCACGGAGGAGTCGCTATCCTCATTGGATGAGTTGGCTCTAACCGATCTTCCCGGTCTCCTTCTTGTCTTTTTCTCCTTAAGGTTGTTTATTTCCAACCTCATTTGGAACATCATGTCCGATAGATCATCAACCATCGTTTGATGACGATCCATCTCTTCCCTACGAGTCTTCTCACTCCATTGGAGTTGAGCTTCTTTCTCCGCTAACTCCGTTTGGTAATCACGTTCTCTTTCTTCAGCCATTTTTCTTTCCTTAAGCTTTCTCCTCAAAGTCCTCTCAAGCTCTTGATCAAGAGGTAAGAGGTTTTCGTTGTTCCTAGACCTACGCATACACTCGAAAAGATATCAAATATCAAGGGAGAAGCTCCCAAGCTTGACAACCGATAACCGAATTCGGCCTAGACCAAATCCCCGGCAACGGCGCCAAAAACTTGTTCACCACTTAGCGTGCGTGCAAATAAGCTTTAAATTTATAAAACTAGAATCAAGCAAGCAAACCCGCAGTGTACGGATCGATATAGTTAAGCAAGAATTCCAGAGTATCGAACACAGGGATTTGGGGGGTTAAATCCAGTTAATAATCGTCAAGCAAGTAAATGTATGAAGCTTTGTAAATATTGGGAAAACAACAATCCTAAAGATCCAGGAATCCAGCTGTGGCAATCGATTCAAGATATACTAAAGATATAAGGACAGAGTTGAGGTTTGCAAAGATATACGAATGTAAAGAAATGTACGGTGAAGTTCCAAGACTTTATATGACTCAACTAAAGACACTCTCTATAAAGGTTGTTGAAGCTTCAGTAGAGAAAGGATCTAAAGGTAAGAATTAATATCAAATACCCAAACTTGTAATCCAAGGATCAAGACCAACTAAACCGATTAAGGTTGTGACACTCAGAATCGAGGTAGAGGTTGTTGAGGCTTCACTACCACCTAGAAAAGGCAAGCCAAGACTAAGTTAAAGCAAATCTTTAACTTTGGATTAAAGTAAAAGCAAGGTTCGTAAACTAAGGGAAATTACGGGTGGATCTTGAGATTCCATGGCCGTGGAACTCAAGAACACACCGTGATTTTGGTTCGTCGACGATTCTCTCTAACTCTCAGGGTCCAATCTGTTTACGATCGATCTATCATCATCTAAGCCACAACTATCAACCCTTCACCTTAGAATTGCTAAAGGGTTTTAGCCAACAACAATCATTATGATATCAAATTCAAGATTTAAAAGAATGAAAGATGAAAACCTTCGAAAACCTTGAATAAATCTCAAATCAATCTCAAATCCACAAACAAGAACAATGATGTAAGTAGATTCAGAATAACACAAACACTCACAATCCTTGATAGGAACGAAGAACGGGATGTCAATCCGTCTTCTAATCAAACCTAAGGATAAAAGACGTAATCTCCGTACGTCCAATGAAACCCTCAATGCGCGGAAGCAAATCTCCAAGCGACGATGCTCCCACGTGATCTAAGCGGAGGCGTAAGCGAAGGTCTAAGCAGAGGTGACGGAATCTCTCTCATCCCGTCCTTTTATAGGGCAAGATAAAATATGAGTCCAGCCCATCGCGTAAAAGATCATAGCTTCAAATTATACGTTAAAAGATCGCCTAAATCATGGTTTCCTAAGATTCCACGCCCGTGGTTTAGAGCGTGGTTTAGAGCGTGGAATTCCATCACGGTTGCTTCACATCTTCCACAGCCGTGTAACCCTCTGGAGTGCTCCACGCTTGTGTTGCCAATGTTCCACGACCGTGGTTTAGAGCGTGGACTCTAGTACGGCCGTATTTTAGAGCGTGGAACACAAGTAGCTCGTAATTCTCCTTTGTTTTGTGGTAATCTTCAACTTAGCATCTTCCTTATCTCCTAGTGATGTCCTCAATCCTTGGACATGCTCAATCCATCTCCATTCTCCCTTGATTCGTCCGGTTTTAGCTCTTAATTGCCTACAATCAACACAATATGGATGAAATAGATGAACTAACTCACAATTGCTTCAATGCTTTATCAATGAGTACCAATATGGATGAAATACACTTAGAAAACGTGCCTAAAATGTCACAATATTTCATGCTAACACCCTCTCTCAAGATTGGAGGTTGTTGTGGTTGAGATAAGTACGAGGTTGAGGTAAGTCCGTAAGACTTACTTAGCTACCATCCCTATATTGGGTGTTTGCATGAGTGGTGTGTGCGTTATATGTTGCTATGATAGCATGAGATATCGTTTATACTGACCTATGTTTTATTTACTGCCCCGTTGCGTGGCTGTGATAACCCTTCCCTTTCATCCTGCCATGGAGTCTGGGAGGTTCTCTGACGTCAGGCCAGATTGGTTTACAGGAAGGGCGCAACCCACTCCGATAGGGTACACGGGTTGTGTGACCGATACTCGTACAGCTGGATATAGCACTCAGAGGCGAGGATGTATCGGTCCTCGTGTCACATACTTTCATCTATATATATATATATATACGATTTGAGTGAATGACTATTATAAAAAGATGATAAATGGGTAAATGTGTGATAGCATGCTGATGTGTTTATCTTTCATGATTGTGCTTGTGCTTATGCATTATCTTATATATGTATGGTTAACTAACGGTTTCATACCGTGTTGTAGATGTTTGCAGGATAGGCGTTGCTGGGTGATCTGGCAGGGTGACAGGCCGAGGACTCTCGTACATTAGGTGGTTGGTTTGGGATGTTTACCCTTCCCCTCCTGCGTGAGGATGATGTCTTGTTTTCCCTCTTGTGTGACAATGTCGTTTTGTGTACTCGACTATATTGTTGTTTACTTTGGGTCGTACAATTTACACTGTTTTATGTATTTGTTTTATATCTGTCAGTGCCATGTTGTAAGGTTCAGTAAACTTGTTGTCAGGCTAGGGTCAGGATCCATTGTGAGATCCTAGCACAATGTCACATCTTGAGTCCCGCGGAATCGGGGTGTTACACAATTCATGGCTAGATAATGAAGAATAACCCAAAGAAAAGACATTAAAAGCTAGAATAGAAGTTACCAGATCTTACAAAGGCTCCAAGAGCTGTTCCAAGTTGTCAACAATGGAAACCTCACTCAAAACCACTCTAATCTCACTTTAAAATGAAAATCTACACTAATCTCTTCCAAGAACACCAACAATGGGTGCTTGGAAGAGAGGCTTCAATGGAGAAGTGTTTTGGGGAAGAAGCTAGGTCAAAAAGAAGGAAGAGAATCCTCAATTACAGCCTGCAAGATCATTTAAATACCCACCAAGAGCAAGAGTCATCCAAAGAGATCGTGGGACACGTGTCATAGTGGTCCAAACAGAAACCACGGGTAGATTCCACGGGTGTGGTTCTGGTCTCTGGCCGTGGTTTTGCTTCAGAAACTCTCCTTGGATCATTTAGCCATGAGTTGGTGCAAGACATGCACCAACTAGGTCCTATGTGTTCTCCTTTGCTCCTAGCTTGCTCCTTAACAAGTCCGGAAGTGTGCCATCACGAGGAATGATCCTCGAATGTGTCGATTGAGTCCAAAAGCTCCCCAAAATACCTACAAAACCGACAACAGTTCGTGTAGACGTCTATTTCGACAATATGCATGATTTAAGCGTAAACGTCACGAACTAATGCAGAAACATGCATGAATGGAAAGGAAAACTATCTAAAAGAGTGCCTAAACTAGTGTCATAAATCGTTTCATCAAAATACCCCATACTTAGCACTTGCTCGTCCCCGAGCAAGGTCCAACTATAGGCTACGAGATGACATGATTTATGAATGCAGAAAAAACAGAAAAATATTTTTGGAATTGTGCTTCTAAAATTGGATCACCTTTATAGTCATGTTTCATGGAAAGGGACAAGCAATCATGTATTAAATTAATGAAGGCATGGAAAGACAATCATACTTAACTCGAAAGCATGCATGAAAGGTAAAAATAATGAAGTCAAGATGATCATGAGAATATCGAATCTAGATCACTAAGTCATACACATAAGCAAATAGGTCTTAAGGACTTAGGAAAGAAGAGGCCAAGAAACGTGATGATAAGGTGGGAATTTTCTAAGGTCATGTGGTACAAAGAAACTTGATGATAGTATAGAGTTGTAACCATAGGTGTCACCCCATACTTAGGCAATTTGTACTCCGCGGTCACACCGGTGAAACGCTTGTCATCCTCATCCTCTATGATTCGAAGAAAGCCAATTCTTGGAAAGAATCCTTCATTGGAGTGCTCCATAACCATCATGGATCCATCATGCTTTCCCCCTTCATTCAAATTTGGAGATTCCTTAGGAAAGGGACTCTAATCTTCGTATGCACTCCGGGCAAGCAAGAAAGGATTGGAAGGGGTTGAAGTTAGCTTAGGATTCTCTTCGACAGAGCTTTCCACGGTCAAATCCATGGGCGTGGAAGTGCCAGATAGGCCGTGGAAGTCTCTGTTTTCTTCCTCTCTCATGAGCTCTTCAAGTATGGTTCCGGGGTTGATGGCACGGATGTCTAGGGGTGAGAGCACTTCATTGCACTCCTCCAAAGGTGAAGGAGGTAGAGGTAAGCCTTGAAGGATGGTAGGATCTCCTAGCATAAGAGTGTTCCTAATCTCCTCAATCTCCCTCCTCATTTGTTCCTCTCTCTCGACATTCAATCTTCTTTCATCCTTCAGGGCCAAATCCCTTAGCCTCACTTGCTCCCAAGCTTCATCCAACTCTTCTTGAAGTTCCTTAATGATCATGGTTGATTTGGGCAATTCTTGGATCTCCTCAGGGTGAACCTCTTCTTGTTGAAGTACTTCTGCTTCAAGCACCATGTGGGAACTCGAAGTGGAGGCAAGGTTACTCTCTAGATCATCCATCTTCCTCAACATTTCTTCTAGCATTCATTCCAATCGATCTTCATGAAGTTGATGGTGAGGTTCCTAATGAGGTAATGTAGTCATGTGAGCTCGATCATGGGACTCATGATATGCATTAAACTCCTCCCAATACTCAAACTCATCATGGAGAGGTCCTAGATCTTGGCTTGTCATCTATCCCTCATACTCCATGTTGTCAAGGTCATCTTGGAAGTACAATCCGTCCATGGCAAACATGAAAAAGGCAAAGACAAAAACAACACAAGATTAAAAGTAACAAGAAAGATAAACACTATAACAATAAAAAATCAAATGACTTAATCTTAACCTAGTCCCTGACAACGGCGCCAAAAACTTATTACGCTAGAAAGGTAGCACAAAAAGCTTTACATTTATAAACTCGAACTAAAATCCTAAACTACCTAGCGAAACCCGCAGTGTACGGATCGTTTTGTAAAAAGGAAAGTATTCCGAGGTTGAACACAAGGACTGAGGTGAAATCAAGTCATTCAATGATCAAAGATAGTGTAAATCTAAACTAAGATGACATGAGAAATAAAGAAGATGGAAAACACAATATTTTTGGAGGGTTTTAGGTGATCAAAAAAAGATAACAAATATATCAACACAAACAAGCAAACTAACACACAAACACAAGGATAGGAGATAAGAGGTAAGAAAGCAGATTCTAGAGATTTGGAATTCCGATTATGACTATGGACTCATGCTTCTAAAGATCAAAGGAGGGCTGCGGTTGTTCCGAGTTAGGTGTTTCTCTAAAGGGAGAAATTACCGGGTAAGTCTCATGCTCCACTAGTCTCGCACCTAAGATCCTATTACCGGGTAAGTCTCAAGGAACCTAAGGATGGGAATTCTACACAAACCGGCCACTACCTAAGGGTCAAACCCCTCCTCACCGGGTAAGTCTCGGAAAAGGCAAGTCTTAGGCAACGATCCTAGCACACTCAATCTAATAGCGGTTTTTTTGGCTCACTACTACCTAGAGTTCATCATCTTATGTATCTAAGAGAGGAAATTACCGGGTAAGTCTCATCCCTAAAAAAGGTTGCTAACATTAGGTCACCCTAAGCTAGATTAAGCTCAACAAACACTAGGATTTCAACACATCTACATCCTAACATCCAGATTCATCAATACAAGCACAACAGAGAGAATCACGGGTGGATCATGGAAACCACGGCCGTGGAACCATGAAGAACAGGCCGTGATTCTCCACTGAGTTAGGGTTTCGAACACAAATCGATCCTAAGCTTACATGGAAGTCCATACAATCATAGTCCAAAGCATAAACATCATTCCTTCACCCTAGAATCACATCTATTCAGCCAACAACACACATTTCAAGATCAAACTTCACAAATAAGCATGCTTGCAATTCATGGCTAGATAATGAAGAATAACCCAAAGAAAAGACATTAAAAGCTAGAATAGAAGTTACCAAATCTTACAAAGGCTCCAAGAGCTGTTCCAAGTTGTCAACAATGAAAACCTCACTCAAAACCACTCTAATATCACTTTAAAATGAAAATCTACACTAATCTCTTCCAAGAACACCCACAATGGGTGCTTGGAAGAGAGGCTACAATGGAGAAGTGTTTTGGGGAAGAAGCTAGGTCAAAAAGAAGGAAGAGAATCCTCAATTACAGCTTGCAAGATCATTTAAATACCCACCAAGAGCAAGAGTCATCCAAAGAGATCGTGGGACACGTGTCATAGTGGTCCAGACAAAAACCACGGGTAGATTCCACGGGCGTGGTTCTGGTCTCTGGCCGTGGTTTTGCTCCAGAAACTCTCCTTGGTTCATTTAGCCATGAGTTGGTGCAAGACATGCACCAACTAGGTCATATGTGTTCTCCTTTGCGCCTAGCTTGCTCCTTAACGAGTCCGGAAGTGTGCCATCATGAGGAATGATGCTCAAATGTGTCCATTGAGTCCAAAAGCTCCCCAAAATACCTACAAAATCGACAAGAGTTCGTGTAGACGTCTATTTCGACAATATGCATGAATTAAGCATAAATGTCACGAACTAATGCAGAAACATGCATGAATGGAAAGGAAAGCTATATAAAAGAGTGCCTAAACTAGTGTCATAAATCGCGTCATCAATGACCTTGTGAGGACCTTGAGTCAGTAGATGGTTTACCCCTACATGCGATGTTTATGATATCTAGTCGGTCACTGAGGCTTGGAGTTGGTGCCCTATCATGTGTAGGTTGTGATCTTGTAGAGATCTTGGAGACTAGAAGTCCGATGACCTCTAGCATGTTGGTTAGTGGTTGATCGTGTGCCTTGTTTGATCAGGCGTTGAGCATCTTCCGGCGGGAAGCTGAGAGCGATTTTTTTGAGTTACCTTTGAGTGAGGTATGTACGCCGGACTTACTTAACTAGCTTTTATGTATTAGTTTGACGTGTGATGGTGGTGTGTGCTTAAGCTTCGTGATAACAACAAAACTGGACTAGGATGACCTTGTGATTTATAATGGGCCCAAGTGTAAGATAACCGGATGGTGACCACTTGTCTAGTTCAAAAAGGGGTTAACTGGTAGATGCTCTGCGACTAGTCCAACAGGTGATATTGATTTGCATTTCAACTAGTTGCGTGTACCCTACTTCGACGGGAAAGTGGGGCAAGACGTGCAACATTGGATAGGACACATGGAGTCCGCACTAAAGTCAATCCGCTGCCTAGAGGATCGACAGGTGGAGCTGGTTCAACCTTTATTCCGAGATAAGGCACAATACTGGTGGAGGACGGTCCGTGGTAGAGTCACCGGGTTTGAGTAGATGACGAGGCTCATTCGAGAGACTTACTGTCCTACATCACCGAGGAGAGATATACTACAGGATTTCCTAGTGGTTGGATTCGAGGGCATTCCCGTGTCAGAGACGATTAGGAGGTTTCGGGAGGAATTGGCCCTCTCGAGGACCAACAAGTGTACTTGTTTTCACGGAGATTGAAGGAGACTACCCACACATATCTTGTTGGTTTTTGTTGTGACTCCCTGGCGGACTATCGGGACCGAGCTTCAGTATATGAGAGGGACTGACAGGGTCCTAGGAGAGTTTTTCAAGCCCGAGGGCCGGATAAAAGGCAGAGGACGGGGCCATCCAGTATGGGAGTGAGAGCCTCTGGTTATGGACGTGGTTAGTCACAAGGACACCCCAATTATCAGTCTACCGCTCAGACATCGGATAGAGGTCATGGACACATGCAAGCCGAGTGTCAGAGGCCATCAATGACTTGCTTCACTTGTGGTAAGTCAGGTCATCGAGCTACCTTTTGCCGACAAGACAAGACAAGACACCATTGCTTTAGGCCTCCTCACCTGCTAGCATTCCAGGAGGTGGACAAAGACCACCTTAGTACCAGGCCTAGAGTCACTAGCAGCGAGCCCCAAGATACACTCGTTCCCAGTGTTTTGCTCAAGGGTAGGGTAGAGGTAGAGGACGTGGTAGTGGCACCACAAAGACAAGAGGTACTCAGGCTAGCGTTTTCGAGTTCAGGAGTACAGTCAAGCCGGCAACACCAGCAACCACATGTACCATTCAGATTAGTGGCTTACAAGTTAGAGTACTTTTAGATATGGGTGTTATGCACTCTTTTATATTTGAAGATTGCATAGATAGATTGACCTTATATACGGTAGGGGAGACCCTTCACTATAGGGTTACCTCTACGGGGGTATAGTTAGATGTACCGGGGAGGTTCATGGTTCTCCCATTCGTTTCGGAAACCGTGATTAGTTAGCAGACTTCTATGTCATGCACCTAGTTCATGAAGAAGTCATTTTAGGGATGAGTTGGATGAACCATCATCGAGCTATGTTAGATATTATTGGGAGGACCGTGACAGTCACAGGAAGGCAGGACATGAGGAGATATTCCGAGATTGGGACCTCGGAAAGACTGGTACAATCATCGTTGTGGTCCGAGCCACGAGACTTATCGGGAAGGGTTGCAAGGCCTTTTGGTGTTAGCCATGAGGGAGGATGCGAGTCCGTCGTTGGAGGAGGTTCCCTTAGCAAGCGAGTTTGAGGATTTGTTTGGTGAGCCACCCGGTTTGCCACCACAGAGGAGTGTGGACTTTGTCATTGAGTTAGAGCCCAGGACGTGGCCGATCTCAAAGGCCCCATACCGTAGGACTCCTATTGAGATGCTGAAGTTGAATAAGCAGCTCGAGAAGTTAGCTGTGGAGGGGCTTCATCCGCCCTAGTGTCTCTCCATGGGGTGCACCGGTACCCTTCGTAAGGAAGAAGGACGGGTCGATGAGACTATGCATCGATTACCGAGAGCTGAACAAGGTAACCATCAAGAACAATTACCCATTGCCCCTTATAGACGGCTTGCTAGGCCAGCTACAAGGAGCTACCGTGTTCTCCCGGATTGACCTGAGGTCAAGATATCACAAGCTGAGGGTGAGAGAGGAGGATCTGCCGAAGACGGCATTTCCGACTAGGTACGGCCATTATGAGTTTGTCGTGATGCCATTTGGGCTCACGATTGCGCCCGTCGTCTTCATGGATCTGATGAACGACATCTTCATCGACTTCTTAGACCAGTTTGTAGTAGTCCTCATCGATGACATCTTAGTGTACTCTCGTAGTAGAGAGGAGAATGTAGGATACTTGAAGACGGTGCTTTGAGTCCTGCAGGATAGAGAGTTGTAAGCTAAGCTCTCTAAGTGCGAGTTTCGGATGCCTGAGGTGGCCTTCCTTGGTCACATAGTTTCCGCTGAGGGTTCAAGGTTGACCCAGAAAAGATAGAGTCGGTTGCATCATGGCCGCCTCCTAGGACGGTCAAGGAGGTGCACAGTTTCCTATGTTTGATGGGCTACTACCGCAGATTTGTGGAGGGTTTTCAGTGATCGCCCAACCACTCACTTCCTTGTTGAGGAAGTCTACTAGATTTGTTGGTCCGAGCCGTGCATGCAGAGCTTCTAGGAGATGAAGAGGAAGTTGACCTCCGGTCCTATTTTAGCACAGCCAAAGGGCGTGGAGAACTTTTTCACTTATAGTGACGCATCCAAGTTAGGTTTGGGATTTGTTCTGATGAAGCGGGGTAGGGTCATTGCATATGCGTATAGACAGTTGAAGACGTACAAGGAGAACTACCCTACTGTTCGCTCAAAAGGTGTGTGCGTCAAAGTCTTAAATTTATATCTAGAACTCAAAGCAAAGCGAACCCGCAGTGTACGGATCAGCTGTAGTGAGGTAAGAATTCCACAGTCGAACTCAGGGATTTGGTGAGAAGAAATTCAACTTCAATTATCTAGCGAAAATGCAAAAGCTTTTGTGATCAAATAAGGATAAAATGATTCCAAGGATTCAAGTATCTGATTTCGGCTTTAGATTCAAGACACTTCTATAGATATAGGACAAAGTTTATATTGCCAAGATTAAATGTTCAAAAGTAGATATCGTACGGTGAAGTTCCGAAACCTATATAACTAATCTAAAGGTTCTCTCTATAAGGGTTGTTGAGGCTGCAATATAGAAAGATCTTAAGACAAGAATTATGTTCAAACTAACTATCTAAAACTCCAGGATATGACTCTCCAAAGCAAGAATAGAAAGCACACTTAGAATCTTAATAAAGGATGTTGAGTCTCTTTACTACCCAAATCTTGAAATCTTAATCTATTAAATGTAAAATCAGGTTTGAAGCGTCTTCATACATTCAATTAGAGGGCAAAAAGGTTAATCAAGGTTGGGATTTAGGCAAGGATTAGTTTTGATTAAAGATTGATTCAATTAAGGTTCGTGAGAAGAATAAATCGGGCTGTTCATAAGAAAATCGGCCGATTTACTCAAGAACAGTCCGATTTTCCTGTTGTCGCAAAACTAAAATCTAAACTCTCAGGGTCCTAATGTTTGAATGAGTTCAGTCTATCATCATCTAAGCCTTAATCATCAACTATTCTCCCCAGAATCACAAAGGTTTTAGCCAACCATTTTCAAAATCGAATCAAATTAATTATTGAGAGAAATATCACAAAGAAACCGAATCTTGAATAAAAATTGCAAAAACCTTCAAATCTGTAAGCGATTGTCAAAACAAATCAATGTATCTCTTAAACAACTCAAATTCGTGATCAAAAACAGCAAGTACTTCAATGAACAAAGAAATCTCACAACTAGAATCAAGATCAACTTCCCGGCAAAGAATACTTCAATCTTCCTCCAAGAATCTTCGAATTCTCTCAAACGTGTAAAGATTTCCCGCTGCGGCCTCCTCGTTTCCGTTCCTAGGGTTCTCCTCTATAGTTTCTTGTAAGTGGGCCGTTTGGCAAAACTCTCCTCTAGTCCAAAAGAATTGGGCTTTGTGTCGTCTTTTCATTTGGCCGAAAAACAGAATAAATCGACCCAGGCGATTTATGCACAAAATCGTTCGAATTCTTGAAGGGAAAATCGTCCGATTTATGTACATATTGGCACGATTTTCTTCAACAGAAAGTGCTTTACTCTTGGCTCGTTTTCTATGCTTCTCCTTTGCAATTCCTTAGCTCTTTATGACTCCTTTAAGATTCCTTTAGCTTCCTTAACATCCCTAGATGCTCCTTGCTCCGCTTTTGCTCCCAATTCCACTCCATTTACCTATAATTCATCAAAAACTCGTGTAGACCTCTATTTCCGACAAATGATTGAATAGAACATAAAAGGCACACAAAATCTCTCTAAATGCAAGGTAAACTGAGACAATCTTCTATAATATGCATGATTATGATGATACATAATTCATGTCATCAAAATACCCCATACTTGGCCCTTGCTTGTCCCTAAGCAAGACTCAAATTTAGAATACAAGATGTCATGGATCATGTATGTATGAAAACTCAAAAACTTTTCTTTTAATAGTTCTTCTCTTTATTGGATCACCCTCAAAGTGATGTTTCAAGGCATAAAAAGGCAAAGTATGTATCAATGATAACTATAAGATGAACTAACTTCCTTTTCTTTCTTGAAAACACAAATAAAGGACATGATAAAGGTGTAGAGGTAATCAAAGTCAAACAAATCTAAGCCATGAAGTCTTAAACATATGCATAAAAGTCTCAAGGTCTTCTAATCAAAGAAAAGGTTCAAGAAACGTATTAAGGGAAGGAATTCTTTTTGGCTATTGTGGTGCTAATCCGGGAAAGAGGAACACATAATACCTTCAAGATTTTTCTTCACCGCACATGCTTTGCATGTAGAAAGCTTTGCTTTCATTATACTTTACTTTTTGAGAGTATGGACAACGGTGCACAAAAACCGAAGCCTAGGAGATCGGCGTTTCTCAATTTCGAGATGCCTCAAACCCTTGATGCACATACCATATCCCGTTAGGACTTGTCGTTCAATCGGACTTTGGCAAGACACAAACACCCGGCTATGTGAATGGTGCCGAGTTACTCATCCTCATGTTCAACGTCCCCAAACTTATGAATTTCTGCACTTTCTTTTAATACTTTTTCCTTGGCCCTCCCACATCAAACATGCCTTTTTCTATCACTTATCCTAATTCCCGGATGGTAAAAGGAGGGTTACATATTTCATTGAGGGGCTAGCATGATCAAGATATGAGAAAAGAAAAGAAGTGAATCGCCTTAGTCATCCTTATATGATGTAAAAGAACTTGCAATATAGCTTCGACTATTATCTCATTCTCTTATCAAAACAACTAAATCATATAACTTATTCATGCGTTCAAGTAACAAAAGTAAACTCATTCATGCTATGATTAACATCTCAACACAACTAAGCATCTTTTTGCCTATCCATATACATAATTCTCATCATAGAGGTCATTTCCATCATAAGAAGCACAAAAAAAAAAATTTTTTTTTTTGAAAATTCATAGGATTTGAAAGAGATCATGCAAATGCAAGTGTTATAATGGAAAGCAAGTAGTGCAAGAGTTATTACAAGCCAAGTCATCAAGAATAGTGCAAATGTCATAAAGTGCTAAGATGAACATAAGGTATTGTAAGTACCCCAACCCCATACTTGACATCCACATTGTCCCCAATGTGAAAATCAAGCATAGAAAGGAGAAAAATACTTACAATGTAAAAGAAGTGGAAGCTCAATCCTCTGTCGGCGGTGGAGGTGGTGGATAAGGGTACATCGGTGCGGTAGGATCGTAGAAGTGGCCGAACTGGTGGTAGTACAAGTCTCTCATCTGGCCATCATAGGATGAATGCCTAGCGTCTGTCTCCTGTCTATAGTTCCTGAACTGAGTGTTCAGGGTCTCGTAGTCGGTGTGGAGAGCATGATAGTCGGTGCTGAGGCTCTGGAAGCTAGTGACTAGCTCCCTAAAGTGGCACGGAGGGCGACGTCCTCGTCCATGTCCTGGGGTACGTGCAAATGAGCGGCGAGGTGGCTGCATGTCATCCTCCGTCTCCTTATCGCCTCTACTAGTCCTGCTAGGTCCTGCACCATGAGTGTCGGTGTCCATGGCATCCGTAGCATGTCCGCTATGAGTATCACTCTCAAACTCGAGCATGGTCCCCTATCCTCCATCCTCATCCTCCTCCTCAGAGTCACCTGCATCATCATCATCATAGTAAGTAGGAGGAGAGAACTCCTCAAGCATCGACTCGAACGTCTCCTTCCAGTTTCTCTTGTTCCGAATAGTGTATTCAGACTTCCATATGATCTCGGATGGCTTCTTCTTCGGATCCTTGTTCCATGGCATGGGCACATGAAGTGTTCCTCTCCCTCGAGGAATCAAGACCTGTCGAACAACCAACCGCTGGGAGCCTAATGGAAGGGCACTCTCAGCTAGAGTGCATCCGGAGAAGTCCAATCCCATTGTCTTAGCTTTGTTGGCTATCTTTCCTAGATAGTCAGCAAGCATGGTGGCAATGTCGGGGATGGTGGTGGATGTCATGCAGTAGAGAATAAAAAGCTCATCAGCCTTGAGCTTCTGTGGAGTCTCTGTCCTTGCAAATAAGCTCTCACTGAGAATCCTATGCACTACCTTGAAGGAGAGGTTGTACATACTAGTTTCCTTGGAATTTCCGGGTCGCCACTTGTCTCCTCCATATTCACCCACTGAAATAGCCTCCCAAAAGTCACTAGCACGAACACCTCTAGCAAAAGTGCCTGCATCTGAATAAGAGAAGCCAAACAAGTCTCCAAAAGTGTCAATGGACATAGTGTGGTCTTGGCTCATGAGGCGGAAGGTGACCATCCTTTCCCTAGGGTCATGTTCGAATGTGCTAAGGAACTCTAGGGTGATCTCGGTATAAGCATCCTCCCTAATCGTAGGAAACTGGCTCAGCCCAGCCCTGTCAAGCATCATATCAACATCCTCTCGAACAAACAATGAATCTAAGTCATCTAGCATTATGTAGCGAGGAGGGGTGAATGGGCGATCTATGATGCGTTCATAACGTTTCTTGTGCTTGGATAGGGGAGGGGGAAGCTTCGGGATGTGTTGAGGTGGTGGTAGAGGTGGGGGAGGGGCTTTGGAAGAAGATCCCTTCTTCTTCCCCGTGTTTCTAGTTATCCTCTTAACAATATCCATTATGAGTCAAAAAATTGGCCTGTTCTTGGTGGAAATCGTCCGATTTTTCTGGGCTAGGTCGATTTTTCTGTCGATTTCAACGATTCTCACAATTCTGTAAAGTTCTGTTCAATCTATCACCACATACAGTCTCCTACAATGATTCCTAAGAAGATTCCTCAATCAATTCCAACAAACACTTCCTAAGCAAACTTCAATTTCGAATTAGAAACTTAGGTTTTGGAAGGAAAAACCTGAATTCCTTATGGAGGAGTCGATTGACGTGCTTGTTGTTGCTAGATCCTTGTTCCTTGTTGAAAATCCTTCAGTTTGGAGCCAAGAATCACTCAAAATGATTAAGGAATGAGGATTGTAGGGTATGGGCGATTTTCGGCGTTCTTGAGAAGGGTAAGTCGAGAGTGGAGGGTTGTGGAATGAGGAAGATCGAGTGGTTGAGTCTTTATATAGGGTCGAGAAAATGTGAAGAAAATCGGCCGATTTTTAAGGTCGATTTAATCGTCGGGGTGATTTTTCTCTGAATCCAAAGAAAATCGGACGATTTATTTTGGCAGGTCGATCTCCAAGTCGATTTTTCTTCCTGTTGTCAAAAATCGCCTTGCTCTGCTTCTGAATCGACCGATTTACTTCAGGTAACTCGATTTTTCTCTGAACACATGCAAAATCGGACGATTTATTATGATAGGTCGATCTCCAGGTCGATTTATCTTCCTGTTGCCAAAAATCGCCTTGCTCTGCTCTTGAATCGACCGATTTACTCAATGTATCTCGATTTCCTTCCTTATTCTTCATGGATCTTGAAGATTTAACTGATTTGTGCTCCCTTTTTCCATGGATCTCTCATTTTGAACCTAAATTCCTGCGATTAATGACACGACAAACCAAGAGTGCATTGAGGAACAAACAAAAAAAACGAAAACAAATACATAAAACAACTAATCTACTCTAACTAAGTGATGAAAAGAAGGAAAAATATACTATCATGGGTTGCCTCCCAAGAAGTGCTTGATTTATCGTCTTTAGCTAGACGGTGTAAGGTTTTGCGTTCAATGGAGGAGGATAGGAGCTATCTCCTCAACCGGAGTTTCCGGTATGTATTTCTTCAACCGTTGGCCATTAACCTTGAAATTTCCGCTTTGTTCACCCCATACTTCAACTGCACCATGGGGAAAGATTCGTTTAATTACATAAGGTCCTGTCCAACGGGATTTAAGCTTACCTGGAAATAGACGCAACCTTGAGTTGAATAGGAGGACTTGGTCTCCCTCCTTCAAGTCTTTTGGAATGATGTGCTTATCATGCCAACGCTTTGTCCGTTCCTTGTAGATCTTTGCGTTCTCATACGCATTTAGCCGGATTTCATCTAGCTCATTGATGTCTAAGAGCCGCTTCTCTCCGGCTTCTTTCATGTCAAAGTTGAGCCACTTGATAGTCCAATAGGCTTTGTGCTCTAGCTCTACAGGAAGATGACATGATTTACCATAGACAAGGTTATAGGGAGTCGTACCTATTGGTTTTTTGAAGGCCGTCCTATACGCCCATAGTGCGTCGTCAAGCTTCATTGACCAATCTTTTCTTGTTTTAGAGACGGTTTTCTCTAAAATCCCCTTGATCTCTCTATTGGATATTTCGACTTGTCCGCTGGTTTGCGGATGGTAAGGTGTAGCTATCTTATGGGTCACCCCATACTTAGCCAATAGAGTCTCAAATCGATGGGCCGTGAAATGCGTTCCTCCGTCACTAATGATGGTTCGGGGAGTTTCGAACCTTGGGAAGATAGTTCTATTGAAGAACTTCACCACTACCATTGCATCATTAGTAGGAGAAGCGATTGCCTCTACCCATCTTGAGACATAGTCTACGGCAAGAAGTATATATTGGTTACCGCATGAAGGTCCCATAAAATCAATGGCCCATACATCAAAGATCTCTACTTCTTGTATGTTGTTGAGAGGCATCTCATTCCTTCTTGATATATTACCTGTCCTTTGACAAGCATCACAAGCAACAACAAACTTTTGTACATCTTTGAAAAGTGTAGGCCAATAGAAACCGGAACGAAGTACCTTAGCACAAGTCTTGTGGCCACTAGCATGTCCGCCACATGGTAAAGAATGGCAATGGCGGATGACGCTATCCACCTCATCTTCGGGGATACATCTCCTATAAATGCCATCAGGACCTCTTTTGAATAGAAGAGGTTCGTTCCAATAGAATTTCCGGACGACATTAAAGAATTTCTTCTTTTGAGCATATGAAAGTCCGGGTGGAATCTCCTGACAGACAAGGTAATTCACAATGTCAGCAAACCATGGATCATTACCTTGGGAGATATGTTGAAGACACTCTTCAATCTCGTGTAGCTGCTCGTCAGGGAATGAGTCGTCTATAGGAAGTTCATCCGTCTCGCCGGTGAGTTGCGGTAGACGACTAAGATGATCGGCAACGGAGTTCTCCGATCCTTTCTTATCACGAATCTCTAAATCGAACTCTTGTAAGAGTAAGATCCATCTTAGAAGCCTTGGCTTCGCATCTTTCTTTGTGAATAAGTATCGAATTACGGAGTGGTCCGTATAGACTATCACCTTCGCACCTACAAGATAGGAACGAAATTTCTCAAAAGCGTATACTACGGCTAAATGTTCCTTCTCTGTAGTTGCATAATTATATTGAGCCTCATCTAGCATTTTGCTAGCGTAGTAGATGGCATGAGTGCGACCATCTTTCTTCTGTCCAAGAACGGCTCCTATAGCGACGTCGCTTGCGTCACACATGACCTCGAAAGGAAGAGTCCAATCGGGTGGTTGAATGATTGGTGGTGAAATCAAAGCTTCTTTGATCCTGCAAAAAGCATCTAAACAATCCTTCGAAAATTCGAAAGTTGCGTCCTTCATCAAAAGATTAGTCAAGGGTTTTGAAATCTTAGAAAAATCTTTTATGAATCTCCTATAGAAGCCTGCATGTCCTAAGAAACTTCTAATTCCTTTCACTGAAGAAGGGGGAGGTAACTTCTCAATGGTTTCTATTTTCGCTCTATCAACTTCTATTCCCCTTTGTGATACTAAATGACCTAACACAATTCCTTCGGTGACCATGAAATGGCACTTTTCCCAGTTTAAGACTAAGTTAGTGTCCTCACATCTCTTAAGAACTAGTGAAAGGTTATAGAGACAGTTATAAAAGGAAGAACCATATACCGAAAAATCGTCCATGAAGACTTCCATGATATTCTCTACATATTCGGAGAAGATTGCCATCATACACCTTTGGAAGGTGGCTGGGGCTTTGCATAGGCCGAATGGCATCCTTCTATAAGCAAACGTACCCCATGGGCACGTGAAAGTCGTGTTCTCTTGATCATCCGGATGAATTGGAATCTGAAAGAAACCGCTATATCCATCTAGATAACAAAAGTAAGAATGTTGGGCTAACCTTTCCAACATTTGATCGATAAAAGGAAGGGGGAAGTGGTCCTTCCTTGTGGCCACGTTCAGTTTGCGGTAGTCGATGCACATTCGCCACCCTGTAACTGTCCGTGTAGGGATAAGTTCGTTGTTCTTGTTGGCAACAACGGTAATGCCTCCTTTCTTGGGTACCACTTGTACTGGGCTCACCCATTTGCTATCGGAAATGGGGAAGATGATACCTGCATCAAGTAGCTTAAGGATTTCTTTCTTCACGACCTCTTTCATTGCCGGGTTTAACCGTCTTTGAGGTTGGCGTGAAGGTTTGTAATCCTCTTCCATTAGAATTTTGTGCATACATAGAGAAGGCTTTATTCCTACTAAATCATCAATAGTATAGCCTAATGCCCTTCTATGTTGTTTCAAAATATGCATAAGTTTCTCTAATTCAGCATCATTCAAATTCGCATTGACAATGACCGGATATGTGGAATTAGTGCCAAGAAATGCGTACCTTAAATGCGTGGGGAGTGGTTTCAATTCTAATGATGGGGCTACCTTAATTGATGATGAATCTTGGCCTCCGAGTGTTGTGGGAGAGGCCTCTAGAGATGGGGGTACGGCATCATTAGATTCGAGAGTAGCTGCGGAGACGTTTGGAGAATCCAGAAAATTTCCCTCTGGATCGACCTCCCCTGAAGTAAATCGGTCGATTTGAGGTTCGATTTTTCTTTCTGTCGAAAAAATCGGGTTACCTCTTCACAAATCGGGCGATTTAGTTTAGTCGGGTCGATTTTTGTTTCTGTTGATAAAAATCGGATTGCCTTTTCACAAATCGGGCGATTTATTTCAAGCAGGTCGATTTTCTTCACAGTTTCCGGAGATAATTCTAGTTCTTCAATTCTTGTTCCTAGTTCTTCCTCCACATCATTTAATGCCTTCACATCCTCGTTGCAATCATGTTCCACTCCTTCCTCCATGATGCTCATACTAATAACCTTTTGAAGAGGGTCTTTCATCAAGATTGAACTTATTACCTCTCTAGACTCTTCTTCATCAAAAATTTCAAAAGCATCGTCTTTCAAGGCTGGCTCCTTGATTAAGGAAGAGAGTATGAATTATATCTTTTCTTCGCCTATATGGAATGACAGCTGGCCGTTCTTGCAATCTACCATACATCCGGATGTTGCAAGGAATGGTCTCCCAAGGATGATGGGAACCGGATAATCTGCAGGGATGTCAAGAACGACAAAATCTATTGGGATGTAAAACTTACCGAGCTTTACTGGAATGTCTTCTAATATCCCCACCGGCTTAGTGGTGGAACGATCAGCCATGTAGAGTGTGATCTTCACCGGTCTAGGCTCTCCTAGACCAACTGCCTTGCATAGAGCGAGAGGTATGATACTCACACTCGCTCCAAGATTACAAAATGCATAATAGGTAGCTTCTCCCAAAGTGATGGGTATGCAAAAAGATCCTAGATCACGGAGCTTGGGTGGCATATTCTCCGTCATAGTCTTGATGAGTTCGGATGACTCCATACTCATCTTGACTTCTCCTATATCTTCCAATTTCCTCTTGTTAGAGAGGATCTCCTTGAGGAATTTCCCGTAAGCCGGCATACCTAAAATTGCTTCCATAAAAGGTATGTTAATATGTAGCTTACTCATAAGTTCTACAAACTTACCAAAATGTTTATCTAGGCGTGCACACGCTCTAGATTGAGGGAAAGATAGAGGTGGTTTGTAAGCGGGAGGAGGAACATAGACTTCTTCCTTCTCCTTTGCCTCTCCTTCTTTTGTGGTGGTATCGACTACTTTGGGTTGGGGATCGGTGGTTGTTTTGCCGCTCCTAGTAGTTATTGCCATAACCCTTCCCTTTGGGTTATCTTCCGTCTTCCCGGGAAGTTTCCCTTGATCTCTTGGAACTTCTCCGGCTTTGTTGAATACTTGGTTTTCTAAAGCTTTGTGAGCTTTGTCAACCGAAGTTATATAACTCTCTAGCCCTTGTAGCTTCCCTAGGATTGTCTCTAGCATGAGATCGGGTTTACTTGATCCGCTTGATTGTCCCTAGCTCGTTAAAGGGGTAGAAGAAGATGGAGGTGTTAGAGCCTTTTCAGCATGAGAGTAAGGATTACCTGGATTTTGCTGATTTGACCTCCAATTGTTGTTATTTGAGTTCCTATTGTTGTTGTTATTCCAATTGGAGTTTCGGTTGTTATTGTTGTTGTTACTCCAATTGGAATTCCTATTGTCACTCCTTTGATTGTTGTCTCTTCCCATGTAGTTGGCTTCTTGCTCCTTAGTCTTTTGAAGACTTGTTTTGAGTACTTCCCTCAATTCCTTGATGTCATCCTTGAGAGAGAATATTTGTGTTTGAGCAGCTTGGTTCAACTTGGCTCCCGAATCACCTTGATTCCGGCTAATTGAATCCACCTTCCGGTGGGAATACTTCTCAATCACTTCGGCTTGCTTCTCAATGAAGTCCCAAGCATCATCTTCTCTCATGTCCATGAATGTGCCACAAGAGAGAGATTGGAGATTGAATTGTGTCTCCACATCCCATCCTTTGTAGTAGATCTCCAATAATTCCAGCTTGGAAATGCCATGGTGTGGGCAATCCAACAAGAGATCTTGAAACCTTTCCCAAGATTGAAACAAGCTTTCATTAGGTTTCATAGAAAAAGCATTTATTTTACCTCTTAATTCCGCCGTTTTGGATGGCGGAAAGAACTTGGTGAGGAATTCCGAAGACAATTCCTCCCATGTAGCTAGCTTTGCAACTGGAAGTGTTTGGTACCAAGCTAGAGCCTTGTCCTTCAAAGAAAAGAAGAACGGTTTGATCTTGTAATTGCTTGTAGTAGCCTTCTTCGGCTTCATAGTCTCCATGAGAATCTCAAAATTCTGCAAGTGTTGGTGTGGAGATTCAGTACTTGCTCCGCCATATTGACTTTGGCGAACCATGGTGATGACTTGTGGTGAGAAGCTAAACTCTTGGATGTCTTCAGCTCCGAAATCCACACCTAGACGACGTGGTTGCTGAATTGGATCCATTCGTTGCCCCAAAGTTTGGGGTCTATCACCGTCATTAACAGCTCTTACATTCCTAGTTGGAAGGCGAGGAACAACCCGTGGTTTTGGGGTGTTCCGAATAGGACGAAGTAGTGGATCGATCTCCTCAAGTTCCGGCATGTCCGGATCTATCTCTTCATCATCGGATGAGTCATTTCGAATGGATTTAGTTGGCGTCTTGACTTTCTTCTTCTTCCTGGATTCGTTCAACTCCAACTTCATGTCCAGCATCATGGCTCTTAGTTCATCAATCTGAAATTGATGACTCGTTTCAGCATCTTTTCGTGCCTTCTCACTCAAATGGAGTTGGCGTTGAGCTTTATTCAGTTCAGCCTGGTAGTTTCTCTCATCGTTTTCAGCCATTTTCTTTTCCTTCAACTTTTTCCTCAAAGTTCTCTCCAATTCGGGATCGAACGGGACTAGATCTTTAGTGGATCTAGTCTTTCGCATATACCTAAAGAACCTGCAAATATCACTCAAGTAGACAAATCAAATCACAAGAGCAAGAGCTCTCAAGCTAGACAACCGAAAACCGAATTTGGTCTAGACCAAATCCCCAGCAACGGCGCCAAAAATTTGTTCGCTCAAAAGGTGTGTGCGTCAAAGTCTTAAATTTATATCTAGAACTCAAAGCAAAGCGAACCCGCAGTGTACGGATCAGCTGTAGTGAGGTAAGAATTCCAGAGTCGAACTCAGGGATTTGGTGAGAATAAATTCAACTTTAATTATCTAGCGAAAATGCAAAAGCTTTTGTGATCAAATAAGGATAAAATGATTCCAAGGATTCAAGTATCTGATTTCGGCTTTAGATTCAAGACACTTCTATAGATATAGGACAGAGTTTATATTGCCAAGATTAAATGTTCAAAAGTAGATATCGTACGGTGAAGTTCCGAAACCTATATAACTAATCTAAAGGTTCTCTCTATAAGGGTTGTTGAGGCTGCAATATAGAAAGATCTTAAGACAAGAATTATGTTCAAACTAACTATCTAAAACTTCAGGATATGACTCTCCAAAGCAAGAATAGAAAGCACACTTAGAATCTTAATAAAGGATGTTGAGTCTCTTTACTACCCAAATCTTGAAATCTTAATCTATTAAATGTAAAATCAGGTTTGAAGCGTCTTCATACATTCAATTAGAGGGCAAAAAGGTTAATCAAGGTTGGGATTTAGGCAAGGATTAGTTTTGATTAAAGATTGATTCAATTAAGGTTCGTCAGAAGAATAAATCGGGCTGTTCATAAGAAAATCGGCCGATTTACTCAAGAACAGTCCGATTTTCCTGTTGTCGCAAAACTAAAATCTAAACTCTCAGGGTCCTAATGTTTGAATGAGTTCAGTCTATCATCATCTAAGCCTTAATCATCAACTATTCTCCCCAGAATCACAAAGGTTTTAGCCAACCATTTTCAAAATCGAATCAAATTAATTATTGAGAGAAATATCACAAAGAAACCGAATCTTGAATAAAAATTCCAAAAACATTCAAATCTGTAAGCGATTGTCAAAACAAATCAATGTATCTCTTAAACAACTCAAATTCGTGCTCAAAAACAACAAGTACTTCAATGAACAAAGAAATCTCACAACTAGAATCAAGATCAACTTCCCGGCAAAGAATACTTCAATCTTCCTCCAAGAATCTTCGAATTCTCTCAAACGTGTAAAGATTTCCCGCTGCGGCCTCATCGTTTCCGTTCCTAGGGTTCTCCTCTATAGTTTCTTGCAAGTGGGCCGTTTGGCAAAACTCTCCTCTAGCCCAAAAGAATTGGGCTTTGTGTCGTCTTTTCATTTGGCCGAAAAACAGAATAAATCGACCCAGGCGATTTATGCACAAAATCGTTCGAATTCTTGAAGGGAAAATCGTCCGATTTATGTACATATTGACACGATTTTCTTCAACAGAAAGTGCTTTACTCTTGGCTCGTTTTCTATGCTTCTCCTTTGCAATTCCTTAGCTCTTTATGACTCCTTTAAGATTCCTTTAGCTTCCTTAACATCCCTAGATGCTCCTTGCTCCGCTTTTGCTCCCAATTCCACTCCATTTACCTATAATTCATCAAAAACTCGTGTAGACCTCTATTTCCGACAAATGATTGAATAGATGTTCGCTCCAAACGGTGTGTGCAAGCTTTAAATTTATAACCCTAGATTTAAGCTTAAAACAAGGATGCGAACCCGCAGTGTACGGGTCAATCGTAGTAAAAAGCAAGAAAATTCCAGGGGTCGATCACAGGGACTCGGTGAAACAAAGTCAATAACGGTAAGCTTCGTGAATACTAACCACAAGAGCAATTAACACAATCAAAGATGAATAAGAAGTCAATAAAGCAAACATGCAATTCTAGGGATTAAAGCATCTAGTTGTGGTTCCAACTCAAGATCTATAGATAAGCGGACAAAGCTGAGATTTTTGCGTAGGGAAGGTGTTACTAAGTGGAATAGATCACCGGGTAAGTCTCACTACTCACTAATCCTAAACCGTAACTCCTATTACCGGGTAAGTCTCAAGGAATCAAGATAAAGAACTATAACCTCAAACTAACGCACCATCTAAGGGAATAGAATCAACCTTTACCGGGTAAGTCTCAGGCTAACTCACAAAGATGGGATGGAAGCACACTCAAACCCCAATAAAGGATAAACCTTTATTACCTACACTTATGATCGTTGGTATACAAACTAAGGAATTACCGGGTAAGTCTCATCCTAAGCTTGCATTGAACCAGAAAGGTGTAATAAGAATAGGATTTGGCAAACTCTAACACTTAACTCTCAATTATGGATCAGATAAGTCACCTCGGTCAGCCAGTTTCCACCCCGGCCGAGATGTTCATCGACTGAACGAGATGCTTAGGGTTAAGGTCAAAGACTCGAACTTTTAGGGTCCTACTGGAATCTAAGATTATTCTATCATTGTTTTTCCCACAACCTTCAGCCAATCACCCTAGAATCACACAAGGAAATTAGCCACTCGTCATCATTATGAAAGTATTAAAATATATGGGAAGAAGGTGAATATTTGAACAAGAAGAATTTAAGGAAAAAGACTTCAATAACTGAATCAAATATCACAACAAAAGCGTTCCTTGGATAGCAATCCAACAAGACAAGACAACAAGTGAGGGAATTGAAGACAATCTTACAAAACCCTCCAAAAAGCTATAAAAGCTATAGACTTCAATCTTCCTTCAACCTTCAAAAAGGTTCTTCGAATCTCTCCCAACTGGAGTAGGCTGCTGCTGCTGCGTACTATAAACCCTGATCGACGGTATAGCGTGATTGTATGCGGGATGTAAGCGGGGCTCCTTGATTTGTGGAAATCCAACCCTTTTTATAGGAAAATAACCCTCCAAAGATAAAACATCTTAGAAAGATCTTTTCCCATAAAAATAGGTAAAATATTAGATCTTCTTCCTTCCAGGAGCCAAGCCCAAAAATATAAGATCACATTCCAATTTTAAAAGATCTCATCCAAGAATAAAATATTCTCGCCGCGTCCTAGGTGTTCGCCTCGGTCGAGTCGGCGTCTCTGGATCACCTCGGTCGAGATGAATCTCTGGTCAACCGAGGTGAGTCACAACTGAATGTGAAATCTCTCAAAACTGGTCCAAAGTAAATCTTTAATCCATGGCTATGCTCCCTGGATGTAGCTCCAAATGACTCATGACTCCTTTTGCTCCTTTTTGATGCGAAACGTGCCATTTTACCTACGATTACAACAAAACTAGGTGTAGACCTCGATTCTCGCAAAGGTAGATGAAATGGTAGTAAAATCACATAATATACATACAAACATGCAGATTATGAAAGATAAAACGTCCAAACAAACCCCAAAATATAGACTATAATTCATGCTATCAATAGAACATAAAAGGCACACAAAATCTCTCTAAATGCAAGGTAAACTGAGACAATCTTCTATAATATGCATGAATATGATGATACATAATTCATGTCATCACCTACCCACGATCTTGAGCTGGTTGCAATGATTAATTTGTTGAAGATCTGGCGGCATTATCGTTATGGAGCTACGTGTGAGATCTTCATAGACCATAAGAGCCTGAAGTACATATTCACTCAACGGGAGTTGAATAACTGCCAGAGGAGATGGTTAGAGTTGATTAAGAACTTCGATATGGAGATTTTGTACCACCAAGAGAAGGCGAATGTGGTCGCCAATGCTCTTAGTAGGAGGACACTTCGAGAGGAGGCGATAGCTCGACTAATGATTCAGCCTCGGTTGCAGAGGGACTTAGCATGGTTAGAGGTATATATCCGGTTTTCGGATACGGACAACCACTTGTCCGCTTTGGAGATGCTACTTGATCTGTCGGGAGAGATCCAACAAAAGCAGGAAAGTTGTCTGGTTTTGAAGAGGATCCCGGATAGAATGTCCCGAGGAGAAGCACCACAATTTACAATGGGTGCAGATGGGTTGTTGATACGCCAGGAGCGTGTATGCTTACCGTCAGACAAAGAGTTGAGACAACGGATTTTGCAGGAGGCCCATACTACACCTTACTTTGTGCACCCAGGTGCGAGTAAGATGTTACAGGACATCAGACAATCTTATTGGTGGGACGGGCTTAAGTCAAATGTGGCTAGATGCGTAGCCAAGTGTGCGACCTGCTAGTAGGTTAGGATTGAGCACCATAGGCCAATAGGAGAGTTTCACCCACTGTCGGTATTGTAGTGGAAGTGGGAGGACATCTCTATGGATTTTGTTACCGGTCTGAGACCGAGTAGGAGCTTTGACGTGATTTAGGTGGTGGTAGATCAGTTGACAAAGACCACACATTACATCCCTATTAGGGAAACATGACCAGTGATAACACGATTTATGACTTAGGTTTAGGCACTCATTTAGATAGTTTTTCCGCGCATTCATGCATAGTTTAGCACTAGTTCATGACGTTTGCACATAATTCATGTATTTTGTCGAGATAGACGTCTACACGGACTTTTGCATGTTTTGTAGGTATTTTGGGAGCTTTAGGAGCTTAATCGATACATTTGAGGATCGTTCCTCGTAATGACACACCTTCGGACTCATTGGGAAGCAAGCTAGGAGCTAAGAAGGACACATGGGAGCTTGTTGGTGCATGCCATGTACCAAATTGTGGCTTGATGATCCATATAGTGCAAAAGCACCAAAACCACGGTCACTGGAAGAACCACGCCCGTGGAAATAGGCCATGGTTTTCCCCAGATAGCTGCGACATCTGTCCCACGATCTTCATGGCCGACTCTTGCAATTTGTTGAGGATATAAGGTGGTCCTGCAAGCTATTAGGGGTATCTCTCATCATTCCATTCTCTCCCACACTCTCAACAACACATATTCTCTCATTGGAAGATTGGATTGGAGCTACTCTTGGAGGAGAAGAAAGGCTTCCATTGGAGAAGAAGAGAAGAACACACCATTCTTAGTTTTTCATAGTTTTTAGAGAGATTTTGGAGCAACTTGTTGAAGACGTTTTGCAAGGGTTTGTAAGAAACGATTGAACCTTCTTTGGAAGGGTTGTAAGTCCTTCTTGAACTCATATTCAGCTTGGATTTCTTTGTTCCTCTTGTTTCATCTTTTTTTCATTTCATTTCCTTGCTATGGAAGCCATGAATGTATGCTTGTTGAGTTTGATTGTTAAGATGCATGTTGTTGGCTAAATAGATGCGATTCTAGGGTAAGGGAAAGATGGTTATGGCTTGGACTATGATAGAATGTACTTAGATGTACCTTTGGATGAATTGTTTGCTCGAACCTAGCCTCTGTTGTAAATCACGGCCTGCTCTAGTACATTCCACGGCCGTGGTTCTTGATGAACTACCCGTGATTTTGACTGACTTGCTTGTTTTGATGAATCTAAGTGCTAGGATGTTAGATTGTTGAAATCCTAGTGTTTGTTGAGCTAAATCTAGCTTAGGGTGACCTAATGTTAGCAACTAAGTAGAAGAAGAGACCTACCCGGTGATTCTTGCCCTTAGATACCGAAGATGACGAACTCTAGGTAGCAGTGAGCCTCACGAGCCGCTATTGGACTGAGTGTGCTAGGATAAGTGTTTAGGACTTGCCTTCCCGAGACTTACCCGGTAAGGAGAGGTTAGATCCCTAGATAACCATCCGGTTTGTGTAGATATCCCTATCTTAGGATCCTAGAGACTTACCCGGTGATAGGACCTTAGGTGCGGGATTTATGGATCATGAGACCTATCCGGTAATTGATCCCACTTGAGAAACATTCCTTCCCAACATACCATAGTTTACCCAAGGTTGATTAGAAGCTTGAGTCCAATGCCATAATCGGAATTCCCAATCCCTAGAATCCTCTTTTCTCCCTTTGATCACATATTTCGTGTTTGCCTTGTTTATTTGTGTTTTAGCTTGATTTCTTAGTTTGCTTTGCCATCTTATATCATTGTGATCCTTGATTGAACACCACACAAAACCAAACCCAAAAACATTGAGATTTTCATTTCTTTATTTCTTTCTCTTTTCTTGGCTTAGATCAACACTATCCTTAGTCACTATTGATTCAATTTCACCTTAGTCTTTTTGTTCGACCTCGGAATACTATCCTTACTACAAAACGACCCATACACTGTGGGTTCGCTAGGAGTTAGGAAAAGTATAACGAGTATAAATTTAAGACTTTTGCGTGTCACAAATCTTAGCGTAACAAGTTTTTGGCGCCGTTGCCGGGGACTAGGTCTAGATTGAGTCATTCTTGTGATTGTTTATAGTGTAGGTCTTTCTTGTTGCTTTTGATCTTGTTTGGTTTGTGTCTTTGCATTTTCAGGACATCTCTCACTCTTTAGGTGTATGCGAAGATCTCATGGCAAGGATTTAGCTCCATTCGATCCCGAACCGGAGCAAACCCTTAAAGCTAGATCGAAGAGCATTATAAAGGAGAAAGAGATGGCCGCAAGAGATCTTCAAGCTGAGTTGGATGGGGCTTTAGAGCAAATTAGGATAAGGGATGAAGCCTTGGAAAATGAAAGGAGACTTGCCAATGAGAGGCAAGAAGCAATTAGGAGGGAGATTGAAGAGATTAGGCAAGCCCTTGTGCGAAGAGAGCCTAACCCTCAACAACCTCCACCTCCACCACCACAACCGCAGCCGGCGGTTAATATTCGGGTTGTGCCCATTGCTATTGAAGAACCACAAACGTTAGGGCAACGTATGGATCCGGCTCAAAGAGCACACCGTCCGGGTGTGAACTTAGGAGATCTCGCAGCCCATGATTACGAGCTCCGCCCTCAAGTTCTACAAATGATCCGGCATAATCAATTTGGAGGGATGGAAGGAGGGTCTTCTCATCAACACTTGATGAACTACGAGATATTGATGGAGACTCTAAGGCCGCCTAGATTGGAGAACAACAACCATAAGCTTAGGGCTTTTTCCTTCTCGCTTAAGGATAAAGCCTTGGCTTGGTATCAATCTATTCCACAAGGGCGAGTGAGTACTTGGGAGGAAATGACTACTGAGTTCTTGACTAAGTTTTTCCCACCTTCCAAGACTACCGAGCTAAGAGGGAAGATCAATGCCTTTGTAATGAAGGATAGAGAAAGCCTATTTAAATCTTGGGAGAGGTTGAAGGACATTCTCCTAGATTGTCCACACCATGGTATACCAAAAATTGAGCTATTGGAGATCTACTTCAAGGGACTTGATGAAGATAGCCAATTCAAGCTTCAATCTCTTTCTGGTGGGACTTTCATGGAAAAGAATGTGATTGAAGCTTGGGAGTTTGTAGAAAAACAAGCTTTGGTGATTGAAAAGTACTCCCATAGGAAGAGTGATGGGAGGAAACCGGGAGCATATGAGGTGAGTGAAGTCACCATGAGCAACTTTAAACTCGATGTAATCAACAATGAGCGTAAGTCTTTGAGGAAAATTGTGTGCCACATCTTTGAAGAGTCAAGCAAACCCTCAAGTGCAAGTGCAAGAAAACTTGTCTTCCAAGGAGGAAGATGTGAACTATATGGGAAGGGGCAATTACAACAACTATCAAGGCCCAAGGAACTTCAACAACAACCGGCAATTCAACAATTACCGGCCGAACCACAACCATCCTGAGTTTTCCTATTCTAACCCGGACGGAGCCTTGAACCCTCCCGCTTCCACAAGCGCAGCTCCACCACCAAAGGCTTCACAAGAACCTCCACCCGGATTTACTCAACCTCCAAAGGATAGAACCGAGATGATGTTTGAGCAATTGCTTGGAAGGTTGAGTGGTCTTGAGAGCACGGTGACTTCCATTTCTAAAGCTCAAAAGGTGTTGGAAGCACAAGTGTTCCAAAAGGCGGGAGAAGCTCATAGAGATCCGAAAAAGCTTCCCGGAAGAACCGAAGATAACCCAAGAGGCTAAGTGTTGGCCATTACAACAAGAAGTGGGCTGAGCATGAAGGATCCCTTGCCTAAGGGAAATGATAAAGGGAAGAAAGTGGTGATAGAGGAAGAGCCATTGCAAGAAGATGGAGGCAAGAGCAAGGATGATGAGCCAACATATGTGGCACCACCTCCATACAAGCCACCACTATCATTCCCACAATCACGAGCAAGAGCTCGCTTGGACAAACACTTCGGTAAATTCCTTGAACTTATGTCTAAATTGCAAATTAACATTCCGTTCATGGATGCTATTCTAGGTATGCCGGCATATGGTAAGTTCTTGAAGGAAATACTCTCCACCAAAAGGAAGTTGGAAGAGTATGGGGAAGTGAGGATGACGAAGAGGTCCTCAGAATTGATCCAAACCATGAAGGAGGAGATGCCTCCTAAGCTAAGAGATCCGGGATCCTTTTGTGTGCCAATTGGAGTGGGAGAAGTGAAGTATGAAGCCCTATGTGATCTTGGGGCAAGTGTAAGCATCATCCCGCTTGCGCTTTGCAACAAGGTTGGGCTAGGAGAGCCAAAGCCGGTCAAGATGACACTTTACATGGCGGACCGTTCGATAACCCATCCCGTTGGAATCTTGGAAGACATACAAGTGCAACTAGGGAAGTTCTATGTGCCCATAGACTTCGTTGTTTTGGACATCCCGGCGGATTATCCGGTTCCTATCATCTTGGGGAGACCTTTCCTAGCCACTTCCGAATGTTTGGTGGATTGCAAAAATGGAATTCTCTCCTTCAACATTGGAGAAGAGAATATTAAGTTCAAACTATCCACAATGATGAAGGGGCCAACCCTTGGTGAAGATGTGTTCAACATTGTCGAGCAAGAGGAGTCTAGAGAAGTTGTGAGCTTGATCTTGATCAAGGACCCCTTGGAGAAGGTTCTTAGCTTAAGTTTGATGGAGGAAGGAGTTGAGGAGGCTTGCAATGAAGAAATCAAGGCTTTGGATGCATTGAAAATGGTGACAAGAGCTGAATTTGAAGTACACGAAGGTGTGTTGAATTGCTGTGTGAACCACAGCCTGGGGGGAAGAACCACGCCCGTGGTTTTGCCCGTGGAACCTACTGGAGTGCTCCGAAAGGCTAGCTTAGCAAGTTCCACGGCCGTGGTTGTGCCAGAGCCCGTGATTTTGCCCGTGGTTTCCCCAGAAACTGCATTGGTAGTTGATCAAGCTTCAAGGAGCTTTGGGAGTCTTCCATGGCTTTGGATTCATCTCAACCAACATTGTATGGAGCGTCTCCAACCGATAAAGGTCCTCCTAAACTTGAACTTAAACCCCTCCCCTCTCATTTGAAGTATGCTTTTCTTTGTAAGAATTCTACTTATCCGGTTATTGTGAATGCATGCTTGAATGATGATGAACTTGCTAGATTGTTGCATGAATTGAGATTGCATAGGAAAGCTATAGGCTATACCATTGATGATTTAGTTGGCATTAAACCTTCTTTATGCATTCATAAGATCTTAATGGAAGATAATCATAAACCTTCAATTGAACCTCAAAGAAGACTAAACCCAATCATGAAAGAAGTAGTAAAGAAGGAGATTCTTAAATTGCTAGATGCGGGAATCATTTTCCCGATTTCGGATAGTAAATGGGTTAGTCCCGTGCATGTGGTTCCTAAGAAGGGTGGGATGACCGTAGTGACCAATGAGAATAATGAACTAATTCCGACTAGAACGGTTACGGGATGGAGGATGTGTATAGACTATAGGAAACTAAATGTGGCCTCTAGGAAAGATCACTTCCCTCTTCCCTTTATTGACCAAATGCTAGAGAGATTAGCTCAACATTCTCACTTTTGCTACTTAGATGGCTATATTGGATTCTTCCAAATCCCTATCCACCCCGATGACCAAGAGAAAACTACATTCACATGTCCTTGGGGTACATTTGCATATATGAGAATGCCATTTGGGTTGTGTAATGCACCCGCCACCTTTCAAAGGTGTATGATGGCTATCTTTTCTGAGTATATTGAAAACATCATGGAAGTGTTTATGGATGATTTCTCTGTTTATGGGTCTTCATTTGATGATTGTTTAGCTAACTTGTCTTTGGTGCTTAAGAGATGCGAGGAGACAAACCTTGTCTTAAATTGAGAAAAATGCCACTTCATGGTAAGTGAAGGCATTGTATTGGGACACTTGGTGTCAAACCGTGGCATTGAGGTTGATAGGGCTAAGATAGAGACGATTGAGAAGTTGCCACCACCTACCTCGGTGAAGGGGGTAAGGAGTTTTCTAGGGCATGCCGGTTTTTACCAAAGATTCATTAAAGATTTCTCTAAGATTTCTAAGCCTCTTACTAACCTACTAATGAAAGATGTTGAGTTTGTTTTCTCCAAGAATTTCCTTGAGGCTTTTTGTAGGTTGAAGAACGCTTTGATCTCCGCACCTATCATGCAACCTCCGGATTGGAGTTTACCGTTTGAGATCATGTGTGACGCGAGTGATGTAGCCGTTGGGGCTTTTTTGGGACAAAGGAAAGATGGGCTTACACATGCCATCTATTATGCTAGCAAGATGCAAGATGATGCCCAACTCAATTATGCTACTACCGAGAAGGAGTTGCTAGCGTTTGTGTATGCATTTGAGAAGTTCCGCTCGTATCTTGTTGGATCGAAGGTCATTGTGTATACGGATCATGCTGCGATCCGTTATCTCCTTACAAAGAAGGATGCCAAGCCTCGCTTGATTCGGTGGATCCTTCTTCTTCAAGAGTTTGACTTGGAAATCTGGGATAAGAAAGGGTCCGAAAATTCTGTGGCGGACCGCCTTAGTAGACTCCCACCATTGGAGCTTGAGAGAGATGACACCCGATTGATGACTCATTCCGGGATGAGCAATTGTAAATGGTGGAGGAGTGCTTGATTCAAGTGTCCAAGGGAAATGAGCCATGATATGCCGACATTGTGAACTACCTTGTGTGTGAGGAGGTGTCACCCGGTTTGTCCTATGCCCAAAGGAAGAAGTTCTTCAAGGATGTGAGGCATTACTATTGGAGTGAACCGCTTTTGTTTAAGAGAGGTCCGGATAGAGTCTTTAGGAGATGCATATCGGAGGATGAGGTGGAGAGTGTGATCCGCCATTGTCATTCCTTGCCATGTGGAGGGCATGCTAGCTCACACAAGACTTGTGCAAAGGTGTTGCAATCCGGGTTTTATTGGCCAAGTTTATTCAAGGATGTGTAGAATTTTGTGGTAGCTTGTGATGCTTGCCAAAGAACGGGAAACATCTCAAGGAGGAATGAGATGCCCTTGAACAACATACAAGAGGTGAAGATATTTGATGTGTACGTGGGGTGTGGACTTCATGGGACCATTCCCTTCTTCATGTGGCAATCTCTACATCCTATTGGCGGTGGACTATGTTTCAAGATGGGTGGAGGCAATCACCTCTCCCACAAATGATGCCAAGGTTATGGTACGGTTCTTCAACCGAGTGATCTTTCCTAGGTTTGGGACACCAAGGGTGATCATAAGTGATGGAGGAAAGCACTTCACAAATAGGAACTTTGGAACACTTTTGGCTAAGTATGGGGTGACTCATAAGGTGGCAACACCTTACCACCCCCAAACTAGTGGCCAAGTGTAGATCGCCAACCGGGAGATAAAAGGGATCCTTGAGAAGACGGTTTCTAGGATAAGAAAGGATTGGGCTATGAAGCTCGATGATGCTTTGTGGGCTTATAGGACCGCTTTCAAGACACCGATTGGCACCACTCCCTACAAGCTAGTTTATGGCAAGTCTTGCCACCTTCCGGTAGAGATGGAGCATAGAGCGTATTGGGCCATAAGGTGGCTGAATTTTGACCTCAAGAAGGCTGGAGAGAAGAGGTTGCTTGATATGAACGCCCTTGAGGAGATCCGGTTGGATGCCTATGAAAACGCCCGGATCTACAAGGAAAGGACCAAACGTTGGCATGACAAGCGTCTCATCCCGAAGGAGTTGAGTGAAGGTGACCTTGTCCTTCTCTTCAACTCAAGGTTGCGGCTCTTCCCCGGAAAGCTAAAGTCAAGATGGACGGTTCCTTATGTGGTGAAAAAGATATTTCCCCATGGAGCGGTTGAGATAGGAGGGGAGCATTGTGGAGACTTTAAGGTGAATGGGCACCGGTTGAAGAGGTATATCCCGGAAGCTCCGGTGGATGTGATCGCCCCACTTCACCTTGATTGAGACGCCCCCGAGTTTGGTCAAGCTAATGACCTTAAAGAAGCGCTTGGTGGGAGGCAACCCATTGGTAGACATCTTTCCCTTTTCATTTTTGTTTTGGTTTTGATTTTTTTGTTTTTGTGTGTTTTTGTGTGTTTGGTGTTTGTGTGCTAGAGTCTAAGTAGCATGGAAGACTTGCTTGACATGTGGATGATGATGATGAGTCCCTCATCAATTGTGGGTGGAGCGGACGCGGAACTTGGACGGCTAGCGGTGCCTAGCGCGGGTCCCGATGCCATAACGAACACATTGAGCTCTCTGCCATCGTTGATAGGATCATCCGCCATCAATCCACTTGAGTAATCCCAAATACCAAAGCAAACCATTTTACATTGTGAGGACCCTCTTTCACTCTTCTTTACTTTATTTACACATTGGGGACAATGTGTTTCTAAGTATGGGGTGGGGTTTTCTTGATCACTTGCATGATTAGCATCTAGGATAGTTTAATATTGTCACATGTTTTGCATTGTACATAGATATTTCGAAAAATCCAAAAAAAAAATCAGAAAAATTAAATAATTTTAGTGCTTCTAAGCTTGGGAATGACCCTTATGATGAAATTGTCTTGTGAATTGGCTATGGATGGCCTTGTGTGTTGAATAGATGAATGCATATGTGGACTTGAAGTACTTATCTTGAAAACCATGAATGATTTGTGATTATGATGCTTGCCTTGATTGGATTGAGGATTGAAAGTCAAAATTTCACGCTAGTTCTTGCGCATCATTTAGGAATGACTAAGGCAATTCATTTTCCTCTACTTCTCATCTTGATCATGTTGCTTGAGCACCTCAATTAATGAAAATTTTGACCTCTTTTGACCCATCCGGGAATAGGAGCATGCTAGTGTGTTGATGTGTGTGAAAAGCAAGTGTGGGGTGAAGTTGTTGATGAATGAATGTTGTGAATGAAATGCTGAAATTGTTGTGAAAGTGTAGACAAAAATATAGGTTTGGGGACATTGGTTTAAATGACGAGTAACTCGGCACCATTCACATAATCGGGTGTTTGTGCCTTGCCAAAGTCAAATAAACCGATAGTCCTAACGAGCTTTGGTATGTGTGCCCGGTGTGGATGCACCTCGAAAAATAAAAAAGCCCGAGGACGGCTAATCACCAAAGTTTCGGCTTTTGTACACCAATGCCATTGTCTCAAAAATAAGTGAAAGAGAAAGAAAAAAAATGGAGAAAAATATACACTTGTGGGAAGTTGATCAAAAATATAAAGTTGTGGTTGTTAGGTCCTTTCCCGGATTAGCATCACGTGACCTTAGAAAAATTCCCACCTAATCACAACGTTTCTTAGCCTCTTATTTCCTAAGCCCTTTGTGACCTATTTGCATGTGTGTAAGACTTAGTGATCTAGATTGGATATACTCATGATCATCTTGGCTTCTTTATCTTTACCTTTCATGCATGCTTTCTAGTTAAGTATAATTGTCTTTCCGTGCCTTCATTCATTTGGTGCATGATTGCTTGTCCATTTGCCATGAAACATGACTATGAAGGCGATCCAATATTAGAAGCACAATTCCAAAAAGATTTTGTTGTTTTTTCTACATGCACAAATCATGTCATCTCTTAGTCTATAGTTGGGAGTTGCTCGGGGACGAGCAAACCTTAAGTATGGGGTATTTTGATAACACGATTTATGACTTAGGTTTAGGCACTCATTTAGATAGTTTTTCCGCGCATTCATGCATAGTTTAGCACTAGTTCATGACGTTTGCACATAATTCATGTATTTTGTCGAGATAGATGTCTACACGGACTTTTGCATGTTTTGTAGGTAATTTGGGAGCTTTAGGAGCTTAATCGATACATTTGAGGATCGTTCCTTGATAGCATGAATTATTGTCTATATTTTGGGGTTTGTTTAGACGTTTTATCTTCAATAATATGCATGTTTGTATGTATATTATGTGATTATATTACCATTTCATCTACCTTTGCGGGAATCGAGGTCTACACCTAGTTTTGTTGTAATCATAGGTAAAATGACACGTTTTGCATCAAAAAGGAGCAAAAGGAGCTAAGGAGTCATTGGAGCTACATTCAGGAACATAAGGAAACATCCAGGAAGCATAGCCATGGATTAAAGATTCACTTTGGACCAGATTTGAGAGATTTCACAAACAGTTATGATTCACCTCGGTTGACTACAGATTCACCTCGACCGAGGTGATCCAGAGAAGTCGACTCGACCGAGGCGAACACCTGGGACGCGGCGAGAATATTTTATTCTTGGCTGAGATCTTTTATCTTTGGAAAGAGGATCTTATATTTTTGGACTTGGTTCCTGGAAGGAAGAAGATATGATAAATCATATATTTTACCTATTTTTATGGGAAGAGATCTTTCTAAGATCTCTTATCTTTGGAGAGTAATTTTCCTATAAAAAGGGTCGGATTTCCCACAAATCCGACATCCTGCATACATCCGCTATCACCCGGAATACACCGCTGCAGCCATACTCCAGTTGGGAGATTTAAAGAACCTTTTTGAAGGTTGAAGGAAGAAAGTCTATAGCTTTTATAGCTTTTTGAAGGGTTTTTGTAAGATCATCTTAGATTCCCTTCTTTGTTGTTTGTCTTGTTGGATTTCTATCCAAGGAACACTTGCTGGTTTTATAATTGATTCAGTTATTGAAGCCTTTCTCTTAAGGTTTTCTTGTTTAATTATTCTCTTTCTTCCCATATATTTGATTAATACTTTCATGATGATGAGTGGCTAATCTCTTTGTGTGATTCTAGGGTGATTGGCTGAAGGGTGTGGGAAAAACAATGATAGAATAATCTTAATCACAGTAGGACCCTGAAAGTTCGAGTCTTTACCTTAACCCTAAGCATCTCGCTCAGTCGATGAACATCTCGGCCGGGGTGAAATTTGGCTGACCAAGGTGACTTATTTGATCCGAAACTGAGAGTTAAGTGTTAGAGTTTGCCAAATCCTATTCTTATTACACCTTTCCTGGTTCAATGCAAGCCTAGGATGAGACTTACCCGGTAATTCCTTTGTTTGTTTACCAAAGATCATAAGTGTATGTAATAAAGGTTTATCCTTTATTGGGGTTTGAGTGTGCTTCCATTCCATCTTTGTGAGTTAGCCTGAGACTTACCCGGTAAAGGTTGATTCTATTCCCTTAGGTGGCGTGTTAGTTTGAGGTTACAGTTCTTTATCTTAATTCCTTGAGACTTACCCGGTGATAGGAGTTACGGTTTGAGATCAGTGAGTAGTGAGACTTACCCGGTGATCTATTCCACTTTAGTAACACTTTCCCTATGCAAAAATCTCAGCTTTGTCCGCTTATCTTTAGATCTTGAGTTGGAACCACAACTAGATGCTTTAATCCCTAGAATTGCATATTTCCTTTATTGACTTTTTATCATCTTTGATTGTTTTAATTGCTTTTGTGGTTAGTAATTGCTAAAGCTTACCGATAACGTGATTTATGACGTTAGTATAGGCATACATTTAGATAGTTTTCTCCGTTATTCATGCACGTTTTGGCACTAGTTCACGACGTTTACACTCATTTCGTACATATTCCTAGAAAAGACGTCTACACGAGCTTTTGTCGGTGTTGTAGGTATTTCGGGGATCTTTTGGACATTAACCGATGCATTCGAGGGTCAAGCCTCATGGTGGTACACATCCGAAGCTTTGAAGGATCATAATTGGAGCAACAAAGGACACAAAGACCACTATTGGTGCAAGCAATGGAGCAACTCATGGCTAGACGATCACATCATGCTTCTATTGAAGAAAATCGGACCATCACTCAGGAATATCGGCCGATTTTCCTGAGTAGGTCGATTTTTAGGCCTTCAACAACTTAAGCCAGGTGTCCCACGATCTCTTGATCCGGCCTTGCTCTTGGTGGAGAATATAAGTGGGCCTGCAAGCTGTTGCTGAGCATCTCTCCTCTCCCACATTCTCTCATTCACAGCTCATTGGATTGGGATAGACTTGGAGAAGAAGAAAAACTCTCTTAAATTGAAGGAAGAAGAAGAACACCAAACATAGAGTGATAGTGAGGTTTTGAGTGATTTTGAGTGATTTTTGGAGTCTTTGATTGAGGAACTATTGCAAGGATTGTTAAGAACGTTTTGGAACTTCATTTGAAGGGTTGTAAGTCTTGCTAAAACTTAGATTCAGCTGAGAGTTATTGTTTTTACTTGCTTATCTTTCATCATTCTTCTATAAAAACCATATATGCTTGTGTGATGATTTTGAATCTTGATATGCATATTATTGGCTAGCTTATTGTGATTCTGGAGTGATGGATTGATGGTTATGGCTAGGGTGATGATAGGATGGACTTATATGTTAGTTTAGGATGATTTGTATGCACGAAACCCATTCCAGAGAGAAAAATCGGGTTGTTCTTCAGTCAAATTGGCCGATTTGGCCATGATACACCCGATTTTCCTCTCTGTTGCTCTTTAATTGATGAATCTGTATGTTAGGGTGTTAGGGTGTTGAAATCCTAGTGTTTATTTAGCCTAATTTAGCTTAGGATCACCTAATGCTATCAACCTAAGTGAGGAAAGAGATCTACCCGATGATTTCCGATCTTAGATACCTAAGATGATGAATTCTAGGTAGTAGTGAGCCTCACAAGCCGCTATTGGATTGAGTGTGCTAGGATTATTGCTTGAGACTTACTTTTCCGAGACTTACCCGGTAAGGAGAGGTTTGCCACTTAAGTAGTGTCCGGTTTGTGTAGAATTCCCTACTTTACCTCCTTGAGACTTACCCGGTAATAGGAGTTTGATGCGGGATTAGTGAAGTAAGAGACCTACCCGGTAATTGCTTCCATTAGTGAAACACCCTTTCCCAACACCGCAACCTTATCCTTAGAATCTTTAGAACCTTGAGTCTAATGCCATAACCGGAAATCTTGACCTCTAGAATCCACTTTTCTCTCTTTTATCACATATTTTGTGCTTGTGTTACTTGTTTACCTTGCTAGCTTGAGTTGTTAGTTTGTTTTATTATCATGCTTGATTTGTGATCTTTGTTTTATCACCACAAAAACCAACCAAAAACATCGAGATTTTCATTTCTTTGTTCTTTGACCTCTTCTTAGACTAGATCCACACTATCTATGACCATTGTTTGACTTGATTTCACCTTAGTCTTTGTGTTCGACCTCGGAATACTATCCCTACTACAAACGTGCCGTACACTGCGGGTTCGCTACGAGTTAGGAGAAATATATCGATTTTATAAATTGTAAAGCTTTTTGTGCTACACGTTTCTAGCGTAACAAGTTTTTGGCGCCGTTGCCGGGGACTAGGTCTTGATCGAGTCATTTTTGTGATTGTTTATAGTGTAGATCTTTCTTGTTGCTTTTGATCTCTTTTGGTGTGTGTCTTTGCTTTTCAGGACATCTCTCACTCTTTAGGTGCATGCGAAGATCTCGTGGCAAGGATTTAGCTCCATTCGATCCCGAACCGGAGAAAACCCTTAGATCTAGATCCAAGAGCATTAGAAAGGGAAAAGAGATGGCCGGAAGAGATCTCCAAGCTGAGTTGGATGAGGCTTTAGACCAAATAAGGCTAAGAGATGAGCTCTTGGAGGAAGAAAGGAGACTTGCCAATGAGAGGCAAGAAGCAACTAGGAGGGAGATTGATGAGATTAGGCAAGCCCTTGTACAAGGAGAGCTTAATCGTCAACAACCTCCACCCCCTCCACCACAACCGCAGCCGGCGGCGAATGTTAGGGTTGTACCCATTGCAATCAAAGAGCCACAAATATTGGGGAGACGTATGGATCCGGCACAAAGAGCACATCGTCCGGGTGTGAACTTAGGAGATCCCGCAACCCACAACTACGAGCTCTGCCCTCAAGTTCTAGAAATGATCCGGCATAATCAATTTGGAGGGATGGAAGGAGAGTCTCCTCATCAACACTTGATGAACTATGAGATTTTGATGGAAACTCTTAGACCGCCAAGATTGGAGAGCAACAACCATAAGCTTAGGGCTTTTTCCTTCTCTCTTAAGGATAAAGTCTTGGCTTGGTATCAATCTATTCCACAAGGGCGAGTTAGAACTTGGGAGGAGATGACAACCGAGTTTTTGACTAAGTTCTTCCCACCTTCCAAGACTACCGAGTTACGAGGGAAGATAAATGCCTTCGTGATGAAGGATAGAGAGAGTTTATTCAAGTCTTGGGAGAGGTTCAAAGATCTTCTCCTAGATTGTCCACACCATGGTATACCAAAAATTGAACTATTGGAGATCTACTTCAAGGGACTTGATGAAGATAGCCAATTCAAGCTTCAATCTCTTTCCGGTGGGACTTTCATGGAAAAGCATGTGGATGAAGCTTGGGAGTTTGTGGAGAAACAAGCTCTAGTGATTGAGAAATACTCCCATAGGAAGAGTGAAGGGAGAAAGGCGGGAGCATATGAAGTGAGTGAAGTCACCATGAGAAATTTCAAGCTTGACGCCATCAACAACGAGCTAAAGTCTTTGAGGGAGTTGTGTGCTACAACTTTGAAGAACCAAGCGACCCCTCAAGTGCAAGTGCAAGCAAACTTGTCTTCCAAGGAGGAAGATGTGAACTACATGGGAAGGGGCAATTATAACAACTACCAAGGCCAAGGAACTTCAACAACAACCGGCAATTCAACAATTACCGGCCCAACCATAACCATCCCGGGTTTTCCTACTCTAACCCGGATGGAGCCTTGAACCCTCCCGCTTCCACAAGCACAACTCCACCACCAAAAGCTTCACAAGAACCTCCACCCGGATTTACTCAACCTCCAAAGGATAGAACCGAAATGATGTTTGAGCAATTGCTTGGAAGGTTGAGTGGTCTTGAGAGCACGGTGACTTCAATTTCTAAAGCTCAAAAGGTCTTGGAAGCACAAGTGTTCCAAAAGGCGGGTGAAGCACATAGAGATACGGGGAAGCTTCCCGGAAGAACCGAAGATAACCCAAGAGGCCAAGTGTTGGCTATTACAACAAGGAGTGGGTTGAGTATGAAGGATCCTTTGCCCAAGGAGAATGCTAAAGGGAAGCAAGTGGTGAATGAAGAAGAGCCATTGCAAGAAGATGGAGGCAAGAGCAAGGATGTTAAGCCAACATATGTGGCACCGCCTCCATACAAGCCACCACTACCGTTCCCACAATCACGAGCAAGAGCTCGCTTGGACAATCACTTTGGTAAATTCCTTGAACTTATGTCTAAATTGCATACACGGTTGTCACATCTTCTCTACGACCGTATAACTCCTTGGAGTGAGGCATGATTTTGGTTGTGAAATCCACAGCCGTGGAATACAGGGTATAACCGTGGATTCTCACGTTTTCTGCCTCATCGTGAAGTTTCTCAAACTCCACTTCACCTATTTCTTCTTGTGCTTCTAAGGCTTCAATTGCCTCATTGCACTCTTCTTCTTCCCCTACATTGGTTAGACTCATAGTGATAACCTTTTGTAAAGGATCGTTAAAGAGAATCGCACTTACCTCCTCCCTAGATAAACCTTCTTCATCTTGGATATCGAAAATATCCTCATCAAAGATTGGCTCCTTCACTAGAGTTGAAAGAACGAACTCTACTTTCTCCTCTCCTATGTCAAAAGCGAGTCTACCACTCTTGCAATCGACTATGCAGCCGGAAGTTGCAAGAAACGGTCTTCCGAGTATGATCGGGACCGGACTATCTGCAGGAATGTCAAGCACGACAAAATCAATGGGAACAAAGAATTTACCTAGCTTGACCGGGACGTCTTCTACAATACCGACGGGGCGAGTGATGGATCGATCCGCCATGTACAACGTCATCTTCACCGGTTTAGGGTCGCCTAAACCGATCTTCCTACACAATGCAAGTGGTATGATGCTCACACTTGCTCCTAAGTCACATAACGCATCGTATGTGACATCTCCAACTCCTATGGGAATACAAAATGACCCCGAATCCTTTAGCTTTGGGGGCATTTTCTCCTTCATGGTTTTGATGAGATCCGAAGAATCCGAACTCATCTTAACCTCTCCGAAGTCTTCTAGCTTCCTCTTGTTAGAGAGGAGCTCCTTCAAGAACTTGCCATAAGCCGGCATACCTACAATAGCATCAATAAATGGTATATTAATATGCAGCTTGCTCATGAGTTCTATGAACTTACCAAATTGTTTATCTAGGCGCGCTCTCGCTCTAGATTGAGGGAATGGTAGGGGAGGTTTATAAGCCGAAGGAGGAACGTAGACATCTTCCTTTTCCTTCCCCCTCTCTTTCTCCTTGTCCTTCTCTACGGAGACTTCAACGAACTTGGGCTGCGGATCGGTGGTAGTCACCCCGCTCCTAGTTGTGATTGCCATAACCCTTCCCTTAGGGTTGTCCTCCGTCTTTTCTGGAAGTTTCCCTTGATTCCTAGGAACTTCCTCCGCATGGTTGAACATTTGGTTTTCCAAGACTTTTTGAGCTTTGTCAACCTTGGAAATTTGATCATCAACCTTAAGTTCAACCACTTGATAGCCCAAAAACGCTTCTCTCCCGCTTCTTTCATGCTGAAGTTCAACCACTTGATAGCCCAAAACGCTTTGTGCTCCAACTCTACCGGCAAGTGACAAGACTTCCCATACACAAGGTTGTATGGTGTGGTTTCTATGGGAGTCTTGTATGCAGTCCGGTATGCCCATAATGCATCGTCAAGCTTCAAGGACCAATCCTTCCTAGTCCTTGAAACTGTCTTCTCTAGAATTCCTTTGATCTCCCTATTTGAGATCTCAACTTGTCCACTCGTTTGTGGATGGTAAGGGGTAGCTATCTTGTGGGTAACCCCACAGTTAGCTAGAAGAGCTTCAAAGCGCCGGGCAATGAAGTGAGAACCTCCATCACTAATGATCGTCCTTGGCGTCCCGAATCGCGGGAAAATGGTCTTGTTGAAGAACTTAACCACCACCATGGCATCATTGGTGGGAGAGGCAATTGCTTCCACCTATCTAGAAACATAATCCACCGCCAATAGTATGTATTGGTTTCCACAAGAGGATGGGAATGGTCCCATGAAATCGACTCCCCAAAGGTCGAAAATTTCCACCTCTTGGATGTTGTTGAGGGGCATCTCATTCCTCTTAGAGATATTGCCTGTTCTTTGACAAGCATCGCAGCAAGAAACAAAGGATTGCACATCTCTAAACAAAGTAGGCCAAAAGAATCCAGATTGCAATACCTTTGCGCTAGTCTTGTTCGAACTAGCGTGTCCTCCACAAGGTAGTGAATGATAATGACGGATGACACTTTGCATCTCATCTTCCGGCACACATCGCCGAATGATGCCATCCGGACCTCTCTTGAAGAGAAGAGGCTCGTTCCAATAGTATTCCCGGACGTCCTTAAAGAACTTCTTCCTTTGTGCGTAGGATAATCCGGGCGGTATCTCCTGACAAACCAAATAGTTAACAAAATCAGCAAACCATGGTTCGTTACCTTTGGAGATCACATCGATGCACTCCTCAATAAGATGTAGGTGTTCGTCTAGGAAGGAGTCGTCGATGGGTAAATGGTCGTCCTCTAGATGTGTTATGCGACTCAAATGATCCGCAACAGAATTTTCTGAACCTTTCTTGTCGCGGATCTCAAGATCGAATTCTTGTAGGAGAAGAATCCATCTAATTAACCTTTGCTTCGCATCTTTCTTCGCAAGGAGGTACCGGATCGCAGCATGATCCGTGTAGACAATCACCTTTGCACCTACAAGATAAGAGCGAAACTTGTCAATAGCATAGACAATGGCTAGAAACTCTTTTTCGGTAGTGGCATAGTTGAGCTGCGCTTCATCTAGCGCCTTGCTAGCATAGTATATGGCATGGGTTGCCCCTTCCTTTCGTTGTCCAAGAACAGCTCCAATAGCTACGTCACTAGCATCGCACATAATCTCAAAGGGAAGAGTCCAATCCGGAGGTTGGATAATAGGTGCTGAAATTAGAGCTTGCCGAATGGTGTTAAACGCATCCAAACATTCCTGCGAAAACTCAAAAACCGCATCTTTCATCAATAGATTAGTGAGAGGTTTTGATATCTTAGAAAAGTCCTTAATGAAACGTCTATAAAATCCAGCATGTCCTAGGAAACTTCTTATCCCTTTCACCGAAATTGGGGGAGGAAGCTTCTCTATGGTCTCTATCTTAGCTTTGTCTACTTCTATCCCTCTACTAGAGACTAAATGGCCTAATACAATTCCTTCCTTAACCATGAATTGACACTTCTCCCAATTAAGAACTAGGTTAGTGTCTTCACACCTTTGCAAAACAAGAGAAAGGTTAGAAAGGCAATCGTTAAAAGAGGAACCGTATACGGAGAAGTCGTCCATGAAGACTTCCATGATTTCCTCTACGTATTCGGAGAAGATGGCCATCATGCACCGTTGAAAGGTGGCTGGGGCGTTGCAAAGCCCGAACAGCATTCTCCTATAAGCAAACGTACCCCATGGGCACGTGAATATGGTCTTCTCTTGATCATCTGGGTTTATCGGAATCTGAAAGAAACCACTATAACCGTCAAGGTAGCAAAAATGTGAATGTTGTGCTAACCTTTCAAGCATTTGATCAATGAATGGCAGTGGAAAATGATCCTTCCGCGTTGCATTGTTGAGCTTGCGGTAGTCTATGCACATCCGTCATCCAGTTACGGTTCGGGTAGGAATGAGTTCGTTTTTTTTGTTGGTGATGACCGTCATTCCTCCCTTCTTCGGAACTACTTGAACCGGACTCACCCACTTACTATCGGAGATAGGGTAGATGATACCTGCATCAAGAAGCTTAAGAATTTCCTTCTTGACAACCTCCTTCATGGTCGGATTCAACCGCCTTTGAGGTTGTCTTGAAGTTCTAAAATCTTCCACCATTAATATTTTATGCATGCATAGGGAGGGTTTAATTCCTACTAAGTCCTCAATAGTATAGCCTATAGCTTTCCTATGTTTCCTAAGGACAATCATGAGCTGATTATGTTCATCTATGCTTAGATTGGAACTAACAATAACTGGAAAGGTAGAATTAGATCCTAGAAAAGCGTACCTTAGATGAGTAGGAAGTGGTTTGAGTTCCATTGCTTTCGGAGCTTCCAGTGATCCTTGAGAAGCGTCCGATGTTTCCTTAGAAGTTTCTAAGGGTGATGAGTGTGTGGGAGAAGAATCAGAAGAAGTTGAAGAAGTGTCTCGATCACTCCTTTCCACGCCCAAAATTACGGGTTCCTCATGGCCTCCACGGCCGTGGTTTAGGGCGTGGAAGGGAAATACGGTTGTCACATCTTCTCTACGACCGTATAACTCCCTGGAGTGAGGCATGATTTTGGTTGTGAAATCCACGGCCGTGGAATACAGGGTATAACCGTGGATTCTCACGTTTTCTGCCTCATCGTGAAGTTTCTCAAACTCCACTTCACCTATTTCTTCTTGTGCTTCTAAGGCTTCAATTGACTCATTGCACTCTTCTTCTTCCCCTACATTGGTTAGACTCATAGTGATAACCTTTTGTAAAGGATCGTTAAAGAGAATCGCACTTACCTCCTCCCTAGATAAACCTTCTTCATCTTGGATATCGAAAATATCCTCATCAAAGATTGGCTCCTTCACTAGAGTAGAAAGAACGAACTCTACTTTCTCCTCTCCTATGTCAAAAGCGAGTCGACCACTCTTGCAATCGACTATGCAGCCGGAAGTTGCAAGAAACGGTCTTCCGAGTATGATCGGGACCGGACTATCTGCAGGAATGTCAAGCACGACAAAATCAATGGGAACAAAGAATTTACCTAGCTTGACCGGGACGTCTTCTACAATACCGACGGGGCGAGTGATGGATCGATCCGCCATGTACAACGTCATCTTCACCGGTTTAGGGTCGCCTAAACCGATCTTCCTACACAATGCAAGTGGTATGATGCTCACACTTGCTCATAAGTCACATAACGCATCGTATGTGACATCTCCCACTCCTATGGGAATGCAAAATGACCCCGAATCCTTTAGCTTTGGGGGCATTTTCTCCTTCATGGTTTTGATGAGATCCGAAGAATCCGAACTCATCTTAACCTCTCCGAAGTCTTCTAGCTTCCTCTTGTTAGAGAGGAGCTCCTTCAAGAACTTGCCATAAGCCGGCATACCTACAATAGCATCAATAAATGGTATATTAATATGCAGCTTGCTCATGAGTTCTATGAACTTACCAAATTGTTTATCTAGGCGCGCTCTCGCTCTAGATTGAGGGAATGGTAGGGGAGGTTTATAAGCCGAAGGAGGAACGTAGACATCTTCCTTTTCCTTCCCCCTCTCTTTCTCCTTGTCCTTCTCTACGGAGACTTCAACGAACTTGGGCTGCGGATCGGTGGTAGTCACCCCGCTCCTAGTTGTGATTGCCATAACCCTTCCCTTAGGGTTGTCCTCCGTCTTTTCTGGAAGTTTCCCTTGATTCCTATGAACTTCCTCCGCATGGTTGAACATTTGGTTTTCCAAGACTTTTTGAGCTTTGTCAACCTTAGAAATTTGATCATCAACCTTAATGAAGCGGTTCTCCAACCCTTGAAGCTTTCCCAAAATCGTTTCCAACATGGGATCGGGCTTCTCCTTCCCCGAATTGTTTCCTCCATTAGATGATTGCCCCTGGCTTTTCAAAGGAGTAGAGGAAGAGGAAGGTGGAGTTAGTGAATTAGAGTTGGAAGGATAAGAGTTACCGGAATTTTGTTGATTGGAGCGCCAATTGTTGTTGTTTGAACCCCTATTGTTGTTCCAATTGTTGTTCCGGTTGTTGTTGTTTCCATTCCAATTGTTATTCCGGTTGTTATTCCGGTTATTGTTGTCGCCGCCATTGTTGTTGCCCAAATAACCAACATCCTTCCCTTGTTACTTTGGGAAGTTGGTCTTGATAGCCTCCTTCAACTCTTTGATCTCATTGTTGAGGGAGAAAATCTGATTTTGAGCTTCATGTGTGAGCTTTGCTCCTTGCTCCACACGATTTCCCTCCACTTTCCGGTGGGAATACTTCTCTATGACCCTTGCCTGCTTCTCAATGAAGTCCCAAGCGTCATCTTCTCTCATGTCCATGAATGTTCCACATGAGAGGGATTGGAGGTTGAATTGCGTTCCCGCATCTAACCCCTTGTAGTAAATCTCCAGCAAGGCAAGTTTGGATATGCCATGATGAGGGCAATCCAAGAGCAAATCCTGAAATCTTTCCCAAGATTGAAACAAACTTTCGTTAGATGTCATGGAAAAAGCATTAATCTTACCTCTAAGTTCCGCCGTTTTAGATGGCGGAAAGAATTTAGTGAGGAACTCCGCGGAAAGGTCTTCCCACGTGTCTAGTTTCCCACTAGGAAGAGCTTGATACCAAGACAACGCTTTCCCCTTCAAGGAGAAGAAGAAAGGCTTGAGCTTATAGCTGTTGGTAGTAGCGCTCTTTGGTCTCATTGTCTCCATCATACACTCAAAGTTCTGCAAGTGTTGGTGTGGAGATTCAGCACTTGTCCCGCCAAATTGGTTTTGGCGAACAAGAGTAATGACTTGAGGGTTGAAGCTAAACCCTTGCATATCATCAGCATCAAAGTTCACGCCCAAACGGCGTGGTTGTTGTGTTGGATCCATCCGCTGGCCAAGAGTTCTTGGCTCTTCATCTACACGTTCGATCCTCGCATTCCTAGGTGGAACACGACGATTGGCAGCTCCCCGTGGATGGAAAGGATTCACATTGATTGTAGGATCAATCTCCTCTAATGGTGGCATGGAAGAATCACTATCATCAGCGGATGAGTGACCTTTTCTTCTAGACCTTGATGCTTTCCTTGAGGATTTCTTGCTTCCCTTATTCTTAAGGTCGCTTAGCTCTACCCTCATCTGGAAGATCATGTCTTGTAGATTGTTAACTTGAGATTGATGATGATCCATTTCGTCTTGGCGGAGGGTCTCATTCCATTGGAGTTGAGCTTCCTTCTCCGCCAACTCCGCTTGAAAATCACGTTCGTGTCCTTCAGCCATTTTCTTTTCCTTGCGCTTTTGCCTTAAAGTTTTCTCTAGCTCTTGATCAAGAGGTAAGAGATCTTCGGTGTTCCTAGACCTGCGCATGCACTCAAAGTAATATCAAATAACGAGAGCAAGCTCCCAAGCTCGACAACCGGCTACCGAATTCGGCCGAAACCAAATCCCCGGCAACGGCGCCAAAAACTTGTTCGCCCCTAAAGGTGTGTGCAAATAAGCTTTAAATTTATAAAACTAGAATCAAGCAAGCGAACCCGCAGTGTACGGATCGGCGTAGATTAGGAAGTATTCCAGAGTATCGAACACAGGGATTTGGGTGGGAACAAATTCAATTGCAGATTATCAAGCGAGTAAATATGAGAACTTTGCAAATTATTGGGAAAACAACAATCCTAAAGATCCAAGTATCCAGCTGTGGCAATCGATTCAAGATATACTAATGATGTAAAGACAGAGTTGAGATATACAAAGGTATACTAATGTAAGGTAATCGTACGGTGAAGTTCCAAAAACCTTATATGACTCAACTACAAGACACTCTCTATACAGGTTGTTGAGGCTTCAATATAGAAAGGTTCTAAAGGCAAGAATTAATGTCAAATACCCAAACTTACAATCCAAGGATCAAGACTAACTTAACCGATTACGGTTGTGATACTCACAATCGAGGTAGAGGTTGTTGAGGCTTCACTACCACCTAGGAAAGGCAAGCCTAAACTAAGTTAAAGCAAATCTTTAACTTTGGATTAAAGTAAAAGCAGGTTCGTAAACTTAAGGGAAATTACGGGTGGATCTTGAGACTCCACGGCCGTGGAACTCAAGATCAAACCGTGATTTAGGGTTCGTCGACAATTCTCTCAAACTCTCAGGGTCTAATCTGTTTACGATCGATCTATCATCATCTAAGCCACAACTATCAACCCTTCACCTTAGAATTGTTAAGGGTTTTTAGCCAATAACAGTCATATTGATATCAAATTCAAATATTAAAAGATTGAAAGATGAAAACTTCCGAAAACTTTCAATAAACTTCAAACCAATTTCAAAGTCACAATCAATAACGAGTATTATCAATAGATTCAGAATAAACCAAACAAACATAATCTTAGGAAAGAAGGAAGAACGGGATGTCAATCCGTCTTCTAAATCAAACCTAAACAAGAAGAGAAATCTTCTTGTAACAATCTTCCAAAAGCTTCGATCTTCCGCCAATCCGAAAATCTCAACAGCAATCTCCACCAAAGGTGCGAGATTAGGGCAAAATCCCAACACGAACTTCGATCTCCAATGAGATGCAAGATGCGTCCCAACGAGGGTTGTGCCGCTAAGCAAAGACGTAAGCGAGGGTAAGCGAGATGACGGAATCTTGCTTCGTCCGTCTTTTTATAGGGCAAGATAAGATATCAGCCCGGCCCAATCTTCAAAAGATCGTGGCTTCGAAATGTGGCGAAAAAGATCGCCAAGATCACGGTCGTGGAAGGTTCCACGACCATAATTTAGAGCGTGGAAAGTGTCACGGTTTGAACCATGGTTTCCACGACCGTAATAGTTACTGGAATGCTTCACGCCTCTCTTTGCAAGGTTCCACGGCCGTGGAACTAAACGTGGTTTGTAGTACGGCCGTATTTTAGAGCGTGGTTTAGGGCAAGAACGTGATTCTTCCCTAGACTCGTGCATTCCTCAAGTTGAATTCCAATTTGCTCCTAAGAATGCCCTTAATCCATGGACATACTCAATCAACTCTTCTTTGCTCGATTTCGTTCGGGAATGACTTTCAATCACCTATAATCAACATAAAGCTAGTGTAGACATCCATATCGACAATATAGGTAAACTAGCTCACAAATGCAACAATGCTAAATCAAAGACTATCAATATGAATCAAATACACTTAGAAAACGTGCCTAAAATATCACAGTATTTCATGCTAACAAATAATCCCATACTTAACACTTGCTTGTCCCTAAGCAAGGTCTTTCAAAAAGCTTTAAACAAAAGTTAGCATGAAATATGTGTACCTTCTCAAAGCAATACTTCTTTTGGAGGAATGTGCCTTCTAAAGAATAGATCATTCTCAAACCTTGCTTCAATTGTTTATAAGACTTTCATACACTTATCCAAAGAGTAAAAAGCAAAGAAAACTCATGAATCAATTAAACTTCTAAACAAGCATCATAACCTTCAAACATTATCAAAATCAATCATAAGAAACTTCAATTTAGATCACCAAGTCATATAACATTCTTTTGATCTTAAGGACTTTCAAAGAAGAGGTCTAGAATGTGGAAAGGGAAGGAAACTTTAAGGAATGTGGTGCATAAATCCGGGAAAGTGGACAACTACCCTTCTTCTTCTTTTGCGGTTTCCGTAATACTTCAGCTTAGAGCTTCGCTCTTCTTCCTTTCATTTTTCGACTTTACTTTTGGAGTTATGGATAGAGGTGCACAAAAACCGAAGCCTAGGAGATTGGCGTTTCTCAATTTTTATGAGATGCCTCAAACCCTTAGCGCACATACCATAATCCGCTAGGAATATCGCTCAATCCGACTTTGGCAAGACACAAACACCCGGCTATGTGAATGGTGCCGAGTTACTCATCATCATGATTGACTTCCCCAAACCTAGAAATCCTTTCTATTCTTTTGATCGCAAATAATTGCTCTCATGGCCCTCCCACATCAAACATGCCTTTTTCATTCACTTCTCCAAATTCCCGGATAGGTAAAGAAGGTCAATATTTCAATGAGGAGCTAAAATGATCAAAGAAAGAAGAAAGAAAAATCGAATTGCCTTAATCATCTCAACAAGAAGTATAAGAACTTATAGTGTGATTTCAACTTCAATTTCTCAACATGATTTAGACAATATTCATCACATTATAAAACTTGCAAAAGAGGTAAAATTCATTCATTCAAATTCTTTTCAATTCACTATTCTTTTAAGCATGCAATTGTCATCAAACTCAATTCACAAGTAGTGATTATCATAGAAATCATCTCAATTCATTAGAAGCACAAAATTTTCAAAATTTGTCAATTTTATGGGTTTTTGAAGTTCTTTTTCATGCAATGCGATAATGAAACATGCAACAATATAATGAACATGCAAATAGTCTCGAATAGAAGCAAGCATAGCGAGTAAGAGTTATTACAAACTTTTAGTACATCCCACCCCATACTTAGGACGAACATTGTCCCTAATGTTCAAAAGAAAGAAAGAAAAGAAGAAAAGAAAAAGAAACTCACAAGGTGGTGGCGGAATGTCTAAAGCGAACGGTCAATCATCAAATCTCCTCACTGCGGCGCTGGTGGAGGCGGGAATGGAGAGAAGCTAGGATCATAGAACCGCCCAAACTGCTGGCGGTAGACATCCCTCATCATGTGGTTGAGGTCGTCTAGGCGTCCGTCTCTAGCATCGGCTCGGATCTCCAATGCTCCTACTCTCTCTGAAAGTCCGGTAGCCCAATCCGGCATCTGCTCGTACCATCCCGGGGCGTGGCTATACCATGCTGGAGCGTCGGATGGTGCTGGTGGTGGTGCTGGTGCTGCTGTCTGCTCTGTAGACCAAGGAGGGGGAACGCCATACCATGTAGGAGGTGTGGTCATCCACGTAGGCCTCTCACTCACGCTAGCGCGGCAAGAAGACGAGCCTGAAGCTCGAGCTGGACGTGGTGAACGTCTAGGTGCATCGGGGGCCGCCTCCGGCTGATCCGGAAACGTGCCAAACTCCTCCTCAGCTCCTCCTCCACTCTCAAACTGATCTCCCATCTCCTCCTCAACAACTGGCGGTGAGACATATGGGGGAGCTGCTATCCTGTTCGCATGCATGGCAGCGAACGTCTCCTTCCAATTATGGTGTCCCGCCATAATGGAGTACTCCGGTAGCCACTCTATACCTCTACCCGTCCTGCTCTCCCATGGCATACCCGCATAAGGCGGACCTCTATGTGTGGGGAAAATGAGACCCCTAACCATGAAAGCATGTAGCCCAAAAGGTACGGCCGGTATACGGGTGCAAGCAGAGAAATCAACACCAAAGCTCCTAGCAATGTGGGTAACTATCCCACCATATCCTATGTTGCCCTTCTTCTTATTCTTGAGCTTGCTCATAGTAGCAGCCAAGAGAGTAGCACAATCAGCACGGCGTCCATAAAGCATGGAGTAAAGCAAGAACAACTCATCCGTCTTGATCTTTTGGGGCGTCTCCGTCCTAGGAAAGAGACACTCCGAAAGAACACAGTGAGCTATCTTCAAGGCTAGGTGATACATCAACCTAGCCTTGGTGTCAGCGGGCTGCCAGCGGTCCTCGCTAGCGTAAATCATCGCCACCTCCTCCCAAAAGTCCTTGGCGTAAACGCCACTAGGAAATCGACCGTTAAAGGTCTCCTGAAACCCAAAAATGGTCCCAAACTCACGGATGCTCAAATGGTAGTCTCTCTCCATGAGACAGAAAGAGACGGTCCTGTCGACATGACTGTGCTCAAAGGATGTCACAACCTCCCGTGTAATCTCCTCATAGGTGTCTTCTCGGATAGCCGAGAAGACAATAAGTCCGGCTCTATCCAAGAGCCAAGTGAGGTCATCAACTATGTTGAGAGGAGCTAGATCCTCCAACAACAAGTACCTAGGGCCAATCACTGGCCTCTCCTTGATCCTCTCGAGTGCATCGAGATGATCGTCGTGTATGGTCGGGACTCTAGGGTGAGGGGTGAGGATGGAGGTGAAGGTGAGGATGGAGGTGAAGGGGAAGAGGGTGGTGGTGCCCTAGAGGATGAGGAGGAGGAGGGATTACCCTTCCTCTTCTTATTCTGATCATTCTTCTTCTCTTTTATCCTCCCTGAAACTCTTCTCACAAAATCCATTCTGCTCAAAATTACGGTCTGTTCTTGTGAAAACCACGGCCGTAATTCCCCCAGAGACCGTGATTCGTCTCAGAAAATCACAAATCTCAGCAAATCAGCAATCAATCTCAACAATAGGCAGTCCTAGTCTAATTCCTTCCAATCTTAATCAGTTCTTCCTAAAAATCTCTAACAAAAATGAACCAAATTGCCAAGAATCAGAAAGAGAGAAAAAACCTAGTTTTCGGATTGAAAAATCCGAATTGTGCATTCGTTGGTAAATTTCCGCTCGATTCGTCGCTTGGATCTTGTTTGTGGTTGAATTTGCTTCAGTTTAGGAAGAAGAATCATTGAAAACGATTAGGAAACGAGTGATTGAGAGAGGGTCGTGGATTTTCGGCAATTAGGTCGTGGAAAGAGGGGTTTTGGGATGAATTTTGTGAAGAATGTGGCTTATATAGTCGCAGGCAAAATTTTGAAAATCACGGTCGGTCGGGGTGTTCCACGGCCGTGGAAGTGTACGGAACCGTGGTTTTTGTGATTTTTCAAAGGCTTTTGGGAATTACGGGTACTGTAGTTGTCACGACCGTGGTTTACGCCGTGGAACCCTCTGCAAAGCTCTAAAGTCCAAATTTCGTCACTTTTCTTCGACATTATCCTTCCCTTTCCTTTTTCCATCGTTCCTACATCCAAAAACACGAACATACCGGAAGGAATCGAGGCAAAAACAAAACAAAAACGTCTATACTAAGTTAATCTATGAATCGAAAACAGAAACAAAAATGCAGTACCTTGGGTTGCCTCCCAAGAAGCGCTTTGTTTAAGGTCCGTAGCTAGACCAATCTCGCACCTATTCGAGTGCGGTAGGCGCGAACTCCTCAGCTTGGAGTTCCGGCGTATACTTCTTGAGTCATTGGCCGTTCACCTTAAAAGTTCCGCTCGCTTCACCCCATACTTCAACTGCACCATGGGGGAAAATACGCTTAATTAGAAAAAGTCCGGTCCAACGAGATTTAAGCTTACCTGGAAAGAGACGAAGCCTTGAATTGAGGAGGAGAACTTGATCTCCTTCTTTGAAGTCCTTTGGAATGATATGCTTATCATGCCAACGCTTTGCTCTCTCCTTATAGATCTTAGCGTTTTCATAAGCGTTCAAGCGGAGTTCATCCAGCTCATTGATGTCTAGGAGACGCTTCTCTCCCGCTTCTTTCATGCTGAAGTTCAACCACTTGATAGCCCAAAACGCTTTGTGCTCCAACTCTACCGGCAAGTGACAAGACTTCCCATACACAAGGTTGTATGGTGTGGTTCCTATGGGAGTCTTGTATGCAGTCCGGTATGCCCATAATGCATCGTCAAGCTTCAAGGACCAATCCTTCCTAGTCCTTGAAACTGTCTTCTCTAGAATTCCTTTGATCTCCCTATTTGAGATCTCAACTTGTCCACTCGTTTGTGGATGGTTAGGGGTAGCGATCTTGTGGGTAACCCCACACTTAGCTAGAAGAGCTTCAAAGCGCCGGGCAATGAAGTGAGAACCTCCATCACTAATGATCGTCCTTGGCGTCCCGAATCGCGGGAAAATGGTCTTGTTGAAGAACTTAACCACCACCATGGCATCATTGGTGGGAGAGGCAATTGCTTCCACCTATCTAGAAACATAATCCACCGCCAATAGTATGTATTGGTTTCCACAAGAGGATGGGAATGGTCCCATGAAATCGACTCCCCAAAGGTCGAAAATTTCCACCTCTTGGATGTTGTTGAGGGGCATCTCATTCCTCTTAGAGATATTGCCTGTTCTTTGACAAGCATCGCAGCAAGAAACAAAGGATTGCACATCTCTAAACAAAGTAGGCTAAAAGAATCCAGATTGCAATACCTTTGCGCTAGTCTTGTTCGAACTAGCGTGTCCTCCACAAGGTAGTGAATGACAATGACGGATGACACTTTGCATCTCATCTTCCGGCACACATCGCCGAATGATGCCATCCGGACCTCTCTTGAAGAGGAGAGGCTCGTTCCAATAGTATTCCCGGACGTCCTTAAAGAACTTCTTCCTTTGTGCGTAGAATAATCCGGGCGGTATCTCTTGACAAACCAAATAGTTAACAAAATCAGCAAACCATGGTTCGTTACCTTTGGAGATCACATCGATGCACTCCTCAATAAGATGTAGGTGTTCGTCTAGGAAGGAGTCGTCGATGGGTAAATGGTCGTCCTCTAGATGTGTTAGGCGACTCAAATGATCCGCAACAGAATTTTCTGAACCTTTCTTGTCGTGGATCTCAAGATCGAATTCTTGTAGGAGAAGAATCCATCTAATTAACCTTTGCTTCGCATCTTTATTCGCAAGGAGGTACCGGATCGCAGCATGATCCGTGTAGACAATCACCTTTGCACCTACAAGATAAGAGCGAAACTTGTCAATAGCATAGACAATGGCTAGAAACTCTTTTTCGTTAGTGGCATAGTTGAGTTACGCTTCATCTAGCGTCTTGCTAGCATAGTATATGGCATGGGTTGCCCCTTCCTTTCGTTGTCCAAGAACAGCTCCAATAGCAACGTCACTAGCATCGCACATAATCTCAAAGGGAAGAGTCCAATCCGGAGGTTGGATAATAGGTGCTGAAATTAGAGCTTGCGGAATGGTGTTAAACGCATCCAAACATTCCTGCGAAAACTCAAAAACCGCATCTTTCATCAATAGATTAGTGAGAGGTTTTGATATCTTAGAAAAGTCCTTAATGAAACGTCTATAAAATCCAGCATGTCCTAGGAAACTTCTTATCCCTTTCACCGAAATTGGGGGAGGAAGCTTCTCTATGGTCTCTATCTTAGCTTTGTCTACTTCTATCCCTCTACTAGAGACTAAATGGCCTAATACAATTCCTTCCTTAACCATGAATTGACACTTCTCCTAATTAAGAACTAGGTTAGTGTCTTCACACCTTTGCAAAACAAGAGAAAGGTTAGAAAGGCAATCGTTAAAAGAGGAACCGTATACGGAGAAGTCGTCCATGAAGACTTCCATGATTTCCTCTACGTATTCGGAGAAGATGGCCATCATGCACCGTTGAAAGGTGGCTGAAGCGTTGCAAAGCCCGAACGGCATTCTCCTATAAGCAAACGTACCCCATGGGCACGTGAATGTGGTCTTCTCTTGATCATCCGGGTTTATCGGAATCTGAAAGAAACCACTATAACCGTCAAGGTAGCAAAAATGTGAATGTTGTGCTAACCTTTCAAGCATTTGATCAATGAATGGCAATGGAAAATGATCCTTCCGCGTTGCATTGTTGAGCTTGCGGTAGTCTATGCACATCCGCCATCCAGTTACGGTTCGGGTAGGAATGAGTTCGTTGTTTTTGTTGGTGATGACCGTCATTCCTCCCTTCTTCGGAACTACTTGAACCGGACTCACCCACTTACTATCGGAGATAGGGTAGATGATACCTGCATCAAGAAGCTTAAGAATTTCCTTCTTGACAACCTCCTTCATGGTCGGATTCAACCGCCTTTGAGGTTGTCTTGAAGTTCTAAAATCTTCCACCATTAATATTTTATGCATGTATAGGGAGGGTTTAATTCCTACTAAGTCCTCAATAGTATAGCCTATAGCTTTCCTATGTTTCCTAAGGACAATCATGAGCTGATTATGTTCATCTATGCTTAGATTGGAACTAACAATAACTGGAAAGGTAGAATTAGATACTAGAAAAGCGTACCTTAGATGAGTAGGAAGTGGTTTGAGTTCCATTGCTTTCGGAGCTTCCAGTGATCCTTGAGAAGCGTCCGATGTCTCCTTAAAAGTTTCTAAGGGTGATGAGTGTGTGGGAGAAGAATCAGAAGAAGTTGAAGAAGTGTCTCGATCACTCCTTTCCACGCCCAAAATTACGGGTTCCTCATGGCCTCCACGGCTGTGGTTTAGGGCGTGGAAGGGAAATACGGTTGTCACATCTTCTCTACGACCGTATAACTCCCTGGAGTGAGGCATGATTTTGGTTGTGAAATCCACGGCCGTGGAATACAGGGTATAACCGTGGATTCTCACGTTTTCTGCCTCATCGTGAAGTTTCTCAAACTCCACTTCACCTATTTCTTCTTGTGCTTCTAAGGCTTCAATTGACTCATTGCACTCTTCTTCTTCCCCTACATTGGTTAGACTCATAGTGATAACCTTTTGTAAAGGATCGTTAAAGAGAATCGCACTTACCTCCTCCCTAGATAAACCTTCTTCATCTTGGATATCGAAAATATCCTCATCAAAGATTGGCTCCTTCACTAGAGTAGAAAGAACGAACTCTACTTTCTCCTCTCCTATGTCAAAAGCGAGTCTACCACTCTTGCAATCGACTATGCAGCCGGAAGTTGCAAGAAACGGTCTTCCGAGTATGATCGGGACCGGACTATCTGCAGGAATGTCAAGCACGACAAAATCAATGGGAACAAAGAATTTACCTAGCTTGACCGGGACGTCTTCTACAATACCGACGGGGCGAGTGATGGATCGATCCGCCATGTACAACGTCATCTTCACCGGTTTAGGGTCGCCTAAACCGATCTTCCTACACAATGCAAGTGGTATGATGCTCACACTTGCTCCTAAGTCACATAACGCATCGTATGTGACATCTCCCACTCCTATGGGAATGCAAAATGACCCCGAATCCTTTAGCTTTGGAGGCATTTTCTTCTTCATGGTTTTGATGAGATCCGAAGAATCCGAACTCATCTTAACCTCTCCGAAGTCTTCTAGTTTCCTCTTGTTAGAGAGGAGCTCCTTCAAGAACTTGCCATAAGCCGGCATACCTACAATAGCATCAATAAATGGTATATTAATATGCAGCTTGCTCATGAGTTCTATGAACTTACCAAATTGTTTATCTAGGCGCGCTCTCGCTCTAGATTGAGGGAATGGTAGGGGAGGTTTATAAGCCGAAGGAGGAACGTAGACATCTTCCTTTTCCTTCCCCCTCTCTTTCTCCTTGTCCTTCTCTACGGAGACTTCAACGAACTTGGGCTGCGGATCGGTGGTAGTCACCCCGCTCCTAGTTGTGATTGCCATAACCCTTCCCTTAGGGTTGTCCTCCGTCTTTTCTGGAAGTTTCCCTTGATTCCTTGGAACTTCCTCCGCATGGTTGAACATTTGGTTTTCCAAGACTTTTTGAGCTTTGTCAACCTTAGAAATTTGATCATCAACCTTAATGAAGCGGTTCTCCAACCCTTGAAGCTTTCCCAAAATCGTTTCCAACATGGGATCGGGCTTCTCCTTCCCCGAATTGTTTCCTCCATTAGATGATTGCCCCTGGCTTTTCAAAGGAGTAGAGGAAGAGGAAGGTGGAGTTAGTGAATTAGAGTTGGAAGGATAAGAGTTACCGGAATTTTGTTGATTGGAGCACCAATTGTTGTTGTTTGAACCCCTATTGTTGTTCCAATTGTTGTTCCGGTTGTTGTTGTTTCCATTCCAATTGTTATTCCGGTTGTTATTCCGGTTATTGTTGTCGCCGCCATTGTTGTTTCCCAAATAACCAACATCCTTCCCTTGTTGTTTTGGGAAGTTGGTCTTGATAGCCTCCTTCAACTCTTTGATCTCATTGTTGAGGGAGAAAATCTAATTTTGAGCTTCATGTGTGAGCTTTGCTCCTTGCTCCACACGATTTCCCTCCACTTTCCGGTGGGAATACTTCTCTATGACCCTTGCCTGCTTCTCAATGAAGTCCCAAGCGTCATCTTCTCTCATGTCCATGAATGTTCCACATGAGAGGGATTGGAGGTTGAATTGCGTTCCCGCATCTAACCCCTTGTAGTAAATCTCCAGCAAGGCAAGTTTGGATATGCCATGATGAGGGCAATCCAAGAGCAAATCCTGAAATCTTTCCCAAGATTGAAACAAACTTTCGTTAGATCTCATGGAAAAAGCATTAATCTTACCTCTAAGTTCCGCCGTTTTAGATGGCGGAAAGAATTTAGTGAGGAACTCCGCGGAAAGGTCTTCCCACGTGTCTAGTTTCCCACTATGAAGAGCTTGATACCAAGACAACGCTTTCCCCTTCAAGGAGAAGAAGAAAGGCTTGAGCTTATAGTTGTTGGTAGTAGCGCTCTTTGGTCTCATTGTCTCCATCATACACTCAAAGTTCTGCAAGTGTTGGTGTGGAGATTCAGCGCTTGTCCCGCCAAATTGGTTTTGGCGAACAAGAGTAATGACTTGAGGGTTGAAGCTAAACCCTTGCATATCATCAGCATCAAAGTTCACGCCCAAACGGCGTGGTTGTTGTGTTGGATCCATCCGCTGGCCAAGAGTTCTTGACTCTTCATCTAAACGTTCGATCCTCGCATTCCTAGGTGGAACACGACGATTGGCAGCTCCCCGTGGATGAAAAGAATTCACATTGATCGTAGGATCAATCTCCTCTAATGGTGGCATGGAAGAATCACTATCATCAGCGGATGAGTGACCTTTTCTTCTAGACCTTGATGCTTTCCTTGAGGATTTCTTGCTTCCCTTATTCTTAAGGTCGCTTAGCTCTACCCTCATCTGGAAGATCATGTCTTGTAGATTGTTAACTTGAGATTGATGACGATCCATTTCGTCTTGGCGGAGGGTCTCATTCCATTGGAGTTGAGCTTCCTTCTCCGCCAACTCCGCTTGAAAATCACGTTCGTGTCCTTCAACCATTTTCTTTTCCTTGCGCTTTTGCCTTAAAGTTTTCTCTAGCTCTTGATCAAGAGGTAAGAGATCTTCGGTGTTCCTAGACCTGCGCATGCACTCAAAATAATATCAAATAACGAGAGCAAGCTCCCAAGCTCGACAACCGGCTACCGAATTCGGCCGAAACCAAATCCCCGGCAACGGCGCCAAAAACTTGTTCGCCCCTAAAGGTGTGTGCAAATAAGCTTTAAATTTATAAAACTAGAATCAAGCAAGCGAACCCGCAGTGTACGGATCGGCGTAGATTAGCAAGTATTCCAGAGTATCGAACACAAGGATTTGGGTGGGAACAAATTCAATTGCAGATTATCAAGCGAGTAAATATGAGAACTTTGCAAATTATTGGGAAAACAACAATCCTAAAGATCCAAGTATCCAGTTGTGGCAATCGATTCAAGATATACTAATGATGTAAAGACAGAGTTGAGATATACAAAGGTATACTAATGTAAGGTAATCGTACGGTGAAGTTCCAAAAACCTTATATGACTCACCTACAAGACACTCTCTATACAGGTTGTTGAGGCTTCAATATAGAAAGGTTCTAAAGGCAAGAATTAATGTCAAATACCCAAACTTACAATCCAAGGATCAAGACTAACTTAACCGATTACGGTTGTGATACTCACAATCGAGGTAGAGGTTGTTGAGGCTTCACTACCACCTAGGAAAGGCAAGCCTAAACTAAGTTAAAGCAAATCTTTAACTTTGGATTAAAGTAAAAGCAGGTTCGTAAACTTAAGGGAAATTACGGGTGGATCTTGAGACTCCACGGCCGTGGAACTCAAGATCAAACCGTGATTTAGGGTTCGTCGACAATTCTCTCAAACTCTCAGGGTCTAATCTGTTTACAATCGATCTATCATCATCTAAGCCACAACTATCAACCCTTCACCTTAGAATTGGTAAGGGTTTTTAGCCAATAACAGTCATATTGATATCAAATTCAAATATTAAAAGATTGAAAGATGAAAACTTCCGAAAACTTTCAATAAACTTCAAACCAATTTCAAAGTCACAATCAATAACGAGTATTATCAATAGATTCAGAATAAACCAAACAAACACAATCTTAGGAAAGAAGGAAGAACGGGATGTCAATCCGTCTTCTAAATCAAACCTAAACAAGAAGAGAAATCTTCTTGTAACAATCTTCCAAAAGCTTCGATCTTCCGCCAATCCGGAAATCTCAACAGTAATCTCCCCCAAAGGTGCGAGATTAGGGCAAAATCCCAACACGAACTTCGATCTCCAATGAGATGCAAGATGCGTCCCAACGAGGGTTGTGCCGCTAAGCAAAGACGTAAGAGAGGGTAAGCGAGATGACGGAATCTTGCTTCGTCCGTCTTTTTATAGGGCAAGATAAGATATTAGCCCGGCCCAATCTTCAAAAGATCGTGGCTTCGAAATGTGGCGAAAAAGATCGCCAAGATCACGGTCGTGGAAGGTTCCACGACCGTAATTTAGAGCGTGGAAAGTGTCACAGTTTGAACCATGGTTTCCACGACCGTAATAGTTACTGGAATGCTTCACGCCTCTCTTTGCAAGGTTCCACGGCCGTGGAACTAAACGTGGTTTGTAGTACGGCCGTATTTTAGAGCGTGGTTTAGGGCAAGAATGTGATTCTTCCCTAGAATCGTGCATTCCTCAAGTTGAATTCCAATTTGCTCTTAAGAATGCCCTTAATCCATGGACATACTCAATCAACTCTTCTTTGCTCGATTTCGTTCGGAAATGACTCTCAATCACCTATAATCAACATAAAGCTAGTGTAGACATCCATATCGACAATATAGGCAAACTAGCTCACAAATGCAACAATGCTAAATCAAAGACTATCAATATGAATCAAATACACTTAGAAAACGTGCCTAAAATATCACAATATTTCATGCTAACAATATTCCTAGAAAAGACGTCTACACGAGCTTTTGTCGGTGTTGTAGGTATTTCGGGGATCTTTTGGACATTAACCGATGCATTCGAGGGTCAAGCCTCATGGTGGTACACATCCGAAGCTTTGAAGGAGCATAATTGGAGCAACAAAGGACACAAGGACCATAATTGGTGCAAGCAATGGAGCAACTAATGGCTAGACGATCATAACCTACCTCTGTTGATGAAAATCGGACCATCAATCAGGAAAATCGGTCGATTTTCCTGAGTAGGTCGATTTTTTTGGCCTTCAACAGCTTAAGCCACGTGTCCCACGATCTCTTGATCCGGCCTTGCTCTTGGTGGAGAATATAAGTGGGCCTGCAAGCTGTTGCTGAGCATCTCTCCTCTACCACATTCTCTCATTCACAGCTCATTGGATTGGGATAGACTTGGAGAAGAAGAAAAACTCTCTCAAATTGAAGGAGGAAGAAGAACACCAAACATTGAGTGATAGTGAGGTTTTGAGTGATTTTTGGAGTCTTTGATTAAGGAACTATTGCAAGGATTGTTAAGAACGTTTTGGAACTTCATTTGAAAGGTTGTAAGTCTTGATAAACCTTAGATTCAGCTGAGATTTATTGTTTTTACTTGCTTATCTTTCATTATCCATCTATGAAAACCATGTATGCTTGTGTGATGATTTTGGATCTTGATATGCATATTATTGGCTAGTTTATTGTGATTCTGGAGTGATGGATTGATGGTTATGGCTTGGGTGATGATAGAATGGACTTATATGTTAGTTTAGGATGATTTGATTGCACAAAACCTAACCCAGAGAGAAAAATCGGGCTGTTCTTTAGCCAGATCGGCCGATTTAGGCATGATCCACCCGATTTTCCTCTCTGTTGCTCTTTAATTGATGAATTTGTATGTTAGGGTGTTAGGGTGTTGAAATCCTAGTGTTTATTTAGCCTAATTTAGCTTAGGATCATCTAATGCTATCAACCTAAGTGAGGAAAGAGATATACCCGATGATTTCCGATCTTAGATACCTAAGATGATGAATTCTAGGTAGTAGTGAGCCTCACAAGCCGCTATTGGATTGAGTGTGCTAGGATTATTGCTTGAGACTTACTTTTCCGAGACTTACCCGGTAAGGAGAGCTTTGCCACTTAAGTAGTGTCCGGTTTGTGTAGAATTCCCTATTTTAGCCCCTTGAGACCTACCCGGTAATAGGAGTTTGATGCGAGATTAGTGAAGTGAGAGACCTACCCGGTAATTGCTTCCATTAGTGAAACACCCTTTCCCAACACCGCAGCCTTGTCCTTAGAATCTTTAGAACCTTGAGTCCAATGTCATAACCGGAAATCTTGACCTCTAGAATCCACTTTTCTCTCTTTCATCGCATATTTTGTGCTTGTGTTACTTATTTACCTTCCTAGTTTTAGTTGTTAGTTTGTTTTATTATCTTGCTTGATTTGTGATCTTTGCTTGATCACCACAAAAAACCAACCAAAAATATCGAGATTTTCATTTCTTTGTTCCTTGACCTTTTCTTAGACTAGATCCACACTATCTATGACCATTGCTTGACTTGATTTCACCTTAGTCTTTGTGTTCGACCTCGGAATACTATCCCTACTACAAACGTCCCGTACACTGCGGGTTCGCTAGGAGTTAGGAGAAATATATCGAGTTTATAAATTTAAAACCTATTGCGTATCACACACATCCTGAGCGTGACAAGTTTTTGGCGCCGTTGCCGGGGACTAGGTCTAGATCGATTCATTTTCGTGATTGTTTGTAGTGTAGATCTTTCTTGTTGCTTTTGATCTCTTTTGGTGTTTGTCTTTTCTTTTCAGGACATCACTTACTCTTTAGGTGTATGCGAAGATCTCGTGGTAAGGATTTAGCTCCATTCGATCCCGAACCGGAGAAAACCCTTAGATCCAGATCCAAGAGCATTAGAAAGGGAAAAGAGATGGCCGGAAGAGATCTCCAAGCTGAGTTGGATGAGGCTTTAGAGCAAATAAGGCTAAGAGATGAGCTCTTGGAGGAAGAAAGGAGACTTGCCAATGAGAGGCAAGAAGCAACTAGGAGGGAGATTGATGAGATTAGGCAAGCCCTTGTACAAGGAGAGCTTAATCGTCAACAACCTCCACCTCCTCCACCACAACCGCAGCCGGCGGCGAATGTTAGGGTTGTTCCTATTGTAATTGAAGAGCCACAAACATTAGGGCGACGAATGGATCCGACACAAAGACCACACCGTCCGGGTGTGAACTTAGGAGATCCCGCAACCCACAGTTACGAGCTCCGCCCTCAAGTTCTACAAATGATCCGGCATAATCAATTTGGAGGGATGGAAGGAGAGTCTCCTCATCAACACTTGATGAACTATGAGATTTTGATGGAGACTCTTAGACCGCCAAGATTGGAGAGCAACAACCATAAGCTTAGGGCTTTTTCCTTCTTACTTAAGGATAAGGCCTTGGCTTGGTATCAATCTATTCCACAAGGGCGAGTGAGTACTTGGGAGGAGCTGACAACCGAGTTTTTGACTAAGTTCTTCCCACCTTCCAAGACTACCGAGTTAAGAGGGAAGATAAATGCCTTCGTGATGAAGGATAGAGAGAGTTTGTTCAAGTCTTGAGAGAGATTCAAGGATCTTCTCCTAGATTGTCCACACCATGGTATACCGAAAATTGAGCTATTGGAGATCTACTTCAAAGGACTTGATGTAGATAGCCAATTCAAGCTTCAATCTCTTTCCGGTGGGACTTTCATGGAGAAAAATGTAGATGATGCTTGGGATTTTGTAGAGAAACAAGCTCTAGTGATTGAGAAGTACTCCCATAGGAAGAGTGAAGGGAGAAAGGCGGGAGCATATGAGGTGAGTGAAGTCACCATGAGCAACTTCAAGCTTGATGCCATCAACAACGAGCTAAAGTCTTTGAGGGAGTTGTGTGCTACAACTTTGAAGAACCAAGCAATCCCTCAAGCCCAAGTGCAAGCTAACTTGTCTTCCAAGGAGGAAGATGTGAACTGCATGGGAAGGGGCAACTACAACAACTATCAAGGCCCAAGGAACTTCAACAACAACCGGCAATTCAACAATTACCGGCCTAACCACAACCACCCCGGGTTTTCCTACTCTAACCCGGATGGAGCCTTGAACCCTCCCGCTTCCACAAGCACAACTCCACCACCAAAAGCTTCACAAGAACCTCCACCCGGATTTACTCAACCTCCAAAGGATAGAACCGAAATGATGTTTGAACAATTGCTTGGAAGGTTGAGTGGTCTTGAGAGAACGGTGACTTCTATTTCCAAGGCTCAAAAGGTGTTGGAAGCACAAGTGTTTCAAAAAGCGGGTGAAGCACATAGAGATCCGGGGAAGCTTCCCGGAAGAACCGAAGATAACCCAAGAGGCCAAGTGTTGGCTATCACAACAAGGAGTGGGTTAAGCATGAAGGATCCCTTACCTAAGGGAAATGACAAAGGGAAGCAAGTGGCGAATGAAGAAGAGCAATTGCAAGAAGATGGAGGGAAGAGCAAGGAAGATGAGCTATCATATGTGGCACCACCTCCATACAAGCCACCACTACCATTCCCACAATCACGAGCAAGAGCTCGTTTGGACAAACACTTTGGTAAATTCCTTGAACTTATGTCTAAATTGCATATTAATATTCCGTTCATGGATGTCATTTAAGGAATGCCGGCATATGGCAAGTTCTTGAAGGAAATACTCTCCAACAAGAGGAAGTTGGAGGAGTATGGGGAAGTAAGAATGACAAAGAGATCCTCGGAGTTGATTCAAACGATGAAGGAGGAGATGCCTCCTAAGCTAAGAGATCTGGGATCCTTTTGTGTGCCAATCGGAGTAGGAGAAGTGAAGTATGACGCCCTATGTGATCTTGGGGCAAGTGTAAGCATCATCCCACTTGCACTTTACAACAAGGTTGGGCTAGGATAGCTAAAGCCGGTCAAGATGACCCTCTACATGGCGGACCTCTCAATCACTCATCCGGTTGGAATCTTGGAAGACATTCCGGTGCAACTAGGGAAGTTCTATGTGCCCATAGACTTCGTTGTTTTAGATATCCCGGCGGATTATCCGGTTCCTATCATCTTGGGGAGACCTTTCCTAGCTACCTCCGGATGTTTGGTGGATTGCAAGAATGGAGTTCTCTCTTTCAACATTGGAGAAGAGAAAATGAAGTTTAATTTGTCCACAATGGTGAAGGGGTCAGCCCTAGGTGAAGATGTCTTCAATGTTGTTGAAGAAGAGGAGTCTAGAGAGTTTGTGAGCTCAATCTTGCTCAAAGATCCACTTGAGAGGGTTGCTAGCTCAAGTTTGATGGAGGAAGGATTTGAGGAGAGTAGCAATGAAGTAATCAAGGTCTTGAATGCATTGGACGAGCTACCAAGTGTTGGATTTGAAGCACTAGAAGAAGAGAGAAGCAGCTAGAAAAATCGGCCTGTTGGAGCCAGATCGGCCGATTTTTGGACTTATCCTGAAGTGCCATCAAATTCTGCAAAAACAGAAACTCAGATCGACCTACCCTCAGGAAAATCGGCCGATTTTTCTGACTGGGCCGATTTTCCTGAGTCTTTTCAACATCAACCAATTGATTGTGAGCAATCATCAAGGGACTTCGGGGAGGCTTCCATGGCTTTGAAATCATCTCAACCTACATTGTATGAATCGTCTCCAACCGAAAAAGGTCCTCCTCAACTTGATCTTAAACATCTTCCTTCTCATTTAAAGTATGCTTTCCTTGGTTCAAATTCTACTTATCCGGTGATTGTGAATGCATCTTTGAATGATGATGAGCTTAATAAATTGTTGAATGAATTGAAACTGCATAGAAAGGCAATAGGATACACCATCGATGACCTTGTTGGCATTAATCCCTCTTTATGCATGCATAAGATAATGATGGAAGATAACCATAAACCCTCTATTGAACATCAAAGAAGATTGAATCCTATAATGAAAGAGGTAGTTAAGAAGGAGATCATAAAGTTGCTAGATGCGGGTATAATCTACCCTATTTTGGATAGTAAGTGGGTTAGTCCCGTACATGTGGTTCCTAAGAAGGGTGGGATGACCGTAGTAACTAATGAGAACAATGAACTAATCTCAACTAGGACGGTTACGGGATGGAGGATGTGTATTGATTATAGGAAGCTTAACATGGCCTCTAGGAAAGATCACTTCCCCCTTCCCTTTATTGACCAAATGCTAGAGAGATTAGCTCAACATTCCCATTTTTGTTACCTAGATGGCTATAGTGGATTCTTCCAAATCCCTATCCACCCCGATGACCAAGAAAAAACCACATTTACATGTCCATAGGGAACTTTTGCATATAGGAGAATGCCATTTGGGTTGTGTAACGCACCCGCCACCTTTTAAAGGTGTAATATGGCCATATTTTCTGAATATATTGAGAATATCATGGAGGTGTTTATGGATGACTTTTCTGTTTATGGATCTTCTTTTGATAATTGCTTGGCTAACTTGTCATTAGGTCTTAAGAGATGTGAGGAGACAAATCTTGTCTTAAATTGGGAAAAATGCCACTTCATGGTAAGTGAAGGTATTGTGTTAGGACACTTGGTGTCTAACCGTGGCATTGAGGTTGATAGGGCCAAGATTGAGACAATAGAGAAGTTGCCACCACCTACCTCGGTGAAAGGGGTAAGGAGATTTCTAGGGCATGCCGGTTTTTACCGGAGATTCATTAAGGATTTCTCTAAGATTTCAAAGCCTCTTACTAACCTACTAATGAAAGACACTGAATTTGTTTTCTCCAAAGATTGCCTTGAAGCATTTTGTAGGTTGAAGAATGCTTTAATCTCCGCACCTATTATGTAACCTCCGGATTGGAGCTTACCATTTGAAGTGATGTGTGATGCAAGTGATGTTGCCGTTGGGGCCGTTTTAGGACAAAGGAAAGATGGGCGTACACATGCCATCTATTATGCTAGCAAGACGCTAGACGATGCCCAACTTAACTATGCCATAACCGAGAAAGAGTTGCTAGCGGTAGTGTATGCCTTTGAGAAGTTTTGGTCGTACCTTGTTGGAGCAAAGGTCATTGTTTATACGGATCATGCTGCGATCCGTTACCTCCTTACAAAGAAGGATGTCAAGCCTAGGTTGATTCGGTGGATCCTTCTTCTTCAAGAGTTTGATTTGGAAATCCGGGACAAGAAGGGATCCGAGAACTCCGTGGCGGATCACCTTAGTAGACTCCCACCATTGGAGCTTGAAAGAGATGACATCCCGATTGATGACTCATTCCGGGATGAGCAATTGCAAATGGTGGAAGAATGCTTGTTCCAAGTGTCTAGAGGAAGTGAGCCATGGTATGCCGACATTGTTAACTACCTAGTGTGTGAAGAAGTGCCTCCCGGATTGTCATATGTCCAAAGGAAGAAATTCTTCAAAGATGTGAGGCACTACTATTGGAGTGAACCACTTTTGTTCAAAAGGGGGCTGGATGGAGTCTTTAGAAGATGCATACCGGAGGATGAGGTGGATAGTGTGATCCGCCATTGTCATTCCTTGCCATGTGGAGGGCATGCTAGCTCACACAAGACATGTGCTAAGGTGTTGCAATCGTGCTTCTTTTGGCCAAGTTTGTTCAAGGATGTGCAAAACTTTGTGGTAGCTTGTGATGCTTGCCAAAGGACGGGCAACATCTCAAGGAAGAATGAAATGCCTTTGAACAACATACAAGAGGTGGAGATATTTGATGTGTGGGGTGTGGACTTCATGGGACCATTCCCTTCTTCATGTGGCAACCTCTACATCCTATTGGCGGTAGATTACGTTTCGAGATGGGTGGAGGCAATCGCCTCTCCCACAAATGATGCCAAGGTGGTGGTGCGGTTCTTCAACCGAGTGATCTTTCCTAGGTTTGGAACACCAAGGGTGATCATAAGGGATGGAGGGAAGCACTTCACTAATAGGAACTTTAGAACACTTTTGGCTAAGTATGGGGTGACTCATAAGGTGGCAACACCTTACCATCCCCAAACTAGTGGCCAAGTGGAGATCTCCAACCGGGAGATAAAAGGGATACTTGAGAAGACGGTCTCTAGAACAAGAAAAGATTGGGCTATGAAGCTCGATGATGCCTTGTGAGCTTATAGGACCGCTTTCAAGACACCAATTGGCACCACTCCTTACAAGTTAGTCTATGGCAAGTCTTGCCACCTTCCGGTAGAGATGGAGCATAGAGCATATTGGGCTATAAGGTGGTTGAATTTTGACCTCAAGGAGGCCGGTGAGAAGCGGTTGTTAGACATGAACGCCCTTGAGGAGATCCGGTTGGATGCTTATGAGAATGCCCGGATCTACAAGGAGAGGACCAAGCGTTGGCATGACAAGCGCCTCATCCCAAAGGAGTTGAATGAGGGTGACTTAGTACTTCTCTTCAACTCGAGGCTGCGGCTTTTCCCCGGAAAGCTCAAATCAAGATGGACGGGTCCCTATGTTGTGAAGAAGGTCTTTCCTCATGGAGCGGTGGAGATAGGAGGAGATCATTGTGGTAACTTTAAGGTGAATGGGCACCGTTTGAAGAAGTACATCCCGGAAGCCCCGGCGGAAGTGATTGCCCCACTTCACCTTGAGTGAAACGCTCCTAAATTTGGTCAAGCTAATGACATTAAAGAAGGGCTTAATGGGAGGCAACCCATTGGTACATATTTTTCCCTTTCATTTTTCTTGCTTTTGTTTGATCTCACTCTTGGTGTGCTTTGTTTTTCTTTTGTGTTTTTGTGTTTTTGGGTGCTAGATCTTATTGATTGTCATGTGTGATGAGATGTTGGAAGTCATGTGAAAACCTCATGGAACTATTGAAGGTACAAGATCCAAGCACAAGGACGAGGAGGAAATCACCCAGAAAATCGGCCTGTTCTTCAGCCAGATCGGCCGATTTTCCTGGGCAGTTGGGGTTATTTTTTCTTCTGTCAAGGAAAGTGATGATCTCCAATTAAGCATGGGTGGAGCGGACTTGGAACTTGGACGGCTTGCGGTGCCAAGCGCGGGTTCCGACACCATAATGAACATCAAAGAGCTCTCTACCATCCTTGATTGATCATCCACCATCATCATTCGATGTGAACCGAAATACCAAAGCATCACCAACTTTACATTGTGAGAACTCTCTTTCACTTCTTCATTTAGTTTACACATTAGGGACAATGTGTTTCTAAGTATGGGGTGGGGTTTTCATGATCACTTGCATGATTAGCATCTAGGATAGTTTAGTATTGTCACATGTTTCATTATGTCTTGCATTGTACATATGTATTTCGAAAAATCCAAAAAACCAAAAAATTTTAAAATTTTTTAGTGCTTCTAAGCTTGGGAATGACCCTTATGATGAAAAATTGTCTTGTGAATTGGCTATGGATGGCCTTATGTGTTGAATAGATGAATGCGTATGTGGACTTGAAGTACTTTTCTTGAATCCCATGAATGAATTGTGATCATGATGCTTGCCTAGAATGGATTGAGTATTGAAAGTCGAAATTACATGCTAGTTCTTACACACCAGCTAGGAATGAATGAGGCAGTTCATTTTTCTCTTCTTCTCATCTTGATCATGATGTTTGAGCACCTCAATTGATATAAATTTGACCTCTTTTGACCCATCCGGGAATAGGAGCATGCTAGTGTGTTGATGTGTGTGAAAAGCAAGTGTGGGGTGAAGTTGTGGATGAATGAATGACGTGAATGAAGTGCTGAATTTGTTGTGAAAAGTGTAGACAAAAATATAGGTTTGGGGACGTTGGTTTAAATGACAAGTAACTCGGCACACTTCACATAATCGGGTGTTGGTGCCTTGCCAAAGTCAAATAAACCGATTGTCCAAGCGAGCTCTTGCTCGTGATTGAGGGAACGGTAGTGGTGGCTTGTATGGAGGCGGTGCCACATAGGTTGGCTCTACATCCTTGCTCTTGCCTCCATCTCCTTGCAAAGTCTCTTCTTCATTCACCACTTGCTTCCCTTTAGCATTCTCCTTGGGCAAAGGATCCTTCATGCTTAACCCACTTCTTGTTGTAATAGCCAACACTTGGCCTCTTGGGTTTTCTTCGGTTCTTCCGGGAAGCTTTCCCGGATCTCTATGGGCTTCACCCGCCTTTTGGAACACTTGTGCTTCCAAAACCTTTTGAACTTTAGAAATTGATGTCACGGTGCTCTCAAGACCACTCAACCTTCCAAGCAATTGCTCAAACATCATTTCGGTTCTATCCTTTGGAGGTTGAGTAAATCCGGGTGGAGGTTCTTGTGAAGCTTTTGGTGGTGGAGTTGTGCTTGTGGAGGCGGGAGGGTTCAAGGCTCCATCCGGGTTAGAGTAAGAAAACCTGGGGTGATTATGGTTGGGCCGGTAATTGTTGAATTGCCGGTTGTTGTTGAAGTTCCTTGGGCCTTGATAATTGTTGTAATTGCCCCTTCCCATGTAATTTACATCCTCCTCCTTGGAAGATAAGTTAGCTTGTGGGAGCACTTGAGGAGTTGCTTGGTTCTTCAAAGTTGTGGCACACAACTCCCTCAAGGACTTTAGCTCGTTGTTGATGGCGTCAAGCTTGAAACTGCTCATGGTGACCTCACTCACCTCATATGATCCCGCCTTTCTCCCTTCACTCTTCCTATGGGAGTATTTCTCAATCACTAGAGCTTGTTTCTCTACAAACTCCCAAGCATCATCTACATGTTTCTCCATGAAAGTCCCACCGGAGAGGGATTGAAGCTTGAATTGTCTATCTTCATCAAGTCCTTTGAAGTAGATCTCCAATAGCTCAATTTTCGGTATACCATGGTATGGACAATCTAGGAGAAGATCTTTGAATCTCTCCCAAGACTTGAACAAAATCTCTCTATCCTTCATCACGAAGGCATTGATCTTCCCTCTTAACTCGGTAGTCTTGGAAGGTGGGAAGAACTTAGTCAAAAACTCGGTTGTCATCTCCTCCCAAATACCTACTCGCCCTTGTGGAATAGATTGATACCAAGCTAAGGCCTTGTCCTTAAGAGAGAAGGAGAAAGCCCTAAGCTTATGGTTGTTGCTCTCCAATCTAGGCGGTCTAAGAGTCTCCATCAAAATCTCATAGTTTATCAAGTGTTGATGAGGAGACTCTCCTTCCATCCCTCCAAATTGATTATGCCGGATCATTTGTAGAACTTGAGGGCGGAGCTCGTTGTTGTGGGCTGCGGGATCTCCTAAGTTCACACCCGGACGGTGTGCTCTTTGTGCCGGATCCATACGTCTCCCCAAAGTTTGTGGCTCTTCAATAGCAATGGGTACAACCCTAACATTCGCCGCCGGCTGCGGTTGTGGTGGAGGAGGTGGAGGTTGTTGACGATTAAGCTCTCCTTGTACAAGGGCTTGCCTAATCTCATCAATCTCCCTCCTAGTTGCTTCTTGCCTCTCATTGGCAAGTCTCCTTTCTTCCTCCAAGAGCTCATCTCTTAGCCTTATTTGCTCTAAGGCTTCATCCAATTCAGCTTGGAGGTCTCTTCCGGCCATCTCTTTCCCCTTTTTGATGCTCTTGGATCTAGATCTAAGGGTTTTCTCCGGTTCGGGATCGAATGGAGCTAAATCCTTGCCACGAGATCTTCGCATACACCCAAAGAGTAAGAGATGTCCTGAAAAGCAAAGACACAAACCAAACAGAGATCAAAAGCAACAAGAAAGATCTACACTATAAACAATCACAAAATGACTCAATTTAGACCTAGTCCCCGGCAACGGCGCCAAAAACTTGTTACGCTAAGATCGTGTGATGTGCACGCAATAAGCTTTAAATTTATACTCGTTATAATTATCCTAACTCCTAGCGAACCCGCAGTGTACGGGACGTTTGTAGTAGGGATAGTATTCCGAGGTCGAACACAAAGACTAAGGTGGAATCGAGTCAAACAATGGTCATAGGTAGTGTGAATCTAGGCTAAGATAAGGTGAGGAACAAAAAAATGGAAAACACAATGTTTTTGGTTGGTTTTTGTGGTGATCAAACAAAGATCACAAATCAAGCAAGGTAATAAAACAACTAACAACTCAAGCTAGCAAAACAAATAAGTAACACAAAGCACAAAGTATATGATTAAGAGAGAAAAGTGGATTCTAGAGGTCAAGATTTCCGGTTATGGCATAGGACTCAAGGTTCTAAGGATTTTAAGGACAAGTTGCGATATTGGGGAAAGAGTGTTTCACTAATGGAAGCAATTACCGGGTAGGTCTCTCACTTCACTAATCCCGCATCAAACTCCTATTACCGGGTAGGTCTCAAGGAGGTAAAGTTGGGAATTATACACAAACCGGACACTACTTAAGGGGTAACCCTCTCCTTACCGGGTAAGTCTCGGAGTAGGGAAGTCTCAAGCAATAATCCTAGCACACTCGATCCAATAGCGGCTTATGAGGCTCACTACTACCTAGTATTCATCATCTTAGGTATCTAGGGTCGGAAATCATCGGGTAGATCTCTTCCCTCACTTAGATTGATAGCATTAGGTGATCCTAAGCTAAATTAGGCTTAATAAACACTAGGATTTCAACAACCTAAAACCCTAACATTCAGATTCATCATTTAAAGAGCAACAGGAGAATAAATCGGGCTGTTCTACAGCTAAATCGGCCGATCTGGTCATGAACAGCGCGATTTTTCTCACTGGTTTGGGTTTTCGTGCATACAAATCATTCAAAACTAACATATAAGTCCATTCTATCATCACCCTAGCCATAACCATCAATCCATCACTCCAGAATCACAATAAACTAGCCAATAATATGCATATTAAGATCCAAAATCATCACACAAGCATACATGGGATTCATAGATGGATAATAAAAGATGAGCAAGTAAAATCAATAAATCTCAGTTGAATCCAAGTTGTAGCAAGACTTACAAACTCTTAAATGAAGATTTAAAATGTTCCTACAACTCTTGCAATAGTTCTTCAATCCAAGATTACAAAAATCACTCAAAAGTCACTCAAAACCTCACTATCACTCCTAGAATGGTGTTCTTCTTCTTCCTTCAATCCTTGAGAGTTTTTCTTCTCCTTCAATCTTTCCCCCAAATTGATGAGCTGTGAATGAGAGTGTGGCAGAGGAGAGATGCTCAACAACAACCTACAGGACCACTTATATTCTCCACCAAGAGCAAGGCCGGACAAGAGATCGTAGGACACGTGGCTTAAGCTGTCAAAGGCCCAAAAATCGACCCAGTAGATTAAATCGGCCGATTTATCTGCTAGCTGGTCCGATTTTCTTCAGCAGAGACATGTTATGATCGTTTAGCCATGAGTTGCTCTATTGCTTGCACCAATAGTGGTCTTTGTGTCTTTTGTTGCTTCAATTATGCTCCTCCAAAGCTTTGGATGTGTACCATCATGAGGCTTGGCCCTCTAATGTATCGGTTAATGTCCAAAAGACCCTCGAAATACCTACAAAGCAACGCACAAGTCCGTGTAGACGTCTATCTCGAGAAAATATGTGAATTGAGTGCAAACGTCGCGAATTTGTGCTAAACCATGCATGAATGAGTGATGAATCTATCTAAATGATTACCTAAACCTAAGTCATAAATCGTGTTATCAGGAACTATTGCAAGGATTGTTAAGAACGTTTTGGAACTTCATTTGAAGGGTTGTAAGTCTTGCTAAACCTTAGATTCAGCTGAGGTTTATTGTTTTTACTTGCTTATCTTTCATCATCCATCTATGAAAACCATGTATGCTTGTGTGATGATTTTGGATCTTGATATGCATATTATTGGCTAGTTTATTTTGATTCTAGAGTGATGGATTGATGGTTATGGCTTGGGTGATGATAGAATGGACTTATATGTTAGTTTAGGATGATTTGATTGCACAAAACCTAACCCAGAGAGAAAAATCGGGCTGTTCTTCAGCCAGATCGGCCGATTTAGGCATGATCCACCCGATTTTCCTCTCTGTTTCTTTTTAATTGATGAGTCTGTATGTTAGGGTGTTAGGGTGTTGAAATCCTAGTGTTTATTTAGCCTAATTTAGCTTAGGATCACCTAATGCTATCAACCTAAGTGAGGAAAGAGATCTACCCGATGATTTCCAATCTTAGATACCTAAGATGATGAATTCTAGGTAGTAGTGAGCCTCACAAGCCGCTATTAGATTGAGTGTGCGAGGATTATTGCTTGAGACTTACTTTTCCGAGACTTACCCGGTAAGGAGAGGTTTGCCACTTAAGTAGTGTCCGGTTTGTGTAGAATTCCCTATTTTAGCCCGTTGAGACCTACCCGGTAATAGGAGTTTGATGCGGGATTAGTGAAGTGAGAGACCTACCCGGTAATTGCTTCCATTAGTGAAACACTCTTTCCCCAACACCGCAACTTGTCCTTAAAATCCTTAGAACCTTGAGTCCTATGCCATAACCGGAAATCTTGACCTCTAGAATCCACTTTTCTCTCTTAATCATATACTTTGTGCTTTGTGTTACTTATTTGTTTTGCTAGCTTGAGTTGTTAGTTGTTTTATTACCTTGCTTGATTTGTGATCTTTGTTTGATCACCACAAAAACCAACCAAAAACATTGTGTTTTCCATTTTTTTGTTCCTCACCTTATCTTAGCCTAGATTCACACTACCTATGACCATTGTTTGACTCGATTTCACCTTAGTCTTTGTGTTCGACCTCGGAATACTATCCCTACTACAAACGTCCCGTACACTACGGGTTCGCTAGGAGTTAGGATAATTATAACGAGTATAAATTTAAAGCTTATTGCGTGCACATCACACGATCTTAGCGTGACAAGTTTTTGGCGCCGTTGCCGGGGACTAGGTCTAGATCGAGTCATTTTTGTGACTGTTTGTAGTGTAGATCTTTCTTGTTGCTTTTGATCTCTTTTGGTGTGTGTCTTTGCTTTTCAGGACATCTCTTACTCTTTAGGTGTATGCGAAGATCTCGTGGTAAGGATTTAGCTCCATTCGATCTCGAACCGGAGAAAACCCTTAGATCTAGATCCAAGAGCATTAGAAAGGGAAAAGAGATGGCCGGAAGAGATCTCGAAGCTGAATTGGATGAGGCTTTAGAGCAAATAAGGCTAAGAGATGAGCTCTTGGAGGAAGAGAGGAGACTTGCCAATGAGAGGCAAGAAGCAACTAGGAGGGAGATTGATGAGATTAGGCAAGCCCTTGTACAAGGAGAGCTTAATCGTCAACAACCTCCACCTCCTCCACCACAACCGCAGCCGGCGGCGAATGTTAGGGTTGTGCCCATTGCAATTGAAGAGCCACAAACATTAGGGCGTTGAATGGATCCGACACAAAGAGCACACCGTCCGGGTGTCAACTTAGGAGATCCCGCAACCCACATCTACGAGCTCCGCCCTCAAGTTCTACAAATGATCCGGCATAATCAATTTGGAGGGATGGAAGGAGAGTCTCCTCATCAACACTTGATGAACTATGAGATTTTGATGGAGACTCTTAGACCGCCAAGATTTGAGAGCAACAACCATAAGCTTAGGGCTTTTTCCTTCTCACTTAAGGATAAGGCCTTGGCTTGGTATTAATCTATTCCACAAGGGCGAGTGAGTACTTGGGAGGAGATGACAACCGAGTTTTTGACTAAGTTCTTCCCACCTTCCAAGACTACCGAGTTAAGAGGGAAGATAAATGCCTTCGTGATGAAGGATAGAGAGAGTTTGTTCAAGTCTTGGGAGAGATTCAAGGATCTTCTCCTAGATTGTCAACACCATGGTATACCGAAAATTGAGCTATTGGAGATCTACTTCAAAGGACTTGATGTAGATAGCCAATTCAAGCTTCAATCTCTTTCCGGTGGGACTTTCATGGAGAAAAATGTAGATGATGCTTGGGAGTTTGCAGAGAAACAAGCTCTAGTGATTGAGAAGAACTCCCATAGGAAGAGTGAAGGGAGAAAGGCGGGAGCATATGAGGTGAGTGAAGTCACCATGAGCAACTTCAAGCTTGATGCCATCAACAACGAGCTAAAGTCTTTGAGGGAGTTGTGTGCTACAACTTTGAAGAACCAAGCAACCCCTCAAGCCCAAGTGCAAGCTAACTTGTCTTCCAAGGAGGAAGATGTGAACTGCATGGGAAGGGGCAACTACAACAACTATCAAGGTCCAAGGAACTTCAACAACAACCGGCAATTCATCAATTACCGGCCTAACCACAACCATCCCGGGTTTTCCTACTCTAACCCGGATGGAGCCTTGAACCCTCCCGCTTCCACAAGCACAACTCCACCACCAAAAGCTTCACAAGAACCTCCACCCGGATTTACTCAACCTCCAAAGGATAGAACCGAAATGATGTTTGAACAATTGCTTGGATGGTTGAGTGGTCTTGAGAGCACGGTGACTTCTATTTACAAGGCTCAAAAGGTGTTGGAAGCACAAGTGTTCCAAAAGGCGGGTGAAGCACATAGAGATCCGGGGAAGCTTCCCGGAAGAACCGAAGATAACCCAAGAGGCCAAGTGTTGGCTATCACAACAAGGAGTGGGTTAAGCATGAAGGATCCCTTACCTAAGGGAAATGACAAAGGGAAGCAAGTGGCGAATGAAGAAGAGAAATTGCAAGAAGATGGAGGGAAGAGCAAGGAAGATGAGCCATCATATGTGGCACCACCTCCATACAAGCCACCACTACCATTCCCACAATAACGAAGAAAATTATCTAAATGTATGCCTATACTAACGTCATAAATCACGTTATCAGGTATTGAAAAGATGCGAGGAGACAAATCTTGTCTTAAATTGGGAAAAATGCCACTTCATGGTAAGTGAAGGTATTGTGTTGGGACACTTGTTGTCCAACCGTGGCATTGAGGTTGATAGGGCCAAGATTGAAACGATAGAGAAGTTGCCACCACCTACCTCGGTGAAGGAGGTAAGGAGCTTTCTAGGGCATGCCGGTTTTTACCGGCGGTTTATTAAAGATTTCTCTAAGATTTGTAAGCCTCTTCATGGTAAGTGAAGAATGATTTGATCTCCGCACCTATCATGCAACCTCCGGATTAGAGCTTACCATTTGAAGTAATGTGTGATGCAAGTGATGTGGCCGTTGGGGCCGTTTTGGGGCAAAGGAAAGATGGGCGCACACATGCCATTTATTATGCTAGCAAGACGCTAGATGATGCCCAACTCAATTATGCTACCACCGAGAAGGAATTGCTAGCGGTAGTGTATGCCTTTGAGAAGTTCCGCTCATACCTTGTTGGAGCAAGGGTCATTGTTTATACGGATCATGTTGCGATCCGTTACCTCCTTACAAAGAAGGATGCCAAGCATAGGTTGATTCGGTGGATCCTTCTTCTTCAAGAGTTTGATTTGGAAATCCGGGACAAGAAGGGATCCGAGAACTCCGTGGCGGATCACCTTAGTAGACTCCCACCATTGGAGCTTGAAAGAGATGACATCCCGATTGATGATTCATTCCGGGATGAGCAATTGCAAATGGTGGAAGAATGCTTGTTCCAAGTGTCTAGAGGAAGTGAACCATGGTATGCCGACATCGTGAACTATCTTGTTTGTGAGGAAGTGCCTCCCGGATTGACATATGCCCAAAGAAAGAAGTTCTTCAAAGATGTGAGGCACTACTATTGGAGTGAACCACTTTTGTTCAAGAGAGGGCCGGATGGAATGTTTAGAAGATGCATACCGGAGGATGAGGTGGAGAGTGTGATCCGCCATTGTCATTCCTTGCCATGTGGAGGGCATGCTAGCTCCCACAAGACATGTGCGAAGGTTTTGCAATCAGGCTTCTTTTGGCCAAGTTTGTTCAAGGATATGCAACACTTTGTGGTAGCTTGTGATGCTTGCCAAAGGACGGGCAACATCTCATGGAAGAATGAAATGCCCTTGAACAACATACAAGAGGTGGAGATATTTGATGTGTGGGGTGTGGACTTCATGGGACCATTCCCTTCTTCATGTGGCAACCTCTACATCCTATTAGCGGTAGACTATGTTTCGAGATGGGTGGAGGCAATCGCCTCTCCCATAAATGATGCCAAGGTTGTGGTGCGGTTCTTCAACCGGGTGATCTTCCCTAGGTTTGGAACACCAAGGGTGATCATAAGTGATGGAGGGAAGCACTTCACTAATAGGAACCTTGGAGCACTTTTGGCTAAGTATGGGGTGACTCATAAGGTGGCAACACCTTACCATCCCCAAACTAGTGGCCAAGTGGAGATCTCCAACATGGAGATAAAAGGAATCCTTGAGAAGACGGTTTCTAGAACAAGAAAAGATTGGGCTATGAAGCTCGATGATGCCTTGTGGGCTTATAGGACCGCTTTCAAGACACCAATTGGCACCACTCCTTACAAGTTAGTCTATGGCAAGTCTTGCCACCTTCCGGTAGAGATGGAGCATAGAGCATATTGGGCTATAAGGTGGTTGAATTTTGACCTCAAGAAGGCCGGTGAGAAGCGGTTGCTAGACATGAACGCCCTTGAGGAGATCCGGTTGGATGCTTATGAGAATGCCCGGATCTAGAAGGAGAGGACCAAGCGTTGGCATGACAAGTACCTCATCCTAAAGGAGTTGAATGAGGGTGACCTAGTGCTTCTCTTCAACTCGAGGCTGCGGCTCTTCCCCGGAAAGCTCAAATCAAGATGGACGGGTCCCTATGTTGTGAAGAAGGTCTTTCCTCAAGGAGCGGTGGAGATAGGAGGAGATCATTGTGGTAACTTCAAGGTGAATGGGCACCGTTTGAAGAAGTATATCCCGGAAGCCCCGGTGGAAGTGATTGCTCCACTTCACCTTGAGTGAAACACTCCTGAATTTGGTCAAGCTAATGACCTGTTACGCTAGGAAATATCACAAAAAGCTTTACATTTATAACTCGAACTAAATCCTAAACTACCTAGCGAAACCCGCAGTGTACGGGTCGTTTGTAGAAAGGAAAGTATTCTGAGGTCGAACTCAAGGACTGAGGTGAAACTAAGTCATTCAATGATCAAAGATAGTGTGAATCTAGACAAAGATAAGATGAGGAATAAAGAAAATGGAAAACACAATGTTTTTGGTTGGTTTTTAGGTGATCAATCAAGGATCACAAGTATGTGAACAAAATCAAGCAACACAAACACAAAAGATAGTAGAGTGGAAGTAACAAGCGGATTCTAGAGATTGGAAGTCCGGTTATGGCATAGACTTAAGCTATCTATTCATTCCTTGGGTTAACTATGATATGTTGGGATTAAGCATTTCTAGATTGGGATCAATTACCGGGTAGGTCTCATGGTCCACTAGTCCATTCCTAAGGTCTCATCACCGGGTAAGTCTCTAAGAACCTAAGGATAGGAATTCTACACAAACCGGATCTTTACCTAGGGGTCTAACCTATCCTTACCGGGTAAGTCTCGGAAAGGGAAGTCCTAAACAACTATTCTAGCACACTTAGTCCAATGACGGCTTGTGAGGCTCACCACTACCTAGGGTTTGTCATCTTTGGAATCTAAGAGTAAGAATCACCGGGTAAGTCTCTTCTAAACACTTAGTTGCTAACACTAGGTCACCCTAGGATAGAATTAGCTCAACAAACACTAGGATTTCAACATTTTAACAATCTAGAACTTAGATCCATTGAACCATGTAAACCACGGGCTGTTCTACCACTTCCACGGCCGTGGAATGGCAAGAACAAGCCGTGGACTTCAACAGAGGCCTCGTTCAAGAACACAAGTCATCCAAGGGTAAAAATCTAAGTTCATCCTATCATGGTCCTAGCCATAACCCTTCTTTCCTTACCCTATAATCGCATCTATCTAGCCAACAACATACATTTCAAGATCAAACTTCACAAATAAGACATGCTTGCAAGTCATGGTTAATTGATGAAGACAAATCAAAAGAAAAGACATTAAAAGCATAGAATAGAGGTTACCAAATCTTACAAGGTTCCAAGAGCTAATCCAACTTGACAACAATGGAAGCTTCACTCAAATCCACTCTAATCTCACTCTAAAACGAAAATCTACACTAATCTCCTCCAAGAACACCCACAATGGGTGCTTGGAAGAGAGGCAACAATGGGGAAGTGTTTTGGGGAAGAAGATAGGTCCAAAAGAGAGGAGAAGGATCCCCAATTACCGCCTGCAAAATCCTTTAAATACCCACTAAGATGCAAGAGCAATGGAAGAGATCGTGGCCAGCTGTCAACGTGGTCCTGGCAGGAACCACGGGTAGAATCACGGCCGTGGAGTTGGTCCTGACCGTGGTTTGTTCCAGAGGCTTCTCCTAGGCTCGTTAAGCCATGATTTGGTGCATGGCTTGTGTTGGCAAGGTTCCATGAGTCCTCCTTAGCCCTTAGCTTGCATTCCAATGAGTCCGGAAGTGTGTCATCTCGAGAAATGATCCTCGGATGTATCGATTAGGCTCTTAAATCTCCCAAAACACCTACAAAGCAAGCAAAAGTCCGAGTAGACGTCTATCTCGATAAAATACGTGATTTGAGTGCAAACGCCGTGAACTAATGCTAAATCATGCATGAATGAGCGGAAAATCTATCTAAATGAGTGTCTAAATCTAAGTCATAAATCGTGTTATCAAAATACCCCATACTTAAGGTTTGCTCGTCCCCGAGCAAATTCCCAACTATAGACTAAGAGATGACATGATTTATGTATGCAGAAAAATGGCAAAATCTTTTTAGAGTTGTGCTTCTAATATTGGATCACCTTCATAGTCATGTTTCATGGCAACGGACAAGCAATTATGTATCAAATAAATGAAAGCATGGAAAGACAATTACACTTAACTTGATAGCATGCAATGAAATGTAAAGATGAAGAAGTCAAGATGATCATGAGTATATCCAATCTAAATCACTTAGTCTTACACACATGCAAGTAGGTCAAAAGGACTTGTAAAATAGAAGGCCAAGAAACGTAGTGATTAGGTGGGAATTTTCTAGGCTATGTGATGCTAATCCGGGAAAGGAACTAAACAACCACAACTTCACATTTCTTATCAACTTCCCTCAAGTGTATATTTTTCTTCATTTTCTAATCTTTCTTTTCTTTTATTTTTGAGACAATGGCATTGGTGTACAAAAGCCGAAACCTTGGTGATTAGCCATCCTCGGGCTTTTTCTATTTTTCGAGGTGCATCCACACCGGGCACATATACCAAAGCTCGTTAGGACTATCGGTTTATTTGACTTTGGCAAGGCACCAAAACCGATCATGTGAAGTGTGCCGAGTTACTTGTCATTTAAACCGATGTCCCCAAACCTATATTTTTGGCTACACTTTCACAACAATTTCAACACTTCATTCATGACATTCCTTTCATCAATATCTTCACCCCACACTTGCTTTTCACACACATCAACACACTAACATGCTCCTATTCCCGGATGGGTCAAAAGAGGTCAAATTTATCTCAATTGAGGTGCTCAAGCAACATGATCAAGATGAGAAGTAGAGGAAGATGAATTGCCTTAATCACTCCTAATTGATGTGCAAGAACTAGCATGCAATTTCGACTTTCAATCCTCAATTAAATCAAGGCAAGCATCATAATCACAAGTCATTCATGGAGTTCAAGACAAGTATTTCAAGTCCACATATGCATCATCAATTAAACACACAAGGCCATCCATAGCCAATCCACAAGACAAGGTTCATCATTAGGGTCATATCCAAGCCTAGAAAGCACTAATTTTTTTTTGGAATTTTCGAAATGAATATATACAATGCAAGACATAATAAAACATGTGACTAAAAAGAAACTACTCTAGATGCTAGTCATGCAAAAGATCATGCAAACCCTACCCCATACTTAGAAACACATTGTCCCCAATGTGGTATTCAAGTAAGGAGAGTGAAAGAAGGTTCTCACAATGTAAAATGGTTTGCTTCGGTATTTGGGATGAACTCGTGTGGAGTGGTGGTGATGGATGATCGATCAAACATGGTAGAGAGCTCTTCATAATCATTCCGGCATCGAGACCCGCGCCAAGGTATATGTAAGATGGGAGCTCTTCCATCTAACAAGACACCTCAAGCCGTCCAAGCCTCACGTCCGCTCCACCCATGTTTGAAAACGGAATCATCGTCATCAACTCGCCTTGCAAGGCTTCCTCATTACCTAAAATCTACCACAAACACAAAACACAAAAACACACAAAAGCAAAAACAAAGGCAAAAGAGAAAAGGGAAAGAATTGTACCAATGGGTTGCCTCCCATTAAGCGCTTCTTTTAGGTCATTAGCTTGACCAAACTCCGTGGATATGGCAATCCACCTCGAATACCATGGTTTGCTTGAGGAGTCCAAGCAACCATCTCTTTCCGGAATTCTTGATGACAAGCAAGGGCCACTTGATGCCCAAATAAGCTTTAAGTTCTCTCTTCACCGGTGAGTAGTAGACTCCTTCATCACCGCTACCTTAATGATAGTATAGAGTTGCAACCATAGGTGTCACCCCATACTTAGACAATTTGTACTCCGCGGTCACACCGGTGAAGCGCTTGTCATCCTCATCCTCTATGATCCGAGGAAAGCCGATTCTTGGAAAGAATCCTTCATTGAAGTACTTCATAACCATCATGGATCCATCATGCTTGCCTCCATCATTCAATAATGGAGAATCCTTAGGAAAGGGGCTCCAATCTTCGTGTGTACTCCGAGCAAGAAAGAAAGGGTCGGAGGGAGCTGAAATTAGCTTAGGATCGTCTAGGACAGAAGCTTCCACGGGCGTGATTTGTCATCCACGGCCGTGGTTCTCTCTGTTGCATTCGTTCCAAGTGAGCCTTTCAAATGTGGTTCCGGGGTTGATGGCAAGGATGTCCGGGGATGAAAATACTTCATTGCACTCCTCTAACGGTGAAGGAGGTGGAGGTAGATCTTGAAGGATGGTAGGATCTCCTAGCATAAGAGCATTCCTAATCTCTTCAATCTCCCTCCTCACTTGTTCTTCTCTCTCGGTATTCAATTTCCTTTCTTCCTTCAGGGCCAAATCCCTTAGCCACAATTGCTCCCGAGCTTCATTCAACTCTTCCTCAAGGCTTCTATTGGTTATGGTTGAATCAGACAATTCTTGGATCTCCTCATAGTGAACCCCCTCTTGATGATATACTTCCGCTTCAAGCTCCATGTGGGAACTAGAAATGGGAGCAAGGTTGCTTTCTAGATCATCCATCTTCCTCAACATTTCCTCTAGCATTGATTCCAATCGATCTTCATGAAGTTGATGGTGAGGTTTCTCATGAGGTAATGTAGTCATGTGAGCTTGATCATGGGACTAATGATATGCATTAAACTCCTCCCAATACTCAAACTCATCTTGGAGAGGTCCTAGATCTTGGCCTTCCATCCACTCCTCATACTCCATGTTGTCAAGGTCGTCTTGGAGGTACAATCCGTCCATGGCAAACATGAAAAGGCAAAGACAAAAACACACAAGATCAAAAGTAACAAGAAAGATAAACACTAAAAACAATCAAAACAAATGACTTAATCTTAACCTAGTCCCCGGCAACGGTGCCAAAAACTTGTTACGCTAGGAAATAGCACAAAAAGCTTTACATTTGTAACTCGAACTAAATCCTAAACTACCTAGTGAAACCCGCAGTGTACGGGTCGTTTGTAGAAAGGAAAGTATTCCGAGGTCGAACTCAAGGACTGAGGTGAAACTAAGTCATTCAATGATCAAAGATAGTGTGAATCTAGACTAAGATAAGATGAGGAATAAAGAAAATGGAAAACACAATATTTTTGGTTGGTTTTTAGGTGATCAATCAAGGATCACAAGTATGTGAACAAAATCAAGGAACACAAACACAAAAGATAGTAGAGTGGAAGTAACAAGCGGATTCTAGAGATTGGAAGTCCGGTTATGGCATAGACTCAAGCTATCTATTCATTCCTCGGGTTAACTATGATATGTTGGGATTAAGCGTTTCTAGATTGGGATCAATTACCGGGTAGGTCTCATGGTCCACTAGTCCATTCCTAAGGTCTCATCACCGGGTAAGTCTCTAAGAACCTAAGGATAAGAATTCTACACAAACCGGATCTTTACCTAGGGGTCTAACCTATCCTTACCGGGTAAGTCTCGGAAAGGGAAGTCCTAAACAACTATCCTAGCACACTTAGTCCAATGGCGGCTTGTGAGGCTCACCACTACCTAGGGTTTGTCATCTTTGGAATCTAAGAGTAAGAATCACCGGGTAAGTCTCTTCTAAACACTTAGTTGCTAACACTAGGTCACCCTAGAATAGAATTAGCTCAACAAACACTAGGATTTCAACATTTTAACAATCTAGAACTTAGATCCATTGAACCATGTAAACCACGGGCTGTTCTACCACTTCCACGGCCGTGGAATGGCAAGAACAAGCCGTGGACTTCAACAGAGGCCTCGTTCAAGAACACAAGTCATCCAAGGGTAAAAATCTAAGTTCATCTTATCATGGTCCTAGCCATAACCCTTCTTTCCTTACCCTAGAATCGCATCTATCTAGCCAACAACATACATTTCAAGATCAAACTTCACAAATAAGGCATGCTTGCAAGTCATGGTTAATTGATGAAGACAAATCCAAAGAAAAGACATTAAAAGCATAGAATAGAGGTTACCAAATCTTACAAGGTTCCAAGAGCTAATCCAACTTGACAACAATGGAAGCTTCACTCAAATCCACTCTAATCTCACTCTAAAACAAAAATATACACTAATCTCCTCCAAAAACACCCACAATGGGTGTTTGGAAGAGAGGCAACAATGGAGAAGTGTTTTGGGGAAGAAGATAGGTCCAAAAGAGAGGAGAAGGATCCCCAATTACCGCCTGCAAAATCCTTTAAATACCCACTAAGATGCAAGAGCAATGGAAGAGATCGTGGCCAGCTGTCAACATGGTCCTGGCAGGAACCACGGGTAGAATCACGGCCGTGGAGTTGGTCCTGACCTTGGTTTGTTCCAGAGGCTTCTCCTAGGCTCGTTAAGCCATGATTTGGTGCATGGCTTGTGTTGGCAAGGTTCTATGAGTCCTCCTTAGCCCTTAGCTTTCATTCCAATGAGTCCGGAAGTGTGTCATCTCGAGGAATGATCCTCGGATGTATCGATTAGGCTCTTAAATCTCCCAAAACACCTACAAAGCAAGCAAAAGTCCGAGTAGACGTCTATCTCGACAAAATACGTGATTTGAGTGCAAACGCCGTAAACTAATGCTAAACCATGCATGAATGAGCGGAAAATCTATCTAAATGAGTGTCTAAATCTAAGTCATAAATCGTGTTATTATGACCTTAAAGAAGCGCTTAATGGGAGGCAACCCATTGATCTTATTGATTGTCATGTGTGATGAGATGTTGGAAGTCATGTGAAAACCTCATGGAACTATTGAAGGTACAAGATCCAAGCACAAGGACGAGGAGGAAATCACCCAGAAAATCGGCCTGTTCTTCAGCCAGATCGGCCGATTTTCCTGGGTTGTTAGGCCGATTTTTACTTCTGTCAAGGAAAGTGATGATCTCCAATCAAGCATGGGTGGAGCGGACGTGGAACTTGGACGGCTTGCGGTGCCAAGCGCGGGTTCCGACACCTTAATGAACATCAAGAGCTCTCTACCATCCTTGATCGATCATCCACCATCATCATTCGATGTGAACCGATATACCAAGGCATCACCAATTTTACATTGTGAGAACTCTCTTTCACTTCTTTATTTAGTTTCCACATTGGGGACAATGTGTTTCTAAGTATGGGGTGGGGTTTTCATGATCACTTGCATGATTAGCATCTAGGATAGTTTAATATTGTCACATGTTTCATTATGTCTTGCATTGTACATACATATTTCGAAAAATCCAAAAAAATCAGAAAATTTTAAAAATTTTTAGTGCTTCTAAAGCTTGGGAATGACCCTTATGATGAGATTGTCTTGTGAATTGACTTTGGATGGCATTATGTGTTGAATAAATGAATGCATATGTGGACTTGAAGTACTTATCTTGAATCTCATGAATGATTTGTGATCATGAATGTTTACCTTGATTGAATTGAGGATTGAAAGTCGAAATTACATGCTAGTTCTTGCACATTATTTAGGAGTGATTAAGGCAATTCATCTTTCTCTACTTCTCATCTTGATCATGTTGTTTGAGCACCTCAATTGATGAAAAATTTTACCTCTTTTGACCCATCCGGGACTAGGAGCATGCTAGTGTGTTGGTGTGTGTGAAAAGCAAGTGTGGGGTGAAGTTGTTGATGAAAGAATGTTGTGAATGAAGTGCTGAATTTGTTGTGAAAAGTGTAGAACAAAAATATAGGTTTGGGGATGTTGGTTTAAATGACAAGTAGCTCGGCACCATTCACATAATCGGGTGTTTGTGCCTTGCCAAAGTCAAATAAACCGATAGTCCTAACGAGCTTTGGTATGTGTGCCCGGTGTGGATGCACCTCGAAAAATAAAAAAACCCGAGGACGGCTAATCAACAAGGTTTCGGCTTTTGTACACCAATGCCATTGTCTCAAAAATAAGTGAAAAAGAAAAGAAAACAAAGAAAAGATGGAGAAAATTATACACTTGTTGGGAAGTTGAGCAAAAACGAAATTGTGGAGTTAGTTCCTTTCCCGGATTAGCATCACATGACCTAAAAATTCCCACCTAATCACAACGTTTCTTAGCCTCTTCTTTTCTAAGTCCTTGTGACCTAATTCCATCTGTGTAAGACTTAGTGATCTAGATTGGACATACTCATGATCATCTTGACTTCTTCATTTTCACCTCTCATGCATGCTTTCTAGTTAAGTATAATTGTCTTTCTATGCCTTCACTCATTTGATGCATGATTGCTTATCCATTGCTATGAAACATGACTATGAAGGTGATCCAATGCTAGAAGCACAATTCCAAAAAGATTTTGTTGTTTTTCTGCATGCATAAATCATGTCATCTCTTAGTCTATAGTTGGATCTTGCTCGGGGACGAGCAAATCTTAAGTATGGGGTATTTTGATAACGTGATTTATGACGTTAGTATAGGCATACATTTAGATAGTTTTCTCCGTTATTCATGCACGTTTTGGCACTAGTTCACGACGTTTACACTCATTTCGTACATATTCCTAGAAAAGACGTCTACACGAGCTTTTGTCGGTGTTGTAGGTATTTCGGGGATCTTTTGGACATTAACCGATGCATTCGAGGGTCAAGCTTCATGGTGGTACACATCCGAAGCTTTGAAGGATCATAATTGGAGCAACAAAGGACACAAAGACCACTATTGGTGCAAGCAATGGTGCAACTCATGGCTAGACGATCACATCATGCTTCTGTTGAAGAAAATCGGACCATCACTCAGGAAAATCGGCCGATTTTCCTGAGTAGGTCGATTTTTAGGCCTTCAACAGCTTAAGCCACGTGTCCCACGATCTCTTGATCCGGCCTTGCTCTTGGTGGAGAATATAAGTGGGCCTGCAAGCTGTTGCTGAGCATCTCTCCACTCCCACATTCTCTCATTCACAGCTCATTGGATTGGGATAGACTTGGAGAAGAAGAAAAACTCTCTCAAATTTAAGGAAGAAGTAGAACACCAAACATAGAGTGATAGTGAGGTTTTGAGTGATTTTGAGTGATTTTTGGAGTCTTTGATTGAGGAACTATTGCAAGGATTGTTAAGAATGTTTTGGAACTTCATTTGAAGGTTTGTAAGTTGTTACGCTAAGATCGTGTGATGTGTGTACGCAATAAGCTTTAAATTTATACTCGTTATATTTATCCTAACTCCTAGCGAACCCGCAGTGTACGGGACGTTTGTAGTAGGGATAGTATTCCGAGGTCGAACACGAAGACTAAGGTGAAATCGAGTCAAACAATGGTCATAGATAGTGTGGATCTAATTAAAGAAAAGGTCAAGGAACAAAGAAATGAAAATCTCAATATTTTTGGTTGGTTTTTGTGGTGATCAAGCAAGGATCACAAATCAAGCAAGACAATAAAACAATCTAACAACTCAACTAGCAAACAAACAAGTAACTCAAAACACAAGTATATAATCAAGAGAGAAGAATGGATTCTAGAGGTCAAGATTTCCGGTTATGGCATTGGACTCAAGGTTCTAAGGATTCTAAGGACAAGTTGCGGTGTTGGGAAGGAGTGTTTCACTAATGGAGGCAATTACCGGGTAGGTCTCTCACTTCACTAATCCCGCATCAAACTCCTATTACCGGGTAGGTCTCAAGGGGTTAAAGTAGGGAATTCTACACAAACCGGATACTACTTAAGTGGCAACCCTCTCCTTACCGGGTAAGTCTCGGAATAGGGAAGTCTCAAGCAATAATCCTAGCACACTCGATCCAATAGCGGCTTATGAAGCTCACTACTACCTAGAGTTCATCATTCTAGACATCTAAGATCGGAAATCATCGGGTAGATCTCTTTCCTCACTTAGGTTGATAGCATTAGGTGATCCTAAGCTAAATTTAGCTTAATAAACCCTAGGATTTCAACAACCTAACACCCTAACATACAGATTCATCAATTAAAGATCAACAGAGAAGAAAATCGGGCTGTTCTACAGATAAATCGGCCGATTTTCCTGATGATCTGGCCGATTTTTCTCTTTGGTTAAGGTTTTGTTCAATCAAATCATCCTAAACTAACATATAAGTCCATCCTTTCATCACCCAAGCAATAACCATCAATCCATCGCTCCAGAATCACAATAAACTAGCCAATAGTATGCATATCCAGATCCAAAGTCATCATACAAGCATACATGGTTCTCATAGATGGATAATGAAAGATAAGCAAGTAAAATCAATAAATCTCAGCTTAATCTAAGTTGTATCAAGACTTACAAACTCTTAAATGAAGATCCAAAACGTTCCTAGCAATCCTTGCAATACCTCTTCAATCCAAGATTACAAAAATACCTCAAAATCACTCAAAACCTCACTATCACTCCTAGAATGGTGTTCTTCTTCTTCCTTCAATCCTTGAGAGTTTTTCTTCTCCTCCCAATCTTCCCCCAATGGAATGAGCTGTGAATGAGAATGTGGGAGACGAGAGATGCCTCAGCAACAGCTTGCAGGACCACTTATATTCTCCACCAAGAGCAAGGCCGGATCAAGAGATCGTGGGACACGTGGCTTAAGCTGTCAAAGGCAGAAAAATCGACTCAGAGGAATAAATCGGCCGATTTTCCTGGAAGTTGGTCCGATTTTCTTCAGCAGAAGCATGCTATGATCGTCTACCCATGAGTTGCTCCATTGTTTGCACCAATAATGGTCTTTGCGTCCTTTGTTGCTCCAATTATGCTCCTCCAAAGCTTTGGATGTGTACCATCGTGAGGCTTGGCCCTCGAATGTATCGGTTAATGTCTAAAAACCCCCCGAAATACCTACAAAGCAATACACAAGTCCGTGTAGACGTCTATCTCGACAAAATACGTGAATTGAGTGCTAAACGTCGTGAATTAGTGCTAAACCATGCATGAATGAGTGAGAAATCTATCTAAATGATTACCTAAACCTAAGTCATAAATCGTGTTATCAAAAATACCCCATACTTAAGGTTTGTTCGTCCCCGAGCAAATTCCCAACTATAGACTAAGAGATGACATCATTTGTGTATGCAAAAAATGGCAAAATCTTTTTGGGTTTGTGCTTCTACTATTGGATTACCTTCATAGTCATGTTTCATGGCAATGGACAAGCAATTATGTATCAAATAAATGAAAGTATGGAAAGACAATTGTACTTAACTCGAAAGCATGCATGAAATGTAAAGATGACGAAGTCAAGATGATAAAGAGCATATCCAATCTAGATTACTAAGTCTTACAAACATGCAAATAGGTCATAAGGTCTTGTGAAATAAAAGGCCAAAAAACGTTGTGACTAGGTGGGGATTTTTCTAGGCTATGTGATGCTAATCCGGGAATGGAACTAACTCCACAATCTTGTCCTCGATCAACTTCCCTCAAGTGTATATTTTCTCTATCTTTTCTTTCTTTTCTTTTTCTTTGACTTATTTTTGAGACAATGGCATTGGTGTACAAAAGCCGAAACCTTGGTGATTAGCCATCCTCGGGCTTTTTCTATTTTTCGAGGTGCATCCACACCGGGCACACATACCAAAGCTCATTACGACTATTGGTTTATTTGACTTTGGCAAGGCACCAACACCCGATTATGTGAAGTGTACCGAGTTACTTGTCATTTAAACCAACGTCCCCAAACCTATGTTTTTGTCTACACTTTCACAATAAATTCAACATTTTATGCATGACATTCTTTCATCAACATCTTTCATCAACAACTTCACCCCACACTTGCTTTTCACACACATCAACACACTATCATGCTCCTATTCCCGGATGGGTCAAAAGAGGTCAAATTTATATCAATTGAGGTGCTCAAACAATCATGATCAAGATGAGAATTAGAGGAAGATGAATTGCCTCATTCATTCCTAGATGGTGTGCAAGAACTAGCATGTAATTTCGACCTTCAATACTCAATCGATTCTAGGCAAACATCATGATCACAAATCATTCATGGAATTCAAGAGAAGTACTTCAAGTCCACATATACATTCATCAATTTAACACATAAGGCCATCCATAGCCAATCCACAAGACAAGATTCATCATTAGGGTCATATCCAAGCCTTAGAAGCACTAAAAATTTTTAAAATTTTCTGATTTTTTTGGATTTTTCGAAATATGTATTTACAATGCAAGACATAATGAAACATGTGACAAAATTAAACTATCTTAGATGCTAATCATGCAAGTGATCATGAAAACCCCACCCCATACTTAGAAACACATTGTCCCTAATGTGTAAACTAAATAAAGAAGTGAAAGAGAGTACTCACAATGTAAAATTGGTGATGCTTTGGTAATTCGGTTCACATTGAATGATGATGGTGGATGATCGATCGAGGATGGTAGAGAGCTCTTGATGTTCATTGAGGTGTCGGAACCCGCGCTTGGCACCGCAAGCCGTCCAAGTTCCACGTCCGCTCCACCCATGCTTGATTGGAGATCATCACTTTCCTTTACAGAGGAAAAATCGCCCCAATTGTCCAGGAAAATCGGCCGATCTGCTGAAGAACAGGCCGATTTTTCTGGGTGATTTCCTCCTCGTCCATGTGCTTGGGTATTGTACCTTCAACAGTTCCATGAGGCCTTCACATGACCTCCAACATCTCGTCACACACGACAATCAACAAGATCTAGGACCCAAAAACACAAAAGAAAAACAAAGCACACCAAGAGTGAGATTAAACAAAAGCAAGAAAAAGAAAGGGAAAAATATGTACCAATGGGTTGCCTCCCATTAAGCGCTTCTTTAAGGTCATTAGCTTGACCAATTTTGGGAGCGTTTCAATCAAGGTGAAGTGGGGCAATCACTTCCACCGGGGCTTCCGGGATGTACTTCTTCAAACGGTGCCCATTCACCTTGAAGTCACCACAATGATCTCCTCCTATCTCTACCGCTCCATGAGGAAAGATCTTCTTCACCACATATGGCCCGGTCCATCTTGATTTGAGCTTTCCGGGGAAGAGCCGCAGTCTTGAGTTGAAGAGGAGCACTAAGTCACCCTCATTCAACTCCTTTGGGATGAGGCGCTTGTCATGCCAACGCTTGGTCCTCTCCTTGTAGATCCGGGCATTCTCATAAGCATCCAACCGGATCTCCTCAAGGGCGTTCATGTCTAGCAACCGCTTCTCACCGGCCTCCTTGAGATCAAAATTTAACCACCTTATAGCCCAATATGCTCTATGCTCCATCTCTACCGGAAGGTGGCATGACTTGCCATAAACTAGCTTGTAGGGCGTGGTGCCAATTGGTGTCTTGAAAGCGGTTCTATATGCCCACAAGGCATCATCGAGCTTCATAGCCCAATCCTTTCTAGTCCTAGATACCGTCTTCTCAAGTATCCCTTTTATCTCCCGGTTGGAGATCTCCACTTGGCCACTAGTTTGGGGATGGTAAGGTGTTGCCACCTTATGGGTCACCCCATACTTAGCCAAAAGTGCCCCAAAGTTCCTATTAGTGAATTGCTTTCCTCCATCACTTATGATCACCCTTGGTGTTCCAAACCTAGGGAAGATCACTCGGTTGAAGAACCGCACCACCACCTTGGCATCATTTGTAGGAGAGGCGATTGCCTCCACCCATCTTGAAACATAATCTACCGCCACTAGGATGTAGAGGTTGCCACATAAAGAGGGGAATGGTCCCATGAAGTCCACACCCCACACATCAAATATCTCCACCTCTTGTATGTTGTTCAAGGGCATTTCATTCCTCCTTGAGATGTTGCCCGTCCTTTGGCAAGAATCACAAGCTACTACAAAGCTTTGCACATCCTTGAACAAAGTTGGCCAAAAGAAGCCCGATTGTAACACTTTAGCACATGTCTTGTGTGAGCTAGCATGTCCTCCACATGGCAAGGAATGACAATGGCGGATCACACTCTCCACCTCATCCTCCGGTATGCATCTTCTAAACATTCCATCCGGCCCTCTCTTGAACAAAAGTGGTTCACTCCAATAGTAGTGCCTCACATCTTTGAAGAACTTCTTCCTTTGGGCATATGTCAAACCGGGAGGAACTTCCTCACACACTAAGTAGTTCACAATGTCGGCATACCATGGCTCACTCCCTCTAGACACTTGGAACAAGCATTCCTCCACCATTTGCAATTGCTCATCCCGGAATGAGTCATCAATCGGGATGTCATCTTTTTCAAGCTCCAATGGTGGGAGTCTACTAAGGTGATCCACCACGGAGTTCTCGGATCCCTTCTTGTCCCGGATTTCCAAATCAAACTCTTGTAGAAGAAGGATCTACCGAATCAACCTAGGCTTTGCATCCTTCTTGGTAAGGAGGTAACGGATCGCAGCATGATCCGTATAAACTATGACCTTCGCTCCAACAAGATATGAGCGGAACTTCTCAAATGCATACACCACCGCAAGCAACTCCTTCTCGGTTGTGGCATAATTGAGTTGGGCATCATCTAGCGTCTTGCTAGCATAATAAATGGCGTGAGTGTGCCCATCTTTCCTTTGCCCCAAAACAGCCCCAACAGCTACATCGCTTGCATCACACATGATCTCAAACGGTAGGCTCCAATCCGGAGGTTGCATGATAGGTGCGGAGATCAAAGCGTTCTTCAACCTACAAAAGGCCTCAAGGCAATCTTTGGAGAAAACAAATTCAACGTCCTTCATTAGTAGGTTAGTAAGAGGCTTAGAAATTTTAGAGAAGTCTTGAATAAACCTCCGGTAAAAACCGGCATGCCCTAGGAAACTCCTTACCCCTTTCACCGAGGTAGGTGGTGGCAACTTCTCTATCGTTTCAATCTTGGCCCTATCAACCTCAATGCCACGGTTAGACACCAAGTGTCCTAACACGATACCTTCACTTACCATGAAGTGGCATTTTTCCCAATTCAAGACAAGATTTGTCTCCTCACATCTTTGCAATACTAATGACAAGTTAGCCAAGCAATTATCAAAGGAAGAACCATAAACAGAGAAATCATCCATGAACACTTCCATGATATTTTCAATGTATTCCGAAAAGATAGCCATCATACACCTTTGGAAGGTGGCGGGTGCATTACACAACCCAAATGGCATTCTCCTATATGCAAAAGTTCCCCATGGACATGTAAAAGTGGTTTTCTCTTGGTCATCGGGGTGGATAGGGATTTGGAAGAATCCACTATAGCCATCTAAATAGCAAAAATGAGAATGTTGAGCTAACCTCTCTAGCATTTGGTCAATGAAAGGGAGAGGGAAGTGATCTTTCCTAGAGGCCATGTTAAGCTTTCTATAGTCAATGCACATCCTCCACTCCGTAACCGTCCTAGTCGGGATTAGTTCATTGTTCTCATTGGTCACTACGGTCATCCCACCCTTCTTAGGAACTACATGAACGGGACTAACCCACTTACTATCCGAGATAGGGTAGATAATTCCCGCATCTAGCAACTTTATGATTTCCTTCTTAACTACCTCTTTCATTATAGGATTCAATCTTCTTTGATGTTCAATAGAGGGTTTATGGTCATCTTCCATCATTATCTTATGCATGCACAAAGAGGGCTTAATGCCAACAAGGTCATCAATGGTGTATCCTATTGCCTTTCTATGCAGTTTCAATTCATTCAACAATCAATTAAGCTCATCATCATTCAAAGATGCATTCACAATCACCGGATAAGTAGAATTTGAACCAAGGAAAGCATACTTTAAATGAGAAGGAAGAGGTTTAAGATCAAGTTAAGGAGGACCTTTTTCAGTTGGAGACGATCCATACAAGGTAGGTTGAGATGATTGCAAAGCCATGGAAGTCTCCTTGAAGTCCCTTGATGATTGCTCACATTCAAGTGGTTGGTGCTGAAAAGACTCAGGAAAATCGACCCAGGAGGAAAAATCGGCCGATTTTCCTGAGGGTGGGTCGATCTGAGTTTCTGTTTTTGTAGAACTGGATGAAACTCCAGCACAAGGCCAAAAATCAGCCGATTTTGCCCCTCCAGTCCGATTTTTCTGCTTGTTTCTCTCTTCTTTTAGGACTTCAAATCCAACACTTGGTAGCTCGTCCAATGCATTCAAGGCCTTGATTACTTCATTGCTACTCTCCTCAACTCCTTCCTCCATCAAGCTTGAGCTAAGAACCCTCTCAAGTGGATCTTTGAGCAAGATTGAGCTCACAACCTCTCTAGACTCTTCTTCTTCAACTATGTTGAATACATCTTCATCAAGGGTTGGCCCTTTCATCATTGTGGACAGTTTGAACTTGATGTTTTCTTCTCCAATGTTGATGGAGAGAGTCCCATTCTTGCAATCTACTAGACATCCGGAAGTAGCTAGGAAAGGTCTCCCCAAGATGATAGGAACCGGATAGTCCGCCGGGATGTCCAAAACAACGAAGTCTATGGGCACATAGAACTTCCCTAGTTGCACCGGAATATCTTCCAAGATTCCAACCGGATGAGTAATTGAGCGGTCCGCCATGTAAAGAGTCATCTTGACCGGCTTTGACTCTCCTAGCCCAACCTTGTTGTAAAGTGCAAGCGGGATGATGCTTACACTTGCCCCAAGATCACATAGGGCGTCATACTTCACTTCTCCTACTCCGATTGGCACACAAAAGGATCCCGGATCCCTTAGCTTAGGAGGCATCTCCTCCTTCATCGTTTGAATCAACTCCGAGGACCTCTTTGTCATCCTTATCTCCCCATACTCCTCCAACTTCCTTTTGTTGGAGAGTATCTCCTTCAAGAACTTGCCATATGCCGGCATACCTAAGATAGCATCCATGAACGGAATATTAATATGCAATTTAGACATAAGTTCAAGGAATTTACCAAAGTGATTGTCCAAGCGAGCTCTTGCTCGTGATTGAGGGAACGGTAGTGGCGGCTGGTATGGAGGCGGTGCCACATATGTTGGCTCAACATCCTTGCTCTTGCCTCCATCTTCTTGCAATGGCTCTCCTTCATTCACCACTTGCTTCCCTTTAGCATTCTCCTTGGGCAAAGGATCCTTCATACTCAACCCACTCCTTGTTGTAATAGCCAACACTTGGCCTCTTGGGTTGTCTTCGGTTCTTCCGGAAAGTTTCCCTGGATCTCTATGGGCTTCACCCGCCTTTTGGAACACTTGTGCTTCCAAAACCTTTTGAGCTTTAGAGATTGAAGTCACGGTGCTCTCAAGACCACTCAACCTTCCAAGCAATTGCTCAAACATCATTTCGGTTCTATCCCTTGGAGGTTGAGTAAATCCGGGTGGAGGTTCTTGTGAAGCTTTTGGTGGTGGAGTTGCGCTTGTGGAAGCGGGAGGGTTCAAGGCTCCATCCGGGTTAGAGTAAGAAAACCCGGGATGGTTATGGTTGGGCCGGTAATTGTTGAATTGCCGGTTGTTGTTGAAGTTCCTTGGGCCTTGATAGTTGTTGTAATTGCCCCTTCCCATGTAATTCACATCCTCCTCCTTGGAAGATAAGTTAGCTTGTGGAAGCACTTGAGGAGTTGCTTGATTCTTCAAAGTTGTAGCACACAACTCCCTCAAGGACTTCAATTCATTGTTGATGGCGTCAAGCTTGAAATTGCTCATGGTGACTTCACTCACCTTATATGCTCCCGCCTTTCTCCCTTCACTCTTCCTATGGGAGTATTTCTCAATCACTAGAGCTTGCTTCTCCACAAACTCCCAAGCATCATCCACATGCTTCTCCAGGAAAGTCCCACCGGAAAGGGATTGAAGCTTGAATTGACTATCTTCATCAAGTCGTTTGAAGTAGATCTCCAATAGCTCAATTTTCGGTATACCATGGTGTGGGCAATCTAGGAGAAGGTCCTTGAATCTCTCCCAAGACTTGAACAAATTCTCTCTATCCTTCATCACGAAGGCATTGATTTTCCCTCTTAATTCGGTAGTCTTGGAAGGTGGGAAGAACTTAGTCAAAAACTCGGTCGTCATCTCCTCCCAAGTACCAACTCGCCCTTGTGGAATAGATTGATACCAAGCTAAGGCTTTGTCCTTAAGAGAGAAGGAGAAAGCCCTAAGCTTATGGTTGTTGCTCTCCAATCTTGGCGGTCTAAGAGTCTCCATCAAAATCTCATAGTTCATCAAGTGTTGATGAGGAAACTCTCCTTTCATCCCTCCAAATTGATTATGCCGGATCATTTGTAGAACTTGAGGGCGGAGCTCGTAGTTGTGGGCTGCGGGATCTCCTAAGTTCAGACCCGGACGGTGTGCTCTTTGTGCCGGATCCATACGTCTCCCCAAAGTTTGTGGCTCTTCAATAGCAATGTGTACAACCCTAACATTCGCCGCCGGCTGCGGTTGTGGTGGTGGAGGTGGAGGTTGTTGGCGATTAAGCTCTCCTTGAACAAGGGCTTGCCTAATTTCATCAATCTCCCTCCTAGTTGCCTCTTGCCTCTCATTGGCAAGTCTCCTTTCCTCCTCCAAGAGCTCATTTCTTAGCCTTATTTGCTCTAAGGCTTCATCCAATTCAGCTTGGAGATCTCTTCCGGCCATCTCTTTTCCCTTTTTAATGCTCCTTGATCTACATCTAAGGGTTTTCTCCGGTTCGGGATCGAATGGAGCTAAATCCTTGTCACGAGATCTTCGCATGCACCTAAAGAGTAAGAGATGTCTTGAAAAGTGAAGACAGACACCAAAGAGAGATCAAAAGCAACAAGAAAGATCTACACTATAAACAATCACAAAATAGACTCAATCTAGACCTAGTCCCCGGCAACGGCGCCAAAAACATGTTACGCTAAGATCGTGTGATGTGTGTACGCAATAAGCTTTAAATTTATACTCGTTATATTTATCCTAACTCCTAGCGAACCCGCAGTGACGGGACATTTGTATTAGGGATAGTATTCCGAGGTCGAACACGAAGACTAAGGTGAAATCGAGTCAAACAATGGTCATAGATAGTGTGGATCTAATTAAAGAAAAGGTCAAGGAACAAAGAAATGAAAATCTCAATATTTTTGGTTGGTTTTTGTGGTGATCAAGCAAGGATCACAAATCAAGCAAGACAATAAAACAATCTAACAACTCAACTAGCAAACAAACAAGTAACTCAAAACACAAGTATATGATCAATAGAGAAGAATGGATTCTAGAGGTCAAGATTTCCGGTTATGGCATTGGACTCAAGGTTCTAAGGATTCTAAGGACAAGCTGCGGTGTTGGGAAGGAGTGTTTCACTAATGGAGGCAATTACCGGCTAGGTCTCTCACTTCACTAATCCCGCATCAAACTCCTATTACCGGGTAGGTCTCAAGGGGTTAAAGTAGGGAATTCTACACAAACCGGATACTACTTAAGTGGCAACCCGCTCCTTACCGGGTAAGTCTCGGAATAGGGAAGTCTCAAGCAATAATCCTAGCACACTCGATCCAATAGCGGCTTATGAAGCTCACTACTACCTAGAGTTCATCATTCTAGACATCTAAGATCGGAAATCATCGGGTAGATCTCTTTCCTCACTTAGGTTGATAGCATTAGGTGATCCTAAGCTAAATTTAGCTTAATAAACCCTAGGATTTCAACAACCTAACACCCTAACATACAGATTCATCAATTAAAGATCAACAGAGAAGAAAATCGGGCTGTTCTACAGATAAATCGGCCGATTTTCCTGATGATCTGGCCGATTTTTCTCTCTGGTTAAGGTTTTGTTCAATCAAATCATCCTAAACTAACATATAAGTCCATCCTTTCATCACCCAAGCCATAACCATCAATCCATCGCTCCAGAATCACAATAAACTAGCCAATAGTATGCATATCCAGATCTAAAGTCATCATACAAGCATACATGGTTCTCATAGATGGATAATGAAAGATAAGCAAGTAAAATCAATAAATCTCAGCTTAATCTAAGTTGTAGCAAGACTTACAAACTCTTAAATGAAGATCCAAAACGTTCCTAGCAATCCTTGCAATAGCTCTTCAATCCAAGATTACAAAAATACCTCAAAATCACTCAAAACCTCACTATCACTCCTAGAATGGTGTTCTTCTTCTTCCTTCAATCCTTGAGAGTTTTTCTTCTCCTCCCAATCTTCCCCCAATGGAATGAGCTGTGAATGAGAATGTGGGAGACGAGAGATGCCTCAGCAACAGCTTGCAGGACCACTTATATTCTCCACCAAGAGCAAGGCCGGATCAAGAGATCGTGGGACACGTGGCTTAAAATGTCAAAGGCAGGAAAATCGACACAGAGGAATAAATCGGCCGATTTTCCTGGCAGTTGGTCCGATTTTCTTCAGCAGAAGCATGCTATGATCGTCTACCCATGAGTTGCTCCATTGTTTGCACCAATAGTGGTCTTTGCGTCCTTTGTTGCTCCAATTATGCTCCTCCAAAGCTTTGGATGTGTACCATCATGAGGCTTGGCCCTCGAATGTATCGGTTAATGTCTAAAAACCCCCCGAAATACCTACAAAGCAATACACAAGTCCGTGTAGACGTCTATCTCGACAAAATACGTGAATTGAGTGCTAAACGTCGTGAATTAGTGCTAAACCATGCATGAATGAGTGAGAAATCTATCTAAATGATTACCTAAACCTAAGTCATAAATCGTGTTATCATAAGTCTTGCTAAAACTTAGATTCAGCTGAGAGTTATTGTTTTTACTTGCTTATCTTTCATCATCCTTCTATGAAAACCATGTATGCTTGTGTGATGATTTTGAATCTTGATATGCATATTATTGGCTAGCTTATTGTGATTCTGGAGTGATGGATTGATGTTTATGGCTAGGGTGATGATAGGATGGACTTATATGTTAGTTTAGGATGATTTGTATGCACGAAACCCATTCCAGAGAGAAAAATCGGGCTGTTCTTCAGTCAAATCGGCCGATCTGGCCATGATCCACCCGATTTTCCTCTCTGTTGCTCTTTAATTGATGAATTTGTATGTTAGGGTGTTAGGGTGTTGAAATCCTAGTGTTTATTTAGCCTAATTTAGCTTAGGATCACCTAATGCTATCAACCTAAGTGAGGAAAGAGATCTACCCGATGATTTCCGATCTTAGATACCTAAGATGATGAATTCTAGGTAGTAGTGAGCCTCACAAGCCGCTATTAGATTGAGTGTGCTATGATTATTTCTTGAGACTTACTTTTCCGAGACTTACCCGGTAAGGAGAGGTTTGCCACTTAAGTAGTGTCCGGTTTGTGTAGAATTCCCTACTTTACCTCCTTGAGACTTACCCGGTAATAGGAGTTTGATGCGGGATTAGTGAAGTAAGAGACCTACCCGGTAATTGCTTCCATTAGTGAAACACCCTTTCCCAACACCGCAGCCTTATCCTTAGAATCTTTAGAACCTTGAGTGTAATGCCATAACCGGAAATCTTGACTTCTAGAATCCACTTTTCTCTCTTTTATCACATATTTTGTGCTTGTGTTACTTGTTTACCTTGCTAGCTTGAGTTGTTAGTTTGTTTTATTATCATGCTTCATTTGTGATCTTTGTTTGATCACCACAAAAACCAACCAAAAACATCGAGATTTTCATTTCTTTGTTCTTTGACCTCTTCTTAGACTAGATCCACACTATCTATGACCATTGTTTGACTTTATTTCACCTTAGTCTTTGTGTTCGACCTCGGAATACTATCCCTACTACAAACTTCCTGTACACTGCGGGTTCGCTAGGATTTAGGAGAAATATATCGAGTTTATAAATTGTAAAGCTTTTTGTGCTACACGTTTCTAGCGTAACACTTACCTATTCCGACTTTGTTTCACTAAGTCCCTATGATCGACCCCTGAAATTCCTTTCTTTTTACTACGATTGACCCGTACACTGCGGGTTCGCCTCCTTGTTTTAAGCTTACATCTAGGGTTATAAATTTAAAGCTTGCACACACCGTTTGGAGCGAACAAGTTTTTGGCTCCGTTGTCGGGGACTTGGTCTAGACCGAGCCGGTTGCGGTACGCTTTTGGGGCACTTGCCCCCGTGTCTACTAACCACTCTACTTGAGTGACTTTCGTAGGTTCTTTCTTAGGTTTATGCGAAGAACCCGCAATGGGAAGGAAATCGTTCCTTACGATCCCGAACCAGAAAAGACATACAAACGACGCTTAAGAGAAGCGAAGATGGCCAACCAAGACAATCGCGATCTTGAGGACGAATTAAAGGAGGCGTTAGAACAGCTACGCCTCAGCAGAGAAGAACTGAGGCAGGAGAAAGAAGAAACTCGCACCAGGACTGAAGCGATCGAAGCAGATATGGCAGCCTTACGAGACCAATATCAACTTCGACCGAGGGAAGATCCAGGTCCCGATCCTCGACCGGTGCAGGTCCCAGTTCTAGATCCTCGACCGAGGCAGGTCCCAGCACCTGACGCCCCGGCCGAGATACTTCCACCTCGGATACCAGTCCGAGGCGCTCTTTTTGCAGGAATCCCGCAAACCCTAGGGCAAAGGATGGACCCCAATCAACAACTGAGGCATCCAGGAGTTAACCTAGGAGATCCGGTGGACCATGACTACGAACTTCGACCGCAAGTTCTTTCCATGATTCGCCAATGCCAGTTCGGAGGGCTAGAGAAGGAATCTCCGCATCAACATCTTCAAAACTATGAGATCTTGATGGAGACCTTTAGACCCTCAAGAATAGAAAACAACAACTACAAGCTAAGACCTTTTTACTTTTCTTTAAAAGATAGAGCTCTTACTTGGTATCAATCTCTTCCCCCAGGAAAAATTAGCACTTGGGAGGAGATGACTACGGAATTCTTGACTAAATTATTTCCCCCCTCTAAGACCGCTGAAATGAGAGGGAAGATTAATGCATTCATTATGAAGGACAAGGAGAGCTTGTCCAAGTCAAGAGAGAGGTTTAAAGACATTCTTTTGGATTGCCCACATCATGGGATTCCAAAGATAGAGTTGTTGGAGATATACTTCAAGGGACTGGACGGAAGCACCCAGTTCAACCTCCAACTACTCTCCGCCGGTTCATTTATGGACATGGCGATTGACGAAGCTTGGGACTTTATCGAGAAGCAAGCTTTGCATATGGAGAAATACACCCACCAAGGAACTGAAGGTGGAGTTAAAAGAGTCAACTTTCAAGAGACTCAACCTAACAACAATCAACTCACGTCTTTGAAGAATGACGTGAAGCAATTGAAGGAACTCTTGGTTGCTCAAACCAAGAAGGAAGATCAAGGACAAAGGAACAATAACAATGGATACCGTAACAACAACAACGGAAAGCAACCCTAAGGGCCAGATTATGGCCATAACAACGAGGAGTGGACAAAGCCTTTCTTCCCCTTCTTCTTCTTCTACTCCATTAAAGAGCCAGGGGCAAGGATCAAGTTCCTCTCAGCCGGAAAAGAAAGACGCAGTGTTGGAGGCCATCTTGATCAAGCTTAGTGCTATGGAGACTTCTATGACTTTATTTTCGAAGGCCCAAAAGGCCTTTGAACAACAACTTGCTAGTAGGGCGAATGAAGCGCCAAGAGATCCAGGGAAGCTTCCAGCAAGGACGGAAAGCAACCCTAAGGGCCAGATTATGGCCATAACAACGAGGAGTGGACTGAAAACTGCAGATCCAGTGCCTCGGTCGGTGCTAGTACCGACGAAGACCACCTCGGTCCAGGTGCAGTCGAACAACACTTCGGCCGAGATACCAACCGAGGTGGAGCCACAGAAAGCGGAGGGGAAAACTGAAGTTTATGTTCCACCTCCTGCATACAAACCACCACTTCCATTCCCCCAGTCAAGGGCTAGAGCACATCTAGACAAGCACTTTGGTATGTTCCTTGACTTGATGAATAAACTGCACATTAACATTCCTTTCCTTGATGCTATTCTAGGGATGCCCGCCTATGGGAAGTTCTTGAAGGAAATCCTATCAAGGAAGAGGAAACTGGAAGACTTTGGTGAAGTAAGGATGACATCTAAATCCTCGGAGCTTATCCAAATCATGAAGGAGAAGATGCCACCTAAGTTGAGAGATCCCGGCTCATTTTGCATTCCCATTCAAGTTGGGGATGTCACTTGTGAAGCCTTATGGGATCTAGGAGCCAACGTGAGCATCATTCCGCTGGAGCTATGTGTGAAGATCGGACATGGAGAGCCCAAGCCGGTCAAGATTCGATTATACATGGCGGATCGCTCCATTACCCATCCCGTGGGAATTTTGGAAGATGTTCCGGTCAAGTTAGGTAACTTCTATTTACCTATAGACTTTGTTGTACTTGACATTCCCGCAGATTATCCTGTTCCTATTATTCTCGGGAGGCCATTTCAAGCAACTTCGGGTTACAACGTGGATTGTAAGAATGCCAAGTTGAAATTCAACATTGGTGGAGACGAAGTGGAGTTCGCATTACTTGCGGCCATGAAAGGAGGGCAGCTAGGAGATGATATCTTCAACATCTATGATGAAGAAGAATCAAGAGAATTGGTGAGCTCTATCCTTACTAACGATCCACTTGAAAGAGTTATTAGTTTCAGTTTAATGGAGGAAGGTATAGATGCTTCTTGTGATGCAGATATACGGAGCTTAAAGGCACTGGAAGAAGATCCAGGAGCTAAAACTGAGAAACTAATCCAGGAGACGAGGATCTCCAGTTTCGGTTCCAGTTGCAGTACCTCGACCGAGGCACTTTCTAGACCAAGCGAGGCGACTAAAGAACATCTCGGTCAACGCCTCTACGCCTCGACCGAGGTTGAAGGCGAGATGATGTCAATTGGGACAGCTGAAAATAACAAACTTCTTACTCCTTTCTCTGACATTCATCCTCAGTTGGTGGAACATTCAATCCACCAACTTTCTGATAATAAAGGACCTTGGTATGCTGATATTGTGAATTATCTTGTTTGCCAGGAAATACCACCCGGATTGATGTACTCTCAAAAGAAGAGATTCTTCAAGGATGTACGCCATTACTACTGGGATGAGCCGCTGCTATTCAAGCGCGGGCCTGATGGGATGCTTCGAAGATGCATTCCGGAAGATGAAGTTAATAGCGTCATATGGCATTGTCATTCACTTCCTTGTGGAGGACATGCTAGCACCGATAAGACATGCGCTAAGGTATTACATTCCGGTTTCTTTTGGCCTACATTATTTAAGGATGTGCAATCATTTGTTGTCTCTTGTAATGCATGCCAAAGAACAGGAAATTTATCTAGGAGGAACGAAATGCCACTTAATAACATTCAAGAAGTGGAAATCTTTGATGTATGGGGGATAGACTTCATGGGACCCTTCCCATCCTCCGGAGGAAACCTCTATATTCTTCTTGCAGTTGATTACGTCTCTAGATGGGTTGAAGCCATCGCTTCTCCCACTAATGACACCAAGGTGGTTGTGAAACTCTTAAACATGACTATCTTTCCACGTTTTGGAACTCCACGTATCATCATCAGTGATGGAGGAACGCATTTCATCAACCAGAAGTTCAAGGCACTACTATCAAAGTATGGGGTTACCCACAAGGTAGCAACCCCTTATCACCCTCAAACTAGTGGACAGGTCGAAATCTCGAATAGAGAAATCAAAGCAATTTTAGAGAAGACCGTCTCTAGGACGAGGAAGGATTGGTCCATGAAATTGGACGACGCTCTTTGGGCATACAGGACCGCATTTAAGACTCCCATTGGTACCACCCCTTATAATTTGGTATATGGGAAGTCTTGTCATTTGCCCGTTGAGTTAGAACACAAAGCATATTGGACGATCAAATGGTTCAACTTCGACATTAAGGAAGCCGGCGAGAAGCGGCTATTGGATATCAATGAGCTGGAGGAGCTGCGTTTGAACGCTTATGAGAATGCCAAACTCTATAAGGAGAGGACGAAGAAATGGCATGACAAGCGTATCATCCCTAATGAGCTTAACGAAGGAGACTTAGTTCTACTCTTCAACTCCCGCCTCCGCCTCTTTCCAGGTAAGTTGAAATCTAGATGGACCGGACCTTATGTTGTGAAACATGTTTTTCCTCATGGTGCAGTTGAGATATGGGGCGAAACAAGCGGAAGCTTCAAGGTCAATGGTCATAGACTCAAGAAATACAAACCGGAAATTCCGGTTGCGGAGGTTGCACCAATATACCTCTTTTGAGAATTGTCATATGGTCCAGCTAGCGACCTTAAACCAAGCGCTTCTTGGGAGGCAACCCAAGGTATTGCTTTCTTTTCCCTTTTTCTAGTCTAGCTTAGATAGTTTTGCTTTTGCTTTGCTTTGTTTTGTTTTTGGCGTTCTAGACAGACAACAGGTAACATCTAAGGAAGGAGTACAAACTAGGAGCATAACTGGAAGGTCAGAAGATCGAGAATTTGAGAAGATGGAGTTTGACTGAGGCACATCTCGGTTGCTGTCAAAGCACCTCGACCGAGATGATTCTTGAGCAACCGAGGCGACTAGGGTTTCTGAAGATCCACCTCGGTCCGTACCACCTCGGTCCAGTCGAGACCACCTCGACCGAGGTGACAGCAGTTCCAGAAAGGGTATAAAAGGGGTGAAATTTCTCTCTCCTCACTTTACCCAAACCTCCTCGACTGCGGCAGCCCTTTCACCTCGCCTCTTCGATTCTTGCTCATTTTCGAAGATTTTCGCTTCTAAACTGCGATTAAAGCGTAGAGGATCCCAGTGCAAGCGTCGATCTGCGAAGAAATCGAACCGAAACGGCCGAACGAGGTAAAATAGAACAAAACCCTAACCTCGCTATTTTTGCTTCGATTTGGGCTTGGATTGCCTTGCATTTTGCTGAGAAACAGATTAAGTACCCCATAGGAACCAGTTGTAGTGATTTTGGGGGAAAAGAACTGGATTTTTGAGGAAAATCGTCACGCAGTTCTTCGCCTCGGTCCAGTCGTGTTGTTCCTCGGCCGAGGTGTTCTTGGGTTGTGTCAGGCCGACCGAGGTGATCCGACATAGAGTTGTTGAGAATGAGTTCTGACAGACAGCTAGTCCTTAGGGATAGATCCTCCCCTTCCCCTTCCTCTTCTTCTTCCAGACCTTATCGACCGGTAATCTACGAGCGACACCAGGTCGATTATGACCGTATAGCAGCCCGTCCAGTGATAGAACCTCGCTTCCTGGACGTGTCAGCCTTTGATTGTCTCCATGTGGATGGAGACCTTAGACGGATGATATCGATGGTAGGGCTAGATCAGTTTACTGAGATCCGCGCACCTGCCTACCTAGAGCCCACCTTAGAGTTTGTTAGCTCTTTCACCTACCTACCCACAAAGCGAGCTGTGAAGTACCGGTTGATGAACCGGAACTTCATAGTTCCTTTAGAGTATTGGAGAGACATTTTTGGGTTCCCAGCCCCGACTGCTGTAGGTTTTCCCTCCCGAGCAGTAGCTAGGGAGTTTTGGGGTTAGATAGCTCACGTAGTTGAGCACGCAGACAGGTGGCGCCCTGGAGACTCCAGGGAGCGCATCATATTTCACCTAGCCTTTAGGTTAGCTCACCGCATTTTCAGCGAGACGCTTCTGGAGCGTACTGAGACGCCCCAAAAGGTCCGACAAGGGGAGCTTTTCAGCCTTTATTGCATGGTGACTGGATGGATCCCCGACTTTGGCTTGATGCTGGCAGAGGATTTGCACAGGATCAAGGCCAAGGCGAAGGGGGACATCTGCTGCGGAGGACTTGTGACCCACATCGCCAGCTATCAGGATATGGATCTCAGCGCTTGCACTATGGTGGCGGCTGCCAAGCCGCTAGGGCTGCAGGAGATGATTACCCGGCGGATTCTGGTTCCCCGAGGACTGACTACGCCATATGTGGCGATGCCATGGGAGCCTACTACACCACAGGGGATCAGGTGGTCAGCCCAGTTTACAGTTTATGACCCTCATTACTGGCAGACTGCTTGGGCCCCACTGATGGAGAATGCGAGAGAGGTAGCAGCTGCACCAGTTGAGGAGGAGGATGAGGAGGAGACTACTGATGCTAATGATGACAGGGATGATGGAGTTCCGATGGATACAGGGACGGATACTGCTGGGACGAGTGCGCCGGTTATTGACATTGACGATGATGATACTGAGCCTGCACCAGCCACATCACCAGTGAGACCTGCTAGGTGTAGGGCACGCCGACAAAGAGATCCAAAGGCTCACCGTCGGATCGATGATCTGACGGATCAGATGATCGATTCTTATGCTGCCTTATCACTGGATATCCGCGAGATGCAGGAGCGACAACACTACCAGCATATGATGGCTCAGATTCAGTTTGAGCACATCATGGGCTACCCGTTCTACCCATCTCAGTATCCATATGTGCCACCACCACCACCACCACCGGATCGTGACTACTGAGAGTTGCAGGATTTTCTTTCTTATTTATTATGCAGCTCAGCTTTATGTCCGGTGAGTATTTTATTTCCTTAGACTTATCTTAACTCACTGGGACAGTGTGTCCCAAGTATGGGGTGTTTATGTATTTGATTGACTTATGTGTTGTATGACTCTACATTACCGGATATTTATGCTTCACTTTTGCTTCTATGTGTTTATTTGAGATTGCATGCATACATACAGGTTATTTGATTGAGAAAAAAGTCAAAACTGAAAAATAAAAAAATAAAAAGAAAAAAAAAAATTTTGACCTCGACCGGGGCAGTTCTGGCCAAACGAGGTACTTCACCTCGGTTAACCTACGAGCACCTCGACCGAGGTGGGTTAACTGAGAGTTTTCGAAACGATTTTTGTTCTTCTTATCTGGATATGATCTCAGTGAAAATCTTGCTTACTGACTGGTTTTGAAATCTTTATGTATTTGAAAGGTTTTATAATATGTTTAAGTTGCTAAATGCTTTGTTTGAAATTTTTGGCATGTTTAATACTTTGTTTTTATCCAAATTATGTTGAATTTGAAGGTTGACACCACGTTATGAGTTCTCTCACTTTCTTCCTGGAAAGACCAAGGCAATTCATTCTTCTCTCTTCTTCTTCTTGATCATGCTTAGCCCCTCATATACATTTTTGCCTCCCTTTACCTATCCGGGAATTTGGAAGCAAGTGAAGTGGTGAAAGCAAGTGAAGTTAAAGTTGAGAAGTTGGCTGGAAGTGAAAGTGTTAGAAAGAAATAAATAGGTTTGGGGAAGTCAATCATGATGATGAGTAACTCGGCACCATTCACATAGCCGGGTGTTTGTGTCTTGCCAAAATCGGATTGAGCGATATTCCTAACGGGTCATGGTATGTGCATCAAGGGTTTGATGCATGTCAAGAAATTGATGATTCCTGATTTCCTAGGCTTCGGTTATTGTGCACCTCTCTCCATGCATCCCAAAAAGTAAAGTAAAAAAAAAGAGTGTGAAATAAGCAAAGCTTATTGGTGGAAGATGTTGAAAGTCAAAGTGAAAGTGAAGTATATCCTTTTCCCGGATTCTAGCACCACATTACCTTACATACATCCCTACCCTACACGTTTCTTGACCTTTCTTTTGGGAAGCCCTTGAGACCTCGAGCTTGTTGATTGACTTAGTGGTTTAAACTGGATTATGCATGATTAATTTTGATAATTATGACTTATTATGCATTCTATGATTTTATGCAAAGATGAACGACTTTCTTATATTTATAAAATGTTTTGATCATATTTTGATTTTGAATTCCATAAAGTATTCTCTTAGAGTGATCTATGATTGTAGCACACCATAAAAATGTTTTGAAAGACTTTTCATTGATTTTCATGACTTATAATCCATTCTATCTTTCCTTTTATATGAACTTGCTTGGGGACAAGCAAGGGCTAAGTATGGGGTATTTTGATAGCATGAATTATAGTCTATATTTTGGGGTTTGTTTGGACGTTTTATCTTCAATAATCTGCATTTTTGTATGTATAATATGTGAATATATTACCATTTCATCTACCTTTGCGGGAATCGAGGTCTACACCTAGTTTTGTTGTAATCGTAGGTAAAATGGCACGTTTTGCATCAAAAAGGAGCTATGGAGTCATTATAGCTACATTCAGGAACATAAGGAAACATCCAGGAAGCATAGCCATGGATTAGAGATTTACTTTGGACCAGATTTGAGAGATTTCACATTCAGTTGTGACTCACCTCGGTTGACTACAGAGTCACCTCGACCGAGGTGATCCAGAGAAGTTGACTCGACCGAGGCGAACACCTGGGACGCGGCGAGAATATTTTATTCTTGGCTGAGATCTTTTATCTTTGGAAAGAGATCTTATATTTTTGGGCTTGGCTCCTGGAAGGAAGAAGATATGTTAGATCATATATTTTACCTATTTTTATGGGAAGAGATCTTTCTAAGATATCTTATCTTTGGAGAGTAATTTTCCTATAAAAAAGGTCGGATTTCCAACAAATCCGACATCCCGCATAGCATGCTATACCACCGATCAGGGTTTATACACCGCAACAGCCATACTCCAGTTGGGAGATTTGAAGAACCTTGTTGAAGGTTGAAGGAAGAAAGTCTATAGCTTTTATAGCTTTTGAAGGGTTTTTGTAAGATCATCTTAGATTCCCTTCTTGTTTGTTGTCTTGTTGGATTTTTATCCAAGGAATGCTTGTGTTTAATAATTGATTTAGTTATTTAAGCCTTTCTCTTAAGGTTTTCTTGTTCAATTATTCTCTTTCTTCCCATATATTTGATTAATACTTTCATGATGATGAGTGGCTAATCTCTTTGTGTGATTCTAGGGTGATTGGCTGCAGGTTGTGGGAAAAACAATGATAGAATGATCTTAATCACAGTAGGAGCCTGAAAGTTCGAGTCTTTACCTTAACCCTAAGCATCTCGTTCAGTCGATGAACATCTCGGCCGGGGTGGAATTTGGCTGACCGAGGTGACTTATCTGATCCGAAACTGAGAGTTAAGTGTTAGAGTTTGCCAAATCCTATTCTTATTATACCTTTACTGGTTCAATGCAAGCCTAGGATGAGACTTACCCGGTAATTCCTTAGTTTGTTTATCTAAGATCATAAGTGTAGGTAATAAAGGTTTATCCTTTATTGGGGTTTGAGTGTGCTTTCATTTCATCTTTGTGAGTTAGCCTGAGACTTACCCGGTAAAGGTTGATTCTATTCCCTTAGTTGGAGTGTTGGTTTGAGGTTATAGTTCTTTATCTTAATTCCTTGAGACTTACCCGGTAATAGGAGTTACGGTTTGGGATTAGTGAGTAGTGAGACTTACCCGGTGATCTATTCCACTTAGTAACACCTTCCCTATGCAAAAATCTCAGCTTTGTCCGCTTATCTTTAGATCTTGAGTTGGAACCACAACTAGATGCTTTAATCCCTAGAATTGCATATTTCCTTTATTGACTTTTATCATCTTTGATTGTTTTAATTACTTGTGGTTAGTAATTGCTAAAGCTTACCGTAATTGGACTCTATTTCACTAAGTCCCTGTGATCGACCCCTGGAATTCCTTGCTTTTTACTACGATTGACCCGTACACTACGGGTTCGTATCCTTGTTTTAAGCTTACATCTAGGGTTATAAATTTAAAGCTTGCACACACCGTTTGGAGCGAACACGAAACGAGCGGAAGCTTCAAGGTCAATGGTCATAGACTTAAGAAATACAAACCAGAAGTTCCGGTTGAGGAGGTTGCACCACTATACCTCGTTCGAGAGACGCACTATGGTCCAGCTAGCGACCTTAAATCAAGCGCTTCTTGGGAGGCACCCAAGGTATTGCTTTCTTTTCCCTTTTTCTAGTCTAGCTTAGATAGTTTTGCTTTTGCTTTGCATTGTTTTATTTTTGGTATCCTAGACAGATAACAGGTGACATCTAAGGAAGGAGTACAAACCAGGAGCATAACTGCAAGGACAGAAGTTCGAGAATTTGAGAAGACGGAGTTTGACTGAGGCACATCTCGGTTGCTGACAAAGCACCTCGACCGAGATGATTCTTGAGCAACCGAGGCGACTAGGGTTTCTGAAGATCCACCTCGGTCCGTACCACCTCGGTCTAGTCGAGACCACCTCGACCGAGGTGACAGCAGTTCTAGAAAAGGGTATAAAAGGGGGGCTGAAATTCTCTCTCCTCCTTTACCCTCTCCTCGACCGCGGCAGCTTCCTCGCTTCGCCGTTCTTCGCCCGTTTTCGACGATTCTTGCTTCCAAATTGCAAAGAAAGGATAGAGGATCCTAGTGCAAGCGTCAATCTGCAAGAAAAACGAACCGAATCGACCGATTGGAGGTAAAATCAGGAAAAAAAAAACCCTAATCTCGTTCTCTTCACTGTTTCGCTTCGAATTAGGCTTTGGTTGCCCTTGCAATTGCTGAGAAACAGATTAAGTACCCCATAGGAACCAGTTGTAGTGATTTTGGGGGAAAAGAACTGGATTTTTGAGAGATTCGTTCGCGCAGTTATTCGCCTCGGTCCAGTCGTTCTGTGCCTCGGCCGAGGTGTTCTTGAGTTGTGTCAGGCCGACCGAGGTGATCTGACAGTTTGTTGAGAGATGAGTTCAAATAGATAGCTTGTCCTGAGGGACATATCCTCCCCTTCCCCTTCTTCTTCTTCCTCTAGACCTTATAGACCAGTGATCCACGAGAGACACCAGGTCGACTATGACCGTATTGCCGCCCGTCCAGTGATTGCACCGCGCTTCCAGGACATTTCAACTTTTGATTGTCTCCATGTGGATGGAGATTTGAGGCGGATGATTTCGATGGTAGGGCTAGATTAGTTTATTGAGATCCGTGCACCTGTCTATTTAGAGCCTACTTTGGAGTTCATTAGCTCCTTCACCTACCTCCCCACAGCGCGTTCTGTGAAGTACCGGTTGATGAACCGGAACTTCCTAGTTCCCTTAGAGTACTGGAGAGACATCTTTGGTTTCCCGGCTCCGACTGTTGTAGATTTTCCCTCCCGAGCTGTAGCTAGGGAGTTTTGGGGTCAGATTGCTCATGTAGTTGAGCACGCAGATAGATGGCGCCTTGGAGACTCCAGGGAGCGTATCATATTTCACCTAGCCTTTAGGTTAGCTCACCGTATTTTCAGTGAGACACTTCTGGCGCGTACTGAGACGCCCCAGAAGGTCCGACAGGGGGAGCTTTTCAGCCTTTACTGCACGGTGATTGGAGGGATCCCAGAATTTGGCTTGATGTTGGCAGAGGATCTGCACAAGATCAAGGCCAAGGCAAAGGGGGATATCTGCTGCGGGGGCATCGTGACCCACATTGCGAGCTATCAAGATATGGATCTCAGCGCATGTACCATGGTGGCGGCTGCCAAGCCGCTAGGACTTCAAGAGATGATCACTCGGCGGATTCTAGTTCCCCGAGGACTCACTACACCGTATGTAGCCATGCCATGGGAGCTGACTACACCACAGGGGATCAGATGGTCACCCCAGTTTTCAATTTATGATCCTCACTATTGGCAGACTGCTTGGATCCCATTGATGGAGGATGCTAGAGAGGCAGCAGCTGCACCAGTTGAGGAGGATGAGGTAGAGGAGGAGACTGCTGATGATGACAGGGATGGTGGAGTTCCTATGGATACAGGGACTGACACTGCTGGGACGAGTGCGCCGGTCATTGATTTAGATGATGACAATACTGAGACCGTGCCGGCTGCATCACCAATCCGACCTGCTAGGCGTAGGGTACGCCGACAGAGAGATCCAAAGGCTTACCGTCGGATCGATGATCCGACGGATCAAATGATAGACTCTTACGCTGCCCTTACTGTGGACATCGATGAGAGATTTACCGCCCAGCACCAATAAATCGACCGCTGGACTCATCAGATGCTAGAGAGCCAGCACTATCAGCGTCGGATGATGGAGATCCAGTTTCAGTAGACTATGGGTTATCCGTTTGACCCATCCCAGTATCCCTACATGCCACCACCACCACCGGATCAGGATTATTGAGAGCTTGCAGGATTTTCTTTCTTATTTATTATGCAGCTCAGCTTTATGTCCAGTGAGTACTTTATTTATCTTAGACTTATTTTGACCCACTGGGACAGTGTGTCCCAAGTATGGGGTGTTTATGTATTCTATGACTTATGTGATGTATGACTCGACATTATCGGATATTTAGTCTTCATTTTGCTTCTATGGTTTTATCTAAGATTGCATGCATACATACAGGTTATTTGATTGAGAAAACGTCAAAAACTAGTTTAGAGAAAAAAAATTTTGACCTCGACCGGGACAGTTCTGGCCGAACGAGGTACTTCACCTCGGTTGAACTAGAACACCTCGACCGAGGTGGTTTAACTGAGAGTTTTCGAAACGATTTTTGTGCTTCTTATCTGGATATGATCTCAGTGAAGATCTTGTTTGCTGACTGGTTTTGAAATCTGTATGTGTTTGAAAGGTTTTATGATATGTTTAAGTTGCTAAATGCTTTGTTTGAAATTTTTGGCATGTTTAATACTTTGTTTTTATCCAAATTATGTTGAATTTGAAGGTTGACGCCACAAGATAAGTTCTCTCACTTTCTTCCTGGAAAGACCAAGGCAATTCATTCTTCTCTCTTCTTCTTCTTGATCATTCTTAGACCCTCATATACATTTTTTGCCTCCCTTTACCTATCCGGGAATTTGGAAGCAAGCAAGTGGTGAAAGAAAGTGAAGTAAAAGTTGAGAAGTTGGCTGGAAGTGAAAGTGTTAGAAAGCAATAAGTAGGTTTGGGGAAGTCAATCATGATGATGAGTAACTCGGCACCATTCACATAGCCGGGTATTTGTGTCTTGCCAATTCGGATTGAGCGATATTCCTAACGGGTCATGGTATGTGCATCAAGGGTTTGATGCATCTCAAGAAATTGATGATTGCTAATTTCCTAGGCTTCGGTTCTTGTGCACCTCTGTCCATGCATCCCAAAAAGTAAAGTAAAAAAAAAGAAAAAGTGTGAAATAAGCAAAGCTTATTGGTGGAAGATGTTGAAAGTCAAAGTGAAAGTGAAGTGATGTCCTTTTCCCGGATTCTAGCACCACATTACCTCATATACATCCCTACCCTACACGTTTCTTGACCTTTCTTTTGGGAAGCCCTTGAGACCTCGAGCTTGTTGATTGACTTTGTGGTTTAAACTGGATTATACATGATTAATTTCGATAATTATGATTTATTATGCATTCTACGATTTTATGCAAAGATGAACAACTTTCTTATATTTATAAAATGTTTTGATCATATTTTGATTTTAAATTCCATGAAGTATTCTCTTAGAGTGATCTATGATTGTAGCACACCATAAAGATGTTTTTGGAAGACTTTTTCATTGATCTTTATGACTTATAATCCATTCTATCTTGTATTTTATATGCGGAACTTGCTTGGGGACAAGTAAGGGCTAAGTATGGGGTATTTTGATAGCATGAATTATTGTCTATATTTTGGGGTTTTTTTAGACGCTTTATCTTGAATAATCTGCATGTTTGTATGTATATTATGTGATTATATTACCATTTCATCTACCTTTGCGGGAATCGAGGTCTACACCTAGTTTTGTTGTAATCGTAGGTAAAATGGCACGTTTTGCATCAAAAAGGAGCAAAAGGAGCTAAGGAGTCATTGGAGCTACATTCAGGAACATAAGGAAACATCCAGGAAGCATAGCCATGGATTAAAGATTCACTTTGGACCAGATTTGAGAGATTTCACATTCAGTTATGATTCACCTTGGTTGACTACAGATTCACCTCGACCGAGGTGATCCAGAGAAGTCGACTCGACCTAGGCGAACACTTGGGACGCGGCGAGAATATTTTATTCTTGGCTGAGATCTTTTATCTTTGGAAAGAGGATCTTATATTTTTGGGCTTGGTTCCTAGAAGGAAGAAGATATGATAGATCATATATTTTACCTATTTTTATGGGAAGAGATCTTTCTAAGATATCTTATCTTTGGAGAGTAATTTTCCTATAAAAGGATCGGATTTCCCACAAATCCGACATCCTGTATACAACCGCTATCACCCGGAATACACCGCTGCAGCCATACTCCAGTTGGGAGATTTGAAGAACCTTTTTGAAGGTTGAAGGAAGAAAGTCTATAGCTTTTATAGCTTTTTGAAGGGTTTTTGTAAGATCATCTTAGATTCCCTTCTTTGTTGTTTGTCTTGTTGGATTTCTATCCAAGGAACGCTTGTTGGTTTTATAGTTGATTCATGTATTGAAGCCTTTCTCTTAAGGTTTTCTTGTTCAATTATTCTCTTTCTTCCCATATATTTGATTAATACTTTATTGATGATGAGTGGCTAATCTCTTTGTGTGATTCTAGGGTGATTGGCTGAAGGTTGTGGGAAAAACAATGATAGAATAATCTTAATTACAGTAGGACCCTGAAAGTTTGAGTCTTTACCTTAACCCTAAGCATCTCACTCAGTCGATGAACATCTCGGCCGGGGTGGAATGTGGCTGACCGAGGTGACTTATCTGATCCGAAACTGAGAGTTAAGTTTTAGAGTTTGCCAAATCCTATTCTTATTACACCTTTCCTGGTTCAATGCAAGCCTAGGATGAGACTTACCCGGTAATTCCTTTGTTTGTTTACCAAAGATCATAAGTGTAGGTAATAAAGGTTTATCCTTTATTGAGGTTTGAGTGTGCTTCCATTCCATGAGTGAACATTCCTCGTAATGACACACCTTCGGACTCATTGGGAAGCAAGCTAGGAGCTAAGGAGGACACATGGGAGCTTGTTGGTGCATGCCATGCACCAAATTGTGGCTTGATGATCCATATAGTGCAGAAGCACCAAAACACGGTCACTGGAAGAACCACATCCGTGGAAATAGGCCGTGGTTTTCCCCAGACAGATGTGACATCTGTCCCACGATCTTCATGGCCGACTCTTGCAATTTGTTGAGGATATAAGGTGGTCCTGCAGGTTGTTAGGGGTATCTCTCATCATTCCATTCTCTCCCACACTCTCAACAACACATATTCTCTCATTGGAAGATTGGATTGGAGCTACTCTTGGAGGAGAAGAAAGGCTTTCATTGGAGAAGAAGAGAAGAACACACCATTCTTAGTTTTTCATAGTTTTTAAAGAGATTTTGGAGCAACTTGTTGAAGACGTTTTGCAAGGGTTTGTAAGAAATGATTGAACCTTCTTTTGAAGGGTTGTAAGTCCTTCTTGAACTCATATTCATCTTGGATTTCTTTGTTCCTCTTGTTTAATCTTTCTTTCATTTCATTTCCTTGCTATGGAAGCCATGAATGTATGCTTGTTGAGTTTGATTGTAAAGATGCATGTTGTTGGCTGAATAGATGTGATTCTAGGGTAAGGGAAAGATGGTTATGGCTTGGACTATGATAGAATGGACTTAGATGTACCTTTGGATGAATTGTTTGCTCAAACCTAGCCTTTGTTGTAAATCACGGCCTGCTCTAGTACATTCCACGGCCGTGGTTCTTGATGAACTACCCGTGATTTTGACTGACTTGCTTGTTTTGATGAATCTAAGTGCTAGGATGTTAGATTGTTGAAATCCTAGTGTTTGTTGAGCTAAATCTAGCTTAGGGTGACCTAATGTTAGCAACTAAGTAGAAGAAAAGACCTACCCGGTGATTCTTGCCCTTAGATACCGAAGATGACGAACTCTAGGTAGGAGTGAGCCTCACAATCCGCTATTGGACTGAGTATGCTAGGATAAGTGTTTAGGACTTGCCTTCCCGAGACTTACCCGGTAAGGAGAGGTTAGATCCCTAGAAAACCATCCGGTTTGTGTAGATATCCCTATCTTAGGATCCTAGAGACTTACCCGGTGATAGGACCTTAGGTGCGGGATTTATGGATCATGAGACCTATCCGGTAATTGACCCCACTTGAGAAACATTCCTTCCCAACATACCATAGTTTATCCAAGGTTGATTAGAAGCTTGAGTCCAATGCCATAATCCGAATTCCCAACCCCTAGAATCCTCTTTTCTCCCTTTGATCACATATTTCGTGTTTGCCTTGTTTATTTGTGTTTTAGCTTGATTTCTTAGTTTGCTTTGCCATCTTATATCATTTTGATCCTTGATTGAACACCACACTAAACCAAACCCAAAAACATTGCGATTTTCATTTATTTGTTTCTCTCATCTCCTCTTAGTCTAGATTTACACTATCCTTAGTCACTATTCGACTCGATTTTACCTCAGTCTTTGTGTTCGACCTCGGAATACTCTCCTTACTACAAAACGTCCCATACGCTGTGGGTTCGCTAGGAGTTAGGAAAATATATCGAGTTATAAATTTAAGACTTTTGTGTGTATCAATTCCTAACGTAACAACCGGTGAGTCGATTAGCTGAGGAGTTCACTAGGTAGATAGTGAGACTCCATGGAGTACTGAGGACCATCATCTCGGACAAAGACGAACATTTTACTTGAGGTTCTAATAGCAGGTGCACATCACCCTAGGTTCGAGCCTTCATTTCACGGCCGCGTATCATCCTCAGACAAATGATCACTCGGAGATGACTATACAGAGCCTAGAGGATATGTTGAGAGCTTGTGTGCTAGATTAGGGACAGGTGTGGCCAGACCACCTTCCTTTGGTGGAGTTTTTTGTATAATAAAACCTGGCATGTGTCGATCGGGATGGATCCTTATGAGGCGTTGAATAGACGAAGGTGTCATACCCCTTTATGATGGGATGAGTTAGGAAGGGCTAGTGGAGTAGCACCCGAGCAGGTGCAGGACAACATGGCTTGCGTAGAGATGATCCGAGAGTGGATGTTGGCCGCACAAAGTTGTCAGAGGTCTTATGCTGATAAGATATGCAGACCTCTAAGCCTTAGAGTGGGATCTTAGGTCTGGTTTAGAGTATCACCGACACGAGGCGTTAGACATTTCGGCATTAAGGGGAAGTTGAGCTCCCGATATGTCGGACCCTTCGAGACCTTGGAGCGAGTTGGAGAGTGGCTTACAGGCTATCGTTGCCACTGAGGTTGGAGGGTGTTCACCCGGTTTTCCATGTGTCTCAGTTGAGGGAGTACATACATGACCCGAGACACATCGTCAATCATGACGATCTAGTGGTCGAGTCAGACCATATGTTTGCGTAGAATCCGGTAGTTGTCCTAGAGCGGAGTGCGAGACGCCATCGGTCGAAGGACATGCCGATGATGACAGTGTAGTGGTCGAGACGAGGAGCCGATGAGGCTACCTGGGAGACGTAGGATAGTATCCGGTGGAATTACCTAGAGTTCTACGTTGAGTTAGATGCGTTTATAGGATCAACAGGTGAGTTCTAGTTCCTTCCTTGTTGAGTGTTTGCATATGCGTTATTATATGTTTTATGTGCTTGTGAGGGAATTGTGCAAGATGAAGTGTTATATCTTGAAGTGGTAGCTTGTGTAGATTGCGTGTATAGATTTGAAGGTTGACGACTTCTCGATTTGCGAGTTATACCTCGGCCTTCGGGGCCAAGAAGTTCGGCGTTTCACAAGTTTCAGGACGAAACTTGTTTTTAGGGGGATCTGATGTAACGTCCGGAATTTTAGTTTCGGTAGAAGAGAAGTTTTAGTATTCATTAGTGGTAGCCACCACCCCTATGGCCTAGAAGACCCGCGGTCACGGCTCAGTCATTCAGTAGGTGCGGTGATGTGTTAGAGCGGGATGCTAGTCCCGTTTTCTTTCCGACCTTTCTTTCCCTTCTTTTAGAATCCGACCCCTCGGTGACCGTAACCTTAGACTGTGACCCTAGACTACCCCCTTGACCCTTGCTTTTTCCAGCTGAGATGCCTTTCCCTTTTCTCCCTCTTTTTTCCTTCTTTCTTCATTCCTCTTCCTCCATCTCTTTCCTTGATCTCTCTTGGTGTTTCCTCCCACATGTGTGAGCTTGTCTATCCCGTATGTAAGCTAGAGACTGCAGATCCGTGCTACAGAGTAAGTGCTCTTCTTCTTCTTCTTCTTTGATGCGTCCTTGGAGGTAACCAAGGATAACTCCGGATCTAGATCAAGCAAAAATCCAAATACTCCTTGATTCTTTGTGCAGCGTTGTATCGTTTCAGATCCAAAGGGGCGGAAGCGATGAAGAAACAAAGGTTAGTTCGATCTAGAGAGATCGAACAAGCCTTTTTGTGTGGATCGAAGGTTGATTCTTAAGAAGAATCCTCGAATATGGTTTTCTTGGATCAAAGATGAGATCCAAGGAAGAAATTTGAGAGATAGAAGAGAGGTTTTGATGCCCAAGCTAAGTAGGAGGAAATTCTTCTCAAAACTTAGTAATATTGAACATGAAAAATAAGTGAGGCAAGACATCTCTTATACAGAGAGTCTTGCCTACATATGGGCCAATGGGCCAAACAAAAACACATGACGAAAAGCCCAAAAGGGAAAACCCTAAAAGGATAAGATCAAAAGGGAATATTCTTATACGAAATATGCCTTTTATTATATAAAAAGGAAAACATTAAAATAAAGTCCGAAAATAAGCTAGCTTCATGCCATGGAGTTGGAAAGACGAGACATGCCGCTAACGGAACCGGTAGCCTATGCCATTGTGGTGTAGAGACACGGCATGCCGGTAATGGAACCAAGTGAAGAAGTGGTGCGGGCGATGATGGAGTCGGTGGCTCGAGCAATGGCCTTAGCTCGGGATTGGGTGAGCGGTCCATCGGAGCGAACCCTAAGAGCCTCGTCCTCCTCGTCTATGGTCAACATAAAAGGGACATCCAAGGGCGCATCAGTCCCCCATCTTGGCTGTGAAACGTCCCCGGTTCACCATCGTCAAAGAGGGGCTCCACATAAGGGGAAAGGTCCTTGACGTTGAACGTCGGGTGTACTCCATAGGAATCCGAGAGCTCTAACTTGTATGCAATTGGGCCATGACGGGCTAAGATGAGGAATGGGCCATCACCACGGTCCGAGAGCTTGCTCATGCGGCGAGTTGGAAAACGCTCCTTCCTTAGGTGGAGCCAAACAAGATCACCGGGCTCAAAAGAGACGTCGCGGCGGCCCTTGTTGCGTTGTCCGGCAAGTTGGGCGGCACGACATTCAAGTTGTGAACTAGTCCGCTCATGAAGCTCAATGATTTGGGCGGCTCGGTTCCCGGCGATGATGTGTTCTCCGTCCTTGAGCGGGCAGGGAGTGAAGTCCAACGGTGTGTGTGGATTAAGGCCGTAGACAACTTCAAATGGGGACAATTTAGTTGCCGTGTGCCTAGACCTGCTATATGAAAACTCCACAACAGAAAGTAAGTCCTCCCACCTACGTGGGTTAGTCCTAGTGGTGGCTCTAAGTAGAGCACCAAGAGTCTGATTGGTCACCTCCGTTTGACCATCGGTTTGGGGGTGATAACTACTTGAAAACAACAAGTTGGTTCCAAGTTTTCCCCATAACGTTCTCCAAAAGTGACTTACGAATTTCACATCCCGATCACTAATGATGGAACATGGTATCCCATGTAAACGCACCACATTGTCAAAGAGCAAGGTGGCAACTTCACTAGCATTTTGGGTGCTTTTACATGCAATGAAATGATCCATTTTGGAGAAGAGACCGACAACCACGAAAATGGAGTCTTTGCCTCGTTTTGACATAGGCAACCCTACCACAAAGTCCATGGATAGATCCTCCCAAGGTCCCATTGGTATAGGCAAAGGAGAGTACATTCCATCCGGACCTTGGTGTGACTTTACGTGATGACATGTGATGCAACCCTTGCAAAACCGTGTCACATGCATACGCATCCGGGGCCAAAAGAAATGCTCTTGGAGAGCGGAAAGGGTCTTGGTAGCACCGAAATGATCACGGCTCTCATGAGCTTCCTTGATCACCAAATGTCGTATAGATGAGCACGAAATGCAAAGTTTTCCCGCTCGGAAAAGATAGTCATCGTTAATAAAGAAAGACTCGTGCTCTCAGAGGTCGAGGCATTGTGCCCATATGTTCTTGAAGTCAAGATCCGTGGCATATAACTCTTTGATAAGAGTAAAGCCATGTATCTTGGCATCCATATACACAAGGAGGGCATAGTGGCGAGAAAGGGCATCGGCTACCACATTCTCCTTGCCTTTCTTATGCCGAATGACATAAGGAAAGGTCTCTAAAAACTCTAACCAACTAGCATGGCGCCGACTGAGATTTGTTTGACTCTTGAGATACGAAAGAGCCGCATGATCCGAATGAATCACAAACTCATTCGGCCACAAGTAATGTTGCCATATCTTAAGACAACGAACTAGAGCATATAGTTCCTTGTCATATGTAGGGTAGTTGAGCGAAGGACCGGAAAGTTTTTCACTAAAGTAGGCAATTGGACGAGTCTCTTGTAAGAGAACTCCTTCAATGCCCACATTTGATGCATCACACTCCACCTCGAAAGTGTTCGAAAAGTTTGGGAGTTGGAGTAATGGTGCATTACAAAGGCGGTCTTTGAGCGCATCAAACGCTCGATCATGGAGGTCACGCCACTCAAACGTGACACCCTTGGTAGTGAGCTCATGGAGCGGTGCCGCTACCGTGCTATAGTTCTTGACAAAGTGTCGGTAGAAACCCGCTAAGCCGAGAAAGGCTCGGACCATGGTGACCGTAGTACGAGTAGGCCACTCCCTAATAGCACAAACTTTAGATTCGTCTACTCGTAGTCCGTCCTTAGACACGACATAGCCAAGAAAGATAGTGGTGTCTGAGCAAAAGACGCATTTTTAAAGTTGACATACAATTGCTCTTGTCTAAGGCACTCGAGCACTTGACGAAGGTGCCCGATGTGATCCTCCAAAGATGAACTAAACACCAAAATATCATCAAAATAAACAACAACAAATGTACCCAAGAATCGGCGCAAGACATGGTTCATGAGGCACATGAAGGTGGACGGGGCATTGGAGAGGCCAAATGGCATGACAAGCCATTCATAGAGTCCATACTTCGTTTTGAACGCTGTCTTCCACTCGTCACCTACGGCCATCCGGATTTGGTGGTAACCGCTCCGGAGACCAATTTTGGAGAAGATGGTGGCGCCATGGAGCTCATTCAACATGTCATCAAGGCGCGGGATCGGGTGGCGGTATTTGACGGTGATTTGCTTGATGGCACGACAATCAACACACATCCGCCATGATCCATCTTTCTTTGGTACTAAGATTACCGGGACGGCAGATGGTGATAAGGATTCACGCACATGCCCCCGGTCTAGGATCTCTTGCACTTGATGTTGTAGCTCCTTCGTCTCTTCCGGACTTGCTCGGTACGCGGCACGGTTTGGCAAGGAAGCACCAGGCACAAAGTCAATTTGGTGTTCAATCCCTCGGATTGGTGGTAATCCGGGTGTCACAAGCCGTATCGGAAATCCATTGGAGTCCGTAAGGCGTTGGGTGGGGGTCGTAGGCAGCTTGAAGTGTTTTACCACTCGTTCGTTGACAATATTGCAGCAAGAACCCCCATCAACGATAAGAGAAAGGCTCGTATTATTGACCAAGCAACGAGAGTGGAAGAGATTCCCGCATTGATCAATAGGAATATGCTCTTTAATAGGAAAAATACGACGAGTAATAAGAGCGAATTTACCGGGTTGTGCAGGTGCGCAAGCAAGTTCGTCATCACATGATTCCAAGCCAAAATGTGGGTCGGTGTCTTGGTCATCCTTAATAATGATATTGCCATCTTGTTGATCATCTTCGTACTCGAAATATGTTAGGTCGGCAAACATGACCCGTTTGGTGTTTGAACAATCACGTTGAACATGACCAAAACCGCTACACTTGTAGCACACGGGCTCCCTTGGGAGGCGCCGGTGCCGGGCCACGGTTTGGTGCCTTCTCGGGACCCGCTTGCCTATTGGAGGGACCCGTCCATTGGGCTCCTTTGGAGGCGTCGGTATCTGGAGGACTAGGCGCATCTCGAGAACGTGTGTTAGACGGATAAAGATATTGACTCGAGGAAGAGATATACCTAGAAGACCGCGGTGTTTTGAGTTGTTGCTTATATAGCTTCATGGCAGCATGACATAATGATCCCAAATCCTTGAATGGGACAATCTCGAGCGGCCGCCGGATTGAGGCATTAAGCCCACTCATAAATTTGGTACGAAGGGCGGAAGGGGAGGCCGAGACGCCGGTCTTAATGTGCATGTCCTCAAGTTTGGCCAAGTAAGCCACCGGAGTTAGGTTGCCTTGTTTGAACTCGGCAATTTGCAACCGCATATCATTCTTAAAGTCCTCAGGCACGTACTTCTTTGTCAAGCAATAGATCAATTGCTTAAAGGTCTCAATTGGTGCCCATCCTCGCCTCTCACGGGTGAACTCATACCGGTTCCACCAAGACTTGGCATCTCCTTCAAAGTATAGAGTTGCCGCCTCGATTTTCTCATATTCGTCCTCGTAATGACAATGTTTTAATGCTCGTTTCATATCCTGCGCCCAATCAAGAAAAACACACGGATCATACTCACCATGAAAGATAGGAAACTTAACCTTACCTTCCCTATGAGCTCGGTAGGGGTCCGGGCGGGGCGGTGGAGTGTAGGCATCATCGGCACGGGCTCGTCGGTGACCGCCTTGAGACCGTTGGCGCCCATGAACGGGTGCTGCATGTCTAGGTGTATTTGGGGGAGGCAACCATTCTTCACCTCGGTCTTGGTTTTCATAAGGGTCTATGACGGGTGGGTGTCACGGACGGTCATGTGCTACCCGTTCCAAATCGGACTCATCACCGGAGAACTCGTTGAAGTTGTTTTGCTCATCGTACTCATCAAAGTCAAGGGTCCTCGGTTTCCGGGTGGACCGTTAACGACGGCGCTCGGCACGATCATTCTCACGACCATGATTGTTGGTCGAGTTGGGACGGTACCGGGGCTCTTCCCGGGTTTGACGGTCGGTGCAGGGCACACTTAGTGGAGGTGGAGAAGGGATATACCGTTGATGTTGATGGTCATAATATTGGGGCCGATTTTCCATATCGACTATGGGCAAGGCATCCGGAGGCGGGTCGGGGAATTCCTCCTCTTCTTCATGGGACCCATTTCCGTCAAGAGGTAAGGGACGATGACATTCAATGACAGATGCAAGCCGGGTAACTTTTGATGGTCCGGCTCCCAAAAGTCCTTTGCCTTTCCGTTGTGCATCGGATGTGGAAGCATTGGTCACGGTCTCAAACGGATATGTTGGGGTGGGACGTTGGGCAAGCCGAAGGGCCTTAAGAGCTTCTAGCTCTTGTTTCAAAGCAATATTTTCTCGGGTCAAGGCATCAAACTTTTGTTGTGCCTTCAAAGCTTCCAATTCTCGCCTTATGGAGTCATTTTCGAGGGACAACGAAGCACTTTCTTGAGCCAAAGGTTCACTGGACTCTTACGGACCAGAATCCTGAGAAGTTTCCATTTCAACGTTAGTCATTGCTCCAAATCAGCACACAATTGCAAGCAATCAAATGAGCAAGGTGACAAATTAAGTCTACTTTACCCAAGTTCAAGTGCGTTATCGGGTTCTACTTTGGGAAGGCCGTTTGGCGGTTAGGCAAGGAAGGCAAATCCAACAAAATTGAACCAATTACACACAAATAAACAAGTGATATTTTGCAAACGTATGTAAGAAAATGGAGAGACAGAAGACGGACGGATTGGTCAATCGGCAAGCTTTGCTTGCTTTCGGTCTTTGACCGTTTTGTAAAATCCGATTTTTCGGATGGACCGGTTTGCCGGACGTCTTTTCACTTTGTGTGTTTCGTTTCTTTGAAACGTTTTGAGCAACACTTTCTTTTTTTTTTTGAACACAAATCCGTATTGATGAAGAGTTTTTTTGGCTTTTCTTGGAATATCAAATGCGAGACATCCGAACTTTTCGTTAACAAAAATACCCCAAGAGATTTGGTGAAATTAATTAACAAGATTGTCGGATTGGGTCGGTTTTAAAAAAAAAAAAAAAAAGAAGGGTGTGATAAATGGTTTGATGGCAAACCAAATATCTCCTATTTTTGTACTTTTTGTTTGAATTAAACACGGAAAAGAAAAAAAAAATTATAGGAAACTGGATGAACATGATGAACAACATGAAGATCATGAAGAACAAATGAAGAACATTGTTACGCTAGGAAATAGCACAAAAAGCTTTACATTTATAAACTCGATTTAATCTCCTAAACTACCTAGCGAAACCCGCAGTGTACGGATCGTTATGTAGGAAGGAAAGTATTCCGAGGTCGAACACAAGGACTGAGGCGAAATCAAGTCATTCAATGATCAAAGATAGTGCAAATCTTGTCTAAGAAAAGAGAAAGAAATAAAGAAATGAAAATGATGATATTTTTGGTTGGTTTTTGTGGTGATCAAACAAAGATCACAAATCAAGCAAGATAATAAAACAAACTAACAACTCAAGCTAGCAAGGTAAACAAGTAACACAAGCACAAAATATGTGATAAAAGAGAGAAAAGTGGATTCTAGAGGTCAAGATTTCCGGTTATGGCATTGGACTCAAGGTTCTAAAGATTCTAAGGATAAGGCTGCGGTGTTGGGAAAGGGTGTTTCTCTAATGGAAGCAATTACCGGGTAGGTCTCATGCTTCGGTAATCCCGCACCAAACTCCTATTACCGGGTAAGTCTCAAGGAGGTAAAGTTGGGAATTCTACACAAACCGGACACTACTTAAGGGGCAAACCTCTCCTTACCGGGTAAGTCTCGGAAAAGGTAAGTCTCAAGCAACAATCCTAGCACACTCGGTCCAATAGTGGCTTATGAGGCTCACTACTACCTAGAGTTCATCATCTTTGATATCTAAGATCGGAAATCACCGGGTAGGTCTCTTTCCTCACTTAGTTTGCTAGCATTAGGTCACCCTAAGCTATATTATGCTCAACAAACACTAGGATTTCAACAATCTAACACCCTAACATACAGATTCATCCATTAAAGAGCAACAGAAGGAAAAATCGGGTGGATCATAGTAAAAATCGGCCGATTTACGTGAAGAACAGGCCGATTTTTCTGTCTGAGTTAGGTTTCGTGCATACAAATCATCCTAAACTAACATATAAGTCCATTCTATCATCACCCAAGCTATAACCATCAATCCATCACTCCAGAATCACAATAAACTAGCCAACAACATGCATTTCAAGATAAAAAATCATCATACAAGCATACATGGAATCCATAGCAAGAAGATGAAGTAAGGAAATGAAAGCAATGAAACTTAGCTATATTTGAGCTCAAAACAAGTCTTTCAACACACCAAATGTAGCTCCAAGTCGGATCTTACAACCTTCAACAATCTTCTTCACAAAAATCACTCAAATCTCACTATGAAATTGAAATCTACACTAATCTTCCTCAAGAACACCCAAAAGGGTGTCTTGAAGAGAGCTCCCAATTGGAAGAGTCTTTTGGGAAGATGCTAGAGGATGTGGGAAAGGAAGAGAATCAATGAATGCTCAGCAACAGCTTGCAGGCCCAATTATATTCTCCACAAAGAGCAAGGCCGGACAAGAGATCGTGGGACACGTGGGTTAAGCTGTCAAATGCCAAAAATCGACCCAGTAGGAAAAATCGGCCGATTTTCCTGGGTGTAGGTCGATTTTCTTCAACAGAAGCATGCTATGATCGTCTAGCCATGAGTTGCTCCATTGCTTGCACCAACAAGGGTCCTTGTGTCCTTCATTGCTCCAATTATGTTCCTTCAAGGTCTCGGATATGTACCACCATGAGGCTTGACTCTCGAATGTATCGATTAATGCCCAAAAGATCCCCGAAATACCTACAAAACCGACAAAAGCTCGTGTAGACGTCTTTTCTAAAAATATGCACGAAATGAGTGTAAACGTGGTGAATTAATGTCAAACCGTGCATGAATAACGGGAAAAACTATCTAAATGTATGCCTATACTAACGTCATAAATCATGTTATCAAACATCATGAACAAATGAAGAACATCATGAACACAAGACTAAATAGGTTGAGATAATAAGGCACAAAAACAAGAGTAAAGAGAACTTAGCTTTGATCCCTTTGCTCTGATACCAATTTGATGCATCCTTGGAGGTAACCAAGGATAACTCCGGATCTAGATCAAGTAAAACTCCAACTACTCCTTGATTCTTTGTGCAGCATTGTATCGTTTCAGATCCAAAGGGGCGGAAGCGATGAAGAAACAAAGTTTAGTTCGATCTAGAGAGATCGAATAAGCCTTTTTGTGTGGATCGAAGGTTGATTCTTAAGAAGAATCCTTGAATATGGTTTTTTGGATCAAAGATGAGATCCAAGGAAGAAATTTGAGATATAGAAGAGAGGTTTTGATGCCCAAGCTAAGTAGGAGGAAATTCTTCTCAAAACTTAGTAATATTGAACATGAAAAATAAGTGAGGCAAGATATCTCTTATATAGAGAGTCTTGCCTACCTATGGGCCAACGGGCCAAACAAAAACACATGACGAAAATCCAAAAATGGAAAACCCTAAAAAGATAAGATCAAAAGGGAATATTCTTATACGGAATATGCCATTTATTATATAAAAAGGAAAACATTAAAATAAAGTCCGAAAATAAGCTAGCTTCATGCCATGGAGTCGGAAAGACGAGACATGCCGCTAACGGAACCGGTAGCCTATGCCATTGTGGTGTAGAGACACGGCATGCCGGTAATGGAACCAAGTGAAGAAGTGGTGCGGGCGATGATGGAGCCGGTGGCTCGAGCAATGGCCATAGCTCGGGATCGGGTGAGTGGTCCATCGGAGCGAACCCTAAGAGCCTCGTCCTCCTCATCTACGGTCAACATAAAAGGGACATCCAAGAGCGCATCATTCTTCTTCTTCTTCTTCTTCTTCTTCTCCTCCTCCTCCTCCCCCTTCTCTTCTTCTTCCTTCCTCCACCCTTGCGTGTGAGTTATGAAGAAAGATTCACTCAAGGTGTCCCTTTCTTGTGTTGTATGTGCCTTTATCTTGCCTAGGTTGTGGAGTAGAGTGGTGATCTTGTGGTGGACGCTTAGGGCCGAGCAAGCCAACAAGGAGACAACATGAGTCATGCTTCACATCGAAGAGTTTACGATTCGTTCGCTTATGGAGTTCGACCATAGGTGCGCCTCCACAGAGCCGTGGGTTTTGTCTAGGCCAACAGAACCGCAAGTGTGCCTCCACTGAGCCACGGGTGCGCCTGCCATGACCCGCGGGTGCGTCTCCTTCTGTGGTCGCGCCATTCCTTCCTTTCCGCGATCACACCTTCTAACTTCCGCCGTCACGTCTTTTCCCCAATGAGTACCCTAATTCCTGAGCTCGTGATCCTTGCCTTATCATAGTAGTGTTGTTTGTTAGTATCATGTAGGTTGGACCTAGCTTAGCTTAGTGTGAAGGACACTTAATGGTTGTGGACCTTAGGAGAGTTTGGATGGTTGGTTGTTGCCTTGAGATGTTGGATCTAGTGTTATGACCTTGTGAGGACCTTAAGTCTAGTAGATGGTTTACCCCAGCATGCGATGTTTATCACATCTAGTCGGTCAGTGAGGCTTGGAGTTGGTGCCCTAGCAAGTGTAGATTGTGATCTTCTAGAGATCTTGGAGACTAGAAGTCTGAGGACTTCTAGCATGTTGGTTAGTGGTTGATCATGTGCCTTGTTTGATAAGGCATTGAGCATCTTCCGGTGGAAGTTGAGAGCGATTATTTTGAGTTACCTTTGAGTGAGGTAAGTCCTCCGGACTTATTTAGCTAACTTTTATGTATTAGTTTGATGTGTGATGGTGGCGTGTGCTTAATTTTCGTGATAACAACAAAACCGGACTAGGACGACCTTGTGATTTATAAATGGCTCAAGTGTATGATAACTGGGCGGTGATTACTTGTCTAGTTCAAAATGGGGAAACTGAAAGGTGCTCTGCGACTAGTCCAACAGGTGATGTTGATTTGCATCTGGACCAATCTTGTTTGGTGAAAGGAGACAAGGGCGAGATCACGGTGATTCTCGTGTCACAACATAAGTTAAATTAGTAATTGATTATATCGAAATGAAAGATAATAATCGGCTTGTGTGAGATCATGTTATGTGTTTATGCTACTGTATGTGTGTGTATGTGCCCTTACCATTATTCTAATGCTAATGTATAGAATTTTAGCTAACGGTTTCATACCGATGTTGTAGATGCCTTGCAGGTTAGGAATGTTGCCGAGTGATCCGACAGTAGTGGACAACCGGGGTACCCGTACATTATAGGATGAGATCGGGTTTTATATTATTGTTGCTTTGTCTTCGTTGTTGTTGTTGTTGTTGTTTTTGTTGTTGTTGTTGTGAGAACTCGGTTGTGAGTCTTCCTTTTGGTATTTGGGCTCATGACATTGTTGCATTGAACTATTTCGTTTTATTTTTTTATTTGTATCTTGTTGCAAGATCTAGTGAGATTTTTATCAAGCTAAGGGTTGAGACCTATTGTGAGGTCCTAGCCTGTAGCACTCTGAGTCCCGCGGATTCGAGGTATTACAAAACATATAGTTTACTCGAAATCAGATTAACCCTACAACATTTTAATGAGTCCATTTTTGGATTTACTTATGGGTCACTCACACCCGATTTGATGGACTTATAATTTTTCATATGATAAAAATTTATATATGGGGATGAGATCAAGTTAGAACATGTTTTGCGGTAAAAAAAAAGAGCAAATCTCAACCACAAGATTAAATACATTTAACGGCCATGATTCGTTCTTATTTATGGACACTAGTTAAATAAATTATTGTATACGGAAATAATAATTTGTTACCTATTACCAATATTTAATATATTATCTAATCAACTATACATGATTTATGTTGCAAGTAGAGAGAGAGAGAATGATATTGTTTGTGTTTAACAAAATGAGCTTTCTTACTTTATTATCACATGTAAACTTGTATTTATACACTCAGTTTGTAACTGAATTAGTTACAGCACATTCAGCTTGTAATTCCACACTATCACTCCTAATACCCCCCCGCCCCCCCCCCCCCCCCTCAAACTAGGTAGGCTGCACATGCCTAGTTTGTTCAATAACCGATTCTGGTGTGGTGAAGGAAGAACTTTAGTCATGACATCGGCTAGTTGATCTTGAGTGGGAACAAATTGAAGCTGAAGCAAGCCCTCCATGACTTTGTCACGAGTAAAATGACAATCGATTTCAATATGTTTAGTGTGTTCATGAAACATAGGATTTTTTGCTCAATTGGATTGTTGAACTGTTATCACACATGAGATGAACTGGTTGGGGAGGAGGCATACCAAGCTCCTGTAATAAACGTACCAACCAGGTTATTTCTGCAGCAGCATAAGCCATGGCTCTATATTCGGCCTCTGCAGAACTCCTTGAAACTGTTTGTTGCTTCTTGGATTTCCAGCTTATAGGAGACTTACCAAGAAGCATAACATAGTAACTGACGCTTCTTCTAGTTGACGGACAAGAAGCCCAATCTGAATCAGTAAATGCAAGTAGCTCAGGTTGATCATAACCGTTCAGTAAAATGCCATGCCCAATTGTGCCCTAGACATACCTCAGGGTATGATAGAGAGCATCCATGTGAGAAGAGTAAGGGTCTTGCATGAATTGGCTGAGTGATTGGACAGCAAAACACAAATCAGGGCGAGTATTTGTAAGAAAATTAAGCTTGCCAACAAGTGAGAGATAAACTGAAGTATCTTCCACTGGAGTACCATCCTGGGGTACAAGCTTGATATGTAAAGGAAGTGGTGTTGATGTGGTTCGTCCTGGAGGTAGGTTAGCTTCATCAAGTAGCTCTAGAGTGAACTTTCTTTGAGCAAGGATAATGCCATTGGGCGTATGTGCTACTTCAAGGCCCAAGAAGTAATGCAATACTCCTAGGTCTTTGATGCTAAAAGCATTGTCCAAAAATAACTTAAGAGAGTCAATGGTAGGATGATGAGATCCAGTGACCAACAAGTCATCCACATATATGGCTACGATAGTAAGATGAATACCATCACGTTTAAGGAATAGAGAATAATCGTTTTTAGACTGATTAAAGCCATGATCGATGAGAGCTAAAGTAAGCTTATGAAACCACTAACGTGATGCCTGCTTCAACCCATAAAGGGACTTCCTCAGCTTGCAAACAAGAGATGAAGGATTAGGTATACCTGGGGGAAGCTTCATGTACACATCCTCATACAACTGGCCATGTAAGAAAGTGTTGTTAACATCCATTTGGTGTAATGGCCAGTTACGAGCAGCAGCAATGGCAAGTATGGCACGTATAGTGGTCATTTTGACTACTAGGGAAAACGTCTCGTGGTAATCAATTCCTTCACGTTGATTAAACCCTTTAGCCACGAGCCTGGCTTTGTAACGTTCAAGTGAGCCGTCAGCTTTCAATTTCACCTTGAAGACCCACTTACATCTTATGGCTTTCTTGCCATGAGGGAGAGGCATCAAGTCCCACGTATGATTACTTTGCAAGGCTTGATATTCTTTGTCCATAGCCTTGACCCAATTAGGATCTTTAGAAGCTTCAGTATATGATGTAGGTTCCACAAATGATTGTAAAGAAGAGAGAAAGGCAATGTGAGATGAAGGTAAAGTAAGAGATAGAGGAATACCTGGTGAAGACGAGCATGAACTATACGTGCAAATGTACTCGGAGAGGTAAGAAGGATGATGATGGGGACGAGTAGAACGTCTTAGAGAAGGTACATGAGAATCTGTGGTGGTATTATCAACAATGAGAGGAGTGATACTCTCATTCGAAGAAGGCGTGGTAGAAGGAGAACCATCGATAAAAGACGTATTTTGTTATGGTGAACTAATGTCAGGAGATATGGTAGATGTAGATGGACTTATGGACGTAGGAAAAAGAATGAAAGAATCAATGGTAGAAGTAGAAGGAGGATGGGAAAAGGAGACGCAGATGGTGAGGAAGAAATATGGTGAAATGGGAGGTAATTTTCATGGAAAGTAACATCTCGAGAGATAATGATTTCCCGAGTATATATGGTTAAAAGTTTATATCCTTTCTGACCAAAGGGATAGCCAATCATAACACATGGCTGAGCACAAGGTTGGAATTTATCCCGGTGTACTTTGGGAGTATGAGCAAAGCACAAGCAACCAAATACTCAAATATGGTTATAAGTAGGTTTGGTTTGAAACAACATTTCATATGGGGTTTTGTAGTCAAGAAGAGGTGTAGGGCGTCGATTGATAAGGTATGTGGCGGTTAGAAAACAATTACCCCAATGAGAATATGGAAGTTTGGATTGAAAAAATAAGGAGCGGGCTACCTCTAGAAGATGTCGATGTTTACGTTCGACCACACCATTATGTTGGGGTGTATAGACACAATGTTTTTGATGAGTTATGCCTTCTTTAGAGTAGAATAGCAATGCTTCATGACTTGAGAACTCAAGAGTGTTATCAGATCGTATGTGTTTGATGGTTTTATTGAATTGGGTTTGTATCATAGCAAGAAAAGACTTAAGGAGAGATAGAGCATTACTCTTGTGGGACATGAGGTAGGTCCATGTACACCGAGAATAGTCATCGACAATAGTAAGAAAATAAGCAAAGTTATTGTAAGTATGATGCTTTATGGCCCCCAGGTATCGACATGTATAAGGTCAAAAGGAGAAGTAGATTTTGTGGTGGATTGTGAAAAAGAAAGGCGATGGTGACGAGCTTGTGGGCAAATAGTACAAACTGGAGTAGGCTTAGAATTATGTATACTATCATCAATATACTTGAGTTGATCAAAAAGAACATGACCAAGTCTACAATGCCACAATTCAATGGATACTTTGTTATGACAAAGCTGGAAAGAAAAACCACTAGAAATTGAATTATTACAAGTTTGATCAGAAACATATGAAGGAAAACAGTTTTTGGTATCAACAACGTATAGTCCTTTATATGCTCGTCCAATCACTAAGGCATTCTTCGTCAAAGGGTCCTGAATGATACAAGTATGAGAGGTAAACAAAATGTGAGAATGAAGGTCATCTGCGAGTTTCTAAATGGATATAAGGTTGAATTGAAAATCAGGAACATATAGAACATGAGACAAAGTGATATTAGGATGAAGTAAAACAGTACCAGTGTGTGTTACTAGAGCACGAGAGCCATTAGGCATGGTTATAAAGGAAGGAGTAAGTAAGGGAGTATAGGTATAAAAAAAGATTTAGGTTAGGAGTTATATGATCAGTGACACCACTATCTAAGATCCATCTTGAGCCAAGATTAAGAGACAAAAAACAAGAAGTCTTACGAGCAATCAAGGCAGTGGAATCTTGATGATCAACCGATTGTTGCTTGTCCAAAAGAGCCAAAATAGAAGTCATTTGATCTGGAGTAAAGGAGGTTGTGACAACCGATGCAGCAAGCTTATGGCCAGGAGGATAGCCGATGACTTTCCAACACTTGGATGTGTCATGACCAGCAATTCGGCAATGAGAGCACCAAGGAAGACCAGGAATTGGCGACTTAGGATATCCGATGAGCTTCCAGCAGCGTTCAACAGTATGGCCCCTGACTTTGCAGTTCTCACAATAAGGTCGATTATTTGTGTTTGAAGGAGAAGCATTCTTGGATCCAAAACCATAACTAGAATCTTGCTTGGAGAAAGTAGTACGTTGTTGAGAATATAAAGTTGATGCCGTATTGTCGATAACCGAAAGGTTAGACAAAGAGCGTTGGCTTTCTTCCTGGAGGAGCATTTTGTAAACCTCATTGACAGATGGACTGGAATGGAGCATGAGGATATGCGACCTCACCAAATTGAAGGAATCGTTAAGTCCAATGAGTAATTGAATAACCTGTTGTTCATTCATCATAGTTAGGGCAACAGTATTGGATCCACACTTACAGATATGGTGTGTTATCGCAAGCGTATAATCATCCCAAAGTTTCTTCATAGCAGTAAAGTAAGATGTAATGGATCGATTACCTTGCACAATCGACGATAACTCCTTCTGGATCTGGTATAAACTCGTGCGATTAGATTGACCAAAGCGAATCGCTAACTCGGACCAAATCTGAGCAGCAGTGTTGCAGAAGAGAACGGATTCACCAATCTCCTTTTCCATGGAATGAAGGAGCCACGATATGAGCATACTATTGCACTGATCCCATTTTGTAATCAATTTGGGATCAGATGCAGGTCTGGAGCAATGGCCTTGAACGAAGCTTAACTTGTTCTTAGCTGAAAGAGAGACCTCCACTGCTCTTTTCCAGCGAGAAAAATTGGAGCTATTAAGAAGAGTGGTGCTTAATTTGATGGATGGTGCATCAGAGTGATGTAATTGTACTTGGAGGAGGAAAGAATCATCAACATTAGTTGAATCTCCTGGAGGATCTGGAGGATTAGCCATGGCAGGATCGAGAAGAAGAACGAGAGATTACAGGTCCTCTGATACCATGTTGCAAGTAGAGAGAGAGAGAATGATATTGTTTGTGTTTAACAGAATGAGCTTTCTTACTTTATTATCACATGTAAACTTGTATTTATACACTCAGTTTGTAACTGAATTAGTTACAGCACATTCAGCTTGTAATTCCACACTATCACTCCTAATAATTTAGCTAATCGTCTTCCCGTTCCGTGCAATGGAAAAGTTTGTATACACGCATCTAATCGTGTAATCAAGATTATAATTTAATAATTTCTTAAACTTGCAAATCATGTAGTATTAATCTATATTTCATGCATCTAGTCGTGCATCATACTTGATACTAGTCATGCACTGTTAATCTAGATTGCATGCACACAGTCGTGCATCATACTTAATATGTGCATAAGTTGAGCACGTTTTTAACGCAAATGCACATATTAATATAGGGGTTGTTCAGGTACGCCCCATTATTGTGGTAAGGTTGTGCGGCCGTATAAAATGTTGACACTTGTCCAAATTTTTTTTTTTGAAGAAAATATATTCTGGATACATTTTAACTATAATGAACTACCATGTTATAAGTTCTGCACTATTCTCTTATAAACTTTGAACTATTCTCATATAATTCATGAACTATTACTTTTTAAAATATGATATCAAATTATTTATAAATTAATCGTTTATATGTTATGAATTATTATATTATAATTCATGAAATATCCTTTTATAACTTATGCACTATCCCTCTATAAGTTTTGCATTATGAACTATTCTATTATAATTTATGAATTATAATTTAATAAATTATGCACTATCCCTTTATAAGTTTTGCACCATCATTTTCATTCGTTTCTGGGAAAAAAAATTAGGACACGTGTCAACCTCTCAGCCGGTCGCACAACCTTACCGGAAATTAAGAGCCGTACCTGAACAGTAACCTATTAATATATTCGTGCATTTAGGTTCATTAGTCAAGTACATGTTTTTAACAAAAAAAATATATTTTATTTACAAAATTGTAGAAGAATACAATAGATACTTTTAGGGCCCATTTGGTCCCAACTCCGGAAACGGAAACGGAATGGAAACGAATTTAGTCCATATGTATATCCATATTCATGAAATTTTATGGAATCATTCCTCATAATTTAATGAAAAATGCACTTGCTTCCTCATATTTTGTTACCCTATAGGGTATCAAAAGTAATCAAACTCTCATCCAATTACTACAAACCACAAGGAATGATTCCAAAAACTTTATTGAACAAGGGAATACGTATTGACTAGATTCGTTTCCATTCCATTTCCGATTCCGAAGTTAAAACCAAACGGGCCCTTAATGGTAAACAAATATATATATACTAATCATGAGTTATACACATATACTAACCTTTCACAAACGTGTTGAAGCTATAAGTGCATAGACATATATAGTCCTTTATATTTATATATATATATATATATATATATATATATATATATATATATATATATATATATATATATATATATACTAAGCACGATATTATTGTTTTATATATACTAAGCACGTGCTCATTCGAAGTGTACTAGGTTAATTAAGAAAAAGTTATACCTGTGGCATAGTATAAAACACTAATATCGCATGTGCATAAAAGCATCGTATTTAACTTGTGTATTCAGTTACATATGTGCATGAGTTGAACACGTTTCCGATTTTCTTTTCGAGACTAAGTCGGGTGCCCCATTAATTACAACACAAAAGTATTTTGTTTCCATTTATGTGAGATACAATTGCCATATAACTTAAAGTTTCCAAATACATGATTTCTGCAATAATTATGATCGAAATTTTACCATATATAATCAATTAATCTTAAGCGTTCGTTATTTAATCTAACTATTCAAATGCGTTCTTATTTCTTACCGTAAAACATGTTCTTATCGGTACCTAACCCTATATATAACTTGAATGAAATTGTGTAACCATTTAAGATACACATTATTCTTGGTACTTAAGATCAACATATAAACAATTAAAGATATTATTTGTAGACTCGATTATCATATATATTGTTTATCATTTGTTCTTGAATACTTAAATTGATGGTAAGTGACAATTTTATTTTGAATATCAATTATACATTTTTGTATCTTATTAATCAGACATATTAAGGTTGTATTTTACAAAATACACAAAAAAAAAGTGACAACAATAAAATTAAAAATAAAATAAGGCCATTAAACAATTTCATTAATCCGACCAAATAAATTTTGGTGTGGATGTATCATTTTTCGACATATGATATAAAATGAAATGATATGAATGACCTAAATCCAAAATAACCTACCTGAAACTTACTAGACCAATCTATTTGATATATGTTGTAACACCCCAAGTTTTGGGAACTCGAAGCGCTACGGGCTAGGACCGCACAATGGGTCTCGACCCTCAGAGTAGCAACAACACAGCGGATCTTACAAAAAGGCATAGACGAATGAAAACCAAAACGCAATATAATACCAAAGGCTTAAAAAAATAAAGCGTAAAAGACTCGCAGCCGAGTTCAAAACAAAAGGGAAAAGCAACAAGATAAACATAAACCTGATTCCGTCCTATAATGTACGGGAACCCCGGCTGACCACACCATCCAGATCACTCAGCAGCATCCTGAACCTGCGGAACATCTATAACGACGGTATAAACCATTAGCTAACATTCTAGATACTAGCAAGAGCGTAAAGGCACAAGCACACATAAGGTAAAAGAAAATACAACATGCTTGCAGACAATACGTTATTATCTTTCTTAACGTTATTCTTTACTAATTCAACTTCTTTTTGTCACACGAGTATCTCCCAAAACTCGCCTCCGCTTCCGTCTACCAATAGGAATAGATCAGTATTATCCGTTACCTACGGGCCTGGGTTGCAAGAGCACATTCTAGTCTCCTAAAGAACTAGATAAGTGGTCACCGCCCGGTTATAATACACTTGGACCACTTAAGGTACAAAAAGGGTGAATCCTATTCCGGTTATCCATTATAAACATGATAAAAAACAGAAACAAGCCAAAAACACTCCAACCAATATACGGAATGAAGCTAAGTATGTCCAAGGGACCTACTTCACTCGATGGTAAACAAAACTCATCAACAACTCAGGAGCAACTCCGTTTCCCTAGGAAAGGAGCAAGGAAATCCTGTTCACACAAGCATCACGAATCAGGAATGAAACGATTGCTAGAAGTCTATAACTTCTAGTCTCAATGATCTCTAAGAGATCTCCACAAGCTAAGGGTTGAACCTTAGTCTTACAACATACTCAGGGGTCAAGGAATAACCATAAGAAACCAGGAAAGGAACGATAAAAGGAAAGAAGGAAGCAACTCACAAGAACGGGAGTTACCGTAGAGGAAACCGGGGGGGCGGTTGGACAGAGGCACAGGGGCGGCTCTGTGCAGGCGCGGGGACGGAAATTGTGACAGAACACTATCGGAGTCTCTCTCGACAGAAACTTCTCAATAAAGGATCCAAAGTTCGAACCTTTGATCCAACCACGTCAAGACTCAACCAAAAGAGCCTGAGAACAGCATCACATCAACAATTGGGATGTAAACAGAATCTAGGTTCAAACTTGATTCTTGGAGAAGAAGAAAAGGAAGAACAAAAGAAGAAAACAAAACAGAAGGAGAAGGCATGCAACAACTATATGAACGTGATGAAGAAACCAGAAAAGATGAACTTACACGTTCAGCAAGGTCGCAGGAAGCAAGGTGACGGCTGCAACCCTCAAGGGTTTGACGAAACGTAAGCAAGAAACGGGAAAAAGGAGGAAAAGGCGGGAATATATAGAGACGGGCTGGAAAGATAAAAATAAGATAGGGAAGCCGGCCCATAGATAGAAAATAGGTTATTCTATCTATGGAAGAAAGATAAAACGAACGAAAGAAAGATCGGGCGCCTGCACCTGACCCTACCGCGGGTGCGGCCTCCCACAGGGGCGGCACACTTCACCGCAGGGCGGTGAAGGCGAAAGACTGGGGTCTCACATATGTAAACACAACACTTAGATTGGCATACAAAAATGCAAATATATGTACATACAAATAGCATATAAAACTATAACAAACTTTGTGATGATTAATCAATAAAAATCCAATACAAAATTACATATAAAAAGAGGTTAACAAAACTTCCTTTTTAATGAGAGACAAAAAAAAATTTGTACGTAGCTAAAACTTGAGAAACCTTCTAAATTGGAGTTTCCTTGAGTTTAGTCCATGATTAATTACATAATACATCCTCTAATATGTGTAAATAATTAATATGACACCAAATCTAATAAATTAAAGATCTTATAAATTACCCACTCTTGATATTTATCAACAAGTTAAATCTATATTTATTCTACCATATGTAGAAAGTTGTCAAAAAATATTACAACAAAAATAAGAAAGAAGTTGTTTTTCGATTTTGACAACATTTTTTGAGTTTTAACCCAAAAATAACCAAATTCATTACCTTAAATTTTTTGGTCAGATGATTACGTCACACTTGATAGACTTGTAAAATTTATTATGGTGAAAAATAAGAAAAATTCTATGCTTGTTAAAATATATAAAATATCTTATTAGTTTATTTTACAATTATTTTCTTATTAAATAAAATCAACATACAAATAATGAAATATGCTGTTTTATTTTTAAACATTAAATCTGTTACTTATTATTTATTCTTTATTTTTAAAATTTTATTGTAAATAACAACATAATGTTGTTCAAGATGAGATTAAGATATGATTTTATTTTTATCATATTATACTATGACAATTATTTTGATTTGATAAGATAATTTGAATTCAAGATGATCTAATTTGATTCCTACATAAGCGATATACTTGACGTATCTAAACACGACACTATCAATTTGCATTACACGATGCAGATATGTATGCACAAATAGTCGTACAAATTGTATCAAAAGTTGAATGAACTTTGTGATAATACATGAAAAATTACATGCAAAATGTGTATTATATATTTAGAAAGAGGCCACCAACATGCTTCTTTATTGGATGAGGGACAAACAACATTTTATTTTTATAGAAATAACTAAAATCCGAAGAATCTTGTAAATTGGAGCTACATTGAATTTAGTTCAATGTATGTAATACACAATACATCTATACTATGTCTAAATAACCAACATTGCAGGAAATATTATTTTTCAATAATTAAGAACATGTTATATTTACTAGCGACTTAAATACATAATTATTCTGTTATTTGTAAAAAGAATAAGTAAAATGATTAGTTTTAAAATTACACACTTATATATTTGAGTATATTAAATATACTTTTACATTAGTTTGGGAAAATCGGGCACTTTTGAATATATGATATTCTGTAGATGTTTTTTTAGCTTTGTTATTGAAATATATGACAATATGTGTCTAAATACTTTTTCTAAATAAATGTGACTTTATGCAATTTGATATAAACTATGAATGCGTTTTGAAATTTATCCTTACAATCACCACATGCATTTTGCAGCATGGGCGGTAAACGGTGACCCTTGACAATCTAGTGCATGTGTTTATCAATATGACTTTTCATATAAGTTTTGAATTAGATACCTTTTCAATGTTACCAAAGACCAAAGTGAATAAATTAAAAATATTTGAGAAATTCTAATAAAATATATTTTAAAAAATATAATGTTTAAATTAATATTTATTTATTTTTAATTTTGGCTTGGATTGTATCTATATATATACATACTAAAGTAGAGGTCACACTACTAACATGGCTGTAACACCTCAAATTCTAAGAACTCGGGATGCTACGGGTTAGGACCTCGCAATGGAGTCTGACCTTTAGTTTGACAACTATTTCACCGGATCATGCAACAAGGCACAAATAAAGGTTTAACATCATAAACGAAACAGACTCTCAGTTGAGTTCAACAACGTCACCAGAAAGACAACTCAACAATATAAAACCCAACTCCCGTCCTATAATGGATGGGACCCTCGGCTGACCACTCCGACCGGATCACTCGGCTACATCCCTAACCTACAAGACATTTACACAACGGATAAACCGTTAGCTAACATACTATGAATCAGAATAACTATAACAACACATACACACGTCAATAAGTAAATCACACAAACATACTATCACACAATTCCGTTTATTATCTTTCACTAGTATAATACCCGCACCTTGTGCGGGTTTTGAAAAAAATGAGAAAGAATATTGTGAAATAGGTTTTTTTATGTGCTTTTGTTTTGTATACTTCTCTAATCTAATCCTGCGTCCACAGCGCGCCACGTCATCAAACCCGTGCTCTGTTTTAGTAAGTATAATAGATTTAGTTTCTATAAAATTATTATTTTAATAATAAAAGATTTTATGGTTTAAAAATTAGTGTAAAAAATAAAGATTTATTTGCTTTAATTGTGGGAGCTCAATTTCAAAAATCCTGCGTCCACAGCGCGCCACGTCATCAACCCGTACTCTGTTTTAGTAAGTATAATAGATTAGGTTATATACTTTACTAACTGACGACACTATATAAAATCAATGTACTCAAGATATAAATGTACTCAAGTTATAATTTGTTTTATATCATTGATTGCTCTTGATTTCTAACTTAATGACGACACTATATAAAATCAATCATAGACGAAGTTCATATCTACAATCGAGAAATTATACGGTAATAATATTCAACACATATTATAAATGTACTCAAGATATAATATATATATATATATATATAACAAGAACAATTATGGAGCGTTAGATCAAGCACGAAAGGTTGAGATTTTACGTCTAAATAAGACATTAATATATTCTTATTCATTTAGGGACGGTGCATATGGTAATTATAATATACAAAAAAAAATTATGGAAAAGATTTTTTCTATTAATTACTACTTCTCATTACCACATTTAAAACAACGCATACAAGCACTTATATATATATATATACATGTGTATATATATATATATATATATGTATAGATTTTAGTTCAAGTGAGGAGAGAGCTTGTAGATAGGAATTAGGAGGGTTGTAAGCCATTGGATGGATTTAAATCAAGGGCTCTCACACGCTCATCATTAATGACATTTTTGTAAATTAACTAAAAATCTAGAAAAATACCCTTACGTTCAAAATAGTCATCGGTGTTCATACTTTTATATGTCATTGTTCATGTTTTTATACATCGGTGTTCATAGTATTTTTATTCATCAAAGTGTCATGTCAATTTATTTTTTTTGTTCATTTTATAATGTATAGATGTTCATTTACAATATATAACCATAAAATATAAAAAAAAACTCATCACAAAACGTTAAAAGATTATCATAATATGTTATGTATGTGTCAAAGTTATAGATAAGTAATTGGTGTTCATACTTTTATACGTCATTGTTCATGTTTTTATTCGTCAGTGTTCATACTTTTTATATCATTGTTCCTGTGAATATTATAAACTATTTTTCTATAAGGCATTTTGCCGAACAGTTTGCGTGCACACTAAAAGGAGCATATAGATTATTCAATTGGAGCTATTAGACCAACTCAACATATGTATATACATGTATTTTCTCAATCAAACTTATCAAACACAAAATGATTCAAACAAATTTGATTTCGAACACAAACATCAATTATAATGAAACCTAAACCTTAAGAATGGAAATCTAAACAGTGAGAGTAGAAATTCGAAGAAACAAAACCTGAATCGTCTTGTATTCTCTTTGATTTCACAATTTTTTATGTAATCGATCTTTGAATATTATAAACACGATTTTTTATAAAAGTATAATTTTCAAAAAAAATGAACATCATATTATAAACACCATAACTGTAAAAAAAAATGAATACATACTTGTAAAAAATGACCATCATATTTTATTAACACGATTTGAAAGAATAGTATAATTTTTTTTTAAATCCAAAAAAAATGTTTTACAAAAATACAAAAATGAACAATTAATGTTAAAAAACGAATAGTTAGTGTTAGGAAAAAATGAACATTTATTGATAAAAATATGAACAATGACTTTTTTTAAAAAATGAACACATACTCATAAAAATATGAACACCAATTTTTATTTACAAAAAGAAAAGCTGGAAAAAAAAAAAAAAAAAGGTGACGTGGCATGCCACATGTCACCACCCCGGCTCTCCTCATTCCTATCTGCAAGGGTCCTCCTCACCGGAACTGGACCCTATATGTATATATATATATATATATATATATATATATGTATATATATGTATATATGTATATATGTATATATATATATATATATATATATATATATATATATATAGATTTTAGTTCAAGTGAGGAGAGAGGTTGTAGATAGGAATTAGGAGAGCTGTAAGCCGTTGGATGAATTTAAATCAAGGGTTCTCACACGCTCATCATTAATGGCATTTTTGTAAATTAACTTAAAATCTGGAAAAATACCCTTACATTCAAAATAGTCATTGGTGTTCATACTTTTATATGTCATTGTTCATGTATTTATACATTGGTGTTCATAGTATTTTTATTCATCAAAGTGTCATGTCCATTTATTCTTTTGTGTTTATTTTATAATGCATAGATGTTCATTTACAGTATATAACCACAAAAAAAAAAACTCATCACAAAACGTTAAAAGATGATCATAATATGTTATGTATGTGTCAAAGTTATAGATAAGTCATCAGTGTTCATTCTTTTATACGTCATTGTTCATGTTTTTATTCGTTAGTGTTCATATTTTTTATGTCATTGTTCCTATAAATATTATAAACTATTTTTCTATAAGACATTTTGCCGAACAATTTGTGTGCACACTGAAAAGAGCATATAGATTATTCAATTGGAGTTATTAGACCAACTCAACATATGTATATACATGTATTTTCTCAATCAAACACAAAATGATTCAAACAAATTTGATTTTGAACACAAACATCAATCATAATGAAATATAAACCTTAAGAATGGAAATCTAAACGTAAGAGTAGAAATTCGAAGAAACAAAACCTGAATCGTCTTGTATTCTCTTTGATTTCACAATTTTTTTATTTAATCGATCCCTGAATATTATAAACACGATTTTAAAGAAAAGTATAATTAAAAAAAAATGACTATCATATTATAAACACCATAACTGTAAAAATAATGAATACATACTTGTAAAAAAAATGAACATCATATTTTATTAACACGATTTGAAAGAATAGCATAATTTTCAAAAAAAAAAATCCGAAAAAATGTTTTTAAAAAAACTACAAAAATGAAAAATTAATGTTAAAAAATAAATAGTTAGTGTTGGGAAAAAATGAATATTTATTGATAAAATATGAACAATGACTCTTTAAAAAATGAACACATACTTATAAAAATATGAACACCAATTTTTATTTACAAAAAGAAAATCTGGAAAAAAAAAAAACAACGGTGATGTGGCATGCCACATGTCACCACCCTAGCTCTCCTCATTCCTATCTACAAGGGTCCTCCTCACCGGAACCGGACCCTATATATACATATATATATATAATATATATATATATATATATATATATATATATATATATATATATATATGTATATATATGTATATGTGTATATATATATATATGTATATATATGTATATGTGTATATATGTATATATATATATGTATATATATGTATATGTGTATATATCTATATATATATATATATATATATATATATATATATATATATATATATATATATATATATATATATATATATATATATATATAGATATATACACATATACATATATATACATATATAGATATATACACATATACACATATACATATATATATATATATATATACATATATACACATATACATATATATACATATATATATATATATACATATATATATATATATACATATATATATATATATATATATGTATATATATGTATATGTGTATATATATATATATGTATATATATGTATATGTGTATATATGTATATATATATATATGTATATATATGTATATGTGTATATATCTATCTATCTATATATATATATATATATATATATATATATATATATATATATATATATGTGTGTGAAAGAATTTGGCATACTAGGCCTTTTTTAGTTTTGTGTTTAGTAAATGTACCCCATAATTTTTTACAACTTTCATTTAATGGTAGGTAAAAGTAATTTACCCCTCTATTTTAATTCTTAATTTGTTTTTTTATTTATTTATTCTTTTGCCTTATTTATTTATTTTTTATTTTCTGTAATGAACATACCAGAATTTTTTCATACCAGAATTTCTGATACCAAAATGTTTTTCATACCAGAATTTTTTTTCATTCCAGAATTTTTTTTGTCCTTTTTTATAATTTTCTGATATGAGTTTTTGGTATGAAATTTCATACCATAAACTCATACCAAAAATTTTTTTTATTTTTTTTAATTTCTTTTTGTCCTTTTTTATTTTTTATAATTTACATACTGGAACTACATAGCCGAATTACATACCGGAATTACATACAATTATTATTATTATTATTATTATTATTATTATTATTATTATTATTATTATTATTATTATTATTATTATTATTATAACCGAAGGTAAAACACATTACAAGCCGTTGGATGGAAGCCGACTAACAAGTTGGGCTCCATATCCCTTTTGGATCGTAAACGCAATCCTTGTCAGAATAAAGCAAGTACTCCTACTATATCTGGGCAAGTCTTTAGCAACCAAGCCCAACCTTTTAAGAAGTTCCACCACGTCGTCACCCAGGTCACCAAACGTGGAAAAGGAAAAGGGAAGAAAGTGATACCCCATGGAGCTACAAACCTCTGCATACTTCTTTCTCTTGATATCAGCAGCGACCCTCACAGCTTTACCCGGAATGAAGTTAGAAAGGCCAGACGAAGAGAAAGGAGATGTACCAGTGATGTCAACGCATGTGTCTTTGCCTTGAAACCAATTATGGAAATGGATGTCGGCCGGGCGCAGCTCCCCACCTCTACCATCAATCATACGAGTATGGACCTCTTTTCGGACAGAGATCCCAATCTTAAGACACTCATCAAAAATGGCATCACGCACCATGTTATGCCGATGCTTAATAGCAACCTGTGCAGCACAAGCAAGAGCATGGTCACCCCAAGCGTCCAAAATGCCCTTCTCACAAGCTGGGCACTTGGACCCCTCCCTAAACATCAAACAAATAAAAAGTGAAAGTGGAAAAAATGTGGGAGGAAGGTGAATCACATACCGGAATCATTATTATTATTATTATTATTATTATTATTATTATAGCCCCTAATGCATATTTGTAGATGAGGCGCAGATGTACTTGAAATACAAGTCAATGAATATCAAACAAATACAAAGTGAAAGTGAAAAAAAGGTGGGAGGAAGGTGAACATCAGTTGTAGGTGCAGTAGGAAATGGAGACAACGCTCAACACGATGAAAGGCCTAAGGTTACTCTCAATCAATTCTGCAACAACATTCGATCTCTCCTGCTGAAATCGACGATGTCGGAGGAAAGAGGGACGGGATTTGTAAGAAGATTGTCGATGCTTGTGAGGATTGGGGAGTTTTCTAGGTCGTTGATCATGGTGTTGATACTAAGCTTGTTTCCGGATCTAGGAGAAGGAAAATTCAAAGCGAAGGGAAAGCCAAAGAAGGGGTCAAATCTTGAGAGATCTTGATCTAGATTGGGATCTGGATCTAGATCTGGATTGGGGGTTTCGATATCCTAAGCAAACGCTCCTTTTGTGGCATCTGATGGAGCAAGCAGCCTTCCATCCTCTCCTTGTTGTGACCCAATTCCGTAGGAGAAGTCGCCATTCCTGAGAGAGAAAGCAAGGGAAGAGAAGACAGAGAAGAAGAGAACGACGGTAGGAAGTAGGGTTTCACGGTTAAAAAAAATTTGGGGTATATTTACCTAAATAAAAAATCAAAAAAAGTCTACTTACTAGACATAAAACCCAAAAAATCCTATTAACCAAATTAGCCCTATATATATTATCATATTATAATGCATGCATGAGTCCAGCAAATATAATGCACAAATGTAATGCTAGCAAATGGTTAGCACGAGTGAAATAAAATTCAAAGGAAAAACAAATATGTTAGAAGTGTAAATTTATTGCAAGATTAATAGACTAAGTTAAAAAATCACGCACAAATATGTTAATTGACTTTTGCACATCGCCTCACTTATGATGCACGACTAGTGTACATCACTTACGATGCCCGACTATACCTCTAAAAAGATGCACTACTAAGATGCAACATAATTCATAATACACAAATAATAAAATTTATATAAAAAAAAAGATTGATCATTGCACAAATATATAGAAAAACAAATATTGCAATTTTATATTCTTATATCCATATCAGTAACATTCTATTTGCACATTCACTTTTACCTACCATTTATGTAAATGCAACGATAAAGAAAAAACATTATTACCATATATAAACGTTAAATCTTGGATGTTGATTATATAATCCGACGATTGATATACATTCTTATTTTTCATTGTAACTCTTGTTCTCACTTGATTATATATAAATATATATATATATATATAGATAGATAGATAGATCTTGACTCATATGTAAACAACTCTTACCATGTAACATGAGAACAAATTATAGAATATATACTATACGCCGAATATATGTGACTATACCGCCGAATATATGTGCCTATGCCGCCGAATATATACTATATGAGTCAAATATATACCGCCGAGTATTTCTTGCACTAATCACACGGTTTTTTTTTCCTTTAATATAGCCTAATCTCAACAGTTTATTTAACGATCTAACGTATACAATTTGTTCTCGTTTAACATGGTAAGAGCTGTTTACGTAGGAGCCAACCTCTCTCTCTCTCTCTCTCTCTATATATATATATATATACACTATATCACTATGTATGCATGGATCGGAGGCTTACGATTGCACAAATGGCTTCGATGGTGGTGGGAGAGCACGAAGTCAGGAAGGAGAGCTCAACCGCGATGTCAAACGCTTGATATGCTGATTAAGAGGAGATCCAAAAGTTGCTGTTGACATCAACCCAAGTATATAAGCACGGTGTAGGCTCAGAAAGCAAGGAAGAGAGATGAAACTTTATAGATGACGATAATGCTTCTTTTTCTTTTTTTCAAATGTTAATTGTATTGAGAAAAGGCAAGGATATACAGATTACATAATCAGGAAGCATATCAAGGGAGCAAAGACAATGATCAAAACCCTAGGATCCAAAAACAAGGGTGAGGGGGAAAGGACCAGGAGAGTCAAATGAGTATAATGTTCAGATTAAGGGCCATGTCACGTGTGAGTTGCGACCTATCCTTCCAATTATGGGCAAAGTGAAGCTTCACAGACAGAATGATCACTTCGGCGCATTTAATAGGGCTGGTAAAGGTATGGTTATAAACCATGGTGTTTCTAGCAGCCCAAACATGGTAGAGGAAAGCAACAACAGAGGCAATCGTGGCACAATCCATCGGTCGAGGCTTCAGTCTAGTCCAGGAAGCCAACCAAACCCAAAGATTACTTATGTAGGGAGCTGGGTAGGGGGTCCTTGTCCATCGAGAAACAATGTCCAACACTAGCGTACCATAGCTACAGTGGTGCCATAAGTGATCTCCATCCTCAGGGGAATTATTACACAGCTTGTAGGTGTCGTCACTGATCAGGTTCCAAGTTTGGATCTTCGCAAAGGTTGGAAGACGGTTAAGGTCAGCTAGCCAAGCAATATAGGAGGTCTTAGGAATGTTAGAGTAAAGCCAAATGGCTTTGTAGGGGGTGGAGTGTACTGTAGGGGGGCGAGGCATGAAGATTTCATAAGCTTTCTTCCGCGAGAAAGAATCATTAGGGCTAGTAATGGCACCACCCCTCGAGCAGCCCGGACGAGGGATCGTGATCTCATCCCTGACAGAGAGGAGTGCCTTCCAAAAGGCACTATGATGTGCCTTTACGGTGCAGCTCCAAATGTTCTCACCCCTCCTAAAAAGATGGCGATTGACCCAAGATGCTCAGATGTTTGGACTACCCCTATCCGGCCCATATAGGAGGTTGGAGAGAGCAACCTTGTTCCTGGTTTCAAGGTCGGGTAAATCAAGCCCACCAAACGCTTTAGGAGCATAGATAGATGTCCAAGCCACCAATGCACGCCTGCTGCTAGCAACAACGGACCAGAAATAGGAGCGCATGAGACCATTGATAGTGTTGATAACATTGGTCACAAGCACAAACATGGAACACCAATATTGGCTGGCAGCGAAGAGTATACATTTTATGAGCTGAGCTCGACCAGCATAGGACAGGGTTTTAGCGCTCCAAGACTGTATGCGATGAGTGACTTTGTGGATCAAGGGGAGGTAGTCAGGGATCGTCAGTCTTTTGCTCCCTATCGGTACCCCAAGGTAAAGGAAAGGGAGAGATCCCACATTCATGCCAGTGAGTCTAACAGCGTTATCAATCTCAGTTTGACAAATTCCTCCAGTATATATTTGGGATTTTGCGGGGTTGATAACAAGCCCAGAGATAGCACCGAACCCATCCAGAGTGTCTTTTAGGATCTTGATGTTTTTAATATCCCTACGACAAAGGAGTAGGAGGTCATCAACGAAGGCCAAATGAGTGATGATGGGTGAAGAGCATTTAAGGTGATAATTGAAATCCGGGTTTGAAGTACTCTCCTTGATAATTCTGGACAGAAATTCCATTGCAATAACGAAGAGAGGTGGAGATAGTGGGAATCCCTACCTCAACCCACGAAAGCCAGTGAAGTGCCCCTTAAGTGATCTGTTGATGTTGACTGAATAGGAAGCAGTTGTGATACATTCCCTAATCAGTCGAATGAAGAGATCCGGGAAGCCCATCTTAAGGAGGCAGTGTAGTATGAAATCATGGCTCAATATGTCGAATGCTTTGGATATATCCACCTTCATCGTAACTCTTGGTGAAATGTGTTTTCTACCATATTTATGGAGCATCTATTGGCATAGAAGTACATTGTGTTTAATGGAGCGCTTGGAGACAAAGGCACTTTGGTTGAAACTAATGTGGCTCGGTAGGACTGAGTTGAGCCGCCTTGCAAGGATCTTTGAGATGGTCTTGTACACAGTGTTGTAACAGGAGATTGGCCTGTAATCTGAAGGAGTAAGGGGCCATTCATGCTTAGCAATTAAGGAAATAGAGGCATGGTTTACCTGTCTAAGCATTCAACCACTTATGAAGAAGTCCTGAATAGCCTCAGTGAAATCATTATGGATGATACTACATGCCTCTTTGAAGAAGAAGGAGTTGTAGCCACCCGGTCCAGGCGCCTTATTATCACCAATATTGAATATAGCATTCTTGATCTCATCGGGAGTAACCACCTTGCTTAACGTTGCAATATCATCCAAGTTAAGGATGGGAAGACTAACATTATGGAAGGGATGGCTAGGGTAACGGGTTTGAGGGTTTAAAGCTTGGCTAAAGTGATTCACCAGTGTGTTGCCAATGGCGCCAGGTTCATAGACCAATGCCCCATCATTGGATTTAATAGCAGTGATGAGATTTGCACATCTGTGCGATTTGATACTCTTAAAGAAGAAAGACGAGCATTGATCACCATGAGTGATCCATTTCGCCTTGGAAAGCTGGGCCAGTGTGGTATGGAGCTTATTATAACTATCTTTAAGAGCAAGGGAAAGCCTCCTCTCCTCATCTTGTAGCCCTATGTCAAGGAGATTAGTATGCAGCCGTGATTGTGTTTCATTGAGGAGCTGATGGTGCTCAGAGATATTAGCCTGTAGATCCTCCAATTTAGCACTAGGAAACTTCTTGAGCAAGGGCTTAAGGATCTTCAGCTTCCTAGTGAGTCTAAACATTGGGTTCCCATCGATCTTAGTATCCCAGGCGGTCTTCACAGTCTCAATAAAAGCCTCATGTTTAGTCCAGATATTGTTGAATCTGAACGGGAAATGTCTCCTGGTGTCCAAACACTCAGTGAAGAGTAGTGCTGGGGAATGATCTGATACATCAGCATTGCCAAAATGAGCTTTAGAATTAGGGAAAGCAGCAGTCCAGGCATTGTTGGAGACGTTATGATCAAGCTTGCTCCAGATACGGGTTCCAACTTGCTTGTTGTTCCAAGTGTACTTACAACCTGAATAAGGGAGATCAAAAATCACGTTTTGCTCAAAACATGACTCGATCTCATTGGAAGGATGTGTAAAATTATGCTGATTATTTGAGAGCTTCTCGTTTGGGGATAATGTAACATTAAAGTCCCCCATTAGGGTCCAGGGATAGTTAGTGTTGAGGAGGAACAATGTGGAAATTTCATTCCATAGGTCTGATCGATCCTCCGGATCATTATGGGCGTAAATGAATGAGACTTCAGCAATTGTGGCTTGGTCAGGGTTAGGACGTGGATTGGCTATGTAGCAATGAATGAGTTGGTCAATGATCATAGGGGTAGAGAGGTTTAACTTAGCCGGGTTCCACCATATCCAGATATGACAGTTGTGCGCTTGGGGGGAATAGGATATGTGGTTCCAGGAAGGGAATAGTGAGTTTGAGATTCTTTTCTCATTTGCCGGACGTAGTCGTGTCTCAAGGATGGCAATAAGGTCGAGGCTATGCTTCTAAGCAAGAGATTGGATTGCTCTTTGTTTGGCGAGATCATTCAGGCCCCTAATGTTCCATGCACACATGCGTACAATCATTAATCAACTTTGTTTTGTTCATTGATAGCACTTGCGATCAATGTAGAAGCTGGAGTGGAAGGGGCAATTGTGGTAGTACAGAGTGGGGAGGGATGGGGGAACGAGTTGGGATCTTGGCAAGGAGAAGGAATTGGGTCAAGTTGAGGATGTGGTGGGGGAGGTGTGAGAGTGCAGGGCTTTGAGGAGTTATCACTGATGTGGTGAGGGGAAGCATCTGATGGGGTGGTAGTAGCATTAACAGCAATAAGGGGTGAAGAAGGGGAGGTCACAACTAGTGAAGGGGCTGAGTTCGGAGAGCAGTTGGTGTCAACAAGGTGAGCACCAGAAGGGTTAGACACGTCAGGCCTATCCAGGGGAGGGGTAATTCTCAAAGAGGGATCTGGGGTGGGGAGGAGGGGGGCGGGATTAGGGTTAGGGTTACGGATGGATTTTTTGGTGAGGTTTGCAGTCCTGGAAGTGGGGGGATTCCCTATATTGTGGATCGGCTTTGGGGCCTTGCAGCTATGTTCGAAGATCAAATAGGAGTCGCAACGTGGGGGCAGCCAATCATACGTGACCTTTTGCACAAAGGAAGCACCATCAGGGTCATTAAGGGTGATCTCTCGTAAGAGGGGCCGAGAGGCATGAATGTCGAAGGGTATCCTAGCCAACCCCAGACGTTCTTGGTTTGCCGAGCAGGCATCGGTGAGAATAGGGGTCCCCAGAGCCGAGCCAATCTTAGCAAGCATAGTCTTGGACCAAAATCTGTAGTCCAGGTTATGAAGAGTGACCCAAGTCGGCACAGAGTTGAGGCTAGAGTAGTCCAGGGGGAGGTCAGTGGACCATCTTTTCAAGAGAATGGTGGTGGATCCATTTGCGATCCATGGACTACCAAGCATGATGGAGTTAAGATCATCTTCACTAGAAAAGTGAAATACAAAGATTCCCATATCATTTCGAATCATCTTTGGCAAGGAGATAGTGTTCCAGTTTTCAGTGACGAATTTGGACATTCGTTGGTAAGAGATCGGGCTCCCAAGAGGGAACCCCACGAGGGATAACTTCCACTTCTGCATGGTTTCTTCAATATCCTCATTGGTGAATGGGATGAGCCCAAATTCAAGCCCAGGAATGAAGGGGAGTGGGACATGGTTCCAGGCAATGCTTGTGGAAACAATGTCCTTGTAGGTATCCGAGGAGACTACATGGGGGTTGGGCCCATTAATGCACGCATGCATTGTGGGGGCGTTCGAGGGATACGAATAGCCGGGATAAAGAGCGTTAGCCAATGCATGGGGGACATCATCCTCAGAATCAACATTCATACCAACATAGGGAGGCGAAAGGACGTCCTCATCAACTACATGCGTGGGTTCTGAAGGGGCTGATGCTTCAGGAGTCCCGGCTGAAGGGGTTGGGGCCGGCAGCAAGGTAGAGCCAAAACCTGAGGGGGCTTGATCAGGCAGACTAGAGTCATGCTGGCTTGGGGCAATCGGTGCTGACTTACCCACCACAATAGCGGGCTGATTCATGGACGATGAACTCAACGGGGGAACACCAAGTCAGAGGTTAACGCCGGTGGCACTGGTGACTTAGGGTAGAGTCTGCTATTGTTCGATCGTATAAGCTCATCGGGGATAGGTTTAGGGGTTTTTTCCTGTGAGGAAGGGGGGTGAGTGGTGGTTTTGGTGTACGGGGGATTGTAAGGGGTGGAGGATGATTTGTGTAACTCCGAAAGCTTGATGTTGAGGCGTCGGGACCTCCTAGATCCAGCCATGGAGAGGCTGAGCAGGAGTGGGCGGGGCACGGCCTGGGGGCCGCACTAGGGTAGTGCAAGGGAACTTACACCGGGGACTACCATGAGAGAGAACGCAAGAAACAAATTTTGAAACATAGATAGTAATTCCTCTCCTCCGATCAAATGAAGGTGGTGAAGGCTAGAGGATCACAATGGAAACCCAAGCCGTTGCTGGTGGGATAAGAAGAGAAGAATCGTGTGGAATTAAGGTAGGGCGTGAATGGATTTATAAGAACAATGAAATAAATAAATAATATAAAGGGAAGTAGATTGCAGATCCGAGATATGTTACAGAGAATATGAATAGAGCAAAGTGAAAAAGAAAGAAGAAACAAAAACTATATATTATGAGGAATAAACTTTCAGCTGAACCGATAGGGTTTCGATGATTCATTTTGATTCCGATTTATTCCTTCCGTTCACAAATATATAAAAGCTGAAAGATCAACTACGAGTAACTAAATATGGAATTTTGGAATTTTCAAAAATTTCAATGAGTTCTTAATACTATATATTAATATTTATCTACGGTTATTAAATATTTTCATAAACTTCTAATGTTTCGTCGTATGCCTAGTCATCATTGCCTATCACATAGTCAAGCAACCACAATAACATATAAACATGAATCATAATACTAACCCGACAATGTCGATGCCGATACTAACTTTGCATACTATTCGGGATAGTTACTGCTAATGTTATCCTCACTCTCCCATGCGGCTTCATCAACTCCAAACTTAGACCACTAGATCCGTAAAATCGGAATCTTCTTAGAACGCAATTGTCTCATACCACACTCTATGATATCCACAAGGTACTCAACACGTGTTATCTGTCTTGATGATTAGATCTTTATGACTAATCACATGTATAGGGTCCGGTATGTACTCTCTCAACTGCGATACATGAAATACCGGATAGACCCCCTCAAGTGCTTATGGAAGTGTTAGACGATAAACAACTTTCCCAACCTGATCTAGAATCTCAAATGGGTTGACAAATCGGGGAATCAACTACACCTTAATGCCAAAACACCGACTCCCTTGACTACAACTTGCTTTGGGCTACACCTGACCGGGGGGTTACGAGGGAAACATGACACTTAACCTCATCATCTATGGCCGAAGCTATAATGGCTGATGAGTTCGTAACCAATTAGAATGACAGGGAAGTGGTCCTTGATCAACGAGATATCTCCGATACTGAGGTAAGTAACCCTCCTACTGACTTCAACAGTCACGAATATTGCATGCTCTGAACCTTATCTCGAATGGTATCCATGATAACTCAAATGGTATGGCTGAAAATGTTAATCATGCAAACCCTAACAGTCCTACCGTCGCGTCTAATGCTATGGCTCATGCTCCCTTAAATGTTATTAATAAGATAGCTTGTAATTTGATTTTTTTGCATGCTCGTAAGTTCGTAACAATGAAGTGAGAGTGTTGGTAAAGGAGTAATTGGTGATAATTATGATAATAGTATCTTGACTAGGTTTGGTGATAATAATACTCCTCCTAACGCTAATGTGCGTTACTCATTATATATCTGAAAATGTTCCCCTAACATAACTTTGAACAATAGAAATGATGTGATAACTATACATGCTGAAAATTTGGAAAATGTTGCTGATAAAGAATTTCCCACTCTTAAGAAATGAGGAATTAGTGCCTCAATTTATGAAGGTCATCCAAGACAATCCGCTTGGATTAGGCCTCCTACCAAGGTCTACATAAATCATGATGCAGAAAAACTGACATTTTCACCACCAACAAGTGATACTACCCGTATTAAACAAAACAAGTGTTGGGGTAGTTGTCTTCTTGGAGAATACATTGGGTATTAGCCATGCTATTTGTCATTGATGGTCTTAAGAAGTGTTGGGAGTTAGGTACAAGTTTAGAGTTAAAGTTGGATGGATCATCTTTGCTTTCAGTGAGAAAGATAAGGCCTCCATACCTCTTTGGGATAGACTTTAGGTATCCCTTAATGACTACGAGATTGGGGAGATATCGGGCACAATGACATCCATGACTGGAAACCCTCTTTTCATGCACCCCATCACATGTAAAGGAAGAAAGGATCTTATTTGACCTAAAACTTTAATAAAAATTATTATTTATAAAATAATAATTAAATAATAAACATTTGAATATTTGTTCACTAGAACTGAATATTAACAAATTGAGATTAAAGAAAAATATAAGAAATAGAGATTTGAGCAAAATAGAATAAAAATATGATTTTTAAACATAAAAAACAATAGCAAAATCACCGTTAATCAGACCAAGACAGTTTTTGAAAGTACTTACTTTCGATCGTTATGACTAGAATTGAAGGATTTCACCTCTTATAGTTGATTTAATACTTACTTTCGATCTATACATCAAAACTGTAATTTATTAAGAATACTTACTTTCGATCGTTAAATCCAAACTTTAGTTGGTTAAAATATCTTATTTTTTGATCGCTACATCCAAAATGAAGTGTTAAGTAAAGTCATTAATATACTAAATAAGTTAATCATGTTTACACTTGTAAATAAACTAATGATGTACATGTATAAGTAAGGAATGAGTAATTTTGATCGAGATTGAATGCTAAAGGTCCATCCTTTCTTGGAACTTACCAATAATGGGTAGTCGTTTGTAATCATAAATTGATTAACATGCATGCACAACTTTACACCTTAGTATTACCGGCCAATTCTTCAATGGGTCCAGTCCATGGGTCTCCCCGCTATATAAGTTCGTAATCGGGCCGAAAGGAATGACTACAGTTGATCGAAAATGACGAATTTGGCTGTTGTGTATTCTACTTGCCCTTCTTAGAAAAGGTTTGTGTGGATGCAATTTAATAAATAGTGATTTAGAAAGAGAAGAATTAAAATTTGCTAATATTATCCATGAAACATAAGATGAACAATAAAAAGAGAGGGTGATTTAATAGGTATTGGAAGTAGAAAGTAAGAAAATGGCAAGAACAACAAGAGGAACACCGGCATCTCATTCTCACGAATAATAACATACATACTATAAACCCTCCATCAAGCTTTTTTCTGCTGGAAGTACGCACCTCACGCGCGACCTTCCATCCCCTTGTCTAGCCTTCCTTTCCCGGAGCCATGGCCACCTCCAAGCATACCAGAATACCCTCCATCAAGATTTCCGAGCTCTACCAAGAGGAGTTGGTTATGTCCAACAACTAAAGATTAGCCAACACAAATAGCTCTAACCACCCTCCTCCTCTCTCTTCCGACGCTTTGTTCCCACCTTTCCCACCAAAGTCACCTCATACCTCCGACCTGCAGAGTTGCTTCTCCTTGCTTGCTTATGTCATGAGAAACAACCCAACCTGCAGAGTTGCTTCGTCCACCTTGTGTCCTCTTCTCTCTTTCGAGTCTTGGAATCGGGTAACATTTATACCCCTTCCTTCCTTGCACTTCCTTCTACGAATTTCATGCCTAATGGGTGCCTTTTATGTCTCCTAAACATACTCAAAACATCCATAGAGGAGTAGTGAAGATCAAGTCATTTTATGAGCTTTTAAAACTGTGTCAAGCAACCAAGTTTGGGACCGAATTTAGGTATGATAGACTCATTCTTTTTAGCTGAATTTTTGATATGATATATTCGGCATTTTGTTGTATCACATATTAAAATTTGAGAGGAATCAAGCGAGTGGTTTAGGAGTTATGAATTTTTAAAGTTGGGACATCGAACAATTTTTCTATTGTTGCTGAAATATTTTAAGTGTTGGAAAAACTATGTTAAAGCCGTTTTTGGATCTAGATTTGAATGAGTTAGATAATTTTGATGAACATGAAATTTTTATGGATTAGAGTTCATATACTGTAGTTTATCGTGTAAAGTTTGGAGGATGATCTAACAGTTAGTTTCAGGATTATTATGTTATGAAATAGGGTAGTAACACAGTTTTTGGGAAAAGAAGTGATTATTTTGGCTAAGTATGGGATTTATGGATGTTGGACCCAACTTTAGGAATTTATGTAGGATTCTTGACTGAGTATTTTTGGGAGATCTTTGCCATTATGATTTGTATGCATATCATAGAAGACTTGGGTAATTTTCTTAGAATTTTTATAAATTTATTTGAGTCTCGTATTGTAGGCTAAAGTTGGACCTCAGTGAACTTTTTAAAAGTTAAGAAAATTGTGTAATCTATAAGTTCTACCTAAACTAACTCTTAAGAGTTAGATTATGGAATTAAGTCCCAAAGAAAGGTTTGAGCAGATATTATAGGATTTTTGAGAGTTTCGGAACCAAGGGTAAAATGGTCATTTTACCTTAGGAGGGTATTTTAATAATTTCTCTTGAAGGGATTGTACATCTTAAAAGTTATAGACTTCTAAGAATATAGGATGTATTTTGATCCACTTGCCCTAATGACAGGCATTCGAGTCCCAACTGTTGCAGACCGAGTTGAGATAACGGGAATCGAGTTTCGATTCAGGTAAGTCATTTAGGCTTACTTAGCTAGCTTCTGGATATGAGTGTGAATAATGATAGTGGTGTTTGAATGATGTGTTTATAATTGTACTTATTATTAATTATCGACCAACCTACATATTTGGCCTAAGAGTAACGGGCGGTGACATTCTACTCAGTTAGCCCGAGGGCGCTGGGGGTTTCTTTAGGGACTAGTCCAGACTTGGTTTGTGGTGATGCTACCGGAGGAGGTGTGCTAGACCCACACCAGTTGGACAAGGAACGGAGGTGAGAAATCTTAAGATTTCTCGTGCCACAACTTTAAAACGGAATAAAGTGAGTCACCTAAGCTATCAGATAATTACCGGATTGTGTGCCAGCATGATGGGTATTTATGTTACCATGGTTGTGTTTGTGCTATCTTTATTCAACTTATATTTAGATGGTTAGCTAACGGTTTATCCGTGTTGTAGATTTTGTACAGATAGATAGTTCTAGAGAGATCCGAGACGGATGGTCAGCCGGGTTCACGTACTCATTAGATGGGGACGGGGAAGTCTTTCTTTCGGCATGCATGTTATATATATTTATGTTTGTAAGGCTGTCATGTGTTGATCATTCATACAAATACTATTTATTATTTTCAAAGAATTTAAATACATTTGTGCCTTGTTGTAAGATCCTAGTAAAGTTGTTGTTAAAACAAGGTCGGGACCCATTGTGAGGTCCTAACCAGTAACTCCCTGAGTTCCAAGAATCCGGGGTGTTACACTGTTGTTGAAGAAATCCCGACGATCCGCTTATGTCATCCACCGCCCCGCGACTGCAAGTCTCCACCCCCGCAGCCTCACCTCTGAAGCTTCCCCCGCGCCTCTGTTCACCCACGGCTGCGTCTTTTTTTGCAGTGACTACCGTCTTTGGTAAGTCGCTTCCTCCCTTGCTTCCTTTACTTTTTCTTGGAGTTAGATCATGCTAGGGTGAACCTAGTTGAACTAGGGTTAATGCTAGTTAGTGGCTTGTGGTTTGTTATGAGTTAGTTATGGTTTGAGAACCTTGAGCCTGTGATGTTGACGTTGTTCCTTGAGAGCCTTGAGACTAGGAATCGTTCTTCCTAGCATGCTGGCCTGTTAGAGATCATCGAAACTAAAAGTAGGAACCTTCTAGCACAATGTTATAGACCTTGTAGAGGTCAATGAGACTAAAAGTGTGTAGACTTCTAGCATTCGGATGGTTTCTAATCCGTGATGCCTTGTTTGAGCAGGCATAGATCTTTTCTTACGGGAAGCTGAGTAGTTTAGCTGAGTTTGAGTTATCTTTGATACATGTAAGTCCCTTGAATTTATTTAGCTGTATTCTGTGTATTAGTTGACCGTATTGGTGTCGTTTGTTTGCTTTATCGTTATAACAGAAAAACGGACTAGGACGACCTTATAACATTATTGGCCCAAGTGTATTATAACCGGGCAGTGACCACTTGTCCAATTCTATAAGAGACTGGGAGGTGTTCTTGCGACCAAGCCCATAGGTAACAGATAGATGCATCTAATCTATTCTTGTCGGTAACAGAAATGGAGGTGAGTTTCAAAAGATTCTCGTGCCACAAAGAAGTTCAATTAGTAATGGATAACTATTATAAAGATAATAACCGGTTGTGTGCGAGCATGCTATGTGTTTATATTCTTATATGTGTTTGTTCCTTTACTATCTTTATGATATCTAGAATGTTAGCTAACGGTTTATACCGTCGTTGTGGATGCCCTGCAGGTAAGAGATGATGCGGAGTGATCTGGAAGGAGTGGTCAGCCGGGGTTTTTGTACATTATAGGACAGGATCGGAGTTTTTTTTATTGTTATGCTTTTCCAGTTTGTTGTTGAACTCGGTTGAGAGCCTTTCACTTTTCCTTTGTTATACCTTTTGACATTTTATATATTTTGGATTTCATTTATATGTGCCTTGTTGCAAGATCTGATGTTATTGTTGTTACTATGAGGGTCGGGACCCATTGTGAGGTCCTAGCCCGTAACGCTCCGAGTTCCTAGAATTTGGAGTGTTACAATCTGGGTCTTAACGGGACCGGTTATGTTGTTTCACTTTGTTCTATAAATTTACCTTTTACCTAAATAAAGAGAAAACAATGGTTGCAGAATTGTGCGAAGACACGATTGAGCGGATGTCAACGATTTACCAAGACATCGTGAGTCCTGACTCAACCACCGTAAAAAAAACTTATTCGAAAATGTATATAAGTAATTAGGTTTTACTAAATAAATCAAAACCAAAATCTTAGAAACTTTAAAAAAAATTATAATATTTTTTTAAAAAACAAATAAATAAATATTAATTGAAATTATGAAAAGTGAAAATAGTTAAACAAACTTTTTTTAAATCATTAGATGTTTCTTAATAAATCATAATAAAAACTTGTAGAAAATTTAAAGTTTTTTTTTAGAAAAACACTTATTCAAAATTTAGAAAAAAATATTATACTTTCCTAAATAAACAAAATCAAACCTTTTAGAAATATATATTTTAAGATATAAATAAATCAAAACCTAAAAATATATATAACCTTTTTAAAAATTTAAAACAAAAAGTAATTAATTAATTGAGAAAAGTAAAAAATTTGAATTACATATAAAATTTATAAATATCTAAAGAGAATTAAAAAATCATTGGTGTCGGAGGCCGCTCATCCTTTCCGGCGGAATAGTGTTTCCGACAACTTTTAATGTAATAGCCATCATGAAGGGTTACACAACAAAGGAGAAAAGAAATACACAAAAATACATCACAAGGAACCTAGAATTAAAAAATTATTCAATGTAAAGTAGGATGATCTAGCCAACAATAGGCAATTAGCAAAAAACGTTCATCTTCGAATTAATTATACATGTCGGAAGTGATGACATGATGTATGACGTTAGATTAGGCATTAATTTAGGTAGTTTTTCCCCTTATTCATGCATGGTTTGACGTTGGTTCGTGACGTTTATGCTTAATCGAGTCATATTGCTAGAGAAGATGTCTACACGAGCTTTTATCATTTTGTAGGTATTCCGGGGATATTTTGGACATTATTGATACATTCGAGGTTCTAGCCTCGTGGCGGTTCGAATTCGAGGTTCCAAAGAAAGCAAGCTTGGAAGAAAGAAGAGCACAAGGACCCTAGTTGGTACGAGCATGCACCAACTCATGGTCGGCCATGACCCAAGTTGAAATTAACTAATATCTCGGTTGGATGCTCAGGAAACTCGGCTGAGATGGATCTTAATCTATCCGAGATTCCTGCCCTGCCGTGCTCAATACTTGGCACGCAACTTCTACGTCCGACCTTTGCTTTTCCTGGGATGAGTGTGGGTTTGTATGTGCAGCCTGTAACTTGTCCTGGGGGATCCATCCATTATTCCATTGACCCTTGGAGGGAAGAAGAAGAAGAACACTCTCACTTGGGGAGTAGAAGAATACATCATCCTTAGATCTAGAGTGAGTTTTTAGTGATTTGAGTGAGAATCTTGTGAAAGCTTGTAAGAATCAGACTTGGAGCTACATTTGGAGATTTTAAGACTTGTTTTGAACTCATTATTCAGCTAAGTCTCTTTCTTTCATTTTCTTTTACTTCATCTTCTTGCTATGGATTGTATGTATGTTTGTATGATGACTTTTGATCTTGAAATGCATATTGCTAGCTAAGTAGCTGTGATTCTAGGGTGATGGATAGAAGGTTATGACTTGGATGATGATAGAATGGACTTGCATGTTAGCTTAGGATGATTTATGTGCCCAAACCCTAGCTTAGACCAAAATCTCGGCAAGTTCTTCATACCATCTTGGCCAAGATAGCTCATGATCCACCCGAGATTTTGATCCTGTTGTTCGTATGATGATGAATCTTTATGTTAGGATGTTAGATTGTTGAAATCCTAGTGTTTATTGAGTTGAAGCTAGCTTAGGGTGACCTAATGTTAGCAAGCTAAGTGAGGAGTGAGACTTACCTAGTAATTTCCGCTCTTAGGTATAGAAGATGATGAACTCTAGGTAGTAGAGGTCTCAAAAGGCTATATTGGATTGAGTGTGATAGGATTGTTTCTTAAGACTTACCTTTTTTGAGACTTACCCGATAAGGAGGGCTTGACCCTTAGGTAGTGGTCCGGTTTGTGTAGAATTCCCAACCTTAGCTCCTTGAGACTTTCCCGGTAAAAGGACTTTGGTGAGGGACTAGTGAAACATGAGACTTACCCGGTAATTATTCCCATAGGAGAAACACCTTTTCCCGAATAACCACAACTTTGTCCTTAGATGTTTAGAAGCTTCAGTCCAATGCCATGACCGGAATTCTTGATCTCTAGAATCCACTTTTCTTACATTAATCATATACCTTGTGTTTGTGTGTTGTTTGCTTGATAGTTTTGCATATCTTTGATTCTTGTTTGATCACCTCAGACCGAACCAAAAATTTCATGATTTTCATTTCTTTATTCCTTTCTCTCTTCTTAGTCTAAATTTGCACTATCCATTATCGTTGAATGATTTGATTTCACCTTAGTCTTTGCGTGCGACCTCGGAATACTTTCCTTGCTACAAAACAACCCATACACTGTGGGTTCACAAGGTAGATTAGGAGAATAGATTGAGTTATAAATTAAAGACTTTTGTGTGCACCTTTTGGAGCGAACAAGTTTTTGGCGCCGTTTCCAAGGACTAGGTCTAGATTAAATCATTTTGTGCGATTGTTTATAGTGTAGATCTTTCTTTTGATTTTGATCTTGTTTGGTTTGTGTTTTTGATTTTTCAGGAATTCTCCCATTCTTTAGGTGCATGCGAATATCTCGTGGCACGGATTTAGCTCTATTCGATCCCGAACCGGAGAAAACCATTAAGACTAGATCCAAGGGCACTAAGAAGAAGAAGGAGATGGCGAAAGCAAACCTTAGGGCTGAGTTGAATGAAGCTTTAGAGCAAATAAGACTAAGGGATGAGGCCTTGGAAAATGAGAGGAGACTTGCAAATGAGAGGCAAGAAGCAACTAGGAGAAAAATTGAGGAAATTAGGCAAGCTCTTGTGCATAGGGAGCTTAATCTTCGTCAACAACCACCTCCACAACCGCCTTATCCGGCGGTACATGTTTTGGTTGAACCTATTATTGAGGAGTCACAACCTCTTGGAAAAAGAATGGATCCGACTGATAGGTGATGGAATCACTAACAATTAGGATAGTTTTTAACATCTTTTTAGTGTTTTAGAGTCAATCTGTGTTCCTAACATCTTAATCCAGAAGAAGTAATCCAAACGATCAAAAGAGATGTTAGAAGCACTTGGGAGTTGAAGATCATTCACGAAGACAAGATTCTGGTGCCACACCGCCACCGTGGAGCAGTGTCACCGCCCCTGCGGGTGGCACTGCACTCCGGAACACAGCCTGGACCTTTGCCAGCGACCGGAACAAGCATGCCACCGCCCCTGTGGCCACCCTGGATGCCCCTGTGGTGACTTACCTTGAGAAAGCGAAGCCGGCGCCCCTGCGCCTCTAACTGCGGACCAACTTGCGGAGCTGTGAAGCCGAAGAGCCAGTGTCAACGCCCCTGCGGTGACATTGGGCCGCCCCTACGGCTAGACATTAGAAGCGGCAGAAAGATGAAGAGTCAGAAGTTTGGAGAGCATTAAAGACCCGCCCCTGCGGGATTTCCATGCCGCCCCAGTGGCCAAGAAGAAGATCAAGCGTTTTGGCCTAAATCGCGCCTACGGCCCTTCAAGCCCGCCCCTGCGGTTTAGCGCCAAAGGACTTTACTCCGGCTATTTGCACCACCTTAAAGGCATTAAAGGTGGCTGTTTAGGATGTCCATTTACTCCCATTTACTGTCAATTTAAATATAAATAGAGCTATGGATGATTGTTAGGAGGATCCATCATTTTCCCACTTAAGCTCTATTTTCCCTTACTTCCAAGTGTAATGAGTTTCTAAGTTCCTTGCTATATTGGGTTGTTTTGAAGTTGCATTGTTGCTTTGGTTTTAAGTCTTTATCAATATAAGTATTATTCAGTCATATGTGTTATATTCCTTGAGTTCTAAACTTGTGTTTGCATGTTTCTTACCACTTAGATGATCACCTTAAGTGTCTAATTGCATGCAAAGAACTAGGATTGATTGACTCCGGGTTCGGGTCCTTAATCTAGTAGTAACCCTTAGGTGAAATCTGGTTGTAATCTCTTAACGGAAAAGGAATATATTATAACGAAAGTCTAACGGTGTTTATGCTTTCTTTGTATCTCTTTGTCTTTGTTAAAATGCTAATGATAGCATGTATTATAGTCTATATTTTGGGGCTAGTTTAGACGTTTTATCTTCATAAATATGCATGTATGAATGTATATTCTTTGAATATATTGTTGTTTTGTCTACCTTTGCGGGAATCGAGGTCTACACCTAGTTTCGTTGTAATTGTAGGTGAAATGGCGCGTTTTGCATCAAAATGGTGTAACACCCCGAATCCGCGGGACTCGGGATGCTACGGGTTAGGACCTCACAATGGGTCCCGACCCTTAGCTTGACAAAAATTTCACTGGATCTTACAACAAGATACAAATAAAGGCAAAACCGAAATTCATTTTAATGCAATGATATGAACCCCAAAAGAAAACAACGAAAGACTTCAGCCGAGATACAACGCTAAAGGCAACCGCCATACACGCGACAAACATAAAACCCTAAACAATACATAAAACAACCCCCAAAACCCATCCTAAAATGTACGGACCCCGGCTGCCCACTCTTCCGGATCTCTCGGCCGCACCCCTAACCTGCAACGCAACTACAACAATATCGGTATAAAACCGTTAGCTAGCATTCAAGGCATTAGAATCATGGTATTGGCACACACACACATAAGGCATCATAAACACACAACATGTTCCAAAACACACAATCCGGTTTATTATCTTTTTATTATTAGGTCATATCCCGTTCTAATTCAACTTCTTTTGTGACACGAGAATCTTAAAGATCTCGCCCTTGTCCCCTTTCACCATACGAGTTTGTACTTGATGCGGATCAGCATCACCCGATGGGCTGGTCGCAAGGCAGCTCCCAGTCATCCCCATTTTGGACTGGACAAGCGGTCACCGCCCGTTATCACACACTTGGGCCAAATATAAACATATAAAGTCGGTGGTCCTATTACCGGTTTAGATGTTATAACATAAGCAATAAACACACACATAAACAATAAACACACACCACCAAACACGCATTGAAACTAATACAGAGAATACGAGCTAAGTAAGTCCGAAGACTTACCTGTCCCAAAGCTAAACCCGCTAAATCCAATACTCAGTTCCCGCAGGAAGACACTCAACGCCTGATCAAGCAAGGCACGCAATCAATAACTATCCAACAAGCTAGAAGCCCTTGGGCTTCTAGTCTCCCAAACCTATACGAGGTCACAACCCTAGCATGATAGGTACAACTCCTAATCCCAAAGATCATCCTATGATCGTACTGAAACATCACAATACTCATAATCATCCAACATCTATATATGGTTCAAGGCCACTACTTGGCATTTCCACTAAGTTATGCTAGATCCATCCTAACATGATACTAATACTAAACATAACTAGATCGAGGGAAAAGGTAACTCACACGACGTCAAAAGACGGAAGACGATCTATGGATGTCGACTTGGACTCGTTAGGTCTTTATCGGGACGCTTCCAAACCTAACACCAAACTAGACAAATTTAGCTCGTACGCTAAATTTGATCGGAAGATATATAATATATATAATTCTAAGAAAACATCCCGGTTTCAAAAGGCCACGTTAAATCCCGCAAAAACCATTCCGGTTAAAATGTGAAATTCTAGGAACTTGGTCGTAAAACCGCAATTGATACCTTGAGCCATAAATCGAATTTAATCCAACAAAGGAAAACATATATAGTATATAAAGATAAGAATATCCCCGCAATTCAAATCCGAGTTTAAAATCGACAAATACATTTTTAGGGCAAATGTGAGCAATATCATAAACTTGGGTCATATTCTGAATATATAAAACCTTGGGCATTTTCTGTAAATATACAAATAGGGGCACTTCTGCAACTTCACAAAAGTTGGGTCAATTTTGCAAATATAAAATATGGGTTATAATTTGTAATTTCATCAAAACAGTTTAAGCCCCGATTAAAATAGGGTAAGAGCATGTTGGGAGCAACAGGCGGCGGCAGAGGAACTCAGCCATGGCGGATCCGGGTGAGGCGAAGCAGACCAAGGCAGGCTGCGCAGGCGTTGGCGGCTCTCCCGGTGGTGGGGAGCGCAGGCGGAGCTCCAGCGAAGGGAAAGCAGTGGAAAGTCAGGGCAAGCAGGGCTCTCTCTCCGGCGGTCTTGTTGGCAGTCCCGACGGCCTTGGCTTCTCTTCCCGGTGGTGTGGCGGTGGAAGGACTGCGCTAGGACTCCACAGCGAGAAGCGATCCGGCAAGGCAAGGAAGGCTCCAGCAGGCGAAGGCGGTGGTGAGCGATGGTTGTTCCTGGGCGAGGCTCGAGGCGGCCGATGAAGGAGGTAACTCATCGAAGGTGGTTCCGGCAGGCTCGACAGAAAGAGAAGGGGAAGAGTGGAGGTGGTTGCAGGCTCACGAGGACGCAAAGGAGAGTCACTCCCGGGGTGGTGCTCCTGGTAGCCGGTGGGAGGAGATCTGGACAGCAAGTACCGGTTGGAGTGGCCTCTTCGGTCCTAGTGGGGGTCGTACCGGCGAGGGCAGCAGTCGTGCCCCTTCCCGGCGCTTGAAGAGCTGCTGAGTGAGAGAGAGTTCTGAGAGGTTGAGGCTGGTGCTTGTGAGGGAGAAGATCGAAGGATAGAAGTGAGTGAATGGTGAGAGTTGAAGGCTGTGTCCAGAGTGATAGGGAACAAAGGAGCAGATAGATGGGGTGTAGGGAGAGGACATCACAGAGGGGAAAGCATGGGTCGGTTAGCAGGCTTTGCAGCGTTGCAACTCATCCAACCAAAATGGGACAAGTGGTGCTGAAGAAAAGAAGGGAGGAGGCGGATTTCCACAGTCACGGTGCCACATGGCACATGAAAAAGAAAAGGAATTAGGAATAACGGAAAATAGAAAACAAAAAATAGGATCCATAAACTCAATCGAAAATAAACGAAACGGAACTTTCCGGGTCGGAAAACTTTTCCGAAAAATAAAATACGGATATACGTGAACGTATCAAATTATATAAATATACTCGGGGAAAATTAATTTACGCCAAAATAATTTTACTTTTAATAAAATTTATAAGCTATTAAATGTCGATATAAGCCGCAAAATAAATATCGCAAACGCGCCCAAAATTGGCGCGTTACATCAGATCCCTCTGAAAACAAGTTTCGTCCCGAAACTTGCTATGCGTCGAACTCCTCGGTCCCTAAGACCGAGGTATGAACTCTCAAACTAAGAAGGCTTAACCTTCTAATGTAAACAAATCATCTTCTCAAACTAGCACCGCAAGATATATCAGGTCACATAGCACATTTCCGCACGGGGCACAAACTACACATAACATCACGTATGCATATAACTCAACCAAGGAAAGAACTAGGTCTAACCCGGCGATTCTATCGATGCTATAAGCTCAGTGTAAAACTCAACCAAAATACTATTCTACGTCTTCAAGTTACCCTCATCGGTTCCTCGATTACCACTAGATTTGCATGACTGACCACATGTCTCGGGTCATGTATGTACTCTCTTGATTGATACGCGTGAAACACCGGTTGAACACCCTCTACTCTCGGTGGCCACGCCAACCGGTAAACCACTTTCCTAGCTTGCGCTAATACTCCAAAAAGATCCGACATATCGGAACTCAACTTCCTTTTTCGGGTATTTCTCACTACATCACTTCCATTATGGTTCTTCTTTGCTTGTCTCTAACAAAGAAGATCGAACTTTCAATTTACACCGTTGGTTCAGGTTCTTGTTAAACCAAACTTTGATGTTATGTTTCCACAATTCTTGTTGCAATTTCAAGTAACAAAGGAAGTACTTGCTCTATACTACTTCTACTAACATGACACGTATGCTATTCATTTTACATCGCTCCTCACTACTCAATGGAGACCTTGTTTTGAAGAATCACTTGTACAATTTAAACCGATCATACCTCAAGGCAATTTCAAACAGTTGCACCAATGAATCTCCTCTTAATTCTCAACAACTCCATTGTCAATTTTCGTCCCACTCAAACTTATTTGTCTTCTGAATTAGGTTAGTCATAGATGGTGTTACTTTGGAGAGTATCTCCACAAATCCGGTAACAAACGGCATGACCAAGAAAACTTGTAACTTCTTTCACGTTATTCGGGGGTTGCCATCCCGAGACAACTTGTCCTAAAACTTCTCTCTTCTTCGAGAGTAGACCAAAATATCCGGGGCATTAGTAAGCCCATAGGGAATCTCTATAACTCGTAGTGATCATAGTTTGTCCGGAATGCCGTACTTGCAATATCCCAATCTCGAATTCTTAGTTTGTGACAACCAGACTTTAAATCATTCTCATAAGAGACTACCAACCCTTGTAACCGATCGAGTAGATCATCCATTCGGTGTATGGAATACTTGTCCTTTGACTCACGGTAATCGATGTTCAATTTGGAGAGAATTATTTGTCTTTTTCACAACAATTATGGTGCTCTCATAATAACTTCGAATCAAGAGTTGAAGATATGTTTCAAGATAAACTTCAAATCACGAGTTTAAGATATCTTCTGGTGTTCTCTATGACAGTGCATTGGTTCTAATGGACCTTTATCAACCAGTCCTTGCAATTGCTCCTTTGATTGCATCCCCAATTTGAGTATCCTTATGGGTATCATTTCTTGATGTCTTTTGTACACCACTTTAGAAATGGGATTTGAGCCCAAATCAATCTTAGCGGTAAAATTAACATTCCGATGCATTGGAATCCGCTCTATCCCGGGTTCCATATTTTTTTCTACCCATCTCATATCGTAATGACCGACACAACTTAGTCCTAACGCTTGAGAAGTGGTCCACCCCGACCGGTTGGGGTGACGTCCTTCAACACGTGTATTGTTCCTTCTGTAGCTGCAATGTTGATCATCTTCTTTCAAAGATCCTTCATCTCTTGAACTCGAGAGACTTGCTCTAGTCTTTTGACTCTTGTAGCCTTATTTAAGTGATCCTATAACTTAATCTCATTCTCCCTCTTAGATGACATGATTGTACAAATCTTCTAGGGTTTCTCACTTATGTGTAGTCATAAGGGTCCAAACTGCAAGACTTAACCGGGTTTCAAAACAATTGATCTTATCTTCTTCACTTTCCGCGACATCCCAACATATGGGAGGAGCTCTTCGTATTCTACATAAGCTTTCACCATAGATATCCTTTCTTCAAGTAGAAATTATACTTCACTTTCCTTTTGTAAAGTCAACCCGACGGTAGAGGTTATAACCTCAATCTTCCATATACTTTTTCTACATCTCTTGTCGACAACCAACTTCAAAACTTCGGTCTTCTCTTACTCTTGTTGGTCACCTTAAGCAGCTCTTGGTATTCCATGAACAATCTCACAACCGTACTAGTACGCCCCGTGGAGAACGCTAGGCAAAATTCCCCAACCACAATCACAGAAAACCCAACACATTACTTCCCAAGTGCTAATGCCATCAACTCTAGCTTGAAGCGTTGCTAAAAATTCAGATCCACCGTTTCACGCTATAGCCACTATGGCTTCTCTTCTTGAATCTAGAAGATTTTGACCCAACTTTTGCTCGCGAAGGCATATCGTCCAATTTCATTAGAACAAGCACACCATGCATCCCCTTTACGCACAACAACAATAGAAATCTCACTTTCCCCTTGCTTCTTCTAGTTCTCTTCACCTTAATCAATCTTTAAGAGTTCAAATCCGTGTCATTTCTCCATATGATAATCCCATGACTTAAGAAGGTCACACCAGATCGTTATAATCCCTCTCAACAAGGTACGTTACCATCATTTGTTGGAATCGGTAAATTGTTACTTGATTAAAACGTTTATGCTTCCGTTAATGCTCCTCCTATTACTGACATTCAACCACCACGAATGTTCCAGTTCTTGTTCCCCTTCTTCATGATCTCACATCTTGGGTTACTCTTCCCTTCCACACTCATTCATAGACCACCCGCACATGCGCGTTCTTGGTTGTCACCAATTAGCTTATAATTGACCTTCTCCAATGTCATTGACTTACCATTGTTCTATACTTTCATGTTACCATTCTCATGAAGGCTACCCTCATCGGGGTACTTTACCTTAATTTCCATTAGCTCATTCTATTCTACTTCTAACTTCGTTAGCTCCTCCGTTTTTGTAAGATAACTAGACCTTCTCAGCTTTTTCGTGTCATATGACCCAACTTCATAGGCTTAATCGTCCTTCATAAAATCTTGTAAGTGCATCTCTCCAACATCTCTATCGTCAGTAACCACTCGTTCTTCTCTTGGTTGGTATCTTAAGTCTTCTCAAATCTCTAACGTTACTCAACAACCGTTCGCATTTCTCTTGGTTGTTGTCATACGTCTTTTCATAACTAAAAGCTCCTTGTTGCGTTACTTATCTTCTCGGGATCACGCCTACTCACACTTCTTTCTTCTTGGCGTTTCTTAGTCTTATCATCATAACGGAAATCGGTCAACTCTACGTAAATCCCCATTATGCCCTTATTCTCATAATTCTAGTGTTTATGGACACTTCACTTATTGGTACCTTGTAAGCTAAACTTACGATATCTTAAACCTTTAGCAAATGGTTCGATCACTCTTCTCGTCTTGACTCCGATGCTTTGGAGCGCCTAAAGAAACTTCAAATCTTAATGGAATACCTCCTTTAGCCTTGCTGGAATGTACCCATCTCCTCCTCGATTCGCATCATTAGTTGTCCACGCGTCTTCTTGAAAAACTTAAGTTCGTTCTCTCCCTTGGTCTCGTCATTGTTCGATTATGGCCACTTTAGAACCGCTTCTACACTTTAATGTTGCTCCATTTTCTTGTATTGCTCCCATCTTGACCCCCCTTAAGTCGTCTCGAGTTTTCTTTTACTTGGTTGTCCTTCGTTTACATCATCTCTACTCCTCTTTGATGTCCTTTTATAGGAATCCGAGAAACACTATGGTGTTCGTCAACACGAAATGCTCAACTTGATACTTGAGCGTACTCCTCCACGTATGAATGTTATTCTAAGCCAACAACGTCGTCTTAAAGGTGATGATATCTTTCCGTCGTCCTAACTATAAGGTCCCATACTATATATTACTATATATATAAGAGTCCGTATATAAGCATATATATGTCCTATGTCCACATAACTACTAATATACCACAACCGGAAATCCAATACATCAATACAAGGTCCAAACATGTATTATAGTCCACATATATTCACTATACATATAAATCAAGTCATCATGCAACTACAATCCACATATACTATACACACCTACCTACCTATCTATATATATATATATATATATATATATATATATATATATATATATATATATATATATATATATATATATATATGTAAATCCAATAAACTAAGCTGCCGAGATCCGCGGAAGGAGTGGTGGTCCGTACATTCTACCCCGACTCATGCATGTGATTTTGAAAACGAAAAGTCAAAACCCGTGTGGGTTCTGTTTATTCCTCATTCGGCCTTTAGAAGATTGCGAGTGCCATTGTTGTCAACCAAGGGCTCTAATACCACTTTTGTAACACCCCGAATCCGCGGGACTCGGGATGCTACGGGTTAGGACCTCACAATGGGTCCCGACCCTTAGCTTGACAAAAATTTCACTGGATCTTACAACAAGACACAAATAAAGGCAAAACCGAAATTCATTTTAATGCAATGATATGAACCCCAAAAGAAAACAACGAAAGACTTCAGCCGAGATACAACGCTAAAGGCAACCGCCATACACGCGACATACATAAAACCCTAAACAATACATAAAAACAACCCCCAAAACCCATCCTAAAATGTACGGACCCCGGCTGCCCACTCTTCCTGATCTCTCGGCCGCACCCCTAACCTGCAAGGCAACTACAACAATATCGGTATAAAACTGTTAGCTAGCATTCAAGGCATTAGAATCATGGTATTGGCACACACACACATAAGGCATCATAAACACACAACATGTTCCAAAACACACAATCCGGTTTATTATCTTTTTATTATTAGGTCATATCCCGTTCTAATTCAACTTCTTTTGTGACACGAGAATCTTAAAGATCTCGCCCTTGTCCCCTTTCACCATACGAGTTTGTACTTGATGCGGATCAGCATCACCCGATGGGCTGGTCGCAAGGCACCTCCCAGTCATCCCCATTTTGGACTGGACAAGTGGTCACCGCCCGTTATCATACACTTGGGCCAAATATAAACATATAAAGTCGGTGGTCCTATTACCGGTTTAGATGTTATAACATAAGCAATAAACACACACATAAACAATAAACACACACCACCAAACACGCATTGAAACTAATACAGAGAATACGAGCTAAGTAAGTCCGAAGACTTACCTGTCCCAAAGCTAAACCCGCTAAATCCAATACTCAGTTCCCGCAGGAAGACACTCAACGCCTGATCAAGCAAGGCACGCAATCAATAACTATCCAACAAGCTAGAAGCCCTTGGGCTTCTAGTCTCCCAAACCTATACGAGGTCACAACCCTAGCATGATAGGTACAACTCCTAATCCCAAAGATCATCCTATGATCGTACTGAAACATCACAATACTCATAATCATCCAACATCTATATATGGTTCAAGGCCACTACTTGGCATTTCCACTAAGTTATGCTAGATCCATCCTAACATGATACTAATACTAAACATAACTAGATCGAGGGAAAAGGTAACTCACACGACGTCAAAAGACGGAAGACGATCTATGGATGTCGACTTGGACTCGTTAGGTCTTTATCGGGACGCTTCCAAACCTAACACCAAACTAGACAAATTTAGCTCGTACGCTAAATTTGATCGGAAGATATATAATATATATAATTCTAAGAAAACATCCCGGTTTCAAAAGGCCACGTTAAATCCCGCAAAAACCATTCCGGTTAAAATGTGAAATTCTAGGAACTTGGTCGTAAAACCGCAATTGATACCTTGAGCCATAAATCGAATTTAATCCAACAAAGGACAACATATATAGTATATAAAGATAAGAATATCCCCGCAATTCAAATCCGAGTTTAAAATCGACAAATACATTTTTAGGGCAAATGTGAGCAATATCATAAACTTGGGTCATATTCTGAATATATAAAACCTTGGGCATTTTCTGTAAATATACAAATAGGGGCACTTCTGCAACTTCACAAAAGTTGGGTCAATTTTGCAAATATAAAATATGGGTTATAATTTATAATTTCATCAAAACAGTTTAAGCCCCGATTAAAATAGGGTAAGAGCATGTTGGGAGCAACAGGCGGCGGCAGAGGAACTCAGCCATGGCGGATCCGGGTGAGGCGAAGCAGACCAGGGCAGGCTGCGCAGGCGTTGGCGGCTCTCCCGGTGGTGGGGAGCGCAGGCGGAGCTCCAGCGAAGGGAAAGCAGTGGAAAGTCAGGGCAAGCAGGGCTCTCTCTCCGGCGGTCTTGTTGGCAGTCCCGACGGCCTTGGCTTCTCTTCCCGGTGGTGTGGCGGTGGAAGGACTGCGCTAGGACTCCACAGCGAGAAGCGATCCGGCAAGGCAAGGAAGGCTCCAGCAGGCGAAGGCGGTGGTGAGCGATGGTTGTTCCTGGGCGAGGCTCGAGGCGGCCGATGAAGGAGGTAACTCATCGAAGGTGGTTCCGGCAGGCTTGACAGAAAGAGAAGGGGAAGAGTGGAGGTGGTTGCAGGCTCGCGAGGACGCAAAGGAGAGTCACTCCCGGGGTGGTGCTCCTGGTAGCCGGTGGGAGGAGATCTGGACAGCAAGTACCGGTTGGAGTGGCCTCTTCGGTCCTAGTGGGGGTCGTACCGGCGAGGGCAGCAGTCGTGCCCCTTCCCGGCGCTTGAAGAGCTGCTGAGTGAGAGAGAGTTCCGAGAGGTTGAGGCTGGTGCTTGTGAGGGAGAAGATCGAAGGATAGAAGTGAGTGAATGGTGAGAGTTGAAGGCTGTGTCCAGAGTGATAGGGAACAGAGGAGCAGATAGATGGGGTGTAGGGAGAGGACATCACAGAGGGGAAAGCATGGGTCGGTTAGCAGGCTTTGCAGCGTTGCAACTCATCCAGCCAAAATGGGACAAGTGGTGCTGAAGAAAAGAAGGGAGGAGGCGGATTTCCACAGTCACGGTGCCACATGGCACATGAAAAAGAAAAGGAATTAGGAATAACGGAAAATAGAAAACAAAAAATAGGATCCATAAACTCAATCGAAAATAAACGAAACGGAACTTTCCGGGTCGGAAAACTTTTCCGAAAAATAAAACACGGATATACGTGAACGTATCAAATTATATAAATATACTCGGGGAAAATTAATTTACGCCAAAATAATTTTACTTTTAATAAAATTTATAAGCTATTAAATATCGATATAAGCCGCAAAACAAATATCGCAAACGCGCCCAAAATTGGGGCGTTACAAATGGAGCTAAGGAAGTTAAGGAGTCATTGGAGCTACATTCTGGAGCTATAAGAAGATCTCAGTAAGCACAGAAATGATTAAGAAGATTGACTTTGGACCAGATTCGAGAGATTTCACATTCAGTTGAGATTCACCTCGGTCAGCTACAGTACCACCTCGACCGAGGTGATCTTGAGGAGCGTCCCGACCGAGGCGAACACGTTGTCGCCGGCGAGATCTATCTTTTTGGCTGAAATCTTCTATTTTTGGAAGGAAGATATTATATTTGGCTGATTTATTTTAAGAGATAGAGATATATTTTATAGGAAATTATCTTTTTAAGATATTTTATCTTTGGAAGATAATTCTCCTATATAAAGGTTTGGATTTTCTACAATTCAACCATCTATAGATCACCTATCTTCGGATCAAGGATTTTCTGGAGATTTTCTGAGAGTTTCGAAGGAAAAGTTCAAGTCCAAGGAAGGAAGGAATCATAGTTGGAGTTGCTTTTGAAGGAGTTTGTAAGATCTTCTTAGATTGCTTTTGGTTTGTTGTCTTTTCTGAGTTGTGATTTAGGAACGCTTGTTTGTTCATTGTTTGATTCAGTTATTGAGACCTTTTTCTTAAGGTTTTTTTTGTTCGAATATTTATTCCTTTCCTATTAATTTGATTATTGTTATCATGATTATTGCTGGCTAAGTTTCTTATGCGATTCTAGGGTGATTGGTTGAAAGTTGTGGGAAAGACGATGATAAAATGATCTTAATCCCAGTAGGACCCTGAAGGCTCGAGTCTTTACCTTAACCGTAGAACACCTCGGTTAGTCATTGAACATCTCGGCCGGAATGAAATATAAGTGAGCGAGGTGAACCTATCATGAACTTTATTTGAGTTAAGAGTTTAAGTTTGCCAAATCCTATCCTTGTTATACCTTTCATGGTTCAACACAAGCCAAGGATGAGACTTACCCGGTAATTCCTTTGTTTGTTTACCCTAGATCATGAGTGTAGGTAATAAAAGTTTATCCTTTATTGGGGTTTGAGTGTGCCTTCATCCCATCTTTGAGAGTTAGCCTGAGACTTACCCGGTAAAGGTTGATTCTATTCCTTTAGGTGGTGTGTTGGTTTGAGACTATAGTTTCTTTCCTTAGTACCTTGAGACTTACCCGGTAATATGAGCTTTGGTTTGGGATAGTGAGTAGTGAGACTTACCCGAGAATCTATTCCCACCTTAGAAACACCTTCCCTTTGCAAACTTTAGCTTTGTCCGCGTTATCCTTTGAGATCTTGAGTTGGAACCATAACTAGATGCTTTAATCCCTAGAATCCGCATTCCCTTTATATGACTTTATATCATCTTTGATTGCTTTAATTTTTAGTCATTAGCATATTTAACAACCTGATTCCGTGCTTTGTTTGACCACAGTCCCTGTGTTCGACCCTTGGAATTCTTGCTTTTATTACAATTGATCCGTACACTACGGGTTCGCATATTATTCAAGCATACTTCTTGGGTTATAAATATTAAATCTTGCACACACCTTTTGGAGCGAATAAGTTTTTGGCGCCGTTGCCGGGGACTTGGTCTGGACCAAGCTGGTTTTGGTAGTCTTTCGGGACTATTGCCCTTGTCGCATTTGACTACTCTACTTGAGTGTTTTCGCTGGATCTTTCCTTAGGTTTATGCGAAGAACTCGTGTTTGAAAGGAAATCGTTCCTTATGATCCGAGCTAGAAAAGACTTACAAGCGAAGATTAAAAGAAGATAAGATGGCAAATCAAGACGATCGCGATCTTGAAGCCGAATTGAAGGAGGCATTGGAATAGCTACGCCTCAATAGAGAAGAATTACAGCGAGAGAGAGAAGAGACTCGCGCCTGAACAGAAGGAATTGAAGCAGATATGGCCGCTCTAAGGGCCCAGTTTCTGCCTTGACCGATCCCACATCCTCGACCGAGGCAAAACCCAATTCATGTTGCCCCGGCCGATGTACACCTACCACCTCGGAAGCCGATCCAATATGTTCTTTTTACTGGAGTTCCACAAACCCTAGGACAGAAGATGTACCCCAATCAACAAGTCAGGCGTCCAGGAGTCAACCTAGGTGATCCAGCTGAGCATGATTATGAACTTCGACCGCAAGTTCTAACCATAATCCGACATTGTCAATTTGGAGGTTTGGAGAGAGAGTCTCCGCATCAGCATTTGCAAAACTATGAGATTCTGATGGAGACTTTGAGACCTTCAAGATTGGAGAATAACAACTACAAGTTGAGGTCTTTCTATTTCTCTTTGAAAGACAAGGCGCTTGCTTGGTATCAATCTCTTCCGGCCGGAAATATCAAAACTTGGGAAGAGATGACGACGGAGTTTCTAACTAAGTTCTTTCCTCCCTCTAAGACCGCTGAATTGAGGGGAAAGATCAATGCTTTTATTATGAAGGACAAGGAGAGTTTGTCCAAGTCATGGGAGAGATTCAACGAACTTCTGTTGGATTGCCCACATCATGGGATTCCAAAGATCGAGTTGCTGGAGATTTACTTCAAGGGGTTGGATGGAGCTACTCAATTCAATCTCCAACTACTTTCCACCGACACATTCATGGATATGCCGATAGATAAAGCTTGGGAATTCATTGAAAAGGAAGCTTTACATATGGAGAAGTACTCCCATCGAGGAACTGAAAATGGAGCAAGGGGAGTTAGCTTCCAAGACACATCATCAAATGGAGCTCAACTCACCTCGCTTAACAATGAGGTAAAAGTATTGAAGGAACTTTTAGTAGCTCAAACGAAGAAGGAGCAAGATGGAGGATATCAAGGGAGAAACAACTATCAAGGACCGCGGAACAACAATTACAACAACAATAGAAACTCCAACAACAACAATTGGAGATCTAATCAACAAAATTCCAGTAACCCTTATTCTCGTGCTAATAATGCTTTTAACCCCCCCTCTTCTTCTACTACAATGAGAAGCCAGGAGCCTGGATCGAGTTCGTCCCAGCCAGAAAAGAAGGATGCAGTGCTGAAGGCAATTCTGATCAAGCTTAACGCTATGGAGACATCAATGACTTCATTTTCGAAGGCACAAAAAGCCTTAGAGCAACAATTCTTTAACAAGGCGAATGAAGCGCCGAGAGATCCAGGGAAGCTCCCAACAAGAATAATGAGCAACCCTAAGGGACAAATTAATGCAATAACGACACGAAGTGGACTGAAAACTACTGATCCAATACCTCGGTCGAGCCACGACCAGACGAACACTTCGATCGAGGTGCCAACCGAGGTGGAGCCCCAGAAAGCGAAAGATAAATCTGAAGCTTATGTTCCACCTCCTGCTTATAAACCACCACTTCCATTCCCTCAGTCAAGGGCGAGGGCACATCTAGACAAGCATTTGGTAAGTTTCTAGACCTAATGAATAAACTACACATTAACATCCCTTTCCTTGATGCAATTCTAGGGATGCCCGCCTATGAGAAGTTTCTGAAAGAGATTCTATCAAGGAAGAGGAAGCTGGAAGATTTTGGGGAAGTGAGGATGACATCTAAGTCTTCGGAGCTCATTCAAATCATGAAGGAGAAGATGCCACCCAAATTAAGAGATCCTGGTTCATTCTGCATTCCCATTCGAGTTGGGGATGTAACTTATGAGGCGTTTTGTGATCTAGGAGCCAGCGTGAGTATCATCCTGCTGGAGCTATGTGAGAAAGTCGGACTTGGAGAGCCCAGGCTGGTGAAGATAAAGCTATACATGGCGGATCGCTCCATTACCCATCCCGTGGGCATTTTGGAAGACGTTCCCATCAAGTTAGGTAAATTCTACTTACCTATAGACTTTGTTGTACTTGACAGTCCCACAGATTATCCCGTTCCTATCATTCTCGGGAGACCATTTCTAGCAACTTCGGGTTACAATGAGGATTGTAAGAACGCTAAGTTGAAATTCAACATTGGTGGAGATCATGTGGAGTTTGCATTGCTTGCTGCAATGAAATGAGAGTCGCTGGAGGACGACATCTTCAACATCTACGATGAAAAAGAATCAAGGGAATTGGTGAGCTCTATCCTTATTGATGACTATCTTGAAAGAGTTCTTAGTTTTAGTTTAGTGGATGAAGGTATAGATGTATCTTGTGATGCAGATATACGGAGCTTAAAGGCATTGGAAGCAGATCCAGGAGCTAAGATTGAGAAACTAATCCAGGAGAAGAAAAGCAATTTAGGTTTCGGTCCCAGTTCCAGTACCTCGACCGAGGCACTTTCTGGACCAAGCGAGGTGTTCTTATATGAAGAACATCTCGGTCACCCACTTTGGACCTCGACCGAGGTCACAAGTGAGATGATGTCAACTGAGACTTCTGAAAGTCCAGTTCTTCGATCTAAGTCTACTACACTGTAAGGAGAAGGCACGGATCCCCCTCAGAAAGCACCTCCAGTCGTGGAGCTTAAACCACTTCCTAGTCACCGGAGGTATGCTTTCCTTGGTCCGGATTCTACTTATTCCGTTATCGTTAGTGCTTTCCTTTTTGAAACTGAATTGTCTAAACTGATGCATGTTCTGAGGAAACATTGAAAGGCTTTAGGTTATACTATTGATGATCTTGTTGGTATTAAGCCTTCTTTTTGCATGCATAAGATACTAATGGAAGACGATCATAAGACTTCACGGGAACCTCAAAGACGGTTAAATCCGATCTTGAAAGAGGTTGTGAAGAAGGATATTCTTAAGTTGTTGGATGTAGGTATCATATTTCCCATATCGGATAGCAAGTGGGTGAGCCCGGTATATGTAGTTCCAAAGAAAGGAGGGATGACCGTTGTGATGAAAAAGAACAACGAGTTGATTCCAACTAGGACCGTTACGGGCTGGAGGATGTGTATCGATTGTAGGAAGCTGAACATGGCCACTCGGAAGGACCATTTCCGGCTTCCCTTCATCGACTAAATGCTTGAACGGTTAGCTCAACACTCCCATTTTTGCTATCTAGATGGTTATAGTGGCTTCTTTCAGATTCCTATCCATCCGGATGATCAAGAGAAGACCACTTTCACATGTCCATGGGGGATATTCGCTTATAGGAGGATGTCATTCGGATTGTGTAATGCACCCGCTACCTTTCAGCGTTGTATGATGGCTATCTTTTCCTAGTACATTGAGGATATCATGGAGGTATTCATGGATGACTTTTCAGCATATGGTTCCTCTTTGATGATTGTTTAGCCAACCTTTCTCTAGTGCTACAACGTTGTGAAGACACTAATCTTGTTCTAAATTGGGAGAAGTGACACTTTATGGTTAGCGAAGGAATTGTTCTAAGACACCTTGTTTCCAACCGAGGTATTGAAGTCGATCGAGCTAAGATCGAGACTATTGAGAAACTTCCTCCCCCTTGTTCTTTTAAGGTTGTGCGGAGTTTTCTCGGGCATGTAGGTTTCTATAGGAGGTTCATCAAGGATTTCTCAAAAATCTCTAAACCGCTCACTAATCTTTTGAATAAGGATGTTGTTTTTGAGTTTTCGCATGAATGTCTTGATGCTTTTTACAGGATAAAGGAAGCGTTGATCACCGCTCCCATCATTCAACCTCCCGATTGGACCTTGCCCTTTGAGATCATGTCTGATGCTAGTGATGTGGCCGTAGGAGCGGTACTTGGACAAAAGAAGGATGGCCGGACCAACGCCATTTACTATGCTAGCAAGACTCTAGATGAAGCTCAACTGAACTACGCCACCACCGAAAAGGAGCTCTTGGCGGTTGTATATGCTTTTGAGAAGTTTCGTTCTTACTTAGTGGGAGCGAAGGTTATTGTTTACACCGACCATGCAGTCATTTGTTACTTGCACGCTAAGAAATATGTGAAGCCACGCCTTATTCGTTGGACTCTCTTGCTTCAAGAGTTTGACTTAGAGATTCACGATAAGAAGGGATCTGAGAATTCTGTTGTGGATCACCTCAGCCGGCTACCTTCCTCCTCGCTCGAGAAGGATGACCAACCCTTAGATGATTCATTTCCCGATGAGCACTTGCATTTGTTGGAACGTTGGATAGACTTCTTTGTCTCACCCCATGATGAAGATGAAGTATGGGGTGAGGACACCTTCTAGCATGTTTGAGGATGATGTACGGTCCAGCTAGCGACCTTAAATCGAGTGCTACTTGGGAGGCAACCCAAGGTATTGCTTTCTTTCCCCATTTTCTAGCTTAGTTTTAGATAGTTTGCTTTACTTTGTTTTTGGCGTTCTCTAGACAGAAACCAGGTACTCTCGAAGAAGGAATTACAGCTCAGGAGCTACATGGAAGGACAAAAGTTCGAGAAATTGAGAAGACGAAGTTTAATTGAGACACATCTCGGTTGTTGTCACAACACCTCGACCGAGATGTTCTTGGGGCAACCGAGGCGACTAAGTCTGACATCCAGTCAGACACCTCGGTCTAGTCGGGACCACCTCGACCGAGGTGAAATCAAATTCAACGAGGGGTATAAAAGGCGAGACGGTTTTCTCTCTCTCCACTTTCCCTCCCAACAGCGCACCTCGACCGCGGCGTACCCTACTCCTCAAATATTCGATTCTTGTTCGTTTCATGCGATTTTTGGCTTGATTACACCAGAGGAAGCAAGAGGATCGGTTTTCAAGCATCAAACAGCAAGAAAAACGCTCCAATTTTGTAGAATTTGGGTATTTCATTCAAAAACCCTAACTCTTCTTCTTCCACTGATTTAGCACACATCTGGCTTTGGTTGCCACTGTCTCTTTTTGAAAAAGATATAAGTACCCCTTAGAAAGCATTTGGTAGTGATTTGGGGGAAAATAACTTACAAATTTGGGAGTTGCAAACAAACAACCCTTCGTCTCGGTCTAGTCGGCTGTGCCTCGGCCGAGGTTTTGTCAGAGCAACCGAGGTGTTCTTTTGTCAGAAATCATGAGCAGTAGATCTGATCCCCAACTGGTCTTGAGAGATAGACCCAGTATTTCTTCCCCTTCTTCTGCATCTCAACGTGCGATTCCGGTGATCCATGAGCATCACCAGGTTAATTTTGATCGTATTTGCTGGCGTCCTATTGTTGCGCCGCGTTTTCTGGATGTTGCTGCCTTCGAGTTCCTCCACGTGGCGGAGGACTTGAGGAAGATGATATCCATGGTAGGACTGGAGGATCTCATGGAGGTTAGAGCGCTGTCTTACTTAGAGCCGACTATGGAGTTTGTGAGTTTAGTCACTTACGTGCTAGAGCGCAACAACATCAAGTACCGGTTGCTGAACCGGAACTATATCGTGCCGATGGACCAGTTTAGAGAGATCTTTAGCTTCCCTACCCCCACAGTTACTGATTTTCCTTCTCGAGCTATAGCTCGAGATTTATGGGGCGAGATAGCCCACGTAGTTGAGCATGGTGATAGTTGGAGACCCGGAGATTCCCGGGAGCGTATCATATTCCATTTAGCCTTCCGCCTAGCTCACGGGATATTCAGCGAGACTCTTCTGGCGCGTACTGAGATGCCTCAGAAGGTCCGACAAGGGGAGCTTTTGAGTATGTTTTGTATGGTGACAGGTGGAGTGCCTGATTTTATTGGGATGCTAGATGAGGACTTGCACAGGATAAAGGGCAAGTCGAAGGGATACATTTTTTGTGGAGGCTTAGTGACCCACATTGCTACTACTATGGGTCTACATCTGACTGCGTGTACATTAGTTGTGGCTGCGAAGCCGCTGGGATTATAGGAGATGATCACGAGGCGTATTCTCGTTCCTCATGGTCTTAGCACACCCTACGTCACTATGTCATGGGAGACGACGGCTCCGCAGGGCATTCTATGGTCATCTCAGTTCTCAATTTTCAACCATCAGTACTGGTCTGCTGCCTGGTTTCCTTACATGCAGGATGCCAGAGATGCTGCTGATGATGACGATGATCATGATGAGGGAGGAGCTGCCATGGAGACCTGCACTGATACCGGCGGTCCTAGTGTTCTTTTTGTCGATCTAGATGATGAGGCGACATAGGAGGAGACAGCAGCACCACCGCCACCACCACCTCAATGCAGATGCCGCAGATGCAGAGATCCCGAGGCTCACAGACAGATTGATGAGCTGACCGAGCAGATGATTGACTTTTATGCGGCTATGATAGTTGACATGTCCCAGCGCTTTAATGACGAGCGTAGACACAAGGATGGATGGATGCATCAGATAGGGGAGAGCTAGCATTACCAGCGTAGGATGATGGAGATCCAGTTTCAACAGATGATGGGTTATCCCTTTGACCCATCCCAGCACCTCTACATTCCATATCCACCACTGCCGCCAACTGACGAGGATAAGAGCTGCATGGATTTTCTTTATTTATTTATTATGCAGTTCATCTAGGTCCGGTGAGTATTCTGTTTCCTAGACTTATATTTGACCCATTGGGACAATGTGTCCCAAGTATGGGGTATTTGGATGTATTTATGTGACCTTATGTGTATGCTTGTATGACTCTACCGGATATTATTGTTTTATCTTGCTCTATGTGCTTATCTGTCATTACATGCATACATACATGTTTTTGTTTGAGAAAAACGTCGAAAACTGGTTTGAAAAAAAGAAATTTTTATGACCTCGACCGGGATGTTCTTGACTAGACGAGGTGGACACATCAGATGACATCAGAACACCTCGACCGAGTTGGGTTCTTAACTAAGAGTTTTTCGAAACGTTTTGTGCTTCTTCTCTGGATATGATCTCAATGATGATTTTGTTTACATATTGGTTTTGAAATCTTTATAGGCTCGAAAGGTTTTATGATATGTTTAAATTGCAAAATGCTTTGTTTAAAGTTTTAGCATGTTTAATACTTTGTTTTTATCAAAATAATGTTGGATTTGAAGGTTGACACCACATGATGAGTTCTATCATATTCTTCTTGGGATGATTAAGGCAATTCATTCTCTTCTCTTCTTCTTCTTGATCATGCTTTAGCTCTTCATATACACATTTACCTCCCTTACCTATCCGGGAATTTGGAAACAAGCAAAGAAAAGCAAGTGAAAGTGAAGTTGAGATCTTGGCTGAAAGTGTTAGAAAGAAATAAATAGGTTTGGGGAAGTCAATCATGATGATGAGTAACTCGGCACCATTCACATAGCCGGGTGTTTGTGTCTTGCCAAAGTCGGATTGAGCGATATTCCTAACGGGTCATGGTATGTGCATCAAGGGTTTGAGGCATCTCGAGAAATTGATGATTGCTAATCTCCAAGGCTTCGGTTATTGTGCACCTTTGTCCATGCATCCCAAAAAGTAAATAAAATAAGCAAAGCTTATTGGTGGAAGATGTTTAGTTTCAAAGAAAGTGAAGTAAGATCCTTTTCCCGGATTCTAGCACTACATACCCTATATAAATCCCACCCTGACACGTTTCTTGACCTCTTTTGGAAGCCCTTGAGACCTTGAGCTTGTTGATTGACTTGGTGGTTTAAATTGAATTATGCATGATTGATTTCGATAAATATGATTTATTATGCATTCTATGATTTTATGCAAAGATGAGCGGCTTTCTTATATTTATAAAATGTTTTGATCATGTCTTGATTTTATTTGCCATGAAGCATTCTCTTAGAGTGATCTTTGAGTGAAGCACACCACTAAAAGGTTTTGAAAAGTTTTTCATTGATCTTTCTGACTTATAATCCATTCTATCTTGTAACTAAGATTTAGAACTTGCTTGGGGACAAGCAAGGGACAAGTATGGGGTATTTTGATAGCATGTATTATAGTCTATATTTTGGGGCTAGTTTAGACATTTTATCTTCATAAATCTGCATGTATGAATGTATATTCTTTGATTATATTGTTGTTTTTCTACCTTTGTGGCAATCGAGGTCTACACCTAGTTTCGTTGTAATTGTAGGTGAAATGACACGTTTTGCATAAAAATGGAGCTAAGGAAGCTAAGGAGTCATTGGAGCTACATTCTGGAGCGATAATAAGATCTCAGGAAGCACGGAAATGATTAAGAAGATTGACTTTGGACCAGATTCGAGAGATTTCACATTCAGTTGAGATTCACCTCGGTCAGCTGTAGTACAACATCGACCGAGGTGATCTTGAGGAGCGTCCCGACCGAGGCGAACACCTTGTCGCCGGCAAGATCTATATATTTGGCTGAGATCTTTTATTTTTGGAAGGAAGATATTATATTTGGCTAATTTATTTTAAGAGATAGAGATATATTTTATAGGAAATTATCTTTTTAAGATATTTTATCTTTCGAAGATAATTCTCCTATATAAAGGGTTGAATTTTCTCCAATTCAGCCATCTACGGATCACTTATTTTTGGATCAAGGATTTTCTGGAGATTTTCTGAGAGTTTTGAAGGAAGAAATGAAGGAAGAGTTTAAGGATGTTGAAGGTTGAAGTCCAAGGAAGGAAGGGATCATAGTTGAAGTTGGCTTTTGAAGGAGTTTGTAAGATCTTATTAGATTACTTTTGGTTTGTTGTCTTTGCTGAGTTGTGATTTAGGAATACTTGTTTGTTGATTGTTTGATTCAGTTATTGATACCTTTTTCTTAAGGTTTTCTTGTTCTAATATTGATTCCTTTCCTATTAATTTGATTATTGTTATCATGATGATTGTTGGCTAAGTTTCTTATGCGATTCTAGGGTGATTGGCTGAAAGTTGTGGGAAAGACGATGATAGAATGATCTTAATCCCAGCAGGACCCTCAAGGCTCGAGTCTTTACCTTAACCGTAGAACACCTCGGTTAGTCATTGAACATCTCGGCTGGGATGGAATATAACTGAGCGAGGTGAACCTTTCTTGAACCTTATATGAGTTAAGAGTTTAAGTTTACCAAATCCTATCCTTGTTATACCTTTCCTGATTCAACGCAAGCCTAGGATGAGAATTACCCGGTAATTCCTTTGTTTGTTTACCCAATATCATGAATGTAGGTAATAAAGGTATATCCTTTATTGGGGTTTGAGTGTGCCTTCATCCCATATTTGAGAGTTAGCTTGAGACTTACTCGGTAAAGGTTGATTCCATTCCCTTGGGTGGTGTGTTGGTTTGAGATTATAGTTTGTTTCCTTAGTACGTTGAGACTTACCCGGTAATAGGAGGTTTGGTTTGAGATAGTGAGTAGTGAGACTTACCCGATAATCTATTCCCACCTTAGAAACATCTTCCCTTTGCAAACCTCAGCTTTGTTCGCGTTATCTTTTGAGATTTTGAGTTGGAACCGCAACTAGATGCTTTAATCCCTAGAATCCGCATTCCCTTTATTTGAATTTATATCATCTTTGATTGCTTTAATTTGTAGTCATTAGCATATTTGACAACCTGGTTCGGTGCTTTGTTTGACCACAATCCCTGTGTTCGACCCCTGGAATTCTTGCTTTTATTACAATTGATCTGTACACTGCGGGTTCGCATATTGTTCAAGCATACTTCTTGGGTTATATATATTAAAGCTTGCACAAACCTTTTGGAGCGAACAGCTAACTTGTTCTTTGATCTTGTAGGTTTACGGATCATTAATCTTGTAAAGTTGTGTTGATACCGGTTGGCTCAACACATATTTAAGATCAAGACGAGACATTGATGAATAACTTATAAAAAGAATCAACCAAAGTAGAGTGCATGCTTAGACTCAACCTAGTGTAGCTCTTTTCTCCATTCTATTATCACATCTTTACTTGTTTTCGTTTTGCTTTTGTCTTGTTTTGTTACAACCCAACCCCCCTTTGGTTACATATTTCGATAATTGAACCTAATCATTACTTGACTAGGCTCTCTTGGGACCGACCCTTACTTACACTATACAAACCAATTGGTATAGCGTTAGGCAATTACTTTGACTTAAGCTAAAAGATAACGGCCATAGGATTTTAGCCTCATCACCGGCTCAAAGAGTTCACCGTCTGGGTGTCAATCTAGGAGATCCCGCAGCTCATGACTATGAGCTTTGCCCTCAAGTGCTACACATAATCCGGCACAATAAATTTGAAGGGATGAAAGGATTGTCTCCACATCAACATCTAATGAATTACGAGATCTTGATGGAGACACTAAGACCAATTAGATTGGAGAGCAACGACCACAAGCTTAGGGCTTTTTCTTTCTCACTTACGGATAAGGTCTTGCCTTGGTACCATTCCAAGCCACTAGGACAAGTGGGTACTTGGGAGGAGGTGACAACCGAGTTTCTTACAAAGTTCTTCCCTCCTTCCAAGACAACCGAACTAAGAGGGAAGATAAATGCCTTCGTGATGAAGGATAAGGAAAGTCTATTTAAATCTTGGGAGAGGTTCATGGATCTCCTCCTAGATTGTCCACACCAAGAAATTCCGAAGATAGAGCTATTGGAGATTTATTTCAAGGGGCTTGATGAGGATAGTCAATTCAAGCTCTAATCACTTTCCGAAGGCACATTCATGGAGAAGAATATGGATGAGGCTTGGGAGTTTGTAGAAAAACAAGTCTTGGTGATAAAGAAGTACTCTCATAGGAAGAGTGATGGGAGGAAACCGGGAGCTTATTAAGTGAGAGAAGTCAAAATGAGCAACTACAAGCTTGATCCAATAAATAACGAGATTATGTCCTTGAGGGAGTTGTGTGATACAACTTTGAAGGGTCAAGCAAGTCCTCAACTGCAAGTACAAACTCAAGCTAATTTGGCTTCAAAGGAGGAGGATGTGAATTACATGGGAAGGGGAAACTTCAGTGGGAACTACCAAGGCCCAAGGAACATCAACAACATCCGAATCTTCAACAATTACCTCCCCAACCGTCCCAAGTTCTCCTACTCGAACCCGGATGGTGCTTTAAACCCTCCAGCATCAACAAGCCAAGCTCCACCGCCTAAGGCTTCACAAGAGCTTCCACCCGATTTTGCTCAACCTCCAAAATATAGAACCGAGATGATGTTCAACCAATTACTAGGAAGGTTGATTGGACTTGAGAGCACCTCATATCCATTTTAAAAGCTCAAAAAGTGTTAGAAATTCAAGTGTTCCAAAAGGCGGGTGAGACACAAAGAGATCCAGGGAAGCTTCCCGAAAGGATCGAGGACAATCCAAGAGGGCAAGTGTTGGCCATTACAACAAGAAGTGGCTGAGCACAAATGAGCCCTTGCCCAAGGGAATTGACAAGGGGAAACAAGTAATCGTGGAAGAAGAGCCAAGGCAAGATGGAGAGGACAAATGCAAGGATGATGAGCCAACAAATGTTCCACCTCCACCATTCAAGCCACCACTACCGTTTCCACAATCACAAGCAAGAGCTCGTTTGGATAAACATTTCGGTTAATTCCTTGAATTTATGTATAAACTACATATTAACATTCCGTTCATGGATGTAATTTTAGGTACGCTGGCCTATTGAAAGTTTTTGAAGGAGATACCCTCCAACAAGAGGAAGTTTGCGGAGTATGGAGAAATTATAATGACGAAGAGGTCTTCTGAGCTTATACAAATCATGAAGGAGGAAACACCTCCTAAGCTGCGGGATCCAAGGTCGTTTTGTGTCCCATAGGAGTTGGAGAAGTGCGTATCAAGCCCTATGCGACTTTGGAGCTAGTGTAAGCATCATACCGCTTGCACTATGCAAAAAGATTGGGCTAGGAGTGTAAGATCTGGGATTTTCGAATTCAAATTAATGTTGATTAACTTAATCATTGATAGTAATTGAAAGATAACTCGCTGACTGAAGGTATTTCTATGGTCGTCTATACCTAATCAAAAGTAAATCCCGACTTAGCATTAAAAACAAGTATAGTGGTTAAGTAAGGGTCGAACCCAAGAGAGTTAAGGTGTTTTAGATACAATTATCGATTATAGTAACAAGTAACAATGGGGGGGTTTGGTTAAGTAAGGGTCGAACCCAAGAGAGTTAAGGTGTTTTAGATACAATTATCGATTATAGTAACAAGTAACAATGCGACAAGTAAGACAATGATGGGTGAATCTACACTAGGTTGATTCTAAGCATGCAATTGCTACTTTGGTGCGTTCCTTTTATAAATTCTTAAGTAACCTCCCGTCTCGATCATACATATGTGTTGAGCCAACCGGCATCAACACAACTTAACTTATTAAAGTTCCGTAAACCTACAAGAACAAATAACAAGTTAGCTTTCAAACAAAGACTAAGGGATATAAAGAGAAGATTAAAACCGTTAAACTTGTCTTTATATTTGTGTACCTTTTCTTTAAGTAATTACAACCCGTTCTTACTTAAAGTATCTACTAGATTAAAGACCCGAACCCGGAACCTATTAATCCTAGTTATTTGCATGTACGTTAGAACCTAAGGTGATCAATCTCAAGCAATAGTAAACATGCACTTAGACAATGGAGTTCAAGGAAACACAAAGCATTACTGAATAAAAACTTGTACTAAAGAAAACTTACAACCAAAGTAACAACGCAGCTTCAAACCAACCCAATGTAGCAAGGGAGTTAGCAACTCATTACAAAGGAAGTAAGATAATCTAAATGGATAATTTGTTGGCTAACAATATGGATCATTCTAGCCATCAACCAAAGACTATTTATACTACAAAAGACACTAAATAGGAGTAAATGTCCGGCCTAAAACAACCACTTTTAATGCCATAAAGGTGGTGTAAATAGCCGGAGTAAAGCTTCTGACGTTAAACCGCAGGAGCGACCTTCAGTTCCGCAGGGGCGGTGAAGGCAAAAATGCTTGATCTTCTTCATAGCCGTAGGGGTGTTTAGGCAATTCCGCTGGGGCGGATCTTCAATGCTCTTCAAACGTCTGACCCTTCAACTTCCTGACGTTTTTGATACCAAGCCGCCGGGGCATCCCTATGACAACGCAAGAGCGGTCACACAACCTCTTCGTCTTCCAACTCCCAGGTTGAGGCGCAGGTAGGGGCGAAGTGGAAGGGGCAGGGGAGCTGGCCTTCGTTTCTTTAGGGTAAGTCACCGCAGGGGCGCCAAGGAGTGGCGCAGGGGCGGTGACACACTTCATGGCCGGAGCTGGCGAAGGCGCAGAGAGCGCTCCGGTGTAATGCGTCACCCGCAGGGGCGGGGACAAGGCTCCACTGGGGCGGTGAGGCAACAGAAGCTTTGCTTCGTGAACGATCTTCACTCCTAAGTGCTTATAACTCCTTCCTTAGCTTCTTTTAGTCTTCTTCTTTTGGACCAAGGAGTTAGTAGCATAAACCGACACAAATGCAATAAAAAGACTCTAAAAACTATCCTAAATGATAGTGATTCGGTCACCTATCAAACTCCCCCATACTTAGACCTTTTACTTGTCCCGAGTAAAACAAATGACAGCAATTAGACTCAAAGGCCTCAGGAAGCATGGGTAAGCAAGAAAGACAATGAAAACAAGAAAAAAAGGCAAGAAAGAAGGAAATGTGAGAAAAATGGAGAAACTACCATTCTTATTGCTCCAAGAGTGGCCTACCTAGACAACCTCTTTATGACTCCCCTTTTTATGTCGCCAAACGCCGGAAGGGAAACCTACACTCGGTGTCGCTCATTTTGCCAAGGCGCCCTTTCGGATTTTCACCTTGCCACTCTTCTTCTTTTAATGATCTCACTTTAACTCACATCCCTCAAGTCCAATTTGGCACCAACCTAAGGTTGGTCGGACTACCTTCTTTTTGCCTAAACCGCCCTTTCGGGTTTTTGGTTTGTCCAAGGATTTCATGCCTCTTTTCATTTTCTTTGGCTTTTTTTTTTAATTTTTTTATATGAATTTCTAATTGAATTCAAAAACTCAAAACAACTCAAAACAAGTCAAATGAAACTGTACAAGCAATGATATGTCCCTCCCCCATACTTGAAGTACACTTTGTCCTCAAAGTGGAAATGAGGCAAAGATAAATGTGGATGAAGGGAAGAGAAATGTACCCCTCGGTGGGATGCTCCGGATGGACCACATGGACCCTCCTCTGGTGGGTAAGGAAAATGGAGGAAGAAATGATCCTGCCAGCGGTAGATGTCATCTATGTGGTCCTGCTGAGCTGTCATCCGACGACCAAAAGAGGTCTCAAAGCTGGCTTGCCAAGTCAGCTGTTGAGCCTCCATCTACTGCTGCTGGGCCACGTGCCAAGCCTCCTGCCGCTGGTCAAAGTGGGAGGTCATGGAGGTGGAAAGATGGTCCGCCAGCTCTGCTGCTGCTCCAGCATAGTCCGCTGGTAATCGGATTGCCATGTCCGGTGCTGGGTGGTCATAGCCGCCATCTCAGCCTGAAGGCTCGCAAGGGCCGGATCCTCCTCTGGTGCCGCAGTGGGCATCTCCTCGTCATATGGGATTGGCAAGTGCTCCTCGTGATGAGCCTTGCTGGAGCTAGCGGCATGTCTCTCCACAATAGCCACTAGTGGCCCCCTCGGCACGAAGGGGTCTGCCGGAATGTAGAGCTCGGAGAGCTCATCTCCTAATGGTAAAGGCCGAGGGAGATAGGTGAGGTGGCTCTCATCTACAAGGGAGATCCAAAATAGGTTCTCCCCGTCTCGCCGGAGGAGCTTGCACCTCCTAAGCATCCCCTCAGTGTAGAGAGGAGCCTCCAGCCCTTCCTCTAACTCGTACAGGTCCATCACCTGTGAGGCGATCAAGGAGATCACCCCACCGCCGACAATGTCCCTCGGCTCATCCCTCCTAATCCGCTTCAAAGCGGCAAGGAAGAGGGACGGCCAATCCATCACCTTCTCGCTCTACAGAAGGCAGGAGTAGATTAGTGGGAGGTCCTTGAGAGCGACCTTGTTTTCCTCTTTGTGTCCACAGAAGACACTGATGAGGATCTTTGAGATGAGCCTCAAGCTGGGGTGAGTGAGTTTGTTGGAGTACTCACCCCCAGCATGGAATTCTGACCCGGTAGTTGCCTGCTAAAACTCACAGAGGTCCGGGGTCGGGACTAGATACCACTAGTTTGTAGAGGGGTTTAGAGTCACCCCGAAGGCCTCCTGTAGATCGTTGTAATCAAGTGTGTGTTTCACCTTGTTGAACTTAAAGGTAAGGCCGATACACACATGGTCTTCCTTCTCCATTGTGAAGGTGGAGATGAACTGTCTGTTGAGCTCGGGATATGTTGGAGCACTCCTCTATAGGAAGTCTCCGAGCCCAGCATTCGCCAAAAAGGATTGCATGCTCTCTATCATGCCAAGCTTCTCCAAGGTAGGAATATGCAAAAACCGAATTGCATACACAACTCAATCCTGCACAATTCTGTAACGCTCCCTTTCTGCTTTGGACATCTTGTATTTCCTTGGTGCATCCATTCTTGAAGATGATTGAAGAAAAAGATTAGTAAATGTCTAAACAGGGAAAAGAAATCGACCTTTCTGGTTTGTTTTCCGTAGGGGCGGCTGTAGTAGGCGCAGGGGCGGTAAGGCGCATGTGTGGGTGCTTGCAGGCGCGGGGGCGGGAGAAGTGCAGAGGCAATTTCTGGGTTGCGATGGAAGTGGTGTTGCTGAGGCCGCTCCGGTGACTGCCTTGGTGGTTTAGTCGTTGCCGACGGTGTAGCAGGAGTGGAATGTTTGAAGTGGGTGAGGATGAAGGTTGTAGGAATGTGAGAGAGTAAGGGGGTAGTGGGAGAGGGTGGCGCAGGGGCGTCGCATTTGGTGGCTGGTTGTCGGAGGCGGCGTAGGGGCATCTACGAGGTGGTTGGTGAGCAAGAGGGCGCAGGAGCGTGAGTGTGGTATGAGGGAGTAGGCTTTGGAGGGTTCGTGTGTTTAGTGAAGAAGGTTGGTGGGTGGTGTGTGGTAGGTGTAGGCATTTTTCGAGATCCACTTTTTTTTTCTTTTTTGGATAAACCCGCAAGGGCGGGAGATTGTCGCCGCGGAGGAGGTGACAAGAAAGAGGGGTCATGCAGGCTCAGTGCCGGGGGCGGTGCCGAGGATGCGTGTCAAGGATGGCTGCTGTAGGGGCGTAGGGATGTCACTGCGGGGGCGGTGACAAGCATGTCGTAGGCACAGGCCTAGTGCCGGGGGCGGCACTGGGCATGAGTGTCACGACAGGGGCGGGGGCACAGAGCCGCAGGGGCGGTTTCTTGACAGAGGCTCCTCTTGTTATTCCTTCGGGTTGCCTCCCGAGAAGCGCCATTGTTTTACGTCATTGGCTCGATGTAAGATCTCTACTTCTCTAACTGTGCTTCCTCCAGTACCATCTCGTCAATCGGATCGTTCTTGACTCCTTCAAGGTAAAGCTTTAGCCTTTGTCCGTTTACCTTGAACACCTTGTGTGTTTGGGGATCATAGAGATCCACAACCCCGTGAGGGTATACTTTGGCTACTATGAACGGCCGTGTCCATCTCGAACGCAGCTTACCTGCAAAGAGTTTCAAACGTGAATGAAAGAGAAGTACTTTATTACCTACCTTGAAGTCCTTCCGGAGAATGTTCCAGTCATGCCATGCTTTGGTCTTTTCTTTGTATGTGGTAGCATGGTCATATGCATCTAGCCTCAGTTCCTCCAACTCTTGCAATTGGAGCTTCCGGAATTCTCCCACATCCTCTATGTTCATGTTACACTTCTTTACCGCCCACCAAGCCTTGTGCTCTAGCTCCACCGGTAGGTGACAAGCCTTCCCAAACACGAGCCTAAAAGGAGACATCCCGATAGGAGTTTTGTAGGTTGTCCGATATGCCCATAGGGCGTCATTTAGCCTTGCACTCCAATCCTTCCGTCCGGGAGAAACTGTCTTTTCAAGGATGGTCTTTATTTCCCGGTTGGATACCTCAGCTTGGCCATTTGTTTGTGGATGATAAGCTGGTGATACTCTTTGGTGGACGTGGTACTTCTTAAGGAGAGCCGTGATCGTCTTGTTGCAGAAATGGGTACCCCCCTATCACTGATTAAGGCTTTTGGAATTCCAAATCTCGCAAAGATATTTTCCTTAAGAAAAGGTGCAACTACTTTTGAATCATCAGTTTTGGTGGCCTTTGCTTCCACCCACTTGGAAACATAGTCCACCGCAAGCAAAATATATGTGTTCCCGAATGAAGTAGGAAATGGCCCCATGAAATCAACTCCCCATACGTCAAATATTACACAAAATATAAGAGGGGATTGGGGCATTTCATGTCTCCTTGAAAGATTTCCTACTCTTTGGCATTTATCACACACTTTGCAAAACGCAAAGCGTCTCGAAAAATGTGTTGCCAAAAGAAACCGGCATCCAAAACTTTTCTTGCAGTTTTGTTTGCCCTAAAGTGCCCTCCACATGCTTCAGAATGACAGAAAGTTAAGACGGATTGTACCTCATTGTCCGGAATGCAACGTCGGATCACTTGGATACTACAATGCTTCCAAAGGTAAGGATCATCCCAAATGTAGTGTTGAGCTTCAACCTTTAACTTCTCTCGTTGTGCCTTGGTGAAGTCTGGAGGATACTCCTTCCTGACAATGAAGTTCACAATGTCAGCAAACCAAGGCTTAAAAGATTGGAGCTTAAGACAAACCTCCTTCGATAATTCCGCAGGGGCGCCTAGACTGAGCCGCAGGGGCGGCTGGTAAGAGGCACGGGGGTGGTTACACAACAGAAAGTTGTGTAAAATGTATCGTCTGGAAAACATCCAGCTATCTCTCTTCCTTTTCCTGGATCTTCCTCCTCTTGCACTAATCTGCTCAAATGATCGGCCACTAGGTTCACAGCCCCCTTCTTGTCCCTTATATCTAGGTTAAACTCATATAGAAGGAGCACCCATCGGATCAATCGTGGCTTTGCCTCCTTCTTCGCCATGAGGTACCTAAGAGCTGCATGGTCAGTGAAGATAATTACCTTTACCCCAAGTAGGTACTGCTTGAATTTCTCAAGGGCAAAAACCACCGCCAATATTTCCTTCTCGGTGGTAGAGTAATTCCTTTGTGCTCCATTGAGTGTCATAGACTCATAATGGATCACGTGGGAAGCCCGTCCGTCTTTTTGTCCTAAGACGGCTCCAACGACGTAGTCATTGGCGTCACACATGATTTCAAAAGGTTTCTCCCAATCCGGAAAACGGGTGATTGGTGCGGTGGTAAGACATGCCTTCAAAGTGTCGAAAGCTTTCTTGCAATCCTCATCCACTATGAAGGTGACGTCATTCTTGAGCAATTCACATAGGGGTGCCGAGATATTTGAAAAATCTTTGATGAAACGTCTGTAGAAACCTGCATGACCAAGAAAAGATCGGATTTCCCGAACATTAGTAGGATAAGGTAAATTTTGAATTACATCAACCTTTGCCCTATCTACCTCTATCCCTTTTGAGGATATTACATGTCCAAGCACATTTCCTTGTTCGACCATGAAATGACATTTTTCCGAATTAAGAACCAAATTGGTTTCAACACATTTTTCAAGAACAAGTTTCAAATGTCCTAAACATGCATCAAAACTATCTCCATGGACGGTAAAATCATCCATGAAGACTTCAATGAAATTTTCTATGTATTCGGAGAAAATACTTATCATGCACCGTTGGAAGGTGCCGGATGCGTTGCAAAGTCCAAATGGCATTATGCGGTATGCAAAAGTGCCAAATGGGCAAGTGAACGTCGTCTTTTCTTGATCTTCTAGTGCGATGGCTATTTGGAAATAGCCCGAATATCCATCCAGGAAACAGTAGTATTGATGACCTGCAAGACGTTCCAACATTTGATCAATAAAAGGTAATGGGAAATGGTCTTTTCGTGTTACCTTATTGAGCTTGCGGTAGTCAATGCAAACTCTCCATCCGGTTTGTGTTTTGCTTGGGACCATCTCTCCATGTTGATTTTCCACCATGGTAATGCCTCCTTTCTTTGGGACCACTTGGGTTGGACTAACCCAAGTGCTATCTGAGATAGGGAAGATCATATCCACTTGGAGGAGCTTCAACACTTCCTTTTTGACCACATCCATCATCGGTGGATTCAACCTCCTTTGAGGTTGCCTAGAGGGTTTGGCTTTGTCCTCAAGTACAATTCTATGCATGCAAGTTGAAGGGCTTATCCCTTTGATGTCCGCAATGGTCCATCCAAGGGCCGTCTTGTGCACTTTTAGTACCTTCACCAACTTGTCTTCTTGACCGGTAGTCAACTTGTTGGAAATAATCACCGGCAAGGTATTGTGTTCTTCAAGGAAAACGTACTTGAGGTGTGACAGAAGGTCCTTCAATTCTATTTCAGGTGCCTGCACTACAGACGGAACAAGCTTCTCGCTTGGGGTTAGTAAAGTGGGCCCAATAGCCAAATTGGAGATAAGTAGCCTTTTATGCCCATCTAGTTGGGTTAGGACCTCTTTCATGCTGGATGTTAATACATAATCCGATTTGAAACCATCAATGTCATGCTCAATCACATTTTTCAATTCATCAACATCAGAGTTATTGTCACGCTAAGATTGTGATGCGCAATTGGGTTTTAAATTTATACTCGTTATAATTATCCTAACTCCTAGCGAAACCCGCAGTGTACGGGACGTTTGTAGTAGGGATAGTATTCCGAGGTCGAACACAAAGACTAAAGTGAAATTGATTCGATTTGTGATTGAGTTTAGTAAAGACCTAGGGTGCAAGAAAAGAAAGAAATAAAGAAATGAAAATCTCAAATGTTTTTGGTTGATTTTTTTTTGGTGATCAATCAAAGATCACAACACATGCAAAACAATCAATCAACTAAACTATGAATAAACACGAATGAACAACTAAACAAGATATAGATCAAAGAAAGAAAAGATGGATTCTAGAGGTTGGAAGTTCCGGTCATGGCATAAGACTCAAGCTATCTATTCAATTCTTAGATTAACTATGTTGGGGATTAAGCATTTCTAGATTGGGATCAATCACCGGGTAGGTCTCAAGATCCCCTAGTCCATTTCCTAGGTCTCATTACCGGGTAAGTCTCTAAGAACCTAAGGAGCGGAATTCTACTCAAACCGGATTGTTTACTCAAGGATCTAACCTATCCTCACCGGGTAAGTCTCGGAAGGGCTAGTCTCAAGCTACTATCCAGCACACTTAATCCAATGGCGGCTTATTAGGCTCACCACTACCTAAGGGTTGTTACCTTTGGAATCTAAGAGTGAGGATTACCGGGTAAGTCTCTCCTAACACTTAGTTGCTAACTCTAGGTTACCCTAGTATAGATTTAACTCAACAAACACTTAGGATTTCAACATTCTACCAATCTAAATCAAGATCCATCGAACCAGGAAAATCACGGGTTGTTCTACCTAAACCACGGCCGTGGTTTGACAAGATACACCCGTAATTCCTAACAGAGAGTACGTTCAAGCACACAAGTCATCCAAAGATAAATCTAGTTCATCCTATCATATCCTTAGCCATAACCATCCTTTCCTTACCCTAGAACCACATCTATTTAGCCTACAACATTCATAATAGAAATCGAAACAAACAAACACAAAATCATAACATTCAATTGCAAGAGAATGAAAGAAAGAGATGAACAAGAGTACTAGGATTAAACCAAGCTGAAAATAGAATTTGGGAGACTTACAATCCTTCCAAAAGAAGGTTCAAATGGTTCTTACAACTAGAAAATAGAATCCGGAAATCTAGCAACAATAGCAATGTTGTATGTCCTTCTTCTTCCCTTCAATGAAGCTCTTCTTCTTCCTTTTGACACTTTCCTTCCTAGAAAATCTTCTTCTTAAGAGGATATTTTTGTTAGAGAAATGGGAAATGGATGAGCTGCTCCAAGATGCTCCCAGCTGCCCCTCACAACCCATGAAGGACCACCTTTATAACAAACTTTGCATGAGCTGGACATGAGAGTCGTGACACAGCTGTCACAAGAATCTGGCAAAAACCACGGTTGATTCCACGGCCGTGATCTGTCAGAGAACCGTGATTCTATGCAGAAACTTTGCCTTGGATCATTAAGCTGTGATTTGGTGCATGGCTAGTGTTGGCAAGGTTCCATGAGTCCTCCTTAGCCTATAGCTTGTGTCCTAATGAGTCCGAGGGTGTGTCGTCTAGATGTACGATCCTCAAACACATCGTTTTAGCTCCTAAATTTCCCGAATTACCTATAAAACACACACAAGTCCGTGTAGACATCTATCTCGACAAAATACATGAATTGAGTGCAAAATGCCTCGAACCAATGCTAAACCATGCATGAATGAGCGAGAATTCTATCTAAATGATTGCCTAAAACTAACCCATAAATCGTGTTATCAAAATACCCCATACTTAAGGTTTGCTCGTCCCCGAGCAAATTCCCAACTATAGATTTAGAGATGACATGATTTATGTATGCAGAAAAACGGCAAAAATCTTTTTGGGTTTGTGCTTCTACTATTGGATCACCTTCAAAGTCATGTTTCATGGCTAAGGACAAGCAATCATGCATCAAACAAATGAAAGCATGGGAAGACAATTGTACTTAACTCAAAAGTATGCATGAAGTGTAAAGATGAAGAAGTCAAGAAGATCAAGAGTACATCCAATCTAAACTACTAAGTCTTACAAACATGCAAATAGGTCATAAGTCTTGTGAGATAAAAGGGCCAAGAAATGTAGTGATTGGGTGGGGGTTTCTAGGTTATGTGATGCTAATCCGGGAACGGAACTAACTTCACATCCTTGTCCTCGATCAACTTCCCCCAAGTGTATATTTTCCTCTATCTTTTCTTTCTTTTCTTTTTCTTTGACTTCTTTTTGAGACAATGGCATTGGTGTACAAGAGCCGAAACCTTGGTGATTAGCCGTCCTCGGGTTTTTTTCTTAGTTTTCGAGGTGCATCCACACCGGGCACACATACCAAAGCTCGTTAGGACTATTGGTTCATTTGACTTTGGCAAGGTACCAACACCCGATTATGTGAAGTGTACCGAGTTACTTGTCATTTAAACCAATGCCCCAAAACTTATATTTTGGCTACACTTTCACAACAAATTCAGCATTTTGTGCATGATATTCTTTTCATCAACAACTTCACCCCACACTTGCGTTTTGCACACATCAACACACTAGCATGCTCCTATTCCCGGATGGGTTAAAAGAGGTCAAATTTTTCTCAATTGAGGTGCTCAAGCAATCATGATTAAGATGAGAAGTAGAGAAAGATCGAATTGCCTCATTCATTCCTAGATGGTATGCAAGAACTATCATGTAATTTCGATTTTCACTACTCAATCCTTTCTAGGCAAACATCATGGTCACAAATCATTCATAGAATTTCAAGAGAAGTAGTTCAAGTCCACACATGCGTTCATTAATCCAAACACATGAGGCCATCCATAGCCAATTCACAAGACAAGTTTCATCATTAGGATCATATCCAAGCCTAGAAAGCACAAAATTTTTTTAAAATTTTCTGATTTTTATGGAATTTTCGTTTTAAGTATGTACAATGCAAGACATGTGCAAATATTAAACTATCCTAGATGCTCATCATGCAAAGGATCATGCAAACCCCACCCCATACTTAGAAACACATTGTCCCCAATGTGGGATTCAAGTAAAGAGAGTGAAAGAAGGTTCTCACAATGTAAAAGTGGTTTGCTATGGTAATTGGGATTTCTCAAATGAATTGATGTTGGATGATCCTATCAACCATGGTAGAGAGCTCTAAGCATCCATCAAAGCTTCGGAACACGCGCTAGGCACCGCTAGCCGTCCAAGTTCCGCGTCCGCTCCACCCATAATTGGTGAGGGGTTCATCATCATCATTCATATGCCAAGAAAGGCTTCCAATGCTACTCTAACACACAAACAAAGTAGACAAAACACACACAAAGATAGAAAAATCTAAAAATGAAAACAAAGCAAAAAGAAAATGTTACCAATGGGTTGCCTCCCACCAAGCGCTTCTTTAAGGTCATTAGCTTGACCAAACTCGGGGGAGTCTATTCAAGGTGAAGTGGGGCAATCATGTCCACCGGAGCTCCCGGAATATATTTCTTCAAGCGGTGCCCATTCACTTTGAAATTCCCACAATGCTCCCCTCCTATCTCAATAGCTCCATGGGAGAAGATCTTCTTCACTACATATGGCCCGGTCCATCTTGATTTGAGCTTTTCGGGGAAGAGCCTTAGCCTTGAGTTGAAAAGAAGGACAAGATCTCCTTCATTCAACTCCTTGGGGATGATCTTCTTGTCATGCCATCTTTTGGTTCGTTCCTTGTAAATCCGGGCATTCTCATAAGCGTCCAACCGGATCTCCTCAAGGGCGTTTAGATCAAGCAACCTCTTTTCTCCCGCTTCCTTGAGGTCAAAATTTAGCCACTTAATGGCCCAATAAGCTCTATGCTCCATTTCCACCGGAAGATGGCAAGATTTGCCATAGACTAACTTGTAAGGAGTGGTGCCAATCGGTGTCTTGAAGGCGGTTCTATATTCCCATAATGCGTCATTGAGCTTCATAGCCCAATCCTTTCTAGTTCTAGACACCGTCTTCTCAAGGATGGCCTTTATCTCCCGGTTGGAGATCTCCACTTGGCCACTAGTTTGGGGATGGTAAGGTGTTGCCACCATATGAGTCACCCCATACTTAGCCAAAAGCGCTCCAAAGTTCCTATTTGTGAAGTGCTTTCCTCCATCACTAATGATCACCCTTGGTGTTCCAAACCTAGGGAAGATCACCCGGTTGAAGAACCGCACCACCACCTTGGCATCATTTGTAGGAGAGGCGATTGCCTCCACCCATCTTGACACATAATCCACCGCCAATAGGATATAGAGATTGCCACATGAGGAAGGGAATGGTCCCATGAAGTCCACACCCCACACATCAAAAATCTCCACTTCTTGAATGTTGTTCAAGGGCATTTCATTCCTCCTTGAGATGTTGCCCGTCCTTTGGCAAGCATCACATCCAGCTACAAAACCTTGCACATCTCTAAACAAGTTAGGCCAATAAAAACCAGATTGCAATACCTTTGCACACGTCTTGTGTGAGCTAGCATGGCCTCCACATGGTAAGGAGTGACAATGCCGGATCACACTCTCCACTTCATCTTCCGGTATGCATCTTCTAAACATCCCATCCGGTCCTCTCTTGAACAAGAGTGGCTCACTCCAATAGTAATGCCTCACATCGTTGAAGAACTTCTTTCTTTGTGCATATGTCAATCCGGGAGGCACTTACTCACATACTAAGTAATTCGCAATGTCGGCATACCATGGCTCATTTCCCCTAGAAACTTGGAACAAGCATTACTCTACCATTTGCAATTGCTCATCTCGGAATGAGTCATCAATTGGAATGTCATCTCTTCCAAGCTCTAATGGAGGCAATCTACTAAGGTGATCCGCCACGGAGTTCTCGGATCCCTTCTTATCTCGTATTTCCAAATCGAACTCTTGAAGAAGAAGGATCCACCGAATCAGCCTTGGTTTGGCATCTTTCTTTGTAAGTAGATAATGGATCGCCGCATGATCCGTATAAACTATGACCTTCGCTCCAACAAGGTATGAGCGGAATTTCTCAAATGCATACACTACCGCCAACAACTCCTTCTCGGTGGTAGCATAATTGAGTTGGGCATCATCTAGCGTCTTGCTAGCATAATAAATTGCATGAGTACGCCCTTCTTTCCTTTGCCCTAAAACGCCCCCAACGGCTACATCGCTTGCATCGCACATGATCTCAAATGGTAGACTCCAATCCGGAGGTTGCATTATAGGTGCGGAGATCAAGGCGTTCTTTAACCTACAAAAAGCTTCAAGAAAATCCTTGGAAAAGACAAAATCAACATCCTTCATTAGTAGGTTAGTGAGAGGCTTAGAAATTTTAGAGAAGTCTTGAATAAACCTCCGGTAAAAACCGACATGCCCTAAGAAACTCCTTACCCCCTTCACCGAGGTAGGTGGCGGCAACTTCTCTATCGTTTCAATTTTTGCCCTATCAACCTCAATGCCACGGTTGGACACCAAGTGTCCTAACACAATGCCTTCACTTACCATGAAGTGGCATTTTTCCCAATTCAAGACAAGATTTGTCTCCTCACATCTTTGCAATACTAATGACAGGTTAGCCAAGCAATCATCGAAAGAAGAACCATAAACAGAGAAATCATCCATGAACACTTCCATGATATTTTCAATGTATTCCGAAAAAATAGCCATCATACACCTTTGGAAGGTGGCGGGTGCATTACAAAACCCAAATGGCATTCTCCTATATGCAAAAGTACCCCATGGACATGTAAAGGTTGTTTTCTCTTGGTCATTGGGGTGGATAGGGATTTGGAAGAATCCACTATAGCCATCTAGGTAGCAAAAATGAGAGTGTTGAGCTAATCTCTCTAGCATTTGGTCAATGAAGGGGAGAGGGAAGTGATCTTTCCTAGAGGCCGTGTTAAGCTTTCTATAATCAATACACATCCTCCATCCCGTAACCGTCCTAGTCGGGATTAGTTCATTGTTCTCATTGGTTACTACGGTCATCCCACCCTTCTTAGGAACTACATGAACGGGACTAACCCACTTACTATCCGAGATAGGGTAGATAATTCCCGCATCTAGCAACTTAATGATTTCCTTTTTGACTACCTCTTTCATTATAGTATTCAACCTCCTTTGATGTTCAATAGAGGGTTTGTGGTTATCTTCCATCATTATCTTATGCATGCACAAAGAGGGCTTAATGCCAACCAAGTCATCAATAGTATAACCAATGGCCTTTCTATGCAATCTCAGTTCATGCAACAACTTAGCAAGTTCATCATCACTCAAGCATGCATTAACAATCACCGGATATGAAGAATTTTCACCAAGAAATGCATACTTTAAATGAGAGGGAAGGGGTTTAAGTTCAAGTTGAGGGGGACCTTTATCGGTTGAAGACGATCCAAATAAGGTTGGATTAGATGAGTCCAAAGCAAATGAAGACTCATCATCCCTCCTAAAAGCGTGATCATCATCAAGGACTGGTTCAGGGAAATCCACAGTTGAAATCACGGCTTGCCCAACTTCCACGGCCGTGGTTCTTGCCAAGCTTGCTTCTCGGAGTTGTCCAGAAAGTTTGACGGCCGTGGAACATAAATCTCGACCGTGGATTTTGCAGCTGTTCAACACCTCTTCGTGGCTTTCAAATCCAACTCTTGGCTCCTCTTCCAAGCTCTCCAAGGCCTTGATCTCTTCATTGCAAGCCTCTTCAACACCTTCTTCCATCATACTCAAGGTAAGAACCTTCTCCAAGGGATCTTTGATTAAGATCAAGCTCACAACTTCTCTAGATTCTTCTGGCTCGACTATGTTGAAGACATCCTCATCAAGGGTAGGCCCTTTCATCATGGTGGACAGCTTGAACTGGATGTTCTCTTCTCCAATGTTGAAGGAGAGAGTCCCGTTCTTGCAATCCACTAGGCATCCGGAGGTGGCTAGGAAAGGTCTTCCTAAGATGATGGGAACCGGATAATCCGCCGGAATGTCCAAGACGACAAAGTCAATTGGCACATAGAATCCTCCTAGTTGCACCGGAATGTCTTCTAGAATCCCAACCGGATGAGTGATAGAACGGTCCGCCATGTAGAGGGTCATCTTGACCGGCTTTGGCTCTCCTAGTCCGACCTTTTTGCAAAGTGCAAGCGGTATGATGCTTACACTCGCTCCAAGGTCACAAAGGGCCTCGTACTTCACATCTCCCACTCCTATTGGGACGCAAAAAGAGCCCGGATCCCTTAGCTTGGGGACATCTCTTCCTTCATGGTTTGGATCAATTCCGAGGATCTCTTGGTCATTCTTATCTCCCCATACTCCTCCAACTTCCTTTTGTTGGAGAGTATTTCCTTCAAAAACTTGCCATATGCCGCCATTCCTAAAATGGCATCCATGAACGGAATGTTAATATGCAACTTAGACATTAGTTCAAGGAACTTACCAAAGTGATTGTCTAAACGAGCTCTTGCTCTTGATTGTGGAAACGGTAGTGGTGGCTTGTATGGAGGTGGTGCCACATAGGTTGGCTCTACATCCTTGCTCTTGCCTCCATCTTCTTGCATTCTTCCCTCTTCTACCACTACTTGCTTTCCCTTAGCTTGGTCCTTGGGCAAAGGATCCTTCATACTCAACCCACTCCTTGTTGTGATAGCCAACACTTGGCCTCTTGGGTTGTCTTCGGTTCTTCCGGGAAGCTTTCCCGGATCTCTATGGGCTTCACCCGCCTTTTGGAACACTTGTGCTTCCAAGACTTTTTGAGCCTTAGAGATTGAAGTCACGGTGCTCTCAAGACCACTCAACCTTCCTAGCAATTACTCAAACATTATCTCGGTTCTATCCTTGGGAGGTTGAGTGAAACCGGGTGGAGGTTCTTGTGAAGCTCTTGGTGGTGGAGTTGAGCTTGTGCAAGCGGGAGGGTTCAAGGCTCCATCCGGGTTAGAGTAAGAAAACCCGGGATGGTTGTGGTTGGACCGGTAATTGTTGAATTGCCGGTTGTTGTTGAAACTCCTTAGCCTTGGTAATTGTTGAAGTTGCCCCTTCCCATATAATTCACATCCTCCTCCTTGGAAGACAAGTTGGCTTGTGGAAGCACTTGAGGGGTTGCTTGGTTCTTCAAAGTAGTAGCACACAACTCCCTCAAGGATTTCAACTCATTGTTGATGGCGTCAAGCTTGAAATTGCTCATGGTGACCTCACTCACCTCATATGCTCCCGCCTTCCTTCCTTCACTCTTCCTATGGGAGTATTTCTCAATCACTAGAGCTTGCTTCTCCACAAACTCCCAAGCATCATCTACATGTTTCTCCATGAATGTCCCACCGGAAAGAGATTGGAGCTTGAATTGGCTATCTTCGTCAAGTCCCTTGAAGTAGATCTCCAATAGCTCAATTTTCGGGATGCCATGGTGTGGACAATCAAGGAGAAGATCTTTGAACCTCTCCCAAGACTTGAATAAACTTTCTCTATCCTTCATCATGAAGGCATTGATCTTCCCTCTTAATTCGGTAGTCTTGGAAGGTGGGAAGAACTTGGTCAAAAACTCGGTTGTCATCTCCTCCCAAGTACCAACTCGCCCTTGTGGAATAGATTGATACCAAGCCAAGGCTTTATCCTTAAGAGAGAAGGAAAAAGCCCTAAGCTTATGGTTGTTGCTCTCCAATCTTGGCGGTCTAAGAGTCTCCATCAAGATCTCATAATTCATCAAGTGTTGATGAGGAGACTCTCCTTCCATCCCTCCAAATTGATTACGCCGGATCATTTGTAGAACTTGAGGGCGGAGCTCATAGTTGTGGGTCGCGGGATCTCCTAAGTTCACACCCGGTCGGTGTGCTCTTTGTGCCGGATCCATACGTCTCCCTAGGGTTTGTGGCTCCTCAATAGCAATGGGGACAACCCTAACATTAGCCGCCGGCTGCGGTTGTGGTGGAGGAGGTGGAGGTTGTCGGCGATTAAGCTCTCCTTGAACAAGGGCTTGCCTAATCTCCTCAATCTCCCTCCTAGTTTCCTCTTGCCTCTCATTGGCAAGTCTCCTTTCTTCCTCCAAGAGCTCATCTCTTAGCCTTATTTGCTCTAAGGCTTCATCTAACTCAGCTTGGAGGTTTCTTCCGGCCATCTCTTTCTCTTTTCGGATGTTCTTGGATCTAGATCGAAGGGTTTTCTCCGGTTCGGGATCGAATGGAGCTAAATCCTTGCCACGGGATCTTCGCATACACCTAAAGAGAGAGATGATGTCCTGAAAAGCAAAGACACAAACCAAAAAGAGATCAAAAGCAACAAGAAAGATCTACACTAGAAACAATCACAAAATAGACTCAATCTAGACCTAGTCCCCGGCAACGGCGCCAAAAACTTGTCACGCTAAGATTGTGATGCGCAATTGGGTTTTAAATTTATACTCGTTATAATTATCCTAACTCCTAGCGAAACCCGCAGTGTACGGGATGTTTGTAGTAGGGATAGTATTCCGAGGTCGAACACAAAGACTAAAGTGAAATTGATTCGATTTGTGATTGAGTTTAGTAAAGACCTAGGGTGCAAGAAAAGAAAGAAATAAAGAAATGAAAATCTCAAATGTTTTTGGTTGATTTTTTTTTGGTGATCAATCAAAGATCACAACACATGCAAAACAATCAATCAACTAAACTATGAATAAACACGAATGAACAACTAAATAAGATATAGATCAAAGAAAGAAAAGATGGATTCTAGAGGTTGGAAGTTCCGGTCATGGCATAAGACTCAAGCTATCTATTCAATTCTTGGATTAACTATGTTGGGGATTAAGCATTTCTAGATTGGGATCAATCACCGGGTAGGTCTCAAGATCCGCTAGTCCATTTCCTAGGTCTCATTACCGGGTAAGTCTCTAAGAACCTAAGGAGCGGAATTCTACTCAAACCGGATTGTTTACTCAAGGATCTAACCTATCCTCACCGGGTAAGTCTTGGAAGGGCTAGTCTCAAGCTACTATCCAGTACACTTAATCCAATGGCGGCTTATTAGGCTCACCACTACCTAAGGGTTGTTACCTTTGGAATCTAAGAGTGAGGATTACCGGGTAAGTCTCTCCTAACACTTAGTTGCTAACTCTAGGTTATCCTAGGATAGATTTAACTCAACAAACACTTAGGATTTCAACATTCTACCAATCTAAATCAAGATCCATCGAACCAGGAAAATCACGGGTTGTTCTACCTAAACCACGGCCGTGGTTTGACAAGATCCACCCGTAATTCCTAACAGAGAGTACGTTCAAGCACACAAGTCATCCAAAGATAAATCTAGTTCATCCTATCATAGCCTTAGCCATAACCATCCTTTCCTTACCCTAGAACCACATCTATTTAGCCTACAACATTCATAATAGAAATCGAAACAAACAAACACAAAATCATAACATTCAATTGCAAGAGAATGAAAGAAAGAGATGAACAAGATTACTAGGATTAAACCAAGCTGAAAATAGAATTTGGGAGACTTACAATCCTTCCAAAAGAAGGTTCAAATGGTTCTTACAACTAGAAAATAGAATCCGGAAATCTAGCAACAATAGCAATGTTGTATGTCCTTCTTCTTCTCTTCAATGGAGCTCTTCTTCTTCCTTTTGACACTTTCCTTCCTAGAAAATCTTCTTCTTAAGAGGATATTTTTGTTAGAGAAATGGGAAATGGATGAGCTGCTCCAAGATGCTACCAGCTGCCCCTCACAACCCATGAAGGACCACCTTTATAACAAACTTTGCATGAGCTGGCCATGAGAGTCGTGGCACAACTGTCACAAGAATCTGGCAAAAACCATGGTTGATTCCACGGCCGTGATCTGTCAGAGAACCGTGATTCTGTGCAGAAACTTTGCCTTGGATCATTAAGCTGTGATTTGGTGCATGGCTAGTGTTGGCAAGGTTCCATGAGTCCTCCTTAGCCTATAGCTTGTGTCCTAATGAGTCCGAGGGTGTGTCGTCTAGATGTACGATCCTCAAACGCATCGTTTTAGCTCCTAAATTTCCCGAATTACCTATAAAACACGCACAAGTCCGTGTAGACATCTATCTCGACAAAATACATGAATTGAGTGCAAAATGCCTCGAACCAATGCTAAACCATGCATGAATGAGCGAGAATTCTATCTAAATGATTGCCTAAAACTAACCCATAAATCGTGTTATCAGTTATCAAAAACATCTTGCACAAAAGGTTCAACAATGTAAATATCACATAAAGAATGATCATCACTAGGAAATTTCATTGCATCATAGATGTCAAATTCCACTACTTCTCCATCAAACTCCATGGTCAATTTGCCACTAACATAATCAATTTTTGTCCTACCAGTTTTCAGAAACGGCCTACCTAACAGAATGGGTGCAGCATGTGAATCATTTTCCATATCCATTACAAAGAAATCAGCAGGAAATATTAGGTTATCTACCATTACTAACACATCTTCAATTATCCCTTTCGGGTACACATTAGATCTATCAGCAAGTTGTACTACAATCCTAGTTTCCATTAATAGCCCAAGTGATTTGTAAATCGAATATGGTAAAACATTGATAGAAGCACCAAGATCAAGCATTGCTTTGTCAAAGCGGGTTTCCCCTATAACACAAGGAATGCTTACTATACCTGGATCGCTGCACTTCTTGGGCATTCTCCGTTGGAAAACAGCCGACACATGCTCACTTATTTGCACTTTTTGTTTCCCTTTCAGCTTCTGATTCCTCTTGATAGTGCAAAGTTCCTTCAAAAAACGAGCATACTTAAGAATACTTTTCATAAACTTAAGGAGGGGAATGTTTACCTCGCATTTGGAGAAAGTCTCAAAGAGGTCCTTGTCCTTAATGATTCTTCTCTCCTTCAGAGCCTCAGGAAAAGGAGCTGGTGGTTTCTCAGAGTATAGTGGCGGAAAATTAGGCCGGGCGTAAGTATCCCTCTCAGTAGAACCTTGTGTTGTGTTTTCCGCAAGGGCGTCAGCTTGTAAGCGCAGGGGCGGCTCAAGGGCTGCCACCGCAGGGGCGGGGACATCCAGCCACAGGGGCGTCGTTGGCTCTGTGCTGGGGGCAGTTGCAGCCGCAGAGGCGGTTGTGGGTGAGGTAAAATCGATAGAAGGTTTGCTTTGTGATTCTTTTGCTAGTTTTTGTTTGATTTGCTTCACACTCCTTAATGTTAGGGCACTAACATTCTTCTTGGGGCTTATAAATGTCTGGGAAGGCAATCCTCCGGAAAGTCTTGATTCGGTCCTTGAAATGGCTTCCGCCATTTGACTAACCTGTTTTTCAAGGTTCTTGATGCTAGATTCTGTTGTTTGGACATGAGTAGCAAAGTGTTTCGTCAAAACTTGCAACATATCTTCAGTTGATTGATACTTACCTTGACGAGACTGCTGTTGTTGGTTTTGTTGATCCCTCCAACGAAAGTTCTGTTGGTCACGCTAGTTTGGCATGAAATTCTGTGCATAGGGATCGTTCCTAGGCCTTTTCTACTGTGGTTGTCCATAACCCATTGCGTTCACCTCAGCATCGTCATCTTGGACTTTTGTACACATGTCCGTTGGATGATATGGGTCAGCACAAACTCCACAAGCCTTGAGTTGCTGTGGGGTTCCCATAAGTGTTAGTCTCTTCACCATTTCCTTCAGTTCCGCGAGCTCGGTGGAAATCTCTCCCTTCCCGGAACTTACAGCATGAACCCCTTTCTTGGACGGGATCCTTCCAAAGTTCCGAGTACCTTCCGCTAGTTCCTGTATCTTTTCCAAAGTAAGGTCAGGAGTAGAGTTAAGAATATTACCTCCGCAAGCCGCATCGACGATCCTCTTTCATTATTGAGCAAGCCATTGTACAAGTACAAGACTAGATCTTGATTTGAATATCCGTGAAAAGGACAGCTGGATCGGAGGCGTGCAAACCTTTCGAAGTACTCGTAGAGAGTTTCGCTCGCTTCTTGCTCGATGTTGCTTATAGCTTTCTTCAAGATATTGGCCTTCTTGGCTGGGAAGTATTTCTCTAAAAACGCCTTGTGAAGGTTCTCCCAAGTGTCGATGCTCCCGGATGGAAGGTGGTAATACCAATCATCCGCGGAATCTTTGAGTGTGAAGCCAAATGCCCTCATCTTGATTTGTTCTTCGGTAATGTTGGCCGGCTTCATGCTCATACACACGGTATGGAACTTCCCAAGGTGTTTGATGGGGTCTTCACCACTTAGCCCATGGAAGGATGGAAGCAAGTGAATGAGACCCGGCTTGAGCTCAAAATTGACTCCTTCCCCTAATGCCGGTATAGTGACCGCAAGGGGGTTTTGAGCCAAGGTAGGTTGCGTGAGTTGACGAAGTGTACGGTCAGCCATCTCTTGTTGAAGTTGTCATTGTCTTCGTTGCCGGATGTGCGTCCTCTCAATTTTTGGATCAAAAGAAGCAAAGCCGGAGTTAGTAGCACGGGTTTGAACCATAAAAATGGTTCAAACCAATAATCAATAATAACAATAAAACACTAAAACTTCCCGGCAACGGGGCCAAAATTTGACTGAAGGTATTTCTATGGTCGTCTATACCCAATCAAAAATAAATCCCGACTTAGCACTAAAAACAAGTATAGTGGTTAAGTAAGGGTCGAACCCAAGAGAGTTAAGGTGTTTTAGATGCAATTATCGATTATAGTAACAAGTAACAAGGGGGGGTTTGGTTGAATTGATGCACACAAAAACTTAATGCGACAAGTAAGACAATGATGGGTGAATCTACACTAGGTTGATTCTAAGCATGCAATTGCTACTTTGGTGCGTTCCTTTTATAAATTCTTAAGTAATCTCCCGTCTCGATCATACATATGTGTTGAGCCAACCGGCATCAACACAACTTAACTTATTGAAGTTCCGTAAACCTACAAGAACAAATAACAAGTTAGCTTTCAAACAAAGACTAAGGGATGTAAAGAAAAGATTAAAGTTCATTTCCTTAGTTCTATCCCCTTAGGTGGTGTGTTGGTTTAAGATTATAGTTCATTTCCTTAGTTCCTTGAGAGTTACCCGGTGTAAGGATCTTTGGTTCTGGATAGTGAGTAGTGAGACTTACGCGGTGATCTATTCCCACCTTAGAAATAACTTCCCTTGCAAATCTCAGCTTTGTCCACGTTATCCTTTAAGATCTTGAGTCGGAACCACAATTGGATGCTTTGACCTCTAGAATCTGCACTTTCTTTATTTGATTATTACATCATCTTTGATACCTTTGCTTTGTTGCTTTTTTTTGATTGACAACTTGAATTGTCGTGCTTTGTTTGACCATAGTCCCTGTGATCGACCTTGGAGTATTTGCTATTATTACAATTGATCCGTACACTATGGGTTCACATATTATTCAGGTATATATTTTAGGTTATAAACTTAAAGCTATATCGTTCATCATACACACACGTCTAAGAGCGAACAAGGATGACTAGGAGCCCGATACTGTTGTTGACCCTCATATTGTGATTGTCTCGGTCCGTCTCCCAGATCGCTTTCAAGGGAAGAACCCTGATGTGATGGGGCCCTTCCCTGGCGGTAGAAAGTTGCCATGTGTCCTGGTCTGCAGCAAGTGAAGCATGTCATTGGTGACTTCTGATAACACGATTTATGATGTTAGATTAGGCACTCATTTAGATAGTTTTTCTCGCTCATTCATGCATGGTTTAGCACTAGTTCATGACGTTTGCACTCAATTCATGTATTTTGTCGAGATAGACGTCTACACGGACTTTTGCATGCTTTGTAGGTATTTTGGGAGATTTAGGAGCTTAATCGATACATTTGAAGATCATTCCTCGAGGTGACACACCTTCGGACTCATTGGGAAGCAAGTTAGGGTCAATCGTAGTAAAAGCAAGAAAATTCCAGGGGTCGATCACAGGGACTCGGTGAAACAGAGTCAATACGGTATGCTATGTCAATTCTAACCACAAGAGCAATTAACACAATCAAAGATGAATAAGATGTCAAATAAAGCAAACATGTAATTCTAGGGATTAAAGCGTCTAGTTGTGGTTCCAACTCAAGATCTGTAGATAAGCGGACAAAGCTGAGATTTTTGCGTGGGGAAGGTGTTTCTAAAGTGGAGTAGATCACCGGGGTAAGTCTCACTACACACTAATCCCAAACCGTAACTCCTATTACCGGGTAAGTCTCAAGGAATTAAGATAAAGAACTATAACCTCAAACTAACATACCATCTAAGGGAATAGAATCAACCTTTACCGGGTAAGTCTCAGGCTAACTCACAAAGATGGGATGGAAGCACACTCAAACCCCAATAAAGGATAAACCTTTATTACCTACACTTATGATCGTTGGTACACAAACTAAGGAATTACCGGGTAAGTCTCATCCTAAGCTTGCTTTGAACCAGGAAAGGTATAATAAGAATAGGATTTGGCAAACTCTAACACTTAACTCTCAGTTATGGATCAGATAAGTCACCTCGGTCAGCCAGTTTCCACCTCGGCCGAAATGTTCATCGACTGAACGAGGTGCTTAGGGTTAAGGTTAAAGACTCGAACTTTCAGGATCCCACTGGAATCTAAGATTATTCTATCATTGTTTTTCCCACAACCTTCAGCCAATCACCCTAGAATCACACAAGGAAATTAGCCACTCATCATCATCATAAAAGTATTAAATGTAAGGGAAGAAGGTGAATATTTGAACAAAGAAGAATTTAATGAAAAGACTTCAATAACTGAAACAAATATCACACAAAAGCGTTCCTTGGATAATAATCCAACAAGACAAGACAACAATTGAGGGAATTGAAGACAATCTTACAAAACCCTTCAATAAAAGCTATAAAAGCTATGGACTTCAATCTTCCTTCAACCTTCAAAAAGGTTCTTCAACTCTCTCCCAAATTGGAGTACGCGGCTGCTGCGTATTTTTCGGTATAGGCGGATTACTTGCGCTGATAGCGGATGTCGGATTTGTGGAAAATCCAACCCTTTTTATAGGAAAAATAACCCTCCAAAGATAAGAAATCTTAGAAAGATATTATCCCATAAATATAGGTAAGATATATGATTCTGCATATCTCCTTCCTTCCAGAAGCCAAGCCCAAAAATATAAGATCACTTTCCAACTTTAAAAGATCTCAGCCAGGAATAAAATATTCTCGCCGCGTCCTAGGTATTCGCCTCGGTCGAGTCGGCCTCTCTGGATCACCTCGGTCGAGATGAATCTCTGGTCAACCGAGGTGACTCAGAACTGGATGTAGAATCTCTCAAAACTGGTCCAAAGTGAATCTTTAATTCATGGCTATGCTTCCTGGATGTAGCTCCAAATGACTCATGACTCCTTTTTGATGCAAAACGTACCATATTACCTGCAATTACAACGAAACTAGGTGTAGACCTCGATTCTCGCAAAGGTAGATGAAATGGTAGTAAAATCACATAATGTACATACAAACATGCAGATTATGAAAGATAAAACGTCCAAACAAACCCAAAAATATAGACTATAATTCATGCTATCACTTAATGATCCAAAACAAGTTGAGGCACCAAAACCACGGCCAATAGGACTTCCACGGGCGTGGAAATGGGCCGTGGTTTTCCCCAGACAGCTGTGACAGCTGTCCCACGATCTTCATGGCCGACTCTTGCAATTTGTTGAGGATATAAGGTGGTCCTGCAGGCTGTTAGGGACAGACCCATCACTCCCATTCTCTCCCACACTCTCAACAACACAATATTCTCTCATTGGAAGATTGGATTGGAGCTACCACTGGAGAAGAAGAAAGGCTTCCATTGGAGAAGAAGAAGAAGCACACTAGTTCATAGTTTCATAGTCTCTTTGAGTGATTTTGAGTGAGCTTTGTGAAACGTTTTGCAAGGGTTTGTAAGAAACGATTCGAACCTTCTTTTGAAGGGTTGTAAGTCCTTCTTCAACCTTGATTTAGCTTATTTTACTCGTTTCATTTGCTTAATCCATCTTTCATTTCATCTTCTTGCCATGGATTCTATGATTTTATGCTTGTTGAGTTTGATTGTTAAGATACATGTTGTTGGCTAAATAGATGAGATTCTAGGGTAAGGAAAAGATGGTTATGGCTTGGACTATGATAGAATAGACTTAAATGAATACTTGGATGACTCGCTTGATTGAACCTAGTCACTATTTAAAACCACGGTTGGATCTTGCCCTTCCACGGCCGTGGAAAGGGATAAACAACCCGTAATTCTGACTAACTCGTTTGATTTGATAAAACTAAGTGCTAGGATGTTAGATGGTTGAAATCCAAGTGTTTGTTGAGCTAATTCTATCCTAGGGTGACCTAGCGTTAGCAACTAAGTGTTAGAAGAGACCTACCCGGTGATTCTTGCTCTTAGATACCAAAGAGGACAAACTCTAGGTAGTAGTGAGCCTCACAAGCCGCTATTGGACTGAATGTGCTAGGATAAGTGTTTAGGACTTGCCTTCCCGAGACTTACACGGTAAGGAGAGGTTAGATCCCTAGATAACCATCCGGTTTGTGTAGATATCCCTTCCTTAGGCTCCTAGAGACTTACCCGGTAATAGGACCTTAGGAGCGGGATTAGTGGATCATGAGACCTACCCGGTAATTGACCCCATTTGAGAAACATTCATTCCCGACATACTTTAGTTTATCCAAGGTTGATTAGAAGCTTGAGTCCAATGCCATAACCGGAATTTCCAACCCCTAGAATCCGCTTTTCTCTTTTTGATTACATATTTTGTGTTTGTTTGTTTGTGTTTTAGCTTGATTTCTTAGTTTTGTTTTGCCACCTTATATCATTGTGATCTTTGATTGATCACCACAAAACCAACCCAAAAATATTGAGATTTTCATTTCTTTATTTCTTTCTCTTTTCTTAGCCTAGATCAACACTATCCTTAGTCACTAATCGATTTAATTTCACCTCAGTCTTTGTGTTCGACCTCGGAATACTATCCCTACTACAAAACATCCCGTACACTGCGGGTTCGCTAGGAGTTAGGAGAAATATATCGAGTATAAATTTAAGGCTTTTTGCGTGCTATTCCTTAGTGTAACAAGTTTTTGGCGCCGTTGCCAGGGACTAGGTTAAGATTGAGCCATTGTTTGTGATTGTTTATAGTGTAGGTCTTTCTTGTTGCTTTTGATCACTTTTGGTTTGTGTCTTTGCTTTTCAGGACATCTCTCACTCTTTAGGTGCATGCGAAGATCTTGTGTCAAGGATTTAGCTCCATTCGATCCCAAACCGGAGAAAACCCTTAGATCTAGATCCAAGAGCATTAGAAAAGGAAAAGAGATGGCGGGAAGAGATCTCCAAGCTGAGTTGGATGAGGCATTAGAGCAAATTAGGTTAAGAGATGAAGCCTTGGAGAATGAAAGGAGACTTTCCAATGAGAGGCAAGAAGCAACTAGGAGGGAGATTGAAGAGATTAGGAAAGCTCTTGTGCAAAGAGAGCTTAATCGTCAACAACCTCCACCTCCACCACAACCGCAGCCGGCGGCGGTTAATATTCGGGTTGTGCCCATTGCTATAGAAGAGCCACAAACGTTAGGGCAACGTATGGATCCGGCACAAAGAGCACACCGTCCGGGTGTGAACTTAGGAGATCCCGTAGCCCATGATTATGAGCTCCGCCCTCAAGCTCTACAAATGATCCGGTATAGTCAATTTGGAGGGATAGAAGGAGAGTCCCCTCATCAACACTTGATGAACTATGAGATCTTGATGGAGACTCTAAGACCGCCTAGATTGGAGAGCAACAACCATAAGTTTAGGGCTTTCTCCTTCTCACTTAAGGATAAAGCCTTGGCTTGGTATCAATCTATTCCACAAGGGCGAGTGAGAACTTGGGAGGAGATGACAACCGAGTTTTTGACAAAGTTCTTCCCACCTTCCAAGACTACCGAGTTAAGAGGGAAGATCAATGCCTTCGTGATGAAGGATAGAGAAAGCTTATTCAAGTCTTGGGAGAGGTTCAAAGACCTTCTCCTAGATTGTCCGCACCATGGTATACCGAAAATAGAGCTTTTGGAGATTTACTTCAAGGGACTTGATGAAGATAGCCAATTCAAGCTTCAATCTCTTTCCGGTGGAACCTTTATGGAGAAGAATGTGGATGAGGCTTGGGAGTTTGTAGAGAAACAAGCTTTGGTGATTGAGAAGTACTCCCATAGGAAGAGTGATGGGAGGAAAGCGGGAGCATATGAGGTGAGTGAAGTCACCATGAGTAACTTCAAGCTTGATGTAATCAACAATGAGTTGAAATCTTTGAGGGAGTTGTGTGCTACAACTTTGAAGAATCAAGCAACCCCTCAAGTGCAAGTGCAAGCAAACTTGTCTTCCAAGGAGGAGGATGTGAACTATATGGGAAGGGGAAACTACAACAACTATCAAGGTCCAAGGAACTTCAACAACAACCGGCAATTCAATAATTACCGGCCTAACCACAACCATCCCGGGTTTGCCTATTCTAACCCTGATGGAGCCTTGAACCCTCCCGCTTCCACAAGCGTAGCTCCACCACCAAAGACTTCACAAGAACCTCCACCTGGATTTACTCAACCTCCAAAGGATAGAACCGAGATGATGTTTGAGCTATTGCTTGGAAGGTTGAGTGGTCTTGAGAGCACGGTGACTTCCATTTCTAAGGCTCAAAAGGTGTTGGAAGCACAAGTGTTCCAAAAGGTGGGTGAAGCTCATAGAGATCCGGGAAAGCTTCCCGGAAGAACCAAAGATAACCCGAGAGGCCAAGTGTTGGCCATCACAACAAGGAGCGGGTTGAGCATGAAGGATCCCTTGCCTAAGGAGAATGCTAAGGGAAAGCAAGTGGTGATAGAAGAAGAGACATTGCAAGAAGATGGAGGAAAGAGCAAGGATGATGAGCCAACATATGTGGCACCACCTCCATACAAGCCACCACTACCATTCCCACAATCGCGAGCAAGAGCTCGCTTGGACAAACACTTTGGTAAATTCCTTGAACTTATGTCTAAATTGCATATTAACATTCCGTTCATGGATGCTATTCTAGGTATGCCGGCATATGGCAAGTTCTTGAAGGAGATACTCTCCAACAAAAAGAAGTTGGAGGAGTATGGCGAAGTGAGGATGACAAAGAGGTCCTCGGAATTGATCCAAACCATGAAGGAAGAGATGCCTCCTAAGCTAAGAGATCCGGGATCCTTTTGTGTGCCAATTGGAGTGGGAGAAGTGAAGTATGAAGCCCTATGTGATCTTGGGGCAAGTGTAAGCATCATACCGCTTGAACTTTGTAACATGGTTGGGATAGGAGAGCCAAAGCCGGTCAAGATGACCCTTTACATGGCGGACCATTCGATCACTCACCCGGTTGGAATATTGGAGGACATACCGGTGCAACTAGGGAAGTTCTATGTGCCCATAGACTTCGTTGTTTTGGACATCCCGGCGGACTATCCGATTCCCATCATCTTAGGGAGACCTTTCCTCGCCACATCCGGATGTTTGGTGGATTGCAAAAATGGAATTCTCTCCTTCAACATTGGAGAAGAGAATATCAAGTTCAAACTATCCACAATGATGAAGGGGCCAGCTCTTGGTGAAGATGTGTTCAACATTGTCGAGCAAGAGGAGTCTAGAGAAGTTGTGAGCTCGATCTTGATCAAGGACCCCTTGGAGAAGGTTCTTAGCTTAAGTTTGATGGAGGAAGGAGTTGAGGAGGCCTGCAATGAAGAAATTAAGGCTTTGGAAGCATTGGAAAACGAGACAAGAGCTGAATTTAAAGCACGCGAAGGTGTGCTGAATTCTTGTAGGAACCACGGCCAGGAAGGGGAAACCACGCCCGTGGTTTTACCCGTGGAACTCTCTGGAGTGCTCCGAAATGCTAGCTTTGCAAGTTCCACGGCCGTGGTTGTGCCAGAGCCCGTAATTTTGCCTATGGTTTCTCCAGAAACTGCATTGGTTGTTGATCAAGCTTCAAGGAACCTTGAGGAGTCTTCCATGGCTTTGGATTCATCTCAACCAACATTATATGGATCGTCTCCACTCGATAAAGGTCCTCCTAAACTTGAACTTAAACCCCTCCCCTCTCATTTGAAGTATGCTTTTTTTGGTGAGAATCCTACATATCCGGTTATTCTGAATGCATGCTTGAATGATGATGAACTTGCTAGATTGTTGCATGAATTGAGATTGCATAGGAAAGCCATTGGCTATACCATTGATGACTTAGTTGGCATTAAACCTTCTTTGTGCATGCATAAGATCTTAATGGAAGATAATCATAAACCTTTAATTGCACCTCAAAGAAGACTAAACCCTATCATGAAAGAAGTAGTCAAGAAAGAGATCCTTAAATTGCTAGATGCGGGAATCATTTTCCCGATTTCGGATAGTAAATGGGTTAGTCCCGTGCATGTGGTTCCTAAGAAGGGTGGGATGACCGTAGTGACCAATGAAAATAATGAACTAATCCCAACTAGGACGGTTACGGGGTGGAGGATGTGTATTGACTATAGGAACTTAACATGGCCTCTAGGAAAGATCACTTCCCTCTTCCTTTCATTGACCAAATGCTAGAGAGATTAGCTCAACATTCCCATTGTAACACCCCGAATCCTAGAGGACTCGAAATGCTACGAGCTGGGACCTCACAATGGGTCCCGGCCCTTAGCCTGGCAACAACTTCATCGGACCTTACAACACGGCACAAATAAAAAGGCAAAACAAAGAGTTTTATAACATGAGCGAAATAAAAAGAATCCAAATTCTGAAAACAATACAGCCAAGTCTCAAAAACCGGAAATACCAACATCAGTCTCAATAGTCAGAAAATAAAATATCACAGTCCCGTCCTATAATGCACGGAACCCTGGCTGCCCACTACCGCCGGATCACTCGATCGCCTCCCTAACCTGCAAGGCATCTACAAGCGGTATAAAACCGTTAGCTAACATTCTATGCATAAGTATAACGGTAAAAGCACAAACACACAACATACGCAATCAGCATGCAACACTCATTCCTTTTTATTATCTTTAATTAAGTGATACGTCATTACTAATGATACTTATTTTGTGACACGAGGGATTCCCAAACCTCGCCCCTGTCCCCGTTTACCAACGCGGAATGGTACTAATGCATGTGACCATCTACCGGACTGGGCTGGTCGCAGGGAACCTCCTAGACTCTCGCAAGAGCTAGGCAGATGATGTCACGGCCCGTTATCATACACTTGGGTCAATTATAATATACTACAGTCGGCCTATTGCGTTTTTGTTATTTATCTTAGCTATCACACACCACTCATACGCATCACACACATGCAAGAAGCTAGCTAAGTAAGCCAGTGGACTTACCAGAATTAAAACTCGTCTCTCTTAACAACACTAACAGTAGCTGCAGGAACTCAGTTGCCTGTCAAAGGAGGCACGTGGATCAACATTTTTCCTTGGATACTTAGAAGTCTAAAACTCCTAAGATGTACGATTCTATGTGCAGAAGTTATTACAGTGTCTATTTAAGGTAAAATGAATATTTTACCCTTGGTTCCGAGACTTCCAAAAACCCGTAAAAAGTACTTAAATTCTTACTTGAGGCTAACTAATCAAGTTCTACTCCCTAGGATGATTTTATGTGACAACTATAAAAACTACCCATTTTCTATTTCCCGAAAAGTCACTAAAGTCCAACTACAGCTTTAAATATAAAATTAAAATAAACTTATAAAAATTCTAAAATAAATTTATAGCTTATCTATGATCTCTAATCTACTCATAGGAGAAACAATTTCTTAAAACTGTTCAATCGTTATTCCTACAAAAATCTTTAAAGTTGGCTACAACATTACAAATGTTCCCATACTTAGTCAAATTTTTCTGCTGGAAAAACAGCTCAACTACTCCACTTCGAGACCCTATAACTTTCAATCCGACCGTTCATTTGGTCCCAAATTTTAACACAGTAAACTATGTATATCTATCTATGATCTATTAAAAATTCAATGGTGGATCTTCAACCAATTGTTTTAACATTGGTTCACAACAGTGGCCATTCTTACTTTCAAAACTGAAGTTTTAAAGGGAGTTTCTCACTTCAATTTATATGATAATCTGATCTACTTCACTAGGTCATCTAATGGCCATAAATTGGACACTCTAGGAAGCTACAACAACTCGCATACTACTCCTCACTTCTCTAGTTCGATCTATCCTCATCACCACACTAAAACATTTTAAAACCTAAGTACACACATGTCTATTTCATCTATAGTTTAAAGATTGAACTGCAGCCAAGATAAAGGGAGAATGATTGATCATTTGCCCAAGGTTTTGATGACTGCAGAAGGTAAGTTGTTGCACTAGTGTGGGAGGGTCCGATTCCAAGGTGGCCGTCTCTTCTTCTGTCACCGCAGGCCACGAACGAACAGCCCTCCAACTGGTTGTCTTCTGGGAAGGAGTGTGTACTGAGAGTTAGATTTAGAGAGGAACTTAAGTGTAGAAGGGCTGACTGAAACTACTTACACTACTCCGGCTGCTGGCGAGCTTTCTACAACGAGCAGCCCCGGAATTAGATAGACGAGCAGCTGTTGTAGTTCTCTCCTCTACTGGCTCTTTTCCTTGCAGATTCATGTGGTTAGAATGTTGCTGAATCTGTGCAGAATCCAAGCAAGTACAGCGTGAAAGAGAAGCGTAAAAAGCGTTGTAGTCCTCTCTTCTGAGCGTGAATATAGGGTTGTTACAGCTCTTAATTATCCCATTAATTATCCCCTTTATGCAGCTGTTACAAAGTGAAGAGAAGGAAGGAGAGGAGGCCGGCTGTTCACACGTAAATCATAGGCTGGAGAGGGCTGCAAGCTGGGTTGGAGGGAGCTGAATGTGTTGGGCCGGAGGGGCTGTTAATGGGCTCGTAACTAGCTTCTCCCGGACTACTGCAGGCTGGGCTCGAAGTCACCTGCTGGGCTGTTATGGGTAAGCAAAACTGGGCTGAGAAGTATGTTGTCTTGGCTTTGTCATAGCCTTGTCGAAACTCGTCATTGCCTTGTCAGGCCCATGACTGAGTTTATCACAGATTTTTCGGACTTTGTCATAGCCTCGTCTCAGCTTAGTCCTACTCTCGTCACAGCTTGTCATGATCTCGTCTCAGCTTAGTCATGGCCTCGTCACAGCTTGTCATGATCTCGTCACAGCTTGTCTTCAATAAGAATGAATTATAATAAGTAGGGTTTGATATAAATCTATCATTTTATGTGAATTAAATTCTACATAAAATAATAGATAGTTATAAGGATTAGAGTTTGATATAATTTTATCATTTTATGTGAATTAAATTCTATATAAAATAATAGATAATTCTAAGGATTAGAGTTTGATATAATTTTATGATTTTATGTGAATTAAATTCTACATAAAATAATGAAATTTGTGAAGGAAGAGATACTAGATAGAATGGGAAACCGTCAACGGTTCGAAGTCCGATTTGATTCGGAATTAAACGGAATAAAAATTCCGGGTATTACATCAGTTCCCCCTTAAAATAAGTTTCGTCCCGAAACTTAGGACAAGGCACTTAATTAAAGTGTAACGAAAAAAATGGTCGCTACATCAGTTTCCCCTCAAAATAAGTTTCGTCCCGAAACTTAGGGTAGTTGCCAAGATCATAAATGTAAGTGAGCCCTATGACTAACAAGTTACTACATCAAGACACATATGGTTCACACACAAGCACAGCAAACATATCACACATACAATCACTAAAGTAACCAAACAAGGATGTAGAACTACATGACGGTCCTATAGACGTCTCTAGATCCACATAAAACTCGGGATAATTCCGCCGGATACTATCCTCCGTCTCCCAAGTGGCCTCGTCAATCCCTCGTCTCGACCATTGTACTCTCAAAATGGGTATTACCTTCGATCGAAGGTGTCTCATACCTCTCTCCAAAACTGCGATCGGGTGCTCAGGAAATGTATGATCCGGCTCAACCACTAGGTCGTCATGGCTCACTATGTGTCTCTGGTCGTGCACATACTCTCTCAACTGAGACACATGGAACACTGGATGGACTCCCTCCAATCGGGGTGGCAGTGCCAATCTATAGGCCACTTCTCCTATCCGCTCTAGGATCTCAAAGGGCCCGACATATCGGGGACTCAACTTCCCTTTAATGCCGAATCGTCGCACACCCCTCGTCGGTGACACCTTCAACCATACCTGGGCGCCAACCCTGAACTCCAGAGGCCTGCACCTCTTATCAGCATAAGATCTCTGACGGATCTGTGCGGTCAACATCTGCTCTCGGATCAATGCTACCCGAGCCATCTCATCCTGCACCTGTTCGGGCGCTACCCCACTCATCCTCCCAGGCTCATCCCAACATAGAGGTGTACGACACCTCTGCCCATATAGTGCCTCGTAAGGAGCCATCCCAATAGTCGCGTGCCAACTATTGTTATAAGAAAACTCCACCAAAGGGAGGTGGTCGGGCCATACCTGCCCCCAATCAAGCACACACGCCCTCAACATGTCCTCAAGGGTCTGAATAGTCCTCTCAAACTGCCCGTCTATTTGAGGATGGTATGCCGTGGTGAACTGTAAGCTCGTCCCTAAGGCGGCGTGTACCTGCTGCCAGAACCTCGAGGTAAAACGCCCATCCCTATCTGAAATGAACGTCCTCGGCACTCCGTGGAACCTCACAATTTGTCGGGTAAACTCCTCGGCTAACCGAGACACCGGCCACGTTTCCTTAATAGGAATGAATCGTGCTGTCTTCGTCAGCCGATCCACTATAACCCATATCGCATCAAAGCCTCTACTTAACCTCAGGCCAGTAACGAAGTCCATGGAAATGTCCTCCCCCTTCCACTGTGGAACCGGAAGTGGTTGGAGCTCTCCCCCAGGCCTGTGGTGCTCAATCTTGACCTGCTGACAGGTCGCACACTGGGCTACATATCTAGCCACGTCGGGCTTGAGCCCGCCCCACCAATAAGATCGTCGTATATCCTGATACATCTTACTCGCGCCGGGGTGGACGGAGTAAGGTGTAGAATGGGCCTCCTGCAGTGTACGTTGCCTCAACTCTCTGTCAGAGGGTACACATATGCGCTCCTGGCGCCTCAAAATCCCATCTGCACCCACCGCGAACTGTGGTGCCTCCCCTCTGGACATTCTCTCCCTGATCCTCGTCAGTGCTGGACAACCCTCCTGTTTCTGCCGGATCTCTTCCGTCAGATCCGGTGAAACCTCTAATGCTGACAAATGCCCGTCAGTATCGGGAAACCGGATGTCTACCTCCAACCAAATCAAATCTCTCTGCAACTGGGTCTGAACAGTCAATCTAGAAATCGCAGTCTCGCGAGGTGTCCTCCTACTAAGGGCATCGGCGACCACATTCGCCTTCCCCGGATGATAAAGGATCTCTAAGTCAAAGTCCTTAATCAGCTCTAGCCATCTCCTCTGGCGGTTATTCAACTCCCGCTGAGTGAATATGTACTTCAGACTCTTGTGGTCTGTAAAGATCTGACAAGTGGCCCCGTAGAGGTAATGACGCCAGATCTTCAAGGCGTGAATAACTGCAGCTAGCTCAAGGTCGTGAGTAGGGTAATTCTCCTCATACGTCTTCAGCTGTCGAGACGCATACGCAATCACCCTACCCCTCTGCATCAGGACGCATCCCAAGCCCAGCTTGGATGCATCGCTGTAAACAACGAAGTCCTCAACGCCCTTGGCTGTGCTAGTACCGGAGCAGAAGTCAATCTCTCCTTCAGCTCCTCAAAGCTCCGCTGACAGGGCTCGGTCCATGCAAATCTGATGGACTTCCTTAACAAGGAAGTAAGTGGTCTGGCAATCACAGAAAAACCCTTCACAAACCTACGGTAGTAACCGGCCAGACCTAGAAAACTGCGTACCTCCTTGACCGTCTTAGGGGGCGGCCATGATGCAACTGACTCTATCTTCGCCGGGTCCACCTTGACTCCTTCGGCAGAGACAATGTGGCCAAGGAAGGCAACCTCAGGCATCCAGAACTCACACTTAGAGAGCTTAGCATAAAGCTCTCTATCCTGTAAAACCCGCAACACCGTCCTCAGGTGTCCGGCGTGCTCCTCTCTACTCCGGGAGTACACTAAGATGTCGTCGATGAAAACTACCATAAACTGATCTAAGAAGTCAATGAAGATGCCATTCATCAACTCCATGAAGACAGAAGGAGCATTGGTGAGCCCGAAAGGCATCACCACGAACTCATAATGACCGTATCTGGTCCGAAATGCTGTCTTCGGTATGTCCTCTTCCCGCACTCTCAGCTGGTGATATCCTGACCTCAAGTCGATACGTGAAAACACCGTAGCTCCCTGTAACTGATCCAGCAAATCATCAATACGCGGCAGCGGGTACTTATTCTTGACGGTGACTTTGTTCAACTCTCGATAGTCGATACAAAGCCTCATGGATCCGTCCTTCTTCCTGACGAAGAGGACTGGTGTACCCCAGGGAGACACACTGGGTCGGATGAAACCCTTCTTTGCCAACTCCTCGAGTTGCTTCTTAAGCTCAAGCATCTCGACTGGTGCCATGCGGTATGGAGCCTTGGAGATCGGCCTCGTGCCGGGCTCCAACTCAATCCCAAAATCTACGCTCCTCTGTGGTGGTAAGCCAAGCGGCTCGCCAAAGACATCCTCGAACTCGCAAGCTACCGGGGTCTCTGCTAATGATGAACTCGTCTCCTCCTTCATGGCGTAACACTAGAAGGCCTCACATCCCTGACCTATGAGCTTTGCGGCTCGGACCGTACTAATGACTATCCCTATGTTTCCGAGGTCCCACCCTCAAAAGACTTCCTCCTGCCCAGATTCCGTAGTGACCGTCACTGTCCTCTTCCTGACGTCCAGAACAGCTCTATGGCGGTCCATCCAGTCCATCCCAAGTATGACTTCCTCATGCACTAAGTGCATGACGTGAAAGTCGGCTAGCCAGTCACGACCTCCCAAGTGGATAGGACAATCGTGAATCTCCCGAGTACCACGAACCCTACTCCCATCGGGTAACCTTATAAGGAAAGGTTCCCCCTCTACTGTATCTAAGGTCAGCCTATCTATGCAATCATCAGATATGAAAGAGTGTGTCGCACCCGTATCAAAAAGTACTCGGACTGGAAAGCCATGAATCGTGATAATACTTGTGGCTGCGGGCGCTGCTGGCTCTACGGCACTCCTCAACTCAAAGACTCGAGCCTGAGTACCCCTAGTCTCTGAAGTGCCTCCACCACGCCCTCTACCTCTAGCTGGAATCTGAGCAGAACCCTGTGAATATGCCTGACCCGGAGCCCGCTGTTGCTGACCCCGAGCCTGATACTGAGACTGCCTCTGTCCTCCTCCTAGGGTACCAGCAGGTGAGGACCCCTACTGTGATGTTACCTTGCCCTGTCGGCAGAAGGTAGCCCTGTGGCCCAGCTGGCCGCAAGTAAAACATGTAACTGGTGGCCTCCTACACTCCGGCTTAATGTGTCCCTGCTCCCCATAGTTGTAGCATTGACGTACTCTAGATCCCATCGGCGGTGCCACCTGGTGACTAGAACGGCCCTGGGACTAACCACGCCTATGACCTGACCCTTCTACTCTAGTGCTGACTGGTCCGGTCCTCTGTCTCTTGTCTCACCCTCCAGACTGCATAGCTCTCCGGTGACCCAGTCGGTCCCTCTCATACGCGGAAGCTCGATCCTGATAATCAGCTAAGGAATCACAGCGGAACCCTGCTAGATAGGAGCGGGTAGTCTCTCTCAGTCTCCGGGAAAACAGATACACGTGCTGGTCCACAGGTGGTGTAGCAGGACCCAACAGTGACAGCTCCTCCCGGAACCTCCTAATAGCCTCAGCTATCGGAACATCCTCAAAACCTGCCTCCAAGAAGTCCTGTACTCGGTCCCTTCTCAGTAAGGAAGGACAAAAGGTCTCTCTCACGAGACTCAGTAACTGCTCAAATCGGGACACTCCGCCCCTCAGTGTCCTCCACCAGTACTGTGCCTGGTCCCTAAACAATGTCTGAACCAGCTCCACCTTACGACTCTCAGGGCAGCGAATCGCCTCTAGCGCGGACTCCACATGACTGATCCAATGTTTCACCTCAAGTCCAACGTTCCCGTCGAAGGTGGGAACTCGCTGATGGTTGAATGTCTTCAACCATTCATCTGGTCTCGGTACCCTCAGCTCGTCTCTCACTCGGTCATCCTCGACAGCTCTCACTGGTACAGCTACCACCGGTGGAACTACCACCTGAGTCACCCTCTGAGAGACCTCTGCTGACCTAGCTGGCACTGGCGGTGCTTGAGGTGGTGCTCCGGCCCTGTATGCCTCTTGCACCTGCTGGACATAAGCTCGATACTCCGATGCTCCACTCGATACGCGGCCAGAATCAGCAGGCCTTGCACTCCGTACTCCGGACCTAGTAGCAGTCTCATCCCTAACCTCTGGAACAATACTCTCGGCCACCTCCTCAGCAGGTACATCCGCAGCTGGTGGATCTACAATAGGGACACGTCCTCGACCTCGGCCCCTCTGAGGCCTGCCCACATGTCCCTGTCTTGGGGCTCCAGGAGGAAGGGGAGGTCGGCCCTCTCCTCGTCCAACGTAAGCTGTCGCTCTCATACGTGCCATCTGGTAATGACGTGATCAATATAAGACTACTTTAGTTCCTAGTAAGGACATGACTATCTTATTACTTTAGGTCACTTCTAAAGGTCACAAAGTTACTAAAATTACAAGTTATTACAGAAGTCCAATAAACTATGCTATCTAGTTTAGCGGAGGTAGTGGCGGTCCGTGCATTCTATCCCAACCCGTTTATGCTCATGGTTTGGAAAACAAAATTTTCATTTTAAAAGTTCGGAACCCTTGCGGTTTCCGTTTATTTATTTATTCGGCCTTTTTTTGAAGATGGCGAGTGCCGTTGTTGCCAACCTCGCTCTGATACCATATTGTAACACCCCGAATCCTAGAGGACTCGAAATGCTACGAGCTGGGACCTCACAATGGGTCCCGGCCCTTAGCTTGGCAACAACTTCATCGGACCTTACAACACGGCACAAATAAAAAGGCAAAACAAAGAGTTTTATAACATGAGCGAAATAAAAAGAATCCAAATTCTGAAAACAATACAGCCAAGTCTCAAAAACCGGAAATACCAACATCAGTCTCAATAGTCAGAAAATAAAATATCACAGTCCCGTCCTATAATGCACGGAACCCTGGCTGCCCACTACCGCCGGATCACTCGATCGCCTCCCTAACCTGCAAGGCATCTACAAGCGGTATAAAACCGTTAGCTAACATTCTATGCATAAGTATAACGGTAAAAGCACAAACACACAACATACGCAATCAGCATGCAACACTCATTCCTTTTTATTATCTTTAATTAAGTGATACGTCATTACTAATGATACTTATTTTGTGACACGAGGGATTCCCAAACCTCGCCCCTGTCCCCGTTTACCAACGCGGAATGGTACTAATGCATGTGACCGTCTACCGGACTGGGCTGGTCGCAGGGAACCTCCTAGACTCTCGCAAGAGCTAGGCAGATGATGTCACGACCCGTTATCATACACTTGGGTCAATTATAATATACTACAGTCGGCCTATTGCGTTTTTGTTATTTATCTTAGCTATCACACACCACTCATACGCATCACACACATGCAGGAAGCTAGCTAAGTAAGTCAGTGGACTTACCAGAATTAAAACTCGTCTCTCTTAACAACACTAACAGTAGCTGCAGGAACTCAGTTGTCTGTCAAAGGAGGCACGTGGATCAACATTTTTCCTTGGATACTTAGAAGTCTAAAACTCCTAAGATGTACGATTCTATGTGCAGAAGTTATTACAATGTCTATTTAAGGTAAAATGAATATTTTACCCTTGGTTCCGAGACTTCCAAAAAACCGTAAAAAGTACTTAAATTCTTACTTGAGGCTAACTAATCAAGTTCTACTCCCTAGGATGATTTTAGGTGACAACTATAAAAACTACCCATTTTCTATTTCCCGAAAAGTCACTAAAGTCCAACTACAGCTTTAAATATAAAATTAAAATAAACTTATAAAAATTCTAAAATAAATTTATAGCTTATCTATGATCTCTAATCTACTCATAGGAGAAACAATTTCTTAAAACTGTTCAATCGTTATTCCTACAAAAATCTTTAAAGTTGGCTACAACATTACAAATGTTCCCATACTTAGTCAAATGTTTCTGCTGGAAAAACAGCTCAACTACTCCACTTCGAGACCCTATAACTTTCAATCCGACCGTTCATTTGTTCCCAAATTTTAACACAGTAAACTATGTATATCTATCTATGATCTATTAAAAATTCAACGGTGGATCTTCAACCAATCCTTTTAACATTGGTTCACAACAGTGGCCATTCTTACTTTCAAAACTGAAGTTTTAAAGGGAGTTTCTCACTTCAATTTATATGATAATCTGATCTACTTCACTAGGTCATCTAATGGCCATAAATTGGACACTCTTGGAAGCTACAATAACTCGCTTACTACTCCTCACTTCTCTAGTTCGATCTATCCTCATCACCACACTAAAACATTTTAAAACCTAAGTACACACATGTCTATTTCATCTATAGTTTAAAGATTGAACTGCAGCCAAGATAAAGGGAGAATGATTGATCATTTACCCAAGGTTTTGATGACTGCAGAAGGTAAGTTGTTGCACTAGTGTGGGAGGGTCCGATTCCAAGGTGGCCGTCTCTTCTTCTGTCACCGCAGGCCACGAACGAACAGCCCTCCAACTGGTTATCTTCTGGGAAGGAGTGTGTACTGAGAGTTAGATTTAGAGAGGAACTTAAGTGTAGAAGGGCTGACTGAAACTACTTACACTACTCCGGCTGCTGGCGAGCTTTCTACAACGAGCAGCCCCAGAATTAGATAGACGAGCAGCTATTGTAGTTCTCTCCTCTGCTGGCTCTTTTCCTTGCAGATTCATGTGGTTAGAATGTTGCTGAATCTGTGCAGAATCCAGGCAAGTGCAGCGTGAAAGAGAAGCGTAAAAAGCGTTGCAGTCCTCTCTTCTGAGCGTGAATATAGGGCTGTTACAGCTCTTAATTATCCCATTAATTATCCCCTTTATGCAGCTGTTACAAAGTGAAGAGAAGGAAGGAGAGGAGGCCGGCTGTTCACACATAAATCACAGGCTGGAGAGGGCTGCAAGCTGGGTTGAAGGGAGCTGAATGTGTTGGGCCGGAGGGGCTGTTAATGGGCTCGTAACTAGCTTCTCCCGGACTGCTGCAGGCTGGGCTCGCAGTCACCTGCTGGGCTGTTATGGGTAAGCAAAACTGGGCTGAGAAGTATGCTGTCTTGGCTTTGTCACAGCCTTGTCGAAACTCGTCATGGCCTTGTCAGGCCCATGACTGAGTTTGTCACAGATTTGTCGGGCTTTGTCACAGCCTCGTCTCAGCTTAGTCCTGCTCTCGTCACAGCTTGTCATGATCTCGTCTCAGCTTAGTCATGGCCTCGTCACAGCTTGTCATGATCTCGTCACAGCTTGTCTTCAATAAGAATGAATTATAATAACTAGGGTTTGATATAAATCTATCATTTTATGTGAATTAAATTCTACATAAAATAATAGAGTGTTATAAGGATTAGAGTTTGATATAATTTTATCATTTTATGTGAATTAAATTCTATATAAAATAATAGATAATTCTAAGGATTAGAGTTTGATATAATTTTATCATTTTATGTGAATTAAATTCTACATAAAATAATGAAATTTGTGAAGGAAGAGATACTAGATAGAATGGGAAACCGTCAACGGTTCGAAGTCCGATTTGATTCGGAATTAAACGGAATAAAAATTCTGGGTATTACATCCATTTTTGTTACTTAGATGGCTATAGTGGATTCTTCCAAATCCCTATTCACCCCGATGACCAAGAGAAGACTATGTTCACATGTCCTTGGGGTACTTTTGCATATAGGAGAATGCCAATTGGGTTGTGTAATGCACCCGCCACCTTTCAAAGGTGTATGATGGCCATCTTTTCTGAGTATATTGAAAACATCATGGAAGTGTTTATGGATGATTTTTCTGTTTATAGATCTTCCTTTGATGATTGTTTAGCTAACTTGTCTCTAGTGCTAAAAAGATGTGAGGAGACTAATCTAGTCTTGAATTGGGAGAAATGCCACTTTATGGTAAGTGAAGGTATTGTGTTGGGACACTTGGTGTCCAACCGTGGCATTGAGATTGATAGGGCTAAGATTGAAACCATAGAGAAGTTACCACCACCTATCTCGGTGAAGGGGGTAAGGAGTTTTCTAGGGCACCCCGGTTTTTACCGGAGATTTATTAAAGATTTCTCTAAGATTTCTAAGCCTCTTACTAACCTACTAATGAAAGATGTTGAGTTTGTTTTCTCCAAGGATTGCCTTGAGGCTTTTTGTAGGTTGAAGAATGCTTTGACCTCCGCACCTATCATGCAACCTCCGGATTGGAGTTTACCTTTTGAGATCATGTGCGACGCGAGTGATGTAGCCGTTGGGGCTGTTTTGGGACAAAGGAAAGATGGGCTTACACATACCATCTATTATCCTAGCAAGACGCTAGACGATGCCCAACTCAATTATGCTACCACCGAGAAGGAGTTGCTAGCGGTTGTGTATGCATTTGAGAAGTTCCGCTCGTATCTTGTTGGAGCGAAGGTCATTGTGTATACGGATCATGTTGCGATCCGTTATCTCCTTACAAAGAAGGATGCCAAGCCTCGGTTGATTCGGTGGATCCTTCTTCTTCAAGAGTTTGACTTGGAAATCCGAGATAAGAAAGGGTCCGAAAATTCTGTGACGGATCACCTTAGTAGACTCCCACCATTGGAACTTGAGAGAGATGACATCCCGATTGATGACTCATTCCGGGATGAGCAATTGCAAATGGTGGAGGAGTGCTTGTTTCAAGTGTCAAGGGTTAATGAGCCATGGTATGCGGACATTGTGAACTACCTCGTTTGCGAGGAGGTGCCTCCCGGTTTGTCATATGCCCAGCGGAAAAAGTTCTTCAAGGATGTGAGGCATTACTATTGGAGTGAACCGCTTTTGTTCAAAAGAGGGCCGGATGGAGTTTTTAGAAGATGCATACCGGAGGATGAGGTGGAGAGTGTGATCCGCCATTGTCACTCCTTACCATGTGGAGGTCATGCTAGCTCACACAAGACATGTGCTAAGGTGTTACAATCGGGTTTCTTTTGGCCAAGTTTGTTCAAGGATGTACAGAATTTTATGGTAGCTTGTGATGCTTGCCAAAGGACGGGCAACATCTCAAGGAGGAATGAGATGCCCTTGAACAACATACAAGAGGTGGAGATATTTGATGTGTGGGGTGTGGACTTCATGGGGCCATTCCCCTCTTCATGTGGCAACCTCTACATCCTATTGGCGATGGACTATGTTTCGAGATGGGTGGAGGCAATCGTCTCTCGCACAAATGATGCCAAGGTTGTGGTGCGGTTCTTCAACCGAGTGATCTTCCCTAGGTTTGGAACACCAAGGGTGATCATAAGTGATGGAGGGAAGCACTTCACTAATAGGAACTTTGGGGCACTTTTGGCTAAGTATGGGGTGACTCATAAGGTGGCAACGCCTTACCATCCCCAAACTAGTGGCCAAGTGGAGATCTCCAACCGGGAGATAAAAGGGATCCTTGAGAAGACGGTTTCTAGGACGAGAAAGGATTGCGCTATGAAGCTCGATGATGCCTTGTGGGCATATAGAACCGCTTTCAAGACACCAATTGGCACCACTCCCTACAAGCTAGTCTATGGCAAGTCTTGCCACCTTCCGGTAGAGATGGAGCATAGAGCATATTGGGCTATAAGGTGGTTGAATTTTAACCTCAAGGAGGCCGGAGAGAAAAGGTTGCTTGATATGAACGCCCTTGAGGAGATCCGGTTGGATGCCTATGAAAACGCCCGGATCTACAAAGAAAGGACCAAACGTTGGCATGACAAGCGTCTCATCCCGAAAGAGTTGAGTGAAGGAGACTTGGTGCTTCTCTTCAAATCAAGGCTGCGGCTCTTCCCCGGAAAGCTAAAGTCAAGATGGACGGGTCCTTATGTGGTGAAGAAGATCTTTTCCCATGGAGCGGTTGAGATAGGAGGGGAGCATTGTGGAGATTTTAAGGTGAATGGGCATCGGTTGAAGAAGTATAACCCGGGAGCTACGGTGGATATGATTGCCCCACTTCACCTAGATTGAGACGCCCCCGAGTTTGGTCAAGCTAATGACCTTAAAGAACGCTTGATGGGAGGCAACCCATTGGTAGACATCTTTCCCTTTTCGTTTTTATTTTGTTTTTGATTTTTCTGTTTTTGTGTGTTTGGTGTGCTTTGTGTGTGTGCTAGAGTCTTGGTAGCATGGAAGCCTTGCATGGCATGGGGATGATGATGATGAGTCCCTCATCAATTGTGGGTGGAGCGGACGCGGGACTTGGACGGCTAGCGGTGCCTAGCGCGGATCCCGATGCCATAACGAACACTTTGAGCTCTCTACCATCGTTGATAGGATCATCCGACATCACTTCACTTAAATAATCCCAAATACCAAAGCAAACCATTTTTACATTGCGAGAACCCTCTTTCACTCTTCTTTACTTGAATACCACATTGGGGACAATGTGTTTCTAAGTATGGGGTGGGGTTTGCATGATCTTTTGCATGATTAGCATATAGGATAGTTTCTTTTAGTCACATGCTTCATTATGTCTTGCATTATACATACACATTTCGAAAATTCCAAAAAAAATCAGAAAATTTTAAAACTTTTAGTGCTTCTAAGCTTGGGAATGACCCTTATGATGAGATTGTTGTGTGGATTGGCTATGGATGACCTTATGTCTTGAATTGATGAATACGTATGTGGACTTGAAGTACTTATCTTGAATCCCATGAATGATTTGTGATTATGATGCTTGCGTTGATTGGATTGAGGATTGAAGGTCGAAATTACATGCTAGTTCTTGCACATCATCTAGGAGTGATTAAGGCAATTCATCTTTCTCTACTTCTTATCTTGATCATGTTGTTTGAGCACCTCAATTGATATAAATTTGACCTCTTTTGACCCATCCGGGAATAGGAGCATGTTAGTGTGTTGAGTGTGTAAGAAGCAAGTGTGGGGTGAAGTTGTTGATGGATGAATGTTATGAATGAAGTGCTGAATTTGTTGTGAAAAGTGTAGAAAAAATATAGGTTTGGGGACGTTGGTTTAAATGACGAGTAACTCGGCACCATTCACATAATCGGGTGTTTGTGCCTTGCCAAAGTCAAATAAACCGATAGTCCTAACAAGTTTGTTTGTGTGCCCGGTGTGGATGCACCTCGAAAAATAAAAAAGCCCGAGGACGGCTAATCACCAAGGTTTCGGCTTTTGTACACCAATGACATTGTCTCAAAAATAAGTGAAAGAAAAAGAAAAGAAAAGAAATAAAAAAAAATGGAGAAAACATACACTTGTGGGAAGTTGATTAAAAATGTGAAGTTGTGAAGTTAGTTCCATTTCCGGATTAGCATCACATAACCTAGAAAAATTCCCACCTAATCACAACGTTTCTTGGCCTTTTATTTCACAAGCCCTTGTGACCTATTTGCATGTGTGTAAGACTTAGTGATCTAGATTGGATATGGTCATGATCATCTTGACTTCTTCGTTTTACACTTCATGCATGCTTCGAGTTAAGTACAATTGTCTTTCCGTGTCTTCATTTATTTGACACATGATTGCTTGTCCATTGCCATGAAACATGACTATGAAGGTGATCCAATATTAGAAGCATAACTCCAAAAAGATTTTGTTGTTTTTCTGCATGCATAAATCATGTCATCTCTTAGTCTATAGTTGGAGACTTGCTCGGGGACGAGCAAACCTTAAGTATGGGGTATTTTTGATAACACGATTTATGATGTTAGATTAGGCACTCATTTAGATAGTTTTTCCCGCTCATTCATGCATGGTTTAGCACTAGTTCATGACGTTTGCACTCAATTCATGTATTTTGTCAAGATAGACGTCTACACGGACTTTTGCATGCTTTGTAGGTATTTTGGGAGATTTAGTAGCTTAATCGATACATTTGAAGATCATTCCTCGAGGTGACACACCTTCGGACTCATTGGGAAGCAAGTTAGGAGCTAAGGAGGACACATGGGACCTTGTTGGTGCATGTCATGCACCAAATCGTGGATTAATGATCCAAAACAAGCTGAGGCACCAAAACCACGGCCACTAGGACTTCCACGGGCGTGGAAATGGGCCGTGGTTTTCCCCAGACAGTTGTGACAGCTGTCCCACGATCTTCATGGCCGACTCTTACAATTTGTTGAGGATATAAGGTGGTCCCGCAGGCTGTTAGGGACAGACCCATCACTCCCATTCTCTCCCACACTCTCAACAACACAATATTCTCTCATTAGAAGATTGGATTGGAGCTACCATTGGAGAAGAAGAAAGGCTTCCATTGGAGAAGAAGAAGAAGCACACTAGTTCATAGTTCCATAGTCTTTTTGAGTGATTTTGAGTGAGCTTTGTGAAACGTTTTGCAAGGGTTTGTAAGAAACGATTCGAACCTTCTTTTGAAGGGTTGTAAGTCCTTCTTGAACCTTGATTTAGCTTGTTTTACTCGTTTCATTTGCTTAATCCATCTTTCATTTCATCTTCTTGCCATGGATTCTATGATTTTATGCTTGTTGAGTTTGATTGTTAAGATGCATGTTGTTGGCTAAATAGATGCGATTCTAGGGTAAGGAAAAGATGGTTATGGCTTGCACTTTGATAGAATAGACTTAAATGAATACTTTGATGACTCGCTTGATTGAACCTAGTCACTGTTTAAAACCACGGTTGGATCTTGCCCTTCCACGGCCGTGGAAAGGGATGAACAGCCCGTAATACTGACTAACTCGTTTGATTTGATAAAACTAAGTGCTAGGATGTTAGATGGTTGAAATCCTAGTGTTTGTTGAGCTAATTCTATCCTAGGGTGACCAATTGTTAGCAACTAAGTGTTAGAAGAGACCTACCCGGTGATTCTTGCTCTTAGATACCAAAGATGACAAACTCTAGGTAGTAGTGAGCCTCACAAGCCGCTATTGGACTGAATGTGCTAGGATAAGTGTTTAGGACTTGCCTTCCCGAGACTTACCCGGTAAGGAGAGGTTAGATCCCTAGATAACCATACAGTTTGTGTAGATATCCCTTCCTTAGGCTCCTAGAGACTTACCCGGTAATAGGACCTTAGGAGCGGGATTAGTGGATCATGAGACCTACCCGGTAATTGACCCCATTTGAGAAACATTCCTTCCCAACATACTATAGTTTATCCAAGGTTGATTAGAAGCTTGAGTCCAATGCCATAACCGGAATTTCCAATCCCTAGAATCCGCTTTTCTCTTTTTGATTACATATTTTGTGTTTGTTTGTTTGTGTTTTAGCTTGATTTATTAGTTTGTTTTGCCACCATATATCATTGTGATCTTTGATTGATCACCACAAAACCAACCCAAAAACATTGAGATTTTCATTTCTTTATTTCTTTCTCTTTTCTTAGCCTAGATCAACACTATCCTTAGTCACTAATCGATTCAATTTCACCTCAGTCTTTGTGTTCGACCTCGGAATACTATCCCTACTACAAAACGTCCCGTACACTGTGGGTTCACTATGAGTTAGGAGAAATATATCGAGTATAAATTTAAGGCTTTTTGCGTGTTATTCCTTAGCGTAACAACTTCCTACACTCATCTCGCATATGCTCATAGCCTCCACAGTTGTGACATTGTCGTCCCCTGTCGGAAACTTGAGTTGTAGGCTAATAACTTGGTCGTCCTTGAGTCTAACCTCTCACAAAACCTGAAGCTCTAAACCTAGTAATAACTAATCCCAATCTCTGCTGCTTCTCAAGCCCACCAGACTGAACAACTCTCCTCGGATCTACCCTGTCTGTTCCATATGCTAAGGCCCGATCTTGATAATCCACTAGTGAATCGCAACGATAACCCACAAGGTAGGAACAGGTACTCTCTCTCAGCCTCCTCAAGAAGAGGTACAGATGCTAATCCACTAGAGGTGCAACTGGACCAAGTAATGCTAACTCTTCTAGAAACTTCCGGATTGCCTCACAACCGGAACATCCACATATCCCACCTCCAAGAAATGATGTATTCTCTCCCTCCACAGCAATACGGGACATAACTTCTCTCTAATGAGGCTCATCATCTGTTCAAATCCAATGACCTCACTACGGACATTCCTCCACCAGTGTTGTACCTGCTCCTTGAATAATGTCTTACCATCTTAACCCGTCTATCCTCTAGGCATTGGATAGACTCCAGTGCAATCTCCACATGACCTAGCTAGTGCTCCATTTCCAAACCCGTCTTCCCATCAAAGTGTGGTACTTGGATGTGGATGAAAGCCTTCAACCATGAATCTGGCATCAGGGCTCTTGGCTCATTTCTAGCCTTGAAAACCCCAACCCTCCTCTCCGGTTCAGCTTGTACTAGGGGTACTCTCTATGACACATGATGACATGATTTATGACACTAGTTTAGGCATTCATTTAGGTAGTTTTTCCTGCTTTTCATGCATGGTTTGGCGTTAGTTCGTGAAGTTTATGCTTAATCGAGTCATATTGCAAGAAAAGATCTCTACACGAGCTTTTGTCGGTTTTGTAGGTATTTCGGCCAACTTTTGGATATTATTGATATACTCGAGGATCTAGCCTCATGGCGGTTCGAATTCAAGGTTCCGAAGGAAGCAAGCTTGGAAAAAAGAGGAGCATTAGGGCCCTAGTTGGTGCGAGTCATGCACCAACTCATGGACATCCAAGAACCAAGCTGAAATTAACTAAAAATCTCGGTTGGATGCTCTGGAATCTCGGCCGAGATGGCTCTGAGGCCATCTGACCTTTGCTTTTCCTTGGTTGAGTGTGGGTTTGTATTTGCAGCCTACAACTTGTCCAGGGGATATCGATTATTGTGGGAAGACTTTGGAAAGAGAAGAAAACACTCTCATTGAAGAAGAAGAAGAAGAAGAAGAAGACCTTAGATCTAGAGTGAGTTTTGAGTGATTTTTAGTAAGAATCTTGTGAAAGCTTATAAGAATCCGACTTGGAGCTACATTTGGCGATTGTAAGACTTGTTTTGAACTCTTATTCAGTTAAGTTCCTTGCTTTCATTTACCTTTACTTCATCTTTTTTCTAGGGATTGCATGTTTGATAGTATGATGATTGTTGATCTTGAAATGCATGTCGTTGGCTAAGTAGTTGTGATTTTAGGGTGATGGATAGAAGGTTATGGCTTGGATGATGATAGAATGGACTTTAATGTACCTTAGGATGGCTTGTGTGCTCAAAACCTAGGTCAAACCAAAATTTCGGCCTGTTCTTCATACCATGTCGGCCGAGATTACTCATGATCAACCCGAGATTTTTTTCTGTTGTTCGTATGCTGATGAATATGTATGTTAGGTTGTTGAAACCCTAGTGTTTACTGAGTTGAATCTATCTTAGGGTGACCTATGTTAGCAAACTAAGTGAGGAATGAGACTTACCCGGTAATTTTCGCTCTTAGGTATAGAAGATGATGAACTCTAGGTAGTAGACGTCTCAAAAGCCTCTATTAGATTGAGTGTGCTAGGATTGTTGCATGAGACTTACCTTTTTCCGAGACTTACACGCTAAGGATGGGTTTGACCCTTAGGGAGTGGTCCAGTTTGTGTAGAATTCCCAACCTTAGCTCCTTGAGATTTACCCGGTAATAGGCTTTGGTTTCCAGACTTTGGTGAGGGATTAGTGTAACATGAGACTTACCCGATAATTATTCCCATTAGAAAAACAGCCTTTCCCAAACAACCGCATCTTGTGCTTAGATGTTTAGAAGCTTGAGTCCAATGCCATAACCGGAAATCTTGATCTCTAGAATCCGTCTTTCTTACTTTGATCACCTATCTTGTGTTTCTGTTATTTGTTTCATTGATAACCTTGCATGATTTTGATCTTTGATTGATCACCACAAAAACCCAACCAAAAATATCATGATTTTCATTTCTTTATTTCTTTCTCTCTTCTTAGTCTAGATTTGCACTATCCATGATCATTGAATGATTTGATTTCACCTTAGTCTTTATGTTCGACTTTGGAATACTTTCATTGCTACGAAACGACCCATATACTATGGGTTCGCTAGGTAGATTAGAAGAATAGATCAAGTTATAAATTTAAGACTTTTGTGTGCACCCTTTGGAGCAAACATACCTCAACAGACCTCGTAGGTACCAGAAGATTTGGGACATGCCTCCAGCCCTAGCTATGTCAGCCACCTACTAGACGTACACTCTAAACTCGGTCACTTCCATCGAAACACGACATGAATCAATTGTTAGTAATTTGTGTGATCCCGGTCTAGCCATAGTCTCAGCTCATTTCCTACTTTGGGAACCACACTCTCATCAATCATTTCAGTCATCTCCTCATCCACTCCAATTACTGGTGGCTCGTACTAGGGAACTCAGCCTCGACCTCTCACAACAGGAGGTCTACCATCGTGGCACACCTTCTGGCTGCAAGAGTCATATCACCCCTACCCCGTCCAGCAGGAGGAAGAGGTGGTCGACCTCTACCTCATGCTACAGCACATGTCGCTCTAGTATGTGCTATCTGACCAAATTATCATAACTAATATATCAGGTCAAGCTAACTACAACTACGATAAATAAAATTTCAAGAAATAACGAACTAAAATCCAAAACAACAAGCTAAGCTCCTGAGATCCGCGGAGGTAGTGGTGGTTCCCCGTACATTCTATCCCATCCCGACTATGCAAAAATTCCTTTAAAAACTCAGACCTCTTGCGGGTTCTGTTTATTTATCTATTCGGCCTTTTAGAAGATTGTGAGTGAAATTGTTGTCAACCTGCCTCTGATACCATGTTGTAACACCCCAAATTCTCGAAACTCGGGGTGCTACTAGTTAGGACCTCATAGTGGCTCCCAACCTTAGTTGGACAACAACTTTACCAGATCTTGCAATAAGGCACAAATAAAAGTAAAACCAAAATAGATATAATGCTAATGTTACGATCCAAATAAGAGAAGACTATCAGCTGAGTATAATATGACAACTCTAAAATGCCAAATGGCCAAAAGGAAAATAACTAAAATAAGAAATCCGTATCCCATCATATAAAGTACGGGAACCCGGCTGACAACTCCGTCTAGATAACTCAACAACATCCCTAACCTACAAGGCATCTATAATGATGAATAAAACCGTTAGCTAACAACCTACATACTAGAAGAAAAGTAATAGCACATACACATGTCATTGCAGATATGGAAACACACATCTTGCTAGCACAGAAGTTCATTTATTATCTTTTATTAAGTCATACACTTTCTAATTAAACTTAGGTTGTGAAACGAGGATATCCCGAATCTCGCCTCTATCCCCACATACCAACAGGAGTGGATCCGATACACCTCACCATGTACCTGTCTAGTCTAGTCGTAGTGAACCTCTCAATCTCATGTCAGAGCTGGGCAGTGATGTTACCGCCCATTAAACATACACTTGGGCCAAAATACAAATAAGATCGTCCTATCAGGTTACAATCATTAATCAATCCAAGCACACAACACTATCACCATTCATGCTAACACACAGAAGCCAGCTAAGTAAGTCCAAGGACTTACTTGAATTGAGTCAAAATCCCATTATGCTACTAATCGATTCCACCAAAATAAGATCTCAAACACCATGTTATAATAGGGAAACTTGGATCAATATCATATCCATACTCTTAGAATTTTAATAACTTCTAAGTTAACAATATCATCTAAGAGAAGAAAACCAATTAGCCTTATTGGTGTAAAAAGACGATTTTATCCATGGGTCTTGAAAACCCTAAAAAGTATAAGAAGTCTCAAATACTTCTACTAGAACCAAATACATAAAGCCTAACTCTAAAACATAAAGGTTAATGGGTTTATAAGATTCTAACTTTCAAACTTCTTATTGAAACTCCCATCGACCCAACTTTGGCCTCAAATACGATCCTTCAATTAAATCCCCAAAAATTCCTAGAAAATTATTAAACATACTATGATACTTTCACTCTTGACTAGAAAGATAACAATCCAAAAAATAATCAACAATAAAATCTACACACAAATCCAAATTTGTCTTAAGGACATACAATTCCGATAGCATGAATTATTGTCTATATTTCGGAATCGTTTTGATGTTTTCTCATCATATTTCTGCATGCATGGATGTATATTCCTGATGATTATGTCATTATTCATCTTCTTCGCAAGAATCGAGATCTACACCACGTTTGATTGTAATTGTAGGAAATAAGGCATATTGTGGATCAATATTGGACATGGAAGTCTAAGGAAGCCATGGAGCTACATTATGGAGCATTAGGAAGGACAAGAAGAAAGGCATAAGCCATATTGGAAGGATGAAGGAAGGATTCAGTTGAAGATACGAAGGCATGCACGTAGTTCACCATTGATCTTGGACTGCCACAATCATCCACCTCGACCGAGATAGCCTACTGGGCTTGAATCGAGGTTGACGGCCCATATTCTAATGGAAATAAAATATTATTTGACCTAAAGTTCTTCTATAAGAATGGAGGGTGAAATGAAGAAAAGCAGGCTGGATCCTTGAGATCACGTACGAACAAAAAGATGGCTATTGGAAGGAAGAGATCTAAGGAAGGATTTCTTAGGATTCAAGGAAGAAGAGAAGAGATTAGTTGTGAGATTTTCTTGGGAAGTTATTATTGAGTTGTTATCATACTCTTTGGAACACATAATGATACGACTGTTAGTTAGTTTTCTTTTGATTATTGAGATACTTTTGTTGAGTGTTTCATTCTCTTTTCTTGATATTCTTGATACATATTTGATTGCCTTGAACATGATCATTGTTGGCTAAAACCCCAGCAATTTTAGGGTGATTAGTTGAAGGTTGTGGTATAGACGATGAAAGAATAAACTTTTATCGTGACTGGACCCTGAAAGCTTGAGTTAACCCTAAACCGAAACCCGTCTCTGGATGTGCTTTGAGGCATATCGACCGAGATCGATAAGAACTGCACGAGATTGCCCACTGCCTTGCGCATCTTGAGTTTAGGTTATATTTTGCCAAATCCTATCCTTGTTTCACCTTTCATGGTTTACATTCAAGCCTATGATGAGACTTACCCGGTGATTTCTTTGCTTGTTTACCGATGATGATGAGTGTTAGGTGATGAAGGTTTATCCTTTGTTATGGTTTGAGATTACCTTCACCCTACCTTTGAGAGTTAACGTGAGACTCACCCGGTGATGGTTAGTTTGTACCCCTAGGTAGTGTGTTAGTTTCAGTGCTTGTACCTTTCCTTAGTTCTTTGAGATTTACCCGGTGATGGGAGCTTTCGTTTGGGAAAGTGGATAGTGAGACTTATCCGGTGATCTATTCCATCGTAGAAATACCGTTCCTTCACAACCTCAGCTTTGTCCACGTTTATCCTTGAGAAATCTTGAGTCGAAACCACAATTGGATACCTTGATCTCTAGAATCTGCGTTCCCCAATCATATTACATATTCTTGTCTTCTGATCATTGCTATTGCATGCTAAGTTAGATTTCTTTGCTGAATTTTTTCTCACCAAATCCCTGAGATCGACTCCGGAGTATTAGCCCTTACTACGATAGATCTGTAAATTGTGGGTTCGCTTATCGTCAGGCATATATTTCAAGATATAAATTTAAGACTTTCTGCACACACACCTTTTGGAGCGAACAAGTTTTTGGTGCCGTTGTCGGGGATTTGGTCAAGACCAAATCCAATGTACGGTTGTCTAACTTGCAGGCTTCTTGCTTTTGCTACTGATCACTCTACTTGAGTGCTCTTGTAGAACCTTTCTTTAGTTATATGGGACGGACTCGAGCTGGTAAAGAAATTGTTCCTTACGATCCTGAACCGGAAAAGACATACAAGAAGAGATTAATTAAGAAAGAGAGAGAAATTGCTGCTACAAACAACGAAGAAGAAATAGATTACAGAGCTGAGTTGGAAGATGCTCTACACCAATTGAAGCTACGAGATGATGCTCTAGTTAGAGAGAGAGCTGAAGTTGTTGCTAGACAAGAGCAACTTCAGGCCGACATGGCCGAATTAAGGGAATCCGTTCGACGGATTAATGAAGAAAGAGAGAGAAATGCTAGAGTAGTGGTTAACCCACCGACACCCGTTGTCGTGCCTCCACCTGCACCTCCAGTGAGGGTTGAGAGAGTTGACCCGTTTGTGGATGTGCCACAAACACTTGGTCAAAGGATGGATCCCGTTTAGCAAATGCGCCGTCCGGGCGTTATGATTGATCCGGCTAAGCGTGATTATGAGTTTCGACCTCAAGTTATTCCTATGATCTGCCAAAGTCAGTTTGGAGGATTGGAGAGGGAATCTCCACATCAACATTTGCAAAATTATGAAATTCTCATGGAGAATTTGAAACCACCTTCAAGAGCTGAGAATGATAACTATAAACTACATCCTATCTATTTTCTTTGAAGGATAGAGCACTTGTGTGGTATCAATCGCGTCCATCCGGAAGGGTTAACACATGGGAGGAGATGATTGCGGAGTTCCTCATAAAATTCTTTCCGCCATAAAAAACGGCGGAGTTAAGAGGTAAAATCAATGCTTTTGTGATGAGGAATAATGAAAGTTTTTTTAAGTCATGCGAAAACTTCAAAGACCTATTGTGGGATTTCCCTCATCATGGGATTCCCAAGATTGATTTGCTAGTAATTTACTTCAAGGGTTTGGATGAGGAAACTCAATTCAAACTACAATCTCTTTCTGTTGAAAATTTTATGGAAAAATTCGTTGATGAGGCATGGGATTCCCAAGATTGTTGGATTGTCCTCATCATGGGTTTCCCTCATCATGGGATTGCCCTCATCATGGGATTCCCAAGATTGTTGGGTTGCCCTCTTCTGTTGGAACTTTTATGGAAAAATTCATTGAGAAGTACTCCCATCAGAGTGTTGATGGTGGAAATCAAAGATCTGGAGCTCAAGAGTTGAACCTTACCTCCTCTAGTATTGCTCAAATCACCACTCTTAACAATGAGGCTAAGGCTTTAAAGGATCTCTTGAACACACAAGCACAACAACCCAAGGAGCAAGATGTTAGGTATATTGGGAGAGGAAATAACAAGGAAATAGGAACAACAACTACAACTGGAACTACAACAATTGGAGATCCAATCAAATTATTCCAGTAACTCTTATTCCCATGTTGATAATGCTCTAACTCCACCTTCTTCACCTACTCCAATGAAAAGTCGAGAACCATCTTTAAGCCAGCCACCCAAGGGTAAACTGGAAGCGATTATTGAAACTTTGATGGGAAAGATGAGTGGATTGGAAAGTTTGGTTACTTCGATTTCTACAGCACAGAAACCCTTGGAAAATCAAGTATTTTGCAAGGCCGGATACTTTCCTAGAGATCAATGGAAGCTTCCCGGAAGGACGGAGAATACCCCATAAAGAAGTGATGGAAATTACCACAAGGAGTGGTGTGAAGACCACCGACCCAGTACCTCGGTCACCCCGGATTAAATCTCGACCGAAACACATTTGGGTCAACAGAGATGAAGGAGAAGGGACAAGTTTACGTACCTCCTTAGGCTTACAAGCCTCCATTACCATTCCCGCAGTCTAGAGCGAGAGCGCGTCCAGACAAGCATTTCGGCAATTCTAGGTATGCCCGCCTATGGCAAGTTCTTAAATGAGGTCCTCTCTAACAAAAGGAAGCTAGAGGATTTTGGTGAGATAAAGATGTCTTCTAGATCATCGGAACTCATCAAGATCAAGAGGGAGAACATGCCACCCAAGTTGCGGGATCCAGGATCGTTTTGCATCCCCATTGGAGTTGGAGAGGTCACAAACAATGCACTTTGTGTTCTAGGGGCAAGCGTGAGCATCATTCCGCTTGCTTTGTGTGAGAAGGTCGGTTTAGGAGAGCCTAAACCAGTTTAGATGACATTGTATATGGCGGATCGCTCCATTACTTGACCTGTTGGCATATTGGAAGACATCCTTGTAAAGCTTGGTAAGTTTTACATTCCTATAGATTTTGTGGTATTGGACATTCTTGCAGATTATCCGGTCCCGATTATCCTTGGAAGGCCATTTCTTGCAACCTCCGGTTGCTTAGTGTTCGCCCAAAAAGTGCGTGCAATCAAGTTTTAAATTTATAAAACTAGAATAAAAGCAAGCGAACCCGCAGTGTACGGATCGGCGTAGATTAGCAAGTATTCCAGAGTATCGAACTCAGGGATTTGGGGGATCAAATTCAGTTAACAAATTATCGAGCAAGTAAAGTATAGAAGCTTTACAAATATTGGGAAAACAACAATCCTAAAGATCCAGGTATCTAATTGTGGCAATCGATTCAAGATATACTATAGATATAAGGACAGAGTTGAGGTTTGCAAAGGTATACTAAGGTAAGGTAATGTACGGTGAAGTTCCAAAACCCTATATGACTTATCTAAAGACACTCTCTATAAAGGTTATTGAGGCTTCATTATAGAAAGGATCTAAAGGCAAGAATTAATCTCAAATACCCAAACTTGTAACCCAAGGATCAAAACTAACTAAACCGATTAAGGTTGTGACACTCGAAATCGAAGTAGAGGTTGTTGAGGCTTCACTACTACCTAGAAGAGGGCAAACCTAGACTAGATTAAAGCTAATCTTTAACCTTGAATCAAAGTAAAAGCAAAGTTCGTAAACTGAGGTAAATCACAGGTAGATCTTAAGAATCACGGCCGTGGAAACTTAAGAACAGACCGTGATTTAGGGTGTCGACGATATTTCTCTAACTCTCAAGGTCCAATCAATTTACGATCGATCTATCATTATCCAAGCCACAACTATCAACCCTTCACCTTAGAATTGCTAAAGGGTTTTAGCCAATAACCATCATCATCAATTCAATAATCAAGTTTAAAGAGAAAATGGATGAAAACCTCAAAAACTCAATGACTATCAAATAACCAATCTCAAATCCAATAACAAATGTTTGTATTGAATAAATGAAGAAAAAAGGAATAGAAATCCTCACAATAATCTTAAGGAACAGTGAAGAACGGAGTGTCAATCCGTCTCCAAAGGTAAACCTAAGAAAATCTCGAAGTACACAATCTCCAAAATGCGTCCTTCTCCGAATCTTCCCTGTACGCAATAAAATCTTCAACCATCCCTCTCTTTGGGGATCAAATCCTGGGGCTATCACCGTTCGTCCTTCAATGTTGAAGGCTATCGAATATCTATAGGGATAAATCTAGGGTTTAAAGGTAAAACCCTAGAAATCTGGGCTGAAAAGAAGTCGAGTGCGCTGGTATCAGAAGATACTCTGGGCCGCGTCATAAGGTATCAGAAAATACTTTGGCGCATCAGACGGTATCAGAGAATACTTTGGGCCGCGTCCGAAGGTATCAGAAAATACTTTGGGCCGCGTCCGAAGGTATCAGAAAATACTTTGCCCCGTCAGACGGTATCAGAAGATACTTTGGCGCGTCCTAAATTCCTTTTATGCTCCTTTTTGTCCCGCTTCAAGGCTTAATCCTTAAATGTGCCATCTTTGCTCCATAATTCGCCAAATTACCTACAAATGCAATAAAACTCTGTGTAGACCTCTATTCTTACAAAGTAGATGAATATAACCATAAATGTCATGAATGTATGTCTATGCATGCAAAATAAAGGGAAAATCTATATAAATACATGCCTAAAAATAGGTCATAATTCATGTCATCAAAATACCCCATACTTGCCTCTTGCTTGTCCCCAAGCAAGGTTCAAACTTAAAATAAAAGATGATATGGATTATGAATATGCAAAAATAAAGAAAACCCACAATATTTTGGTTGTGCTTCTATTCATAGATCACTCTCAAATGGTTGCTTCATAGCTAATGAAAATCATCATATGATCAAAAGGAATTATAGCATGGAAAGGATAATCACACTTTGGAAGAAAATCATAACATGCATCATAACTTGCAATATATCAAAATCAATCATGAGGAATCAAGTTTAGACCACAAAGCCAAACAACATACTCAAAGATCTTAAGGTCTTTCAAGCAAAGGTCAAGAAACGTGAATAGGTGGGAAACTTATAAAGGAATGTGGTGTATGAATCCGGGAAAAAGGAACAACACAAACTCTTTTTCTTTTTACTATTTGAACTAACCACCATTGAGAGCTTTGCTCTCCCTTTTCAACACAAAATTTTTTTTCGACTTTACTTTTTTTGGAAATATGGACAGCGGTGCACAAAAACCGAAGCCTAGGAGATCGGCGTTTCTCAATTTTGAGATGCCTCAAACCCTTGATGCACATACCATAATTCGTTAGGAATATCGCTCAATCCGACTTTGGCAAGACACAATCACCCGGCTATGTGAATGGTGCCGAGTTACTCATCATCAAGATTGACTTCCCCAAACCTACAATTTTCTATACTTGTGAATGCAAGCATTTGCTTTCATGGCCCTCCCACATCAAACATGCCAAAACTCAACTCTTCCTAGTTCCCGGATAGGTAGGGAAGGCAATTATTTTATTGAGGGGCTAAATGAATAAGGAAAGAAGCAAGAAAAATCGAAGTGCCTTAATCATTTCAATAAGAAGTGTAAGAACTTATCATGCGGTTTCAACCTTCACTACTCAACATGATTTAGAATGAAAGCAAATTATAAAACATGCATGAAATTCTAACAAAGTATTCAAATCCCACATATGTTATAAATCAATTCAAGCATATCAAAATCATCATAGCTATTCCACAAAACAAATGTTATCATAGAGATCATATCCATCCTAGAAACACAATATTTTTTTAAAATTTTTCAAAATTTTCAAATCATATGATGCAAGACATAAAACATGCAAATTGTATTGCAAATACCTCCACCCCATACTTAAAACTCACATTGTCCCCAATGTGAAGAAAAGAAAAGGAAGAAAAGGATACTCACAATGTAAGATGGCGAATCAGGCATGGCGAATCATTCATTGAGTGGTGATGGTGGGAGTCTATATAAGCTCAATAGGGAACTCCGGATATTCCAATCGGTGTCGAAGAATGAAGAAGGGGAACGTCTTTTGGCCGAACAAAAATTTTCCGAAAAAAAAAAAAAAAATTTTTTTTTTTTTTTTTTGAAAAAAATCGACCGATTTTTCAAAAAATCGGCCGAGTTTTCTGCTTGATTTTTTCTTCGGCCCGATTTTTCCTGAGGGGGTCGATCTCTGGGTCGATTTTTCTTTCTGTTGTCAAAAATCGACTTGTTCTGAAGCCTAAATCGACCGATCTTCTTTTGGGTAGTCGATTTCTTGCCTTTTGTTCCTTGAAAACGTCCTTAGGCACATTTGTATTGCTTTTTTCCATCAATTCCTCAAGATTATACCTAGTTACTGCGATCCATGACACAAACAAACCGAGAGCGCATCGAAAAAAACAAAAACAAAGCAAACTACACTAAACTATCCTAAGAAAAAGAAAAAGAAAAAGAAAAACATGAATGCATAACCTTGGGTTGCCTCCCAAGAAACGCTTTGTTTAAGGTCGTTAGCTGGACCTATCTCCATAGATGATTCAATGCACCTTGAACATCTTGGATTGCTCATCAAACTCATCATAAAATTCCTCAAAAAAGATTCCGGTTCCTAATTTCACCGGCAAATGGTAAGATCTCCCACGTACAAGCTTGTACGGTTTGATTCTCACCAGAATCCTTCTAGCTTTCATATGCTTTAATGGGACATAATTCAGCCTTGCGTCCCATCCTTTCCTGGATCGAGAAATCAGTTTCTCGAGAATCCTCCTAGCTTCCCCATCTCCAGATTGGGGATGATGTATGGTGTTCGTCATGTGAATGACCCCATACTTGAATAAGAAATACTTATTGGCATAAGCGTTGAAGTGCTTGCCAAATTTACTCCTTGTAGTCCAAGGAGCATCTACCTCTAGCAAAGTCAATGGAGGTTTCATCTTCACCTTAGGAGGTTCTTTTGGAAGAGACCTCCATGAAATATCTCCCAACTCAGGCTTGGGACAAGTTTCATGTTGGGATGATGATCCACACATGAAATATCTCCCAACTCAGCTGGATCCTCTTCAACCTTGGCCACAGTTTCAGTGATTTGGTCAAGGTTCTCCACTTCTTCCTCTTCTTCAATGAGGACTTCAAGAGGGGTTTCAAGCTCAATAGGAGGAAGGCTTAAGACTTGGAATTCTTCCTCGCAGGATAAATGATTTTCCAAGGATTTTTGAGCTTCAGAAATAGCCTTCATTTTGTCTTCCATCTTGTCCAACACTTTTAACATCTTTTCCAGCATCGTCTGTGTCCCATCCTCGGATGGTTGTTGTGGACGCTGCACTTGAGGAGGTTGCTCATAAAAGTTATGATGGGGATTGAGCTCATCCCAATAGGCAAGCTCATCCTCAATAACTTCATCTCTTTCTCTTTCATTGTCGAACCAATGAAAGGCGTATTTCTCTTCCAAGTATTCATAATGGTCCGCCCTAGCACCTTGCCATGCAAACCATGTTGGATCAAATGTAGGTTTATAGCTACATACAGCCATTGATGAACCTGAAAACTCAAAAACTCATACCGAAAAGATTAAAAGCAAAAGCAAAAAGTTCCCAAGCTCGACAACCGTTAACCGAATTCGGCCTAAACCAAATCCCCGGCAACGGCGCCAAAAACTTGTTCGCTCAAAAGGGTGTGCGTCAAAGTCTTAATATTTATATCTAGAACTCAAAAGCAAAGCGAACCCGCAGTGTACGGATCAGCTGTAGAAAGGTAAGAATTCCAGAGTCGAACTCAGGGATTTGGTGAGAATAATTCCGATTTCAATTATCTAGCGAAAGTATAAAAACTTTTGTGATTTGATAAAGAGAGAAATGATTCCAAGGATTCAAGTATCCGATTTAGACTTTCGATTCAAGACACTTCTATAGGTATAGGACAAAGTTTATATTGCCAAGATTGAATGTTCAAAGGTAGGATTTGTACGATGAAGTTCCGAAACCTATATGACTAATCTATAGGTTCTCTCTATAAGGGTTGTTGAGGCTGCAATATAGAAAGATCTAGAGACAAGAATTATGTTCAAACTAACTATCTAAAACTCCAGGATATGACTCTCCAAAGTAAAGATTAGAAAGCACACTTAAAATCTTAATAAAGGGTGTTGAATCTCTTTATTACCCAAATCTGGAGATCTTAATCTATTAAATGTAGAAACAGGTTTGAAGTGCCTTCATACATTCAATTAGAGGGTAGAAAGGTTAATCAAGATTGTGATTTAGACAAGGATTAGTTTTGATTAAAAATTAGTTCAATTAAAGTTCGTCAGAAGAATAAATCGCCCTGTTCATAAGAAAATCGGCCGATTTTCCTCAAGAACAGTCCGATTTTCCTGTTTGTCGCAAAACTAAAATCTAAACTCTCAGGGTCCTAATGTTTGAATGAGTTCAGTCTATCATCATCTAAGCCTTAATCATCAACTATCCTCCCCAGAATCACAAGGTTTTTAGCCAACCATTTTCAAAATCGAATCAAATTAATTATTGAGAAAGATATCGCAAAGAAACCAAATCTTGAATGAAAAAATCAATAACTTTCAAATCTGTAAACAATTGGCAAATCTGCTCAATGTATCTCTCAAACAACTCAATTTCGTGTTCACAAACCACAAACAATGCAATGGATAAAGAAATCTCACAATCAAAGATCAAGAATAACTTTCCGGCAAAAGCTCTTCAATCTCTCTCCAAGAATCGTCGATTTCTCCAAAACGTGTAAAGATTTCCCGCTGCGGCCTACTCGTCTTCGTTCCTAGGGTTCTCCTCTATACTTTCTTGCAGATGGGCCGTTTGGCAAAACTCTCCTCTAGCCCAAAATAATTGGGCTTTGTGTCGTCTTTCCATTTGGCCGAATCGTGAAGAAAATCGACCCAGTCGATTTAGGTGCAAAACCGTTCGATTTCAAGGTATGAAAATCGTCCGATTTATATATATATTGGCACGATTTTCTTCAACAGAAAGTGCTCTTCCTTTGGTTCGTCTTCTATGCTTCTCCTTTGCAATTCCTTAGCTCTTTGTGATCCTTCTAAGACTCCTTTAGCTTCCTTAACATCCTTAGATGCTTCTTGCTCTATTTTTGCTTCCAATTCTGCTCCATTTACCTACAATTCATCAAAATCTCGTGTAGACCTCTATTTTCGACAATTGATTGAATAGAACATAAAAAGCATATAAAATCTCTCTAAATGCAAGGTAAACTGAGACAATCTTCTACAATATGCATGAATATGATGGTACATAATTCATGTCATCACTTAGTGGATTGCAAGAACGCCAAATTGTCCTTCAATATCGGATAAGAACGTGTTAAGTTCGTGTTGTCAACTTTGATGAAAGGTCAAGACTTTGAGGAAGACATTTACAAATCTATGATGAAGAGGAATCACGAGAATATGTGATCTCTATCCCTATTAAAGATCCTCTTGAAAGAGTCTTGAGTTTTAGTATGATGGAAAAGGGTGTAGATGTTTCTTGTGATGTAGATATACAAAGCTTGTAAGCCTTAGAAGAAGATCCGAAGGCTGTTTTTGAGGAATTTGCAGAGGATACGACAAACGGTCTCGACATCGGGTAGACCACCTCGATTGAGGTGTCTTTTGGAGTGGCCAAGGTGAAAGCAATAGGGAGTCACCTCGGATCAAACCTTGGTCGAGACACTTCTGAGGCAAATGAGATCACTGATTCTTCGAAACCATATCGTTCCATGACTTCAAGTGATGCAAATACGACCCTTATCCCATCCCAAGCTTTTAAAACTTCACAAAAAGATGCCGAGAATACAAAACCACCACTTCACAGGATGATTGCAAATTTTGCAAAGATTTACAAAGAGAGAATAAAGAAATGGCAAGACAAGCATATTATTCAAAAGGGGCTCAAAGAAGGAGATATTGCTCTTCTTTTCGATTCCCACATTCGCCTCCTTCTAGGTAAGTCTAAATCAAAATGGACATGACTATATATTGTGAAATATGCTTATCCTCATGGTGCAGTTGAAGTATGGGGTGAAAATTGCGGAATATCTAGGGTCGACATACGTAGGTTGAAGAAGCACAAACTGGAAATTGTTCGCCACTTAGCGTGCGTGCAAATAAGCTTTAAATTTATAAAACTAGAATCAAACAAGCGAACCCGCAGTGTACGGATCGACGTAGTTAAGCAAGAATTCCAGAGTATCGAACACAGGGATTTGGGGGGAACAAATTCAGTTTGTAAATTGTCAAGCAAGTAAATGTATGAGCTTTTCAAATTATTGGGAAAACAACAATCCTAAAGATCTAGGAATCCAGCTGTGGCAATCAATTCAAGATATACTAAAGATATAAGGACAAAGTTGAGGTATGCAAAGGTATACGAATGTAAGGCAATGTACGGTGAAGTTCCAAGACCTTATATGATTCACCTAAAGGTACTCTCTATAAAGGTTGTTGAGGCTTCAGTATAGAAAGATTCTAAAGGTAAACATTAACGTCAAATACCCAAACTTATAATCCAAGGATCAAGACTAACTAAACTGTAACACACCAAGTTTTCTAACTTAGGGAGTTACTGGTTAGGACCGCACAGTGGGTCCCGACCTTAGTTTGACAACAACTTAACGAGATCTTACAACAAGGCACAGATAAGGAAAATCAGAAATCATAAAATAGTTCTTAATAATGCATGAATGTGACCAGATCGACTACAGCCGGAAAACGGAATATAACAAAGTACGAAAGGAAACAATGTTCAACTGTAAAACCCACAAATGCAGAAACTGTAAAATGTCCTAAAGTACGACACCCCGGCTGACCACTACCGTCTGGATCACTCGGCATCTGCTCTAACCTGTGTCAAATCTAAACAACATATCAACAGTTAGCTAACTATCCAAATATAAGCAAAATGATAACAGCACAAGCACACGCAGAAACGAAAATAAACAAACATCATGCTGGCACTCAACCGTTTATTATCTATTATTTAAGTGATTCACATTACTCAATTTAAGTTGTGGCACGAGAACTATTATTAGTTCTCGCCTCCGTTCCTTATCCAACTGGTGTAGGTCTAGCTGACTTCCTTTGGTAGCATCACTACAAACCATGTATGGACTAGTCCCGAAAGAAACCCCCAGCGCCCCGCGAGCTACTGAGCAGAATGCCACCGCCCGTTACTCTTAGGCCAAAATATAGGTCGGTAATTATATATCACAACCTATCTCTCTAACATGTCAATCACACACCACCATCATCATTTATACTCATATTTAGCAGTCAGCTAAGTAAGCCCAAAGGACTTACCTGATATACAGCTCGACTCTTTGTAAACCACTCGTTCTGTAAACTGTAGCAACTCAGTTGCCTGTCAAAGGCGATCAGTGTATTAGCACACTCGCACGTAGATAGAAGTCTAAAACTTCTAAGATCGAATAAGGTATTAAGACATACTAGTTACAGTATTAGTTTAGGGTAAAATGACCATTTTACCCTTGGTTCCGATTTTCTCGAAAACCCTAAAATTCATGTCTAAACTCCTATTTGAGGTTCTAAATTTATATTCTAACTCCTAAAATTTTATTTGGTTCCAAACTGACATTTTTCCTATGTTTCTATTTTCCGGAAGAATCGTAAAGGTTTAACTTCGGCTCTAAATATAAAATTCTTAACAGCTTATAAAAATTCCGAATTAAATCTCTAGATCATCTATGAGGTTCTATCTAACCTTAGGAGAAAGAATTTCTCCAAACTGTTCAGCCAATATTTTTATAATAATTCACAAAGTCGGTTCCTTCACTCTAATTTCCTATACTTAGCCAAAAACTTAAGTTTACCAAAACTGCTCAACTACCTAACTTCGGGAGCTCATAACTTTCAATCCGACCGTTCATTCCTTCCCAAATTTTAATATGTTAAACTACATATATCCATCTACAACATATCCAAAATTCAACGGTGGATCTTTATCCAAACGTTTAATAATTGATCGACAAGATAGGCTGTTTATGAGTCCAAAGCTGAAGGAATATATGAATTTACAGCAGCCCCTATGTCTACCATTTTATGTATAACTTTCAGCAGCTACTTATCACTATTTTAACTATACTCAAGGTCGAATTACAGCAGCTCCTCAATCTATCATTACGAAAATAATATACACACAAAAGATTATATAATAACCTTCTCTTTAGATTAATCGGAATACTATGCAGCTCTTTGTACCAATTTAATTCTTTATACCTAGAATACATGGGATCAAGCTGTGGGAGAGAGGGAATTTACCTTCTTCAGTTTGACGGTCCTGAGACGTCTACTCTTGTTTTCGAAGAAGGCTCGTATGTGCTTCCTAATCCTAAGGATAGATGGAACGAAAATGAGACAAGCAGGAGAGGAGTCGGTAGAGAGAATAAAGTGAAGATGGAAGAATCAGATTGCTGCACTAACCTCTTGACGCGGCTGGCTACGTGCAGAAGGTCGGTAAGGACTCGTTGCAGATTCCAATGGCTCTTGACGCTGCTGGGTGCGTGTGCAGAAGCGAATGAACGTGTTTGTTGTTGGCAACCGTAGACAGAAGAGAAGGCTGCGCTGAGAAGGAAGGGGATTGGTTCAGCGCGTATGTGGTGATGAATCCGGCTGAATGGAAAGAATAATTGAGGAAGGAAAGTGCAGATTGTGTGTGCATTAAACTCGTGTAACGGCTGCTGAGATTTTCCTAAACGGCTGGCTGCTGAGTTGGAGAAGGCGGAACAGCAGCCCTCTCTTGACTGAATTGGACGCTGGGCTGGAGTGCTGCTGCTGGGCTGGAAGAAGCAGCTGGCGCTGGACTGGGCTGCTGGCAAGCTGAGCAGGCGGACAGCAGGTCTTCTAGGCTGGCAAGGTAAGACGCTTCTGGCTGCAGATTGGGCTGAACGTGCTGCTGGCGCTGGGCTGTCAACAGCTTGTCTAGGCTTGTCACAGACTCGTCACAGCCTTGTCTGGGCTTGTCACAGACTCGTCACAGCCTTGTCTGGCCTTGTCACAGCTTCGTCACGGCCTTGTCTGGCCTTGTCACAGCTTCGTCACAGACTTGTCTGGACCTTGTCACAGCTTCGTCACAGACTTGTCCGGACCTTGTCATATTCTAAATTAGGGCTAAACTTATTATTTTATGTGAAGGTAAGCTACCTAAAATGATAAATTTTATAAAGATCCTATCATTTTATGTGAAGGGGAAGCTACATAAAATGATAAACTTTTAAAGGATTCCATCATTTTATGTGAAGGAAATCTACATAAAATGATAAATTTTATAATAATGTGTCTAACTAAGTAAACGGATATAGATCAACTGATCGAGATCGGGTTTATTACAGAATAAACGGAATAAAAATTCCGGATATTACATCAGTACCCCCTTAAAATAAGTTTCGTCCCGAAACTTAGGATACGGTACCTACCCCATACATTTCCCTTCAAGAATTATTTTCTAGCAAGCAACTACTCACGTCATCGAGCACATAAACATACACAATCATTTAAATGTAAAATCACAGAAGTCATATAAGGTATCGTCTTAGTACTAACCCGTCGGTGCTGAGGTAGTGGCTAACTCCGCAAAGAACCCAGGGTAGTTACGTCTAATACTCTCCTCTGTCTCCCAGGTAGCTAGCCTCATCAACTCCTCGTCTAGACCACTGAATCCTCAGCATCGGTATCTCCTTAGAACTTAGGTGTCTAATGCTACGCTCTAGGACGGCTACTGGATACTCCACAAAAGTGTGGTCTGGCTCAACTATCAGATCCTCATGACTGATGATGTGTCTAGGATCCGGTATGTACTCTCGCAGCTGAGATACGTGAAAAACTAGGTGTACTCCCTCTAATCTCGGTGGCAGTGCTAGTCGGTATGCAACCTCTCCGACTCTCTCTACGATCTCAAATGGGCCGACGTATCGGGGACTCAGCTTCCCCTTAATGCCAAAACGTCTCACTCCTCTCGTAGGTGACACTCTCAACCACACCTGTGCACCTACTCTGAATTCCAAGGGTCGACGCCTTCTGTCGGCGTAGGACTTCTGACGACTCTGAGCTGCTAACATCCTCTCCCGGACTAAGGCAATCCGGGCGATGTCGTCCTGTATCTGATCTGGTACTACTCCATCAGCCTTGCTAGGCTCATCCCAACATAGCGGTGTACGACATCTCCGCCCGTACAAAGCCTCATAAGGTGCCATCCCAATAGACGCGTGCCAACTGTTATTATATGAAAACTCTACTAGTGGGAGATGATCTGGTCATACCTGTCCCCAATCTAGCACACATGCCCGCAACATGTCCTCTAAGGTCTGAATGGTCCTCTCGGACTGACCGTCCGTCTGTGGGTGGTAGGCAGTGGTAAAGTGAAGACTCGTCCCCAGAGCAGTATGTACCTGCTGCCAAAACCTTGAGGTAAAACGTCCATCCCTGTCGGAGACGATAGTCCTCGGTACTCCATGGAGTCTCACAATGTGCATGGTGAACTCCTCTGCTAGACGACTCACCGGCCACGTTTCCTTAATCGGAATGAAACGTGCGATCTTCGTCAGACAGTCTACCACTACCCCAATGGCATCCAAACCTCTGCTGAGTCTCAATCCGGTAACAAAATCCATAGAAATATCTTCCCACTTCCAATGTGGTACTGGAAGTGGGTGGAGTTCTCCTCCGGATCTACGATGCTCAATCTTGACCTGCTGACATGTCGCACACTGGCTACATATCGAGCCACATCAGGCTTCAAACCACCCCACCAGAAGGAACGTCTCACGTCCTTATACATCTTACTCGCTCCTGGATGTACGGAGTAAGGGGTAGCATGAGCCTCACCTAGTATCCTCTGTCTCAGCTCACTGTCTGATGGTACACAGACACGGTCCTGTCGCCTCATCACTCCATCGGCACCGATAGTGAACTGAGGTGCCTCATCTCGTGACATCCGGTCTCGGATCCGGGTCAAAGTCGGACAAGTCTCCTGCTTCTGTCTGATCTCACCCAACAGGTCAGAAAGTAACTCTAAGGTGGCTAACTGATGAGCTGTATCGGGGAATTGGATCTCTACCTCCAACCAAGCTAAGTCTCTCTGCAACTGTGGTTGTACTGTCAATCGAGCCATCGCCTTCTCCCGAGGCGTCTTCCGACTCAAAGCGTCAGCAACTACATTCGCCTTCCCGGGGTGGTAGAGAATCTCAAGGTCGAAATCCTTGATCAACTCTAGCCACCGCCTTTGGCGGTTATTCAACTCCCGCTGAGTGAATATGTACTTCAGACTCTTATGGTCTGTGAAGATCTGACAGGTCGCTCCATAGAGATAATGACGCCAGATCTTAAGAGCGTGCACTACTGCTGCTAACTCCAGGTCATGAGTGGGGTAGTTCTCTTCATACGTCTTCAGCTGTCGAGACGCATATGCTATAACCTTACCCCTCTGCATCAAGACACACCCCAAGCCCAGCTTGGATGCGTCACTGTACACTACAAAGTCCTCTGTACCCTCAGGCTGTGCTAAGATCGGAGCAGACGTCAATATCCTCTTCAGCTCCTCAAAACTCTGCTGACACGGCTCAGACCAGACGAACCGAGTAGTCTTCCTTAGGAGAGAAGTAAGTGGTCGGGCGATCAGAGAAAACCCTTCCACAAACCGACGGTAATAACCTGCCAATCCAAGGAAGCTGCGAACCTCCTTAACATTCTTCGGAGGTTGCCAAGAGGACACTGACTCAATCTTCGCCGGGTCGACCTTAATCCCCTCAGCAGTCACTACATGGCCTAGGAACGCCACCTCTGACATCCAGAACTCACACTTGGATAGCTTAGCATATAGCTGGCTATCCTGTAGAATCTGTAGCACTGTCCTCAAGTGTCCGGCATGCTCCTCTCGACTTCTGCAGTAAACTAGAATGTCGTCAATGAAGACCACTACAAACTGGTCTAAGAAGTCGATGAAAATTCCGTTCATCAACTCCATAAATACTGCAGGCGCATTAGTGAGCCCGAATGGCATCACTACAACTCATAGTGGCCATACCTAGTCCGAAATGCCGTCTTAGGTATGTCCTGATCTCTCACCCTCAGCTGGTGATAACCTGATCTCAAGTCCATCATCGAAAACACAGACGCTCCTTGCAACTGGTCCAACAGGGCATCTATGTTAGGCAGTGGATATTGTTCTTGATGGTGACCTTATTCAAATCTCTGTAATCGATGTATAACCTCATCGATCCATCCTTCTTCCTCACAAACAATATCGGAGCCCCCCATGGAGAAACACTAGGGTGTATGAAGCCCTTCTCTGCTAACTCCGATAACTACTTCTTCACTTCAAGCAGCTCTATCGGTGCCATGCGTCACGGGGCCTTCGAGATCAGTCTCGTGCCCGGCTTTAACTTAAAGCTAAAGTCAACTCTCCTTTGTAAATCTAGAAATTGACCACAACTTTTGCTCGAAAGAGCACCATCCGTCTCATTTGTGGGGAATGCTAAGTAACCTCTATCTGGACTGACGTAGGATCTAATCAATTCTTCTTACTCCTCTAGTTCTTCTAATACGACTTCATTTGTACTTACTATGATTTGTACCTTTTTCTTAGCCCGCAAGTAAACAACTTCTCACAACCATTCTCTTTATATCATTAATTATATAAGGGGTCCTTTCTGACCGTCAACTCTTCCTTTACAATTTTAATTAGATTTACTGACTTGAATTATTCGGTATTACTTGCACTCGTATCGATTTGGCTTTACAATTGTCGTATTTGATCTCTTTAAGGACTTCTCCCCATGTCGATAGAATTCATTTGTAACCGTGTGTTTATTCTTCTTATATGTCAACCAGTCACTACTAGTTAACCCTCACATGTAAAGGCTCCGATAGTTACCATTTAGTCTATTGTTGACCTTCTACAAGATCATAGACTAACCTTTCTTCTGTCTCTTTGAAGTTTGATTTACTTGGTGGAAATCTTTCTCCTCCAGCTTCTTTGTTTATACTCCTTTCGTTCTTCTATAATTCACACTTCTCTTTCTCACTATAAGCCCACGATACTCTTTCCTATTTTAGCTGCATCATTCATCTGTCGTCAATGGACTCATCAGATTTCCCACGATAGCTCGTAAATACATCTTCATGACTTCTTTTACCTCAGTCATCAACTGCTTGCGGGCTCCGGTGTGAATCATTGGTGTTGGTAACTTAAGTCCCATTGTGAGAGGGAAGTTATTACGGCCCTTGGGTATGCCACGATCATTTTCACACACTCTTGTTCCTGAGTTGGTGTTAGATTATAATGTTGCCTTTATAGTGATCCTTTGATTTCGCTTTCAGGATTATATCATTTGGATATCTGTATCACCATCTTTCTTGTATCTCACTTATCTTATAGAAAATCACTCTGCCTCCATGCTTATGAAATCCACCCCCCACTTTCTGGCTAACCATAAGCTTCAGTTGTGTGGCTCTTTAAGTCTTCATAGTTGGTTCGACGACATATCTCTTCTTAATTCTTAGGTTATGAGTGTCTAGGTGGGACCCGCTTGATTAGGATGCCGACTTACTTTGCCAATAGTGGCCATAATCCGCCCTGCTTCTAACAACAACCTTCATATTTTGGTCCGTCGGTAAGCGTAAGTTTAATGTCTTTTGTCTGGATTGGTTCCATATCTTACTTTGACTTTCATTACTATGACGGTTTCTGACGGAATCCACGTTGTTCGTATCGTCATTTTACACCACACTTGAAAGAACCTCTGTGATGTCGCTCCAAATCTGCATCATTGTCGACCATCCAATGCTTTTCCGGAACTACTCTCATGTATAATCTTCATTTGATCCTATTAAGTTAACTCGGGATCCCCTTCATGCCATGGTCGTTGGTGTTGTCCTTCAGCCTTCACTTTTCCATCTCGACGTTCCTCAACCAATCGGAGGAGTTGTCTGCCATTCGTCTACCCTAATACACATAAGATGTGCATACTAATCCTCACGTTGACACCCTCCAAAATCTACTTAGATGTGCCAACGGAGTGAGAAACTCGTTAATCTCTATTAAGGACATAATATATTATTATGCTACTAACCTTCGACATAAGTTATCTATTGTACATATCTTTATAAGCAGCTACTACATCAATATAACATTTCTAAATGTACTAAGCTGCCGAGATCCGCAGAGGTAGTGGTGGTCATCCATACTTTCTATCCCAACCCGACTCTGTATGCATTTTAAAACCAAAATCTTCTTTGGAAAACTCAGACTCCTTTCGGGTTCTGTTTATTTACTTATATGACCTTTTTAGAAGATTTCAAGTGCCATTGTTGCCAACCTAGAGCTCTGATACCATGTTGTAACACCCCAAGTTTTCCAACTTAGGGAGTTACTGGTTAGGACCGCACAGTGGGTCCCGACCTTAGTTTGACAACAACTTAACGAGATCTTACAACAAGGCACAGATAAGGAAAATCAGAAATCATAAAATAGTTCTTAATAATGCATGAATGTGACCAGATCGACTACAGCCGGAAAACGGAATATAACAAAGTACGAAAGGAAACAATGTTCAACTGTAAAACCCACAAATGCAGAAACTGTAAAACGTCCTAAAGTACGACACCCCGGCTGACCACTACCGTCTGGATCACTCGGCATCTGCTCTAACCTGTGTCAAATCTAAACAACATATCAACAGTTAGCTAACTATCCAAATATAAGCAAAATGATAACAGCACAAGCACACGCAGAAACGAAAATAAACAAACATCATGCTGGCACTCAACCGTTTATTATCTATTATTTAAGTGATTCACATTACTCAATTTAAGTTGTGCCACGAGAACTATTATTAGTTCTCGCCTCCGTTCCTTATCCAACTGGTGTAGGTCTAGCTGACTTCCTTTGGTAGCATCACTACAAACCATGTATGGACTAGTCCCGAAAGAAACCCCCAGCGCCCCGCGAGCTACTGAGCAGAATGCCACCGCCCGTTACTCTTAGGCCAAAATATAGGTCGGTAATTATATATCACAACCTATCTCTCTAACATGTCAATCACACACCACCATCATCATTTATACTCATATTTAGCAGTCAGCTAAGTAAGCCCAAAGGACTTACCTGATATACAGCTCGACTCTTTGTAAACCACTCGTTCTGTAAACTGTAGCAACTCAGTTGCCTGTCAAAGGCGATCAGTGTATTAGCACACTCGCACGTAGATAGAAGTCTAAAACTTCTAAGATCGAATAAGGTATTAAGACATACTAGTTACAGTATTAGTTTAGGGTAAAATGACCATTTTACCCTTGGTTCCGATTTTCTCGAAAACCCTAAAATTCATGTCTAAACTCCTATTTGAGGTTCTAAATTTATATTCTAACTCCTAAAATTTTATTTGGTTCCAAACTGACATTTTTCCTATGTTTCTATTTTCCGGAAGAATCGTAAAGGTTTAACTTCGGCTCTAAATATAAAATTCTTAACAGCTTATAAAAATTCCGAATTAAATCTCTAGATCATCTATGAGGTTCTATCTGTAACACCCCGAATCCGCGGGACTCGGGATGTCACATTGGGCTAGGATCTCACAATGGATCCTGACCCTAGCCTGACAACAAGTTCACTGGACCTTACAACATGGCACTGACAGATATAAAACAAATACATAAAACAGTATAAACTGTACGACCCAAAGTAAACAACAACATAGCCGAGTATATAAAACGACATCCTCACATAGGAGGTACAAAAGATCATCCTCACGCAGGAGGGGAGACACAACAATCCCAAACCAACCACCTAATGTACGAGAGTCCTCGGCCTGTCACCCTGCCAGATCACCTAGTAGCGCCTAACCTGTAAACATCTACAACACGGTATGAAACCGTTAGCTAACCATACATATATGAGGTAATGCATAAGCACAATCACACATAGGGAAAGATAAACATATCAACATGCTTTCACTCATTTACCCATTTATTCATCTCAATATAATGGTCATTCACTCAAATCGTATAGATATAATATATATGAAACTAGGTGACACGAGGACCGATACATCCTCGCCTCTGAGCCTGCTAGCCAGCCGTACTAGTATCGGTCACACAATCCGTGTACCCTATGGGAGTGGATTGCGCCCTTCCTGTAAACCGGTCTGGCCTGACATCAGAGAACCTCCCAGACTCCACGGCGGGATGAAAGGGAAAGGTTATCACAGCCACGCAGTGGGGCAATCAATAAAACATAGGTCGGTAAATACGACATCACATGCTATCATAGCAAACATATAAGGCACACACCACTCATACAAACACCCAATATAAGGATGGTAGCTAAGTAAGTCCTACGGACTTACCTCAACCTTGTACAAACTCAACCACGATCACCTCTACACTGGAGGGAAAACACGGCCTATAAACAAGGCATAAAGAGATATATCAACCTCTATTCATCAAAGGGGTCACACCTAGACCCAAGGGATCCATAAGGATCATACTCAATCTATGAGCCTCACAACCAACTAAACCTCAATATCTCAGCATAACTCACAATTCCTCAAATCTCAAGGTAGTATCTAATCAACATTCCTCAATCTCAATTTTAATCCTAATCTAATTAATTAACCTTTAATTAATTAATTAGATTCCGCCAGAATAACGTTTTGCCCGCAAGCAATTTCTAAACCCACCTGTCATCAGATTTCATCAAACAAACTATCCATAATCACCAGAATAATATAACGACCATAATGGAATTTCTAATTATCCATTTTGACAAGCCTAAAGTCAATTTATGTCAAATCGCAGTACGGAAAACGAATAAATTCATAACTTATTCGTTACTAACCCGATTGACGATCTGAAAGAAGATTCGGAATCACAGCGACGCAAGCTACGCATGGACAACATCAAAATCACCGGAATCTGAGCGACGGAACCGCCCTGGTGACATATATGTTCGACCAGACCTCCATATACTCGGAAATGCAGAAACTCGGTACCGTTATGAAGAGAATGAAGAGAGGAATCCAGAAACTCAAACGGAATTGAAATCGGATTAGAAACGGAGAGTAGATCTGAGTTTGAAGGTTGAGAGAAATCAGAGCTTTTACGAGGAAACGTGAAATGAAATGAATTAATAAAGGATTTTCCGCTATTTATAGTGAAGACGATAATTATCCTTTAGTAAAGTCGATAATTATCCTTTAACCGATCCAAAGGCGGGTCGAACCTCTTTCTCCAAACTTCTCGAGATTGGAACATTAAATCTGGAATATTGTAGGGATAATTATTCCACAACTGCCTCGAAAAACGTGTATTCCTAAGCTGTCTTTCTTAGCCATTAAGAAACGAAATAGCGATTGTTTTGGCCGTTTTGCCTCTCCATGTTATTTCATATCTAGGACATATCCGATGTCCTGATCATTTCTCTCAACTGCAATTTTATTAATTGGAGCTCCTAAATGCTCCAAATAACACCGGAGGGTAAAAATAATTACCCGGGAAAAAAAGTAAAAATTTCCCCAAACGTCCAAAATTACGCGAGGAACATAACGGTGGGACTCATACTCATCACTTGCGAAATCTTCGCGAGTTGTATGTCAATTACTATCAACGATTAAGTTAATCAACGATTAAGTTAATCAACGATTAAGTTAATCAACATTAATCAGAATTCAGAAATCCTATCTATTACATCACACACCCCTTAAAAAAAAGTTTCGTCCCGAAACTTGAACAATTCCCAAATCCTCTCGGACCCATACGCCGAGGTATAACTCTCACTCTTTCTATCGGAGGTATCACATCTCCGTTCAAAAGATCATAACCTATAACAATCTATAACCTCAAGTATAAACATGGAGGAATCATCATCTCCAGGAAATAGGGCCATAACGCTACCCAAAGGCGTAAAGGAATCCCGTCTCTTGCTATACCACATCATAAGGCATAGAGGAAGCACATCTCTAGCCAAAACATATCACAAGCATAGAGGAAATACGTCTCTAGCAAACCATAATCATATATATCGTATGGAGGAATCACATCTCCACCAAAACTATGTCCATCAAGGTAGCATGGAGGAAAGAACCATCTCCAGCTGAATCCTAATCACACTCAAATAGCATGAAGGAAAGAACCATCTCCAACTATAAATATAATCAAACTCGGGTAGCGTGGAGGAAGTAATCATCTCCAGCTATAACATACATCACGCTAGCACATCAAGATCTACTAAGATCATAAATCACATCACAACTAGCATGGAATAACACATCAAGGCATATAAGCACATAAGCACAACATTCATCAAGATATCACTAAGATATACTCGTGCTCCCACAAATGGGTATGTCCTAACATATACTCTGGATAGTCCCTCAGGGCACTATCCTCAGTCTCTCACATGGCCTCTTCAGGTCTTCATCTCGACCATCATATCCTCAATATGGGAATGTCTTTTGAATGCAAGTGTTTCATATCTCATTCCAAGAATTTAATCGAATGCTCAGCAAAAGTGTGGTTGGACTCAACCATCAATCATCGTAACTCACAAGGTGTCTCGAGTCTGGTATATACTTCCTCAGTTGAGACATATGAAACACTGGTGAATATCCTCTAATCTCAAAGGCAAAGCTAAACATCATGTTGCCTTCACAAAACTGATCAAGATCTCAAGTAACCGACATATTGAAAACTCAGTTCCCCTTTCCATAATAACACAACTAACGTCTCACAGTTGAGATACCTCCAGCCGGACATGAACTCTCACTTGAACTTTAGAGGTTAACACCTCTTGTCTACACACACAATCTGGCGACTATGTAGAGCCAACACTCTTCCTTTAATCATCGTTACTCGAACTATAAAATCCTGAGTCTGGTCATGTGTTATTTCCACTACTACTGCTAGATCACTTCTAGCATAAGGATATACGACATCTATGTCTATATATTGCCTCATAGGGCCTTCCTAGAAAGATGCACGTCCTTCATTGTTATATAATAAAATCAGTAATGGAAGGTAATATAACCATCCGCGTTTCCCATTCAACTTAAAACTTATAATAGATCTTTAAGATCTAGATGATCCTCTCTAACTGACCATCTGTCAGGGGGTGAAGTGTAGTCATGGGGTACAGACTCGTCCCCAAAGCAGTCTGAATCTGCTGCCCAAAATCTCAAAGTAAAAACATCCATCTCGATCAGAAATGATCATTCTCGGTATACCATGGAGTCTCACTATCTGTCTAGTGTACTCCTCAGCCAATTCATTCACTAGCCACGTCCTTTTGATGAAACGTACCGGTTTTATTAATTTGTTACCAACAATGCAGATAACATCAATCTTCTACTGGGTCACAATCCCATAATAAAGTCCATAGATCTGTCCTCCCAAATTCTACTACTGCACTGGTAGTGGGTGAGGCTTATCTCTAGATCGGAAATACTCTATCTGGACCTGCTGACAGGTCACATACTATATCACAAATTTGGTAATATCGGCTTCATACAATATAATCGTCTCATCTCGTGGTACATCTTACTCGTACTTGAATGTACTGAATAAGGCGTACACTGGGTATACCGTAATATTCTTTGTCTCCATCTGCATCAACAGGTACACAAAAGCGGTCATGACTCTTCATCAGTTCATCTACTCCCATGGAGAACTATGTTGCCTCAGTACGAGACATCCTTTCTCTAAACCTTGTTAAGGTCGGGCAGGTCTCCTGCTTCTGTTGGACTTCATCCAACAGACCAGGTAGAATTGGGTATCCTCGTCAAGGAACTGATTGTTCAACTCTAGCCAAGCTAGATCTCTCTAAAGTTGAGGCTGAACTATCAGTCTCACAATCATCTTCTCTTGGAGCGTCTTTCCATTCAAGTTATCGGCGACAACATTCAACTTCTCTAAATGATATGGAATCTTCAAGTCAAATATTCAACCCTTGTTGCATAAAATATACTTCAGATTCCTATGATCTATAGAAATCTGACATGAAGATCACACCGGTACGGTCTTCTCAAAAGACTCGCAAATGAATACGTAATCATATAAAATCCTTCCTCAAAGCATTGGTAGCAATCGGCTGAGCCGAAAAAACTACGTATTCCTTAATGTTCATCAGTATCTCCCATGTTACAACATACTTAATTCTCGCCAGGTCAACCATGATCCCACTGGCGGAGACAACATGGCCTAAAAAGGCTACCGTTGGCACCTCAACTTACACTTAGAGAGCGTAGAATACAACCCTTTATCTCTCTAAATCTACAGAACGGTCCTCAAACGATCGGTCTACTATTCTCTGCTATGAGAGTATACCGACATGTCATCAATGAAGTCCACCAACTAATCAAGGAAGTCGATGAAGATATTGTTCATCAACTCCATAAAAACTACTAAAACATTCGTCAACCCAAATGACATCACTACAAACTCGTAGTGTCCATAACGGGTATGGGATGTTATCTCATACACATGTTGCTCTCTCATCCATGACTAGGGATATCTTGAGCACAAAGGAATCCTGAAAACACAATTGCTTCTTGAAGGTAGCTCATCAGGTCGTCAATACGGAACATGGAACCCACTAGGGTAAACCCGTTTCGATCAACTTTTCAAGTTATCAGTACAATATCTCAACAAGCACCATATAGTGTGACTTTCCCATGTATCATACTTCAACTCGATAACAATGTCCACACTCTGCTGAGGTGGCAACTAGACGGTTCAGTAACACATCTATAAACTCATAAACAGCTGGAATACCTTCCAATGTTGGACTATCTCGCTCCTTCATGGTATAACACCAGAAGGCGTCACATCCCTGTGCTATCACCTCGTTGCTCGTACTGTCCTGATGACAAACCCGTCTCTTCAAAGGTCTTAACCTCAGAAGACCTCTATTTAACTCAACTTAGTAAAGACTATAATAGTCTTACTATTAAAAGCTAACACCACATGATATCTATTCATCCAAACCATACACATAATGATTTCCTCATGCACCTACGACATGACAAAGAAGTTTGCAACCATACACGGGTCCCTGAAATAAAGGAACAAACACGCATCTCACGGGTATCTCAAACCCAAAAAGGTAATCCTGTAAAGGAAAATCCACCTTCTACTATATACCAAAATTCAACCATTAACGCATGCATCGAAAGACATGACGTGCATAGCACTCACAAAAAGCAAAACTCCACCAGGTAAACCATTAACGAGAATGGTACCTATAACAGCTAACATTCGTAGCTCCTCTACATATCATCACTCAATGTCAGATCCATGCTCCTCAGGTATCACTGAGGTCATTACTATAGCCGCCAGTTCCACTCTGTCTGCACCGGAAAGAGGAAGGTCTTGCTGGGAAGATACACCACCGTGCTGACAGAAAGGGCCAGATGACCTAACTCACCACAAGTGAAACAAGCTATCAATGCCAAAGGGCACACATAACGCAAATGATCTGGATAGCCACAACTGAAACATAATCGTCTCATTCTTGCAACCTGTGCAACTGAAGGGTAACTCAATCTTCGTCGTCCACCTTGAATGATCTTATTCCGAGAGGGAACTTGTAAAGGCAACGCCTTGCTCTGTCGACAAAACTTCGCTCTATACCCTTCTTTACCACACGTAAAGCATATGATGGGCGCCTTTGGGCACACAGCTCGCTAGTGTCCCAACTTCCACGCAATTAAAACACTGTAGTTCCTTGCCAGTCATCTTCATGGCCAAAGGATCACTAGATTGTCTTGATATCGGACTTGGTTCCCCATTCATCATCTTTGCTTCTCTAGTAACTGATTCAGTCCATTGCTTCTTTCTGGATCCTAAAGCTTCAGCTGATCTCACAATTGTTGGTAAATCCGGTGTCGATCTACCCGCTATCACCGCTTCATATACTTGTTACATATATTCTTGAAACTCGGATCTACTCATGGAGAAACGATCAGCCTCTTCAAACTCGTTCTCTGCCATTGGCAAAACAACAGCGGAAACTGGTCCCTTACTTATCACCACTGGAGGAAGAGGGGTGTGCCCCTACCTTATCCCACTACAGATACTACTCTAGTCTGAGTCATCTGTAGGATATACGCACCTAATCTTATAAGGCTATATATATGCCATATGTATCGATATGTATATAATACATCCACATAATCCATAGTACACATATATATATAAATATCTACGCTGCAGAGATCCATGGCAGAGGTGACGACTTCTCGTACATTCTATCCCAAAACCACACTTAAAACCAAAACCTTTGAAAATGTCAGATCCCATGTGGGCTCTGTTTATTTTACCTATCAAACCTCATTGCAGGTAGCAAGTGCCATTGTTGTCAACCTGGGCTCTGATACCAACTCTGTAACACCCCGAATCCGCGGGACTCGGGATGTCACATTGGGCTAGGATCTCACAATGGATCCTGACCCTAGCCTGACAACAAGTTCACTGGACCTTACAACATGGCACTGACAGATATAAAACAAATACATAAAACAGTATAAACTGTACGACCCAAAGTAAACAACAACATAGCCGAGTATATAAAACGACATCCTCACATAGGAGGTACAAAAGATCATCCTCACGCAGGAGGGGAGACACAACAATCCCAAACCAACCACCTAATGTACGAGAGTCCTCGGCCTGTCACCCTGCCAGATCACCCAGTAGCGCCTAACCTGTAAACATCTACAACACGGTATGAAACCGTTAGCTAACCATACATATATGAGGTAATGCATAAGCACAATCACACATAGGGAAAGATAAACATATCAACATGCTTTCACTCATTTACCCATTTATTCATCTCAATATAATGGTCATTCACTCAAATCGTATAGATATAATATATATGAAACTAGGTGACACGAGGACCGATACATCCTCGCCTCTGAGCCTGCTAGCCAGCCGTACTAGTATCGGTCACACAATCCGTGTACCCTATGGGAGTGGATTGCGCCCTTCCTGTAAACCGGTCTGGCCTGACATCAGAGAATCTCCCAGACTCCACGGCGGGATGAAAGGGAAAGGTTATCACAGCCACGCAGTGGGGCAATCAATAAAACATAGGTCGGTAAATACGACATCACATGCTATCATAGCAAACATATAAGGCACACACCACTCATACAAACACCCAATATAAGGATGGTAGCTAAGTAAGTCCTACGGACTTACCTCAACCTTGTACAAACTCAACCACGATCACCTCTACACTGGAGGGAAAACACGGCCTATAAACAAGGCATAAAGAGATATATCAACCTCTATTCATCAAAGGGGTCACACCTAGACCCAAGGGATCCATAAGGATCATACTCAATCTATGAGCCTCACAACCAACTAAACCTCAATATCTCAGCATAACTCACAATTCCTCAAATCTCAAGGTAGTATCTAATCAACATTCCTCAATCTCAATTTTAATCCTAATCTAATTAATTAACCTTTAATTAATTAATTAGATTCCGCCAGAATAACGTTTTGCCCGCAAGCAATTTCTAAACCCACCTGTCATCAGATTTCATCAAACAAACTATCCATAATCACCAGAATAATATAACGACCATAATGGAATTTCTAATTATCCATTTTGACAAGCCTAAAGTCAATTTATGTCAAATCGCAGTACGGAAAACGAATAAATTCATAACTTATTCGTTACTAACCCGATTGACGATCTGAAAGAAGATTCGGAATCACAGCGACGCAGGCTACGCATGGACAACATCAAAATCACCGGAATCTGAGCGACGGAACCGCCCTGGTGACATATATGCTCGACCAGACCTCCATATACTCGGAAATGCAGAAACTCGGTACCGTTATGAAGAGAATGAAGAGAGGAATCCAGAAACTCAAACGGAATTGAAATCGGATTAGAAACGGAGAGTAGATCTGAGTTTGAAGGTTGAGAGAAATCAGAGCTTTTACGAGGAAACGTGAAATGAAATGAATTAATAAAGGATTTTCCGCTATTTATAGTGAAGACGATAATTATCCTTTAGTAAAGTCGATAATTATCCTTTAACCGATCCAAAGGCGGGTCGAACCTCTTTCTCCAAACTTCTCGAGATTGGAACATTAAATCTGGAATATTGTAGGGATAATTATTCCACAACTGCCTCGAAAAACGTGTATTCCTAAGCTGTCTTTCTTAGCCATTAAGAAACGAAATAGCGATTGTTTTGGCCGTTTTGCCTCTCCATGTTATTTCATATCTAGGACATATCCGATGTCCTGATCATTTCTCTCAACTGCAATTTTATTAATTGGAGCTCCCAAATGCTCCAAATAACACCGGAGGGTAAAAATAATTACCCGGGAAAAAAAGTAAAAATTTCCCCAAACGTCCAAAATTACGCGAGGAACATAACGGTGGGACTCATACTCATCACTTGCGAAATCTTCGCGAGTTGTATGTCAATTACTATCAACGATTAAGTTAATCAACGATTAAGTTAATCAACATTAATCAGAATTCAGAAATCCTATCTATTACACTATTTAACCTTAGGAGAAAGAATTTCTCCAAACTGTTCAGCCAATATTTTTATAATAATTCACAAAGTCGGTTCCTTCACTCTAATTTCCTATACTTAGCCAAAAACTTAAGTTTACCAAAACTGCTCAACTACCTAACTTCGGGAGCTCATAACTTTCAATCCGACCGTTCATTCCTTCCCAAATTTTAATATGTTAAACTACATATATCCATCTACAACATATCCAAAATTCAACGGTGGATCTTTATCCAAACGTTTAATAATTGATCGACAAGATAGGTTGTTTATGAGTCCAAAGCTGAAGGAATATATGAATTTACAGCAGCCCCTATGTCTACCATTTTATGTATAACTTTCAGCAGCTACTTATCACTATTTTAACAATACTCAAGGTCGAATTACCGCAGCTCCTCAATCTATCATTACGAAAATAATATACACACAAAAGATTATATAATAACCTTCTCTTTAGACTAATCGGAATACTATGCAGCTCTTTGTACCAATTTAATTCTTTATACCTAGAATACATGGGATCAAGCTGTGGGAGAGAGGGAATTTACCTTCTTCAGTTTGACGGTCCTGAGACGTCTACTCTTGTTTTCGAAGAAGGCTCGTATGTGCTTCCTAATCCTAAGGATAGATGGTACGAAAATGAGACAAGCAGGAGAGGAGTCGGTAGAGAGAATAAAGTGAAGATGGAAGAATCAGATTGCTGCACTAACCTCTTGACGCGGCTAGCTACGTGCAGAAGGTCGGTAAGGACTCGTTGCAGATTCCAATGGCTCTTGACGCTGTTGGGTGCGTGTGCAGAAGCGAAGGAACGTGTTTGTTGTTGGCAACCGTAGACAGAAGAGAAGGCTGCGCTGAGAAGGAAGGGGATTGGTTCAGCGTGTATGTGGTGATGAATCCGGCTGAATGGAAAGAATAATTGAGGAAGGAAAGTGCAGATTGTGTGTGCATTAAACTCGTGTAACGGCTGCTGAGATTTTCCTAACCGGCTGGCTGCTGAGTTGGAGAAGGCGGAACAGCAGCCCTCTCTTGACTGAATTGGACGCTGGGCTGGAGTGCTGCTGCTGGGCTGGAAGAAGCAGCTGGCGCTGGACTGGGCTGCTGGCAAGCTGAGCAGGCGGACAGCAGGTCTTCTGGGCTGGCAAGGTAAGACGCTTCTGGCTGCAGATTGGGCTGAACGTGCTGCTGGCGCTGGGCTGTCAACAGCCTGTCTGGGCTTGTCACAGACTCGTCACAGCCTTGTCTGGGCTTGTCACAGACTCGTCACAGTCTTGTCTGGCCTTGTCACAGCTTCGTCACGGCCTTGTCTGGCCTTGTCACAGCTTCGTCACAGACTTGTCTGGACCTTGTCACAGCTTCGTCACAGACTTGTCCGGACCTTGTCATATTCTAAATTAGGGCTAAACTTATTATTTTATGTGAAGGTAAGCTACCTAAAATGATAAATTTTATAAAGATCCTATCATTTTATGTGAAGGGGAAGCTACATAAAATGATAAACTTTTAAAGGATTCCATCATTTTATGTGAAGGAAATCTACATAAAATGATAAATTTTATAATAATGTGTCTAACTAAGTAAACGGATATAGATCAACTGATCGAGATCGGGTTTATTACAGAATAAACGGAATAAAAATTCCGGATATTACATAAACCGATTAAGGTTGTGACACTCAAAATCGAGGTAGAGGTTGTTGAGGCTTCACTACCACCTAGAAAAGGTAAGCCAAGACTAAGTTGAAGCAAATCTTTAACTTTGGATTAAAGTAAAAGCAATTTCGGAAACTAACACAAAATTACGGGTAGTTCTTGAGTTCCACGGCCGTGGAAGCTCAAGAACAGACCGTGGATTAGGTTCGTCGGCGATTCTCTCTAACTCTCAGGGTCCAATCTGTTTACGCTCGATCTATCATCATCTAAGCCACAATTATCAACCCTTCACCTTAGAATTGCTAAAGGGTTTTAGCCAACAATAGTCATATTGATATCAAATTCAAGATGTAAAAGAATGAAAGATGAAAACTTCCGGAAACCTTCAATAACTTTCAAGCCAATCTCAAATCCACCAATCAAGAACAATAATGTCAATAGATTCGGAATAACACAAACAATCACAAATCTTAGATAAGAACGAAGAACGGGATGTCAATCCGTCTTCTAATCAAACCTAAAGATGAAGCGTAATCTCCTTACGAACAAGTCTTCCAAATCTTCACTCCTTCCGTCAATCCGGAAATCTCAATAGCAAGGCGCAAATCTCTCAACGACGATCTCCGCAAAAGCGTAAACTAGGGTAAGCCAAAGTGTAAGCGAAGGTGACGGAATCTCTCTTCTTTCGTCCTTTTATAGTGTAAGATAAAATATGAGCCCGGCCCATTGCGTAGAAGATCGTGGCTTAAAATATTGCGTAAAAGATCGCCAAGATCACGGTCGTGGAAGGGTTCCACGCCCGTAATTTAGAGCGTGGATTTGGGTCACGGTTTGTCACAACCCTCCACGGCCGTGTAAGTTGCTGGAATGCACCACGCTTCTCTTGTCAAGGTTCCACGGCCGTGGACTAGAACGTGGAATCTAGTACGGCCGTATTTTAGAGCGTGGTTTAGAGGTAGATCGTAATTTTCCTTAGTCTCGTGCTATTCTTCAAGTTAGCACCATCCTTAGCTCCTTGAGATGTCCTCAATCCTTGGACATGCTCAATCAAACTCCATTCTCTCTCAATCCATTCGGAATTAGTTCTTAATTGCCTACAATCAACACAAAGCTTATGTAGACCTCTATATCGACAAAATAGATAAACTAACTCACAAATACTTCAATGCTTTATCTGTTACGCTAGTTTGTGTGCATGCAATAAGCTTTAAAATTTATACTCGTTATATTTCTCATAACTCCTAGCGAACCCGCAGTGTACGGGACGTTTGTAGTAGGGATAGTATTCCGAGGTCGAACACAAAGACTAAGGTGGGATTGATTCGATTTATGATTAAGTTTAGTGAAGATCTAGGTTAAGAAAAGAGAAAGAAATAAAGAAATGAAAACCTCAATGTTTTTGGTTGGTTTTTAGGTGATCAATCAAGGATCACAAATCATGCAAAGTAAGCAATCAACTAAGCTAACGAATCAACACAAGCAAAAAAGCTAAACACGAGATATGAATCAAAATCAAAGAGAGAAAAGCGGATTCTAGGAGTTGGAAATTCCGGTTATGGCATAGGACTCAAGCTATCTAGTCATTCCTTGGATTAACTATGATATGTTGGGAGTGAGTGTTTCTAGATTGGGATCAATCACCGGGTAGGTCTCATGGTCCACTAGTCCGTTCCTAAGGTCTTATCACCGGGTAGGTCTCGAAGAGCTTAAGGGATGGAATTCTTCACAAACCAGATTGTCACCTAGGGATCTAACCTATCCTCACCGGGTAAGTCTCGGAAGGGTTAGTCCTAAACAACTATCCTAGCACACTTAGTCCAATGGCGGCTTATGAGGCTCACCACTACCTAGGGTAATGTAACACCGCAAATTTTTAGGCGCGTTTGCGATATTTATTTTTCCGGATTTTTATCGATATTTTAAATAACTTAAATATTTTACGAGTATTCGTACGTCGTAAATTAAATTCTACAAGTATATATACCAATATATTTTTACCTAAGATTAAATATTATATTATCTCGTAAGTAATTTACGAAAAGGGGCTTTTGTATGTTAATGGATATTTATGAGTTTAAGTATATACTCGATCAACATATATTTTCCCGTATACTTAATTTCGTAAAAGTTCATAGAAATTTTCCGTTCAGAAAATTCCATTTCGATAAATTTTGATCGAGCCTATTTCATCAAGTTCCTATTTTATTTCCTTTTTCTTTTCTTTATTCCCTGTCTTTTATCCCTCTCTCCTTGGGCGCTGAGCTGCCCGACCCCACCCGGTGAACCTCAATCGACCTTTCAACTCCCTGACTCTTCGCCTCCCCGACCTCTCACCTCCCGACCCCTCGTCCTTTCCCCTGGCTCCTAATCTCAGCCTTACTCCCTCTCAACCTCCTTTTCCCCCTACCCAGCTGTTGTCCTCCCTCCTGACGCCATCGTGCCGTCCCCATTTCTTCTCACCACCTCCGTCTAGGGTAGCCTTCCCCCAAACCGGAAGAACCTGCCGGAATGACGCCGCCTCGAAGGCTACTGAACCTCGCCGGAGTCTGGGCCGCATCTAGCCGGAGATTGGGCCGCCTCTAGCTGCCGACATTGACACCCCTTCCTCCGCGTGCACAGCCGCCGACCGCTCCTCCTTTTTTTTTTTTTCCTGCTGCGTGCGCCTGTTGCAAGGTTGAAGAAGCAACATTTTCACAATTAAAAATATGGACCCTTAAATTTGTGTTATTAACAGTTTTGTACCCATATTTTGGTAATTACAGATTTGTACTCTAGTTTCTGGGTTATTGATAATATACCCTTGCTGATTTAATTGTGGAAAGTTGGCCAAGTTTCTTGAATAATTATTTTACGGTTTTCGGAAATGGCTTAAGTTCTTGAGTTGCATATCTAGCCCGGAAAAGTTGAATTGCGGTTTATGACCAACTCCTTTACTTTGTATAGTTTGTCCAAGAAAACGTTTTTTTTATGAGTTTTTAACCTTTGTTTTGAAAACGGCGTTTACCTTATATTTATATACGTTATATATCCCGTTCAAATTTAGCTTATACGCTAAATTTTCCTAGCTTTGGTGATAGGTTCGGAAGCGCCCCGATAAAGGCCCAATAAATCCCTTCTCGACATCCATAGATCGGCTTCCGTCTTTTGACGTCACGTGAGTACCCTCTCCCCCGAGCTTATAATCTTACCTCGATCTAGTTTTTTTTTTAGCGATAGTATCATGTTAGGTTGGACCTAGCATAACTTAGAGTTAATACCAAATAGTGGCTTTGAACCTTAGGTGAGTTATGAGGATTCGATTATGTTTGATGGATTGATGTTGATTCTAAGCTTGAGGTGGTATTGCGGTCTAGTGAGGTTGTTATAAGGATTCGAGTATATGGTTTGATCTTGTGAGAATCATTAGGCTTGAGGTGTTGATATTATTTTGTGAGGTTGTTTATGGCTTTAAGTTGTATGTTGAGCTTGTGAGAATTTAGGGGTTGAGGTTGTATGATTGTTGAGGTTGTGGACTAGAAAGAGAGTATCCTAGTGGTGTTGTGAGTTATGATCTTGCGAGATCTGAAGGTTTAGAAGTCTTAGGACTTCTAGCTTTTGTTGAGTGTGATGTGAGCATGGGGATTCTAGGATGCGGTCCTAGATTTGAGAGTTAAATGGTCTTGCGTAGATCATTTGTATAGAAGTCTAAGACTTCTATTGTGAGTGGGTTGTTGTTGATATAGTTATCTTCTTGTGACCAGGTTATGAGCTTCCTCCCTAAGGAAGCGAGAGTGTTGTGAGTTGTGTGGGGCGATAAGGTAAGTCTCCGGACTTACTTAGCTCGTATTCTTTGTATTAGCATTATTGTGTGTTGGGTGGTGTGTGTTTATTATTTTACCGTTTATAACAACTAAACCGGAAATAGGATTACCGACCTTTATATTATTTGGCCCAAGTGTATGATAACGGGCGGTGACATCACTGCCTGGCTCCCCGTGAGAGCTAGGGGGATCTCGGCGACTGGCCCGTGCCGGTTAGACGGTCGGAGGCATCCGACCGTTCCATTGCCGGAAGAAGGGACCGAGGCGAGTTTCGGAGGATTCTCGTGTCACAAAAGAAGTTGAACTAGAACGGGATATGACTTAATAAATAAAGATAATAAACCGGAATTCTGTGCTTTAAGTATGTTGTGTGACTATGTTGAATTAATTGTGTTTGTGCCTTTCCCTTTAATTCTAGTGCTTCGAATATTAGCTAACGGTTTTATACCGATTGTTGTAGATTGTCTTGCAGGTTAGGAAAGCGGCCGAGAGATCCGGAAGAGTGGGCAGCCGGGGTTCCGTACATTTTAGGAGTGGGTTTTGGTTGGAGTCGGGTTGTGTTTTATTCTTCGTTTATTATGTTGGTATGCCGTGTGTATGGCGTTTAGATCTTTGGTGTTGATTATCGGCTGAAGTCTTTTGTTGTTTTCCTTCGGGTTTCTTATCATTTGCATTAAAAGGAATTTTTTTTGTTTTGCCTTTATTTGTGCCATGTTGAAAGATCCGGTGAAATTGTTGTCAGGCTAAGGGTCGGGACCCATTGTGAGGTCCCAACCCGTAGCATCCCGAGTCCCGCGGATTCGGGGTGTTACAAAAGTGGTATCAGAGCCCTAGATTGACAACAATGGCACTCGCAATCTTCTAAAGGCCGAATGAGGAATAAACAGAACCCACACGGGTTCTGACTTTTTGTTTTTAAATCACATGCATGAGTCGGGGTAGAATGTACGGACCACCACTCCTTCCGTGGATCTCGGCAGTTTAGTTTATTGGATTTTGATATGTATATATATATATATATATATATATATATATATATATATATATATATATATATATATATATATATATATATATATATATATATGTATATATAGATATGGATATGAGGTTTGTTGTTATGCATGAGGGAATTGATGTGTATCTTTGTGGATTTTAGTTGCATGATGGACATGATTTATGTGTATAGTTGTATATTTGAACGACTATATGTTTTGGAGCTTGTATTGTTGTAATGGAATGCCAAATGCATGATATTAGTAGTGATATGGGTTTAGGACTTATATAGTTATCTATACGTATTCTTATTATATATAGTAGTAGCATATGGAGTTATGAGACCTAATAGAAAAGATGATTGTATGATATCATCGCCCTTGGACGACGGTGGTTAGCATAGGATAGTGTATATACGAGGACGAATATACTCAAGTATCAAGTTGAGAGCTACGTTCGGGCGAACACCTTGGAGTTCTTGTACTCCTTAAAGAGGATGTCGAATAGGAGGATTAGAGATGACGTAAATGAAGGACGAACCAATGGAGGGGAAAATTTTATAAAAAAAAAATAAATATATATATAAAAAAAAATAATAACAATAATAATAATAATAATAATAATAATAATAATAAAATATCCGAGATGACTTAAGAGAAATCGAGATGGAAGCAATACAAGTAAAGGGAGCAACATTAAAAGTGTAGAAGTGGTTCCAAAGAAGCCATGATTGAACGACAACGAGACCAATAGTGAGAACGAACTTAAATTCTCCCAGAAGACGCGTGGACAACTAAAGATGTGAATCGAGGAGGGGATGGATATATTCTAGCAAGGTTAAGGTGGTGTTCAATTAAGATGCGAAACATTCCTTAGACGTTTCTAAGCATTGTAATTAAGATGAGAGAAGTGAACGAAACATCTGAGAATGATTTAAAATATCGTAAGTTAAGCTTACGAGGTACCAAAAAGTAAAGTTACAACATTACTACAATTATGAGAAGAAGGACATAGTGGGATTCACGTGGAGTTGACCGATTTCCATTATGATGATAAGACTCAGAAACGCCAAGAAGGAGGAAGTGGGTATAAACGATGACCCCAAGAAGATGAAAGATGAAACGAAGAGCTTTGATCGAGAGACTTAAGATACCAACCAAGAGGAACGCGAGTGGATGCTAGCTAGGGCTGTAATATTTGGGAAGGTGCACTTGAAAGACATCAAGGAAGAATGGTTAAGCATATGAAGGGAGTTGTACGAACCAACAAGGCCAAGAAGATATAATTACCTTATAAAGAAAAGGAAGCATGGAATGAAGAATGAGCTAACGGAGTTAAGGTAAGGTACCCCAAGGAGGATATCCTTCTTGAGAATGGTAACATGAGAAGTGTAGTAGAATAATAAGTCATTGACTTCGGAGAAGGTCAAATACAAGTCAATCGGTGACAACTGAGAACGCACAGGTGCGGGTTGTCTATTGGTGAGTGCAAAGGGAATGAATAAACAAGATTATGGGCATATAGAGTATCGACAAAAAGAGCTTAAAGTATTCGTGGTGGATCAATGTCAATGGTAGGGAAGTACGTCAACGGAAGTGCATTTGTCTTAAATCAAATAATGTTGAATGAATTCAAGCAAGTAGTTGTTACAAACCTCCTAAGGGAGGATGAAGATGACCCTTTGCGACCTTCTTAGGTCATGAGAATGGCATATGGGAGAACGACCCGAATTAGAAGTTTTATGGTTTGATCATGGTAAAGGGAACTAGTAGATCAAGAGGAAGGAAGGTTTCATTGTTTGTGGCGCGTAGACGGGAGTATAACAAAATGATGCACAGTATGCTTGTGCTAATGAAATGGAGGGTATATTTCCGCGAGCAAAAGAAGGGATAGATGCGTCAAACTCACATGGGAGAGACATGGTGGCTATGGCGTGAAAGAGAGGACCTAGATTAGGGCAACACTGCAAGCTTAGAGTTATGATGTTAGTACCTGAAGATGTAATGAGTTTGATATTTTAGTGGTTTTGGATGGGGAATTTCTTCTAGCATTTTCCACGGGGCATACCGGTACAGTTGTGAAGTTGTTCATGGAGTACCGAGAGATGCATAAGATGACCAACAAGAGTAAGAGAAGACCAAAGTTTTGAAATTTGTTGTCGATATGTGATGTACAAGAAGTACATGAAGGAGTGAGGTTAGAGCCTCTACGGTCGGTTTGACGTTACATAAGAAAATGAAGTATAAATTTCTACGCCTACTTGAAGAAAGGATGTCTATGGTGAAAACTTATGTACAATACGTAGAGCTCCTCCCATATGTTGGGATGTCCTGGAAAGCGGAGAAAATAAGGTTAATTGTTTTGAAGCACGGTTAAGTCCTGCAATTTGGACCCTTATGGATGCACATAAGTGAGAAACCTTAGAAGATTTTTACAATCATGTCATCGAAGAGAAAAGATGTAACTTGAGATATCACGGATTCCAATGCATCGGAATGCGGATTTTTCTACTAAGGTCGAGCTTGATTCAATTCCGATATCTAAAGCGCCGTATGGAATGATACTTGTGTAGAGACATGAGTTGTGGAAGCGAGAGAAGGAGCAATGGTAAGAACTTATTGAAAAGAGTTCATTAGATTTAGTGAAATGCTATAAAGAACTCCGAATGCTATCTTAAACTCTTGATTTGAAGTGCTTATTGAGAACACCAGTTGCGAAAAGAGAGACGATTATCTCCACTTGTACATCAATTACCGTTAGCCGGACAATATGACAATGAAAAACGAGTATCCCTCACCACAGATAGATGATCTACTTGATCGGTTGCAAGGGTTGACAATCTCTACTAAAATTGATTTAAGGACTGATTGCCACCAATTGAAAATTCGAGATGGGGATATTGCAAATATGGCATTCCGGACAACTATGGTCACTACGAGTTGTAGTGATTCCATATAGGGGTACTGATGTCTCGGATAAGATAATTTGGTCTCCTCTCGAAGAAGAGAGATGTTGTATGACAAGTTGTCTCGGGATGACAAATCCCGAAGGATGTGAAAGGATTTACAAGTTTCCTTAGATGCGCTGAGCATTATCAAATCTGTGAAGAGAGAAGTTGTATAACACCAATTATGGTAATATACTCCGGATGACAAGGAAGTACTGAATAGGACAAAGAATTGACGAAGGAGTTGCTGAGAGTTAAGAGGGGATTCACTGGTGCAATTTTTTTTACTTACCTTGAGGTATTATGAGTTTGAAGTGTACAAGTGATTCTTCAAGACAAGGTCTTGATCGAGTACTGCGGAGCGATGTAAAAGTAATAGCATACGGGTCTGGTTAAAAGAAGTAGTATGGAGTAGAGTACTTCCTTCGTTACATGGAATTGCAACAAGAATTGAGAAAACATAACATTAGAGTTCGGTTTGAAAAGAACCAAAGCCAACAGTGTAGATTGGAAATTCGATATTCTTTGATAGAGAAATCAAAGGGAAAATAATGGAAATACTACATTGAGAAAGACCCGAGAAGGAAGTAGAGTTCCGATATATCGACTATTTTGAGATCTTAGAGCGAGTTGGAGAAGTGTCTTATTAGTTGGCATTGCCGCCAAGAGTACAGAGTGTTCACCTGGCTTTTCATGTGTATCAGTCGAGAGAGTGCATGCATTATTCGAGACGTGTGGTCGGTCATGATTATCTAGTGGCAGTCGAGGAACCAATGAAGCTAATAGGTAGACAGAAGATAGTATCTTTGGTTGAATGTTATGCTGAGCTAGTAGCATCGATAGAATCGAGGAGATAGACCTAGTCTTCCCTTGGTTGCTTTATGTGCATGTGTGATGTTATGTGTAGTTTGTGCCCTGTGCGGGAAGGTGTTATATGACCTGATATATCTCACGGTGGTAGTTTAAGTAGATTGTGTATATAGACTAGAAGGTTTAAGCCTTCTTAGTTTGAGAGTTCATACCTCCGCCTTAGGGTCCGAAGCGTTCGACGCATAGCAAGTTTCGGGACGAAACTTGTTTTTAGGGGGATCTAATGTAACACCGCAAATTTTTAGGCGCGTTTGCGATATTTATTTTTCCGGATTTTTATCGATATTTTAAATAACTTAAATATTTTACGAGTATTCGTACGTCGTAAATTAAATTCTACAAGTATATATACCAATATATTTTTACCTAAGATTAAATATTATATTATCTCGTAAGTAATTTACGAAAAGGGGATTTTGTATGTTAATGGATATTTATGAGTTTAAGTATATACTCGATCAACATATATTTTCCCGTATACTTAATTTCGTAAAAGTTCATAGAAATTTTCCGTTCAGAAAATTCCATTTCGATAAATTTTGATCGAGCCTATTTCATCAAGTTCCTATTTTATTTCCTTTTTCTTTTCTTTATTCCCTGTCTTTTATCCCTCTCTCCTTGGGCGCTGAGCTGCCCGACCCCACCCGGTGAACCTCAATCGACCTTTCAACTCCCTGACTCTTCGCCTCCCCGACCTCTCACCTCCCGACCCCTCGTCCTTTCCCTTGGCTCCTAATCTCAGCCTTACTCCCTCTCAACCTCCTTTTCCCCCTACCCAGCTGTTGTCCTCCCTCCTGACGCCATCGTGCCGTCCCCATTTCTTCTCACCACCTCCGTCTAGGGTAGCCTTCCCCCAAACCGGAAGAACCTGCCGGAATGACGCCGCCTCGAAGGCTACTGAACCTCGCCGGAGTCTGGGCCGCATCTAGCCGGAGATTGGGCCGCCTCTAGCTGCCGACATTGACACCCCTTCCTCCGCGTGCACAGCCGCCGACCGCTCCTCCTTTTTTTTTTTTCCTGCTGCGTGCGCCTGTTGCAAGGTTGAAGAAGCAACATTTTCACAATTAAAAATATGGACCCTTAAATTTGTGTTATTAACAGTTTTGTACCCATATTTTGGTAATTACAGATTTGTACTCTAGTTTCTGGGTTATTGATAATATACCCTTGCTGATTTAATTGTGGAAAGTTGGCCAAGTTTCTTGAATAATTATTTTACGGTTTTCGGAAATGGCTTAAGTTCTTGAGTTGCATATCTAGCCCGGAAAAGTTGAATTGCGGTTTATGACCAACTCCTTTACTTTGTATAGTTTGTCCAAGAAAACGTTTTTTTTTACGAGTTTTTAACCTTTGTTTTGAAAACGGCGTTTACCTTATATTTATATACGTTATATATCCCGTTCAAATTTAGCTTATACGCTAAATTTTCCTAGCTTTGGTGATAGTTTCGGAAGCGCCCCGATAAAGGCCCAACAAATCCCTTCTCGACATCCATAGATCGGCTTCCGTCTTTTGACGTCACGTGAGTACCCTCTCCCCCGAGCTTATAATCTTACCTCGATCTAGTTTTTTTTTTAGCGATAGTATCATGTTAGGTTGGACCTAGCATAACTTAGAGTTAATACCAAATAGTGGCTTTGAACCTTAGGTGAGTTATGAGGATTCGATTATGTTTGATGGATTGATGTTGATTCTAAGCTTGAGGTGGTATTGCGGTCTAGTGAGGTTGTTATAAGGATTCGAGTATATGGTTTGATCTTGTGAGAATCATTAGGCTTGAGGTGTTGATATTATTTTGTGAGGTTGTTTATGGCTTTAAGTTGTATGTTGAGCTTGTGAGAATTTAGGGGTTGAGGTTGTATGATTGTTGAGGTTGTGGACTAGAAAGAGAGTATCCTAGTGGTGTTGTGAGTTATGATCTTGCGAGATCTGAAGGTTTAGAAGTCTTAGGACTTCTAGCTTTTGTTGAGTGTGATGTGAGCATGGGGATTCTAGGATGCGGTCCTAGATTTGAGAGTTAAATGGTCTTGCGTAGATCATTTGTATAGAAGTCTAAGACTTCTATTGTGAGTGGGTTGTTGTTGATATAGTTATCTTCTTGTGACCAGGTTATGAGCTTCCTCCCTAAGGAAGCGAGAGTGTTGTGAGTTGTGTGGGGCGATAAGGTAAGTCTCCGGACTTACTTAGCTCGTATTCTTTGTATTAGCATTATTGTGTGTTGGGTGGTGTGTGTTTATTATTTTACTGTTTATAACAACTAAACCGGAAATAGGATTACCGACCTTTATATTATTTGGCCCAAGTGTATGATAACGGGCGGTGACATCACTGCCTGGCTCCCCGTGAGAGCTAGGGGGATCTCGGCGACTGGCCCGTGCCGGTTAGATGGTCGGAGGCATCCGACCGTTCCATTGCCGGAAGAAGGGACCGAGGCGAGTTTCGGAGGATTCTCGTGTCACAAAAGAAGTTGAACTAGAACGGGATATGACTTAATAAATAAAGATAATAAACCGGATTTCTGTGCTTTGAGTATGTTGTGTGACTATGTTGAATTAATTGTGTTTGTGCCTTTCCCTTTAATTCTAATGCTTCGAATATTAGCTAACGGTTTTATACCGATTGTTGTAGATTGTCTTGCAGGTTAGGAAAGCGGCCGAGAGATCCGGAAGAGTGGGCAGCCGGGGTTCCGTACATTTTAGGAGTGGGTTTTGGTTGGAGTCGGGTTGTGTTTTATTCTTCGTTTATTATGTTGGTATGCCGTGTGTATGGCGTTTTGATCTTTGGTGTTGATTATCGGCTGAAGTCTTTTGTTGTTTTCCTTCGGGTTTCTTATCATTTGCATTAAAAGGAATTTTTTTTGTTTTGCCTTTATTTGTGCCATGTTGAAAGATCCGGTGAAATTGTTGTCAGGCTAAGGGTCGGGACCCATTGTGAGGTCCCAACCCGTAGCATCCCGAGTCCCGCGGATTCGGGGTGTTACAGGGTAGAGGTGTCAAACGGGCGGGTCGGCCGAGTTCGGGTCGGGTCAATTTTGTTTCGGGTCACTTTGAGCCGGGTCAAAATTGTCTATAATGTCATGTCGGGTTTATTCGGGTCGGGTCGGGTTAAGTTCGGGTGCCGTTGCACAATTGATAATCGGGTTCTCGGGCAATCTTGGGTTGCTTTAATCGGTTATCGGGCTAATTCGGGTCGGGCTCAGATCGGGTCGGGATCATTTGTACAATTGAAATTCGGGTTCACGGTCTATTTCGGGTCGGGTCGCTTCAGTTATCGGGTTATTGTGGGTCATTCTAGTTTATGTATCGGGTAAATTCGGGTTGAATTACTTTGGGTATAATCAAGTTCGATTGTTTTCGGGTCAACAATTTTCGGATTTGGTTGTTTTAAGGTTGGACTAATTTTTTGTGACAGATCGATTCCGATAGGCTCAAACTTATTGTGTTTTTTCCTTCATATTTATAGGTTGATCTCCTTTGTTAAACCAACTTGACGTATTCATATTTTAAATAAAAAAATACAATAGTTGAGTCGATTAACCTATACCTTGTGACCAAAAGAGTTTAAAACGCAGGTCTGATCTTGAGCATGTGGAGATGAACACGTAACTAAGACCGGTTTGTTTATCAAAGTTAGTGAGAAATTAATAGGAAAGGTGTTTGGTGTAGTGGCATGATACTTTCTTTGGTTGCAAGAGGTCAAGTGTTCGATTCTTGGAACAAGCTAGATGAAACTATTTTATATTTTTTAATTTCTAACAAAGCCGTAGTTTTAAACTGCGGGTTTCCTCCGACCTTGTTGTCTTACCTGTAAAAAAATAGTTTTAATCCGAACTAATGTGAGAAATAATTTTGTATTTTATTTATTATGGAAAAAATCCAAATTATTCTTAGTTATAACTTCAATAAAAAAATACAATTATTATGGTGTTTTGATGTATTTATAATTTAAAGTGATTTTACAAGTTGATTTCATGTTCTTGAGGCTATTTTATTTTTGAAAAAAGGCCCCCACAATTTGATGTAAATGATAAATTTTATTTAATTTTATAATTATAATTCGAAATTAATATTTAAAATTAATAATTAATTTAAACAAGACCTCCATAATTAATTGACCGGTCTTTCACAATTCGGTATTACGAGAAAGTCATGTTACAAAAGCGATGATATTTTACAAAAGCACTTTGTTGGTAGTAACTTACAAGTAATTAGTATGCTTATACTTTTTGTAAATTATAAAGATATAGATTAAGAAAATTAGTTTATAAAATTAAGAAAATAGTTTTAAAAGGTAATTAATAAAAATTAAAATATAATTTTAAATAAATGTTTGATGTATATATTGTGATTTGTGTAATAATATGATATGTGTTAGTAAAATCGTGTATGATCACTAACTATGTTTTCATATTTGTTCATTCGCTAAACATTGTATTACATTATGAAACAACAGAAATTCTAAGTATGAGAACTTATGTGAGCAATAATTTTGTATTTTAATTATTATGGAAAAAATCCAAATTATTCTTAGTTATAACTTCAATAAAAAAATATAATTATTATGGTGTTTTGATGTATTTATAATTTAAAGTGATTTTACAAGTTGATTTCATGTTCTTGAGGTTATTTTATTTTTCAAAAAAGGCCCCACAATTTGATGTAAATGATAATTTTTATTTAATTTTATAATTATAATTCTAAATTAATATTTAAAATTAATAATTAATTTAAACAAGACCTCCATAATTAATTGACCGGTCTTTCACAATTCGGTATTTCGAGAAAGTCATGTTACAAAAGCGATGATATTTTACAAAAGCACTTTGTTGGTAGTAACTTACAAGTAATTAGTATGCTTATACTTTTTGTAAATTATAAAGATATAGATTAAGAAAATTAGTTTATAAAATTAAGAAAATAGTTTTAAAAGGTAATTAATAAAAATTAAAATATAATTTTAAATAAATGTTTGATGTATATATTGTGATTTGTGTAATAATATGATATGTGTTAGTAAAATCGTATATGATCACTAACTATGTTTTCATATTTGTTCATTCGCTAAACATTGTATTACATTATGAAATAACAAAAATTCTAAGTATGAGAACTTATTTTATAAACAATAACTTGATAGTACTATAATTTGCATTTACATACAAAGTCAAATTAATTTGGCCAACATCATCAATTCATCATAGTTATTTTGTATGTGTATAAAAACTCAATTATTTCACGAGTTACATTACAAATTTACAATCAAAGTATACGACTATTAATTTCTGATTCTTTTTCATGCATACAATTATAAACAATTTAAATAATATTTATTTAAAATAAATTATGCATCATACTATTATAATATCACAATACTAATTTACCTTCAACTCAACAACAAATTTTTTTAAAAAAATTTGTACTATGTCACTTACATTAAGCTAAACTCGACTTGTATGCATGACTCATGATATTATTTATAAACAATTTAAAGTCGTATCAATTTTAATATAAATTTTGTATGTTCAATTAGCTACAATTAAAAAAACCATAAACTATAACAAAATTGATACACAGTCTTATACATAACTCAACCAGTCAACCACAAACTATTAATTTATTTATATATATATTAATGCCTAATATTAAAGCAATTTTTTTAATCATTCACCACATGTCATTTTTATACTCATCATTATTTTTATAGTTTTTAATTAAAAAATATGTGAACTAACGATCTATTTTTAAATACATTCTATACATTCTAACAAAATTTTTTCTATTATCTTACTTTTCTTAATAAATTGTCATCTAAGTGATCTAACACACTTTATATTTATAATATATAAAAATTAATTTTAATATCCTTTTGTTCACAAACAATTATCGTTTACCCTTATATCTTTTTTAAAGAATAATTGTCATTTTAGCTATTTTGACATTTACTTTACACATTTACACATATATTTAGTAGACTTAGTAGTTTGTTAGTTGTAAATTTCAATAAAATAAAATATAAACCTTTCACAAATTTCCCTCGGAAAATATATAAATGCAGGTATTAAATATAAAAGTGTTAAAGAAGTTTTTATAAAAATGACACAAACAATTAACTACAAATTTAATATATATTAATTATGACTACAAGCATAAAAATGGCTTTTTTACTAATAAATTGGCATTTGATGTACAAAGAACTATAACTACAAGAATAAAAATGACTTTATATATATATATATATATATATATATATATATATATATATATATATATATATATATATATATATATAATTTTATTCTATCTTTTTAACTAGTAAATAAAGTTAGCCCCATTAAACTATCTCTAAACTTAAAGTGATCAAAATAAAATAAAAAAAAATAAAGAAAAGGTGAGGACAAATGCCGCACACTAGCAGTAATTAATAGTGTAAAATTAAATCTACAGGATGTTGACTCTAGTAAATTAATAATTTATGACTTTTATTAATACAGTAATACTTGACTTTCCATAAAACTTTTAACCTAATTCTCAGTTTCTCACGCAGGGGCCGGCAGGGCGACTAAACCCTCTTGCTCGCATAGCCTCGCTCTCGATTCCGTCTCCGACTAACTCTCAACTCTCAAGCTCTCAACTCTTTCAGGCTCTCACTCTTGGATTGTTCATTGACACTCAACGACGGGCGACAAAGCTGCTCCGGTAGGTTTAATTTTAACTCTCGCTCTCGATTTTGTCTCCTTCTCGATTTTGTGGATGTAAATCGTAGTCTCGCTCTTGATTCCGTCTCTGACTAACTCAAGCTCTCAACTCTCTCAGACTCTCACTCTCGGATTGTTTATCAACACTCAACGACGACGGCACGACTGCTCCGATAAGTTTAGTTTTGACTCTTGGTCTCGATTTTGTCTTCTCGATTTTGTGAATGTAAATTGTAGTAATCTAAAATTCATTCTTCATTTTTCTGAATAGGTTCAACAGGAACTAGGAAGTATATGATATATCTATACAACAAGCATTTTTCTATTTGTGAACAATTGAGTTTGTGGTTTAGTTTTACAGCAAATGATTTGTTAAGTATAAATGAGAAAGTCAATCAATTAAGTTCCAATTAAATGGATTGGTGAGCTAATTAATAAGATTAGAATGAGTAAATAATTATTGTATAAATTGATCTACGTGTGTCATAGTTATTGTGGTGGGCAATTATATTGTTCCACATGTTAAAAATAACTTTTGTGTTGACATTTTTATTAATTGTAGTTCTTCATATATACTCCAATGGAGTCGAGAAGTTCACAAGAAAATGGAAGGGGGTCAAACGACATATTATCAGATTTATTGTCTCCGTTATCTGGTATTGTTTACTTCTCCATTTATTTAAGAATTTGATATATTTATATATTCTATTATTTAAGTTCGTGTATATATATATATATATTAATTTATGTCATTATTTATTTGTTTCATACGTGTTTGTAGGTCATTCAACTACGGTCCAACACCCAATAACACAAGAGGAGGAAGTAGTTGAACTTCATGCTCGAGATGAAGCAAATGGTGATGACACTAATGGCGGAAAATAATCTAGTGATACTCATACTGGTGTCAAGCGTAGCAGAACCTCTGAAGTTTGGAACCACTTTAAACTTGTTAAGGATAAGGATGGAAAGGAGCGGAGAATTTGTAACTATTGTCAAGCAAGTTTCAAGGCCGAATCATCAGCTGGTACGTCTTCTCTTCAAAGACACTTGAATAGGAGTTGCAAGGAGTATAAGAAATTGAAATCAAATGAAAACTCATCATTGGGACAAGAAATTGACCAGAAAGTGTTTAGAAGATTGTTAGCCGAGGCTTTAATTAGACACGGATATAGTTTTTCTTGGGTTGAGCATGAAGCCACTAGAAAAGTTTTTAAGTATTTGAATGATAAGGTGGAACCAGTAACAAGAAATACAATACAAAAGGATTGTGTGGAAATGCATGCTGAAATGAAAGAGAAGATTTTACATGTTTTTGAAGGGCTTCCTGGAAAGATTTGTTTGACCTGTGATTTATGGAGTGCATGTACTTCACGAGGCTATTTGTGTGTTACTGCTCACTATATAGACGAAAACTGGATGTTGAATAGCAAAGTACTTTGTTTTAAACATGTTGCTCCTCCTCATAGTGGTTATGAATTGTCTGTTGAACTTGGAAATGTTGCAATTGATTGGGGAATTCACAAGAAGATCTTTTCTTTAACGGTTGATAATGCTAGTAATATGGATAAAATGATATTTTACTTGAAAGGAGGTTCGTTCAGAGATTTGCTATACAAGGGGAAATATTTTCACGTGCGTTGTGCTGCACATATACTGAACTTAGTTGTTCACAGTGGTTTGAAGTTGATTGGAACTTCCATATCAAAGCTTAGAGAAAGCATTAAATACATTGAGGGCTCAGAAGGAAGAAAGATAAAGTTTCTTGAGGTTTGTAAGCAAATTGATACTTCTTATTCTGGTGGTTTATGGTTGGATGTGGCGACGAGATGGAATTCAACATACATGATGCTCGAAAGGGCATTAAAGTACCGTGAAGTGTTAAATCACTACTTTTCCGAATCTGATGCTTTGGCTGCTGATTATCTTGTGGGTGAGGATGAATGGGAAAAGATTGTAACGATATGCCATTTGTTGGAACCCTTTTATAAGATAACTAATATGTTTTGTGGGCGTGAGTATCCTACTGCGAACTTGTACTTCCCACAAGTGTTTGTTATATATTCTCGCTTGCAACATGCAATGAGAGGGGAAAACGGTGCCGATGGTAGTGTTATAGATCCTGAAATTGTTGTTGTAGCTGCTGAAATGATGGTAAAGTTTCAAAAATATTGGGAAGACTATGTTCCGGTGCTTGCTTTTGCAGTTGTGTTTGATCCTCAACGTAAGTTTTCTTATGTGAAATTTGCTTTTAGTAGAACACATGGAGAGTTTCATGGAGGACAGATGGCTAATAATATACGTCGTGAATTGGATGGACTCTACAAGGAGTATGAGAAAAATGCTAGTGTAGGAGAAAGTGAGCCTAGTGGTCGAGAAAACTTAAGTCAAGCAGAAATGCACATGCAAAACTTTGAGGTATACAAGTTTCTTTGTTTATTGCAAAGTTATTATGTGATTAGTGTATATAAATTTTAATATTTACTTTTTTTTTGTAGGATTTTGATTTGTATGACCCATGTGAAAGCTCAAAAAGTGAGCTAGAAGTGTATTTGGATGAGCCGCGTTACAAGATATCCGATGATTTTGATGTTCTTTCTTATTGGAGAACTAACTCTACCCGTTTTCCTATTCTTTCTAAGATGGCACGAGATCTCTTGGCTATTCCAGTGACAACAGTTGCATCTGAATCCACTTTTAGTATGGGAGGACGGATCTTAAACAAGTGGCGAAGCTCCCTTACAGATGACAACATTGATGTGTTAGTTACCGCTAATCATTGGTTAACGGGATATGATGGTAAATACTTATAAATAATACATTTGATCTTGTCTTCTTTTTAAATTTTTTAATTTTTGTGCATGTTATTACTCGTCTAATGTAATTTTTTTTATATTAGATTTCACCGAAGAAGGGGAACATCAAGGAGTCTTTGTGAAGATGTAATTGAAAGAGTAGACTAGTGTGATCTTCTTATCCTTCGTAGGTAAATTTACTACATTTTCTAGTTGTTATCGGTTAAAGTAATATTTTCGCATATGTCATTTCATGTTTTCATCTTTGATGGTGATAGATTGATTAGTTTGTTGAAATTATTTTTTTTGCACAATCAAGTGTTGAGTTCAATTTTGAAGCTTCATGACAAATATCCTTTTTTCCCACAGTTTCACTCGGCAGTGCATCGGAGTAGAGCTTGGAGGTCCCTTGCAAGACAATGTTTCAAATCAAGATGAACGGCAAAATAATTTTCGATTTATTTTTTAAATAATACTTTATCAAATCGAATGTATTTATTGAATGGTTAGTTGATGATTAAGTGTTATTAATTGTAGCAACCCCAATACTAATTTGTTATTTCGTTTTGGTTACTCATGACACTTGCAAGTAACAGTGACTCTCCATGTTCTTGTTCTTGATGGAAAAAATATTATGTTCTATTTTTTAAGAACTGTTTAAACTGATCGATATGAAATGAACGTATACAATTAACTAAGATATATGTGCGGGAGAAGCTCATCAAAATTCCAAAATGAACTTAATTGTAATCCCTCAAAATTTGCAACGTATGGAACGGTGAAAATAAATATACATAAATTTCTCAAAAACATAATGAAATAGATTTCAAATTGGTAAAAATAAATAGTCGAACAATGTTTATAAATTCATGTTTCACTTGAGGGATAATATAAGCATATAAGAGTCAATAATTAACATTAACTCATAAAACTAAACTATGTAGTAAAATAATGAATATGTATTATGCTTGGATATGATTAGTACATATTGTACTTTGAGTCAACTTACTACTAGTTCTTGGAATAGTTAGGATTGAGTTATATTGGGTCGGGTCATTACGGGTTCACAGACCATGTCGGGTCAACGCTTTCGGGTTTCGGTCATTTTGGGTCGGGTTATTTCGGGAATCGGATCATTTTGGGTCGGGTTCTTTTGGTTTCGGGCGTCGCCGGGCTAGTTCATTCGGGTATAATCGGGTTACGGTCACATTCGGGTTTGAGTTATTTTTGGTTTCGGGTTCAATCGGTTAACACCGGGTCGGTCTCATATGCGTAATTTTTCCCTGTTAACGGGTGTCGATCGGGTTTGGGGCGGGTTTCACGGGTCGGGTCAGATTTTGACAGCTCTAACCTAGGGTTTGTCATCTTTGAAATCTAAGAGTAAGAATCACCGGGTAGGTCTCTTCTAACACTTAGTTGCTAACACTAGGTCACCCTAGGATAGATTTAACTCAACAAACACTAGGATTTCAACATTCTAACAATCTAGTACTTAGATCCATCAAACCAGGGAAATCACGGGTTGTTCTACCACTTCCACGGCCGTTGAAAGGCAAGAACAAACCGTGGACTCCAACAGAGGCTTCGTTCAAGTAAACAAGTCATCCAAAGGTAATTCTAAGTTCATCCTATCATGGTCTTAGCCATAACCATCCATTCCTTACCCTAGAATCGCATCTATTTAGCCTACAACATGCATCATAACAATCGAAATCATCAAGCATAAAATCATGGCTTCCATTTGCAAGATAATGAAAAGAAAGAGATGAACAAGTGAAGCAAACAAAACCAAGCTGAAATTAAGATTATAAAGACTCACAACCCTTCCAAAAGAAGGTTTAATCGATTCTTACAACCCTAGAAAACGATTCCGGATTTCTTCACTACAAAACCTATCAAGTGCTAGCAATGGTGTGTTCTTCTCTTCTTCTCCAATGGAGCTCTTCTCCTCCTTCAATGGTGTCTCCCTCCTTAGAGAATCTTCTTGTTGAGAGTGTTTTTGATTGGATGATAGGGGATCCAAGATGCCTTCTCTCAGCCTTGCAGGACCACTTTTATACTACAACCTTGCTAGAGTGAGCCATGAGATCGTGGCACAACTTTCACAACCGTCTGGCAAAAACCGCGGTTGGTTCCACGGCCGTGGACCTTCAGTGACCGTGGTTTGGTGCTTCAGCTTTGCCTTGGATCATTAAGCTTCGATTTGGTGCATGGCTTGTGTTGACAAGGTTCCATGAGTCCTCCTTAGCCTCTAGCTTGCATCCTAATGAGTCCGATGGTGTGTCATCTTGATGAACGATCCTCGGACGTATCGATTAAGCTCCTAAATCTAACAAAATACCTACAAAGCAATGCAAAAGTCCGTGTAGACGTCTATCTCGACAAAATACGTGAATTTGAGTGCAAACGTCGTGAACTAGTGCTAAACCATGCATGAATGAGTGAGAAATCTATCTAAATGACTACCTAAACCTAAGTCATAAATCGTGTTATCAAAAATACCCCATACTTAAGGTTTGCTCGTCCCCGAGCAAATTCCCAACTATAGACTAAGAGATGACATGATTTATGTATGCAGAAAAATGGCAAAATCTTTTTGGGTTTGTGCTTCTAATATTGGATCACCTTCATAGTCATGTTTCATGGCAATGGACAAGTAATCATGTATCAAATAAATGAAGGCACGGAAAGACAATTGTACTTAATTCGAAAGCATGCATGAAATGTAAAAATGAAGAAGTCAAGATGATCAAGAGCATATCCAATCTAGATTACTAAGTCTTACAAACATGCAAATAGGTCATAAGGTCTTGTGAAATAAAAGGCCAAGAAACGTTGTGATTAGGTGGGGATTTTTCTAGGCTATGTGATGCTAATCCGGAAATGGAACTAACTCCACAATTTTGTCATCGATCAACTTCCCACAAGTGTATATTTTCTCCATCTTTTCTTTCTTTTCTTTTTCTTTCACTTATTTTTGAGACAATGGCATTGGTGTACAAAAGCCGGAACCTTGGTGATTAGCCGTCCTCGGGTTTTTTCTATTTTTCGAGGTGCATCCACACCGGGCACACATACCAAAGCTCGTTAGGACTATTGGTTTATTTGACTTTGGCAAGGCACAAACACCCGATTATGTGAATGGTGCCGAGTTACTTGTCATTTAAACCAACGTCCCCAAACCTATATTTTTGTCTACACTTTCACAACAATTTCAGCATTTTATTCATGACATTCTTTCATCAACATCTTCACCCCACACTTGCTTTTCACACACATCAACACACTAACATGCTCCTATTCCCGGATGGGTCAAAAGAGGTCAAATTTATATCAATTGAGGTGCTCAAACATCATGATCAAGATGAGAAGTAGAGAAAGATAAATTGCCTCATTCATTCCTAGATGGTGTGCAAGAACTAACATGTAATTTCGACTTTCAATACTCAATCCATTCTAGGCAAGCATCATGATCACAAATCATTCATGGGATTCAAGAGAAGCGCTTCAAGTCCACATATGCATTCATCAATTAAACACATAAGGCCATCCATAGCCAATCCAGAAGACAAGATTCATCATTAGGGTCATATCCAAACCAAGAAAGCACAAAAATTTTTTTTAATTTTTTTTGATTTTTTTTTGGGTTTTTTCGAAATGAGTATATACAATGTAAGACATGTGATAATATTAAACTATCCTAGATGCTAATCATGCAAAGGATCATACAAACCCCACCCCATACTTAGAAACACATTGTCCCCAATGTGGCATTCAAGTAAAGAAGAGTGAAAGAGGCTTCTCACAATGTAAAAATGGTTTGCTTCGGTATTTGGGATTACTCAAGTGGATTGATGGTGGATGATCGTATCAACAATGGTAGAGAGCTCTAAGTGTTCATCAAGGCGTCGGGACCCGCGCTAGGCACCGCTAGCCGTCCAAGTTCCGTGTCCTCTCCACCCATAATTGATGAGGGGTTCATCATCATCATTCACATGCCATGCAAGGCTTCAATGCTACCAAGATTCTAGCACACACACAAAGCACACCAAACACACAAAAACAGAAAAATCAAAAACAAAAACAAAACGAAAAAGGGGAAAACGTTACCAATGGGTTGCCTCCCACCAAGTGCTTCTTTAAGGTCATTAGCTTGACCAAACTCGGGGGCGTCTCATTCTAGGTGAAGTGGGGCAATCATATCCACCGGAGCTCCCGGGATGTACTTCTTTAACCGGTGCCCGTTCACCTTGAAATCTCCACAATGCTCCCCTCCTATCTCAATAGCTCAATGGGGGAAGATCTTCTTCACCATATATGGCCCGGTCCATCTTGATTTTATCTTTCCGGGGAAGAGCCACAGCCTTGAGTTGAAAAGATGGACAAGGTCGCTTTCTCTCAACTCCTTCGGAATGAGGCGCTTGTCATGCCACCGTTTGGTCCTTTCCTTGTAGATCCGGGCATTCTCATAAGCATCCAACCGGATCTCCTCAAGGGCGTTCATATCTAGCAACCTCTTCTCTCCGGCCTCCTTGAGGTCAAAATTTAGCCACTTAATGGCCCAATAAGCTCTATGCTCCATTTCTACCGGAAGGTGGCAAGACTTGCCATAGACTAACTTATAGGGAGTGGTGCCAATTGGTGTCTTGAAAGCGGTTCTATATGCCCACAAGGCATCATCGAGCTTTATAGCCCAATCCTTTCTCGTCCTAGAGACCGTCTTCTCAAGAATTCCCTTTATCTCCCGGTTGGAGATCTCCACTTGGCCGCTAGTTTGGGGATGGTAAGGTGTTGCCACCTTATGAGTCACCCCATACTTAGCCAAAAGTGCTCCAAATTTCCTATTGGTGAAGTGCTTCCCTCCATCACTTATGATCACCCTTGGTGTTCCAAACCTAGGGAAGATCACTCGGTTGAAGAACCGCACCACAACCTTGGCATCATTTGTGGGAGAGGCGATTGCCTCCACCCATCTCGAAACATAGTCAACCGCCAATAGGATATAGAGGTTACCACAAGAAGAGGGGAATGGTCCCATGAAGTCCACACCCCACACATCAAAAATCTCCACCTCTTGTATGTTGTTCAAGGGCATCTCATTCCTCCTTGAGATGTTGCCCGTCCTTTGGCAAGCATCACAAGCTACCATAAAGCTTTGCACATCCTTGAACAAGTTTGGCCAAAAGAAGGCCGATTGCAACACCTTTGCACATGTCTTTTGGGAGCTAGCATGCCCTCCACATGGCAAGGAGTGACAATGGCGGATCACACTCTCCACCTCGTCTTCCGGTATGCATCTTCTAAACATTCCATCTGGCCCTCTCTTGAACAAAAGTGGTTCACTCTAATAGTAGTGCCTCACATCTTTGAAGAACTTCTTTCTTTGGGCATATGTCAATCCGGGAGGCACTTCCTCACACACAAGATAGTTCACAATGTCGGCATACCATGGCTCACTTCCTCTAGACACTTGGAACAAGCACTCCTCCACCATTTGCAATTGCTCATCCCGGAATGAGTCATCAATCGGGATGTCATCTCTCTCAAGCTCCTATGGTGGGAGTCTACTAACGTGATCCGCCACAGAGTTCTCGGACCCCTTCTTGTCCCGGATTTCCAAATCAAATTCTTGAAGAAGAAGGATCCACCGAATCAACCTAGGCTTGGCATCCTTCTTGGTAAGTAGATAATGGATCGCAGCATGATCCGTATACACAATGACCTTCGCTCCAACAAGATATGAGCGGAACTTCTCAAATGCATACACGACCGCTAGTAACTCCTTCTCGGTGGTAGCATAATTGAGTTGGGCATCATCTAGCGTCTTGCTAGCATAATAAATGGCATGTGTCCGCCCATCTTTCCTTTGCCCCAAAACAGTCCCAACGGCTACATCACTTGCATCGCACATGATCTCAAACGGTAAACTCCAATCCGGAGGTTGCATGATAGGTGCGGAGATCAAGGCGTTCTTCAACCTACAAAAAGCCTCAAGGCAATCCTTGGAGAAAACAAACTCAACATCCTTCATTAGTAGGTTAGTAAGGGGCTTAGAAATTTTAGAGAAGTCTTTAATAAACCTCAGGTAAAAACCGGCATGCCCTAAGAAACTCCTTACCACTTCACCGAGGTAGGTGGTGGCAACTTCTCTATCGTTTCAATCTTGGCCCTATCAACCTCAATGCCACGGTTGGACACCAAGTGTCCCAACACAATACCTTCACTTACCATGAAGTGGCATTTTTCCTAATTTAAGACAAGATTTGTCTCCTCACATCTTTTCAATACTAATGACAAGTTAGCTAAGCAATTATCAAAGGAAGAACCATAAACAGAAAAATCATCCATAAACACTTCCATGATGTTTTCAATGTATTCAGAAAAGATAGCCATCATACACCTTTGGATGGTGGCGGGTGCATTACACAACCCAAATGGCATTCTCCTATATGCAAAAGTACCCCATGGACATGTAAATGTAGTTTTCTCTTGGTCATCGGGGTGGATAGGGATTTGGAAGAATCCACTATAACCATCTAAGTAGCAAAAATGAGAATGTTGAGCTAACCTCTCTAGCATTTGGTCAATGAAAGGAAGGGGGAAGTGATCTTTCCTAGAGGCCATGTTCAACTTCCTATAGTTAATACACATCCTCCATCATGTAACCGTCCTAGTTGGGATTAGTTCATTGTTTTCATTAGTCACTACGGTCATCCCACCCTTCTTAGGAACTACATGAACGGGACTAACCCACTTACTATCCGAAATAGGGTAGATGATTCCCGCATCTAGCAACTTAATGATCTCTTTCTTGACCACCTCCTTCATTATAGGATTCAATCTTCTTTGATGTTCAATAGAGGGTTTATGGTTATCTTCCATCAATATCTTATGCATGCACAAAGAGGGTTTAATGCCAACTAAATCATCAATAGTATAGCCAATAGCTTTCCTATGCAATCTTAGCTCATGTAACAACTTAGCAAGTTCATCATCATTCAAGCATGCATTCACAATCACAGGGTATGTAGAATTATCACCAAGAAAAGCATACTTCAAATGAGAGGGAAGGGGTTTGAGTTCAAGTTTAGGAGGACCTTTATCGAGCGGAGACGATCCAAATAGCGTTGGTTGAGATGAATCCAAAGCAAATGAAGGCCCTCCAAGGCTCCTTGAAGCTTGATCATCAACAAGAGCTGTTTCAGGGGAAACCACGGGCAAGTCCACGGTTCTTGACACATCCACGGCCGTGGAAGTTGCCAAGCTTGCTCTTCGGAGCTTTCCAGAGAGTTCTACGGCCGTGGAACACACTCCACGCCCGTGGTTCTTATAGGTTCTTAACATGCTATCGTGAACCTCAAATTCAGTTGTTGTCTCCTTTTCTAGTGCTTCTAAGGCCTTGATTTCTTCATTGCAAGCCTCCTCAAAACCTTCCTCCATCATACTAAAGCTAAGAACCTTCTCCAAGGGGTCCTTGATCAAGATCGAGCTCACAACTTCTCTAGACTCCTCTTGCTCGACAATGTTGAATACATCCTCATCAAGGGTTGGCCCTTTCATCATCGTGGACATTTTGAACTTGATATTCTCTTCTCCAATGTTGAAGGAGAGAATTTCATTCTTACAATCCACCAAGCATCCGGAAGTGGCTAGGAAAGGTCTCCCTAAGATGATGGGAACCGGATAGTCCGCCGGAATGTCCAAGACAATAAAATCAATCGGCACATAGAACTTTCCTAGTTGCACCGGAATATCTTCTAAGATCCCAACCGGATGAGTAATAGAGCGGTCCGCCATGTAAAGGGTCATCTTTACCGGTTTAGGCTCTCCTAGCCCAACCTTGTTGCAAAGTGCAAGCAGTATGATGCTCACACTTGCCCCAAGATCACAAAGGGCATCATACTTCACTTCTCCCACTCCGATTGGCACACAAAAAGATCCCGGATCTCTTAGCTTAGGAGGCATCTCCTCCTTCATTGTTTGGATCAATTCCGAGGACCTCTTAGTCATCCTTACTTCCCCATACTCCTCCAACTTCCTTTTGTTGGAGAGTATTTCTTTCAAGAACTTGCCATATGCCGGCATACCTAAGATAGCATCCATGAACGGAATGTTAATATGCAATTTTGACATAAGTTCAAGGAATTTACCAAAGTGTTTGTCCAAGCGAGCCCTTGCTCGTGATTGAGGGAATGGTAGTGGTGGCTTGTATGGAGACGGTGCCACATAAGTTGGCTCAACATCCTTGCTCGTGCCTCCATCTTCTTGCAATATCTCTTCCTCTACCACCACTTGCTTTCCCTTAGGATTCTCCTTGGGCAAAGGATCCTTCATACTCAATCCACTCCTCGTTGTAATGGCCAACACTTGGCCTCTTGGGTTGTCTTCGGTTCTTCCGGGAAGCTTCCCCGGATCTCTATGAGCTTCACCCCCTTTTGGAACACTTGTGCTTCTAACACCTTTTGAGCTTTAGAAATGGAAGTCACCGTGCTCTCAAGACCACTCAACCTTCCAAGCAATTGCTCAAACATCATTTCGGTTCTATCCTTTGGAGGTTGAGTAAATCCGGGTGCAGGTTCTTGTGAAGCCTTTGGTGGTGGAGCTGCGCTTGTGGAAGCGGGAGGGTTCAAGGCTCCATCCGGGTTAGAATAGGAAAACCCGGGATGGTTGTGGTTAGGCCGGTAATTGTTGAATAGCCGGTTGTGGTTGAAGTTCCTTGGGCCTTGATAGTTGTTGTAATTGCCCCTTCCCATGTAGTTCACATCTTCCTCCTTGGAAGACAAGTTAGCTTGCACTTGAGCTTGAGGGGTTGCTTGGTTCTTCAAAGTTGTAGCACACAACTCCCTCAAAGACTTTAGCTCGTTGTTGATGGCATCAAGCTTGAAGTTGCTCATGGTGACTTCACTCACCTCATATGCTCCCGCCTTTCTCCCTTCACTCTTCCTATAGGAGTACTTCTCAATCACTAAAGCTTGTTTCTCTACAAACTCCCAAGCTTCATCCACATGCTTTTCCATAAAAGTCCCACCGGAAAGAGATTGAAGCTTGAATTGGCTAGCTTCATCAAGTCCTTTGAAGTAGATCTCCAATAGCTCAATTTTTGGTATACCATGGTGTGGACAATCTAGGAGAAGATCTTTGAATCTCTCCCAAGACTTGAACAAGCTCTCTCTATCCTTCATCACGAAGGCATTGATCTTCCCTCTTAACTCGGTAGTCTTGGAAGGTGGGAAGAACTTAGTCAAAAACTCGGTCGTCATCTCCTCCCAAGTACTCACTCGCCCTTGTGGAATAGATTGATACCAAGCCAAGGCCTTGTCCTTAAGAGAGAAGGAGAAAGCCCTAAACTTATGGTTGTTGCTCTCCAATCTAGGCGGTCTAAGAGTCTCCATCAAGATCTCATAGTTCATCAAGTGTTGATGAGGAGACTCTCCTTCCATCCCTCCAAATTGATTATGCCGGATCATTTGTAGAACTTGAGGGCGGAGTTCATAATCATGGGTTGCGGGATCTCCTAAGGTCACTCCCGGGCGGTGTGCTCTTTGTGCCGGATCCATACGTTGCCCTAATGTTTGTGGCTCTCCAATGGCAATGGGCACAACCCGTATATTAACCGCCTCCGGTTGCGGTTGTGGTGGAGGTGAAGGTTGTTGACGATTAAGCTGAACTTGGACAAGTGCTTGCCTAATCTCTTCAATCTCCCTCCTAGTTGCCTCTTGCCTCTCATTGGCAAGTCTCCTTTCATTCTCCAAAGCTTCATCCCTTATCCTAATTTGCTCTAAAGCCTCATCCAACTCAGCTTGGAGATCTCTTCCGGCCATCTCTTTTCCCTTTTTAATGCTCTTGGATCTAGATCTAAGGGTTTTCTCCGGTTCGGGATCGAATGGAGCTAAATCCTTGCCACGAGATCTTCGCATACACCTAAAGAGTGAGAGATGCCTTGAAAAGCAAAGACACACACCAAAAGAGATCAAAAGCAACAAGAAAGACCTACACTATAGACAATCACAAATAGACTCAATCTAGACCTAGTCCCTGGTAACGGCGCCAAAAACTTGTTACACTAGTTTGTGTGCACGCAATAAGCTTTAAAATTTATACTCGTTATATTTCTCCTAACTCCTAGCGAACCCGCAGTGTATGGGACGTTTGTAGTAGGGATAGTATTCCGAGGTCGAACACAAAGACTAAGGTGAGATTGATTCGATTTATGATTAAGTTTAGTAAAGATCTAGGTAAAGAAAAGAGAAAGAAATAAAGAAATAAAAACCTCAATGTTTTTGGTTGGTTTTTAGGTGATCAATCAAGGATCACAAATCATGCAAAGTAAGCAATCAACTAAGCTAACGAATCAACACAAGCAAACAAGCTAAACACGAGATATGAATCAAAATCAAAGAGAGAAAAGCGGATTCTAGGGGTTGGAAATTCCGGTTATGGCATAGGACTCAAGCTATCTAATCATTCCTTGGATTAACTATGATATGTTGGGAGTGAGTGTTTCTAGATTGGGATCAATCACCGGGTAGGTCTCATGGTCCACTAGTCCGTTCCTAAGGTCTTATCACCGGGTAGGTCTCGAAGAGCTTAAGGGATGGAATTCTTCACAAACCGGATTGTCACCTAGGGATCTAACCTATCCTCACCGGGTAAGTCTCGGAAGGGTTAGTCCTAAACAACTATCCTAGCACACTTAGTCCAATGGCGGCTTATGAGCCTCACCACTACCTAGGGTTTGTCATCTTTGAAATCTAAGAGTAAGAATCACCGGGTAGGTCTCTTCTAACACTTAGTTGCTAACACTAGGTCACCCTAGGCTAGATTTAACTCAACAAACACTAGGATTTCAACATTCTAACAATCTAGTACTTAGATCCATTGAACCAGGGAAATCACGGGTTGTTCTACCACTTCCACAGCCGTGGAAAGGCAAGAACAAAACGTGGACTCCAATAGAGGCTTCGTTCAAGTAAACAAGTCATCCAAAGGTAATTCTAAGTTCATCCTATCATGGTCTTAGCCATAACCATCCTTTCCTTACCCTAGAATCGCATCTATTTAGCCTACAACATGCATCATAACAATCGAAATCATCAAGCATAAAATCATTGCTTCCATTTGCAAGATAATGAAAAGAAAGAGATGAACAAGTGAAGCAAACAAAACCAAGCTGAAATTAAGATTAGAAAGACTCACAACCCTTCCAAAAGAAGGTTTAATCGATTCTTACAACCCTAGAAAACGATTCCGGATTTCTTCACTACAAAACCTATCAAGTGCTAGCAATGGTGTGTTCTTCTCTTCTTCTCCAATGGAGCTCTTCTCCTCCTTCAATGGTGTCTCCCTCCTTAGAGAATCTTCTTGTTGAGAGTGTTTTTGATTGGATGATAGGGGATAATGGATGGCTGCTCCAAGATGCCTTCTCCCAGCCTTGCAGGACCACTTTTATACTACAACCTTGCTAGAGTGAGCCATGAGATCGTGGCACAGCTGTCACAACCGTCTGGCAAAAACCACGGTTGGTTCCACGGCCGTGGACCTTCAGTGACCGTGGTTTGGTGCTTCAGCTTTGCCTTGGATCATTAAGCTTCGATTTGGTGCATGACTTGTGTTGACAAGGTTCCATGAGTCCTCGTTAGCCTCTAGCTTGCATCCTAATGAGTCCGAGGGTGTGTCATCTTGATGAACGATCCTCAGACGTATCGATTAAGCTCCTAAATCTCCCAAAATACCTACAAAGCAATGCAAAAGTCCGTGCAGACGTCTATCTCGACAAAATACGTGAGTTTGAGTGCAAACGTCGTGAACTAGTGCTAAACCATGCATGAATGAGTGAGAAATCTATCTAAATGACTACCTAAACCTAAGTCATAAATCGTGTTATCATTATCAATGACTACCAATATGGATGAAATACACTTAGAAAACGTGCCTAAAATATCACAATATTTCATGCTAACAAATAACCCCATACTTGCCACTTGCTTGTCCCTAAGCAAGGTCTTTCAATGCTTTAAAACTCAAGTTAGGATGAAATATGTGTACCTTCTCATAGAAAAACTTCTTTGGATGTATGTGCCTTCTAATCAATAGAACATTCTCAAATCTTGCTTCATTCGTTTATAAGACTTTCATACACATAATCAAAGAGTAAAGAGTAAAGAAAGCTCATGAATCAATCAAACTTCCATGTAAACATCATAACCTTCAAACATTATCAAAATCAATCATAAGAAACTTCAATTTAGATCACCAAGCCATATAACATTCTTTTGATCTTAAGGACTTTCTAACAAGGTCTAGATTGTGGAAAAGGAAGGAAAACTTTAAGGAATGTGGTGCATGAATCCGGGAAAGTGGATAACTACTCTTTTCTTCTTCTCTTGCGGTTTCTGCAGCACTTTCAACTTAGAGCTTCGCTCTTTCTTTTCATTTTTCGACTTTACTTTTGGAGTTATGGATAGAGGTGCACAAAAACCGAAGCCTAGGAGATTGGCGTTTCTCAATTTTTATGAGATGCCTCAAACCCTTACCGCACATACCATAATCCGCTAGGAATATCGCTCAATCCGACTTTGGCAAGACACAAACACCCGGCTATGTGAATGGTGCCGAGTTACTCATCATCATGATTGACTTCCCCAAACCTATAATTTCTTTCTATTCCTTTGAATGTAAAGTATTGCTATCATGGCTCTCCCACATCAAACATGCCTTTTTCATTCAACTCCTCCAAATTCCCGGATAGGTAAAGGAGGTCATTATTTCAATGGCTAAATGATCAAAGAAAGAAGAAAGAAAATCGAATTGCCTTAATCATCTCAAAAGGAAGCATAAGAACTTATTATGTGATTTCAACCTTAATTCCTCAACATGATTTAAGTAACATTCATCACATTATGAAATTTGCAAAAGAGAGATAATCAACTCATTCAATTTCTTTTCAATTCACTATTTGTTTAAGCATGCGATTGTCATCAAAACTCAATTCACAAGTGCTGATTATCATAGGAATCATCTCTATCCTTAGAAGCACAATATTTTCAAAATTTTTCAATTTTTTTGGGTTTTTCAAATTCTTTTTCATGCAATGCAATAATGAAACGTGTAGCAATAGAATGAAACATGCAAGATAGTCTCGATAAAGCATACAAAGTGATTAAGAGTTATTACAAACTATTAGTCACACCCCACCCCATACTTGGAACAAACATTGTCCCTAATGTTCAAAGAAAAGAAAAAGAAGAAAAGAAACAAAGAAAAAGAACTCACAAAACGGTGGTGGAGTGGCTAAAACTGTCGATATCAAGGTCGTCACTGCGGCGCCGGTGGAGGTGGAAACGGTGAGAAGCTAGGATCATAGTAACGCCCGCACTGCTGGCGGTATACATCTCTCATCATGTGGTCAAGGTCGTCCACACGTGCATCCCTAGCATCAGCGCGGATCTCCAAAGCTCCAACCCTGCTGGAAAGGTCGGTAGCCCACTTTGGCAACTGCTCGTACCTGCCAGGCGGCTGGCTGTACCATGCCGGTGCATCTGAAGGTGCTGGTGCAGGTGGCGGTCGCGGCTATGTAGACCATGGTGGTGGAGCTCCGTACCACGAAGGAGGAGTCTCCATCCAAGTGGGCCTCTCACTGACACTAGCACGGCGAGAGGATGATCTTGAAGCTCTAGCGAGGCGGGGAGAATGCCTAGGCATGGCGGGAACTGCGTCCGGCTGATCCGGGAATGTACCAAAGTCCTGCTCAGCTCCCCCTCCTCCCTCATAGTCATCTCTACCTCCCATCTCCTCCTCTACAACTAGTGGTGGTGGAATGTAGGGAGGGGCTACCAATTTGTTCACATGCATGGCAGCGAACGTCGCCTTCCAGTTATGGCCTCTAGCCATAATGGAATACTCAAGGAGCCACTCAATGCCTCTCCCGGTCCTACTCTCCCATGGCATAGCAGCGTATGGTGGACCTCTATGGGTGGGGAAGATGATGCCTCTAGTCATGAGGGCCTGAAGTCCTAGGGGTCTAGCTGCAATACGTGTACAAGCCGAGAAATCAACCCCTAACTGTCTAGCAAGGTGGGTCACCATCCCACCATATCCAATGTTGCCAGCCCTCTTATTCTTTAGCTTGCTCATGGTAGCAGCTAAGAGGGTGGCGTAGTCAGCTGGCCTGCCATACAACATGCTGTAGAGCAGGAATAACTCATCCGTCTTGATCTTCTGAGGTGTCTCCGTCCTAGGGAAGAGACACTCAAAAAACACTCTATGAGCTATCTTCAAGGCTAGATGGTAGATCAATCTAGCCTTGGTATCAGCAGGCTGCCAGCGGTCCTCGTTGGCATAGATCATAGCGATCTCTTCCCAGAAATCCTTGGCGTACACGCCACTGGGGAAACGACCATTGAAGGTCTCGTGGAACCCAAAGAAGGCTCCAAACTCCCGGATGGAGAAATCATAGTTTCTTTCCATCAGCCGGAAAGAAATTGTCCTGTCAACATGGCTGTGCTCAAAGGAAACTACAAACTCTCTCGTAATCTCATCATATGCATCTTCCCGAATAGCGGAGAAGATGACTAAGCCGGCTCTATCCAAGAGCCAAGTAAGGTCCCCTATGACATGTAGAGGCTCTAACTCCTCCAACAGCAAGTATCGTGGTCCTATGATTGTCCTCTCCTCTATCCTCTCTAAGGAGTCTAGGTGATCCTCATGGATGGTGGGGATCCTAGGGCGAGGTGGTGATGGTGAGGATGGAGGTGAAGGGGATGAAGGAGGTGGTGCTCTAGAAGAGGAAGAGGGGTTGCCCTTCCTCTTTTTGTTCTTATCACTGTCCTTGTTCTTGTCCTTATTCCTACCGGACACTCTCCTCACAAAATCCATATTCTGGCAAAAACCACGGTCTGTTCTAAGTATTCCACGGCCGTGGAAATACTAGTGACCGTGGTTCGGCACGTAATTTTGCAAATCTCAACAGAATCTCACCAAATTTCACAGCAGCAGTCCTAGACTAATTCTCTTCCAATTCCAATCAGTTATTCCTAAAAATTCTAGCAAATGCAAGTCCGAATCGACAAAGATAGAGAAGAGCGAAAAAACCTAGGTTTTTAGATTTTTAAATCCGAATTCTGCTTTCCTTGGTGATTTGCCGCTCGAATTGTTGCTTGGATCTTGTTGGTGATCGGATTTGCTTCTGTTTTGGCCAAAGAATCGTTAAAAACGATTAACGAATGAAGATTTGAGGTGAGGGAAAGCAAATCGGCGTTTAGGGCGTGGAATTGGGTTTGTGAGATGTGTTTTGTGAAGGAAAGTGGTTTATATAGTGGCCGTAAAAATTTTTGAAAATCACGGTCTGTCGGGGGGTTCCACGGCCGTGGAAATGTACGGAACTGTGGTTTTGGTGATTTTTCTCAGGCTTTTGAAAATTACGGTCACTGTAGCTGTCACGACCGTGGTTTAGGCCGTGGAACTCTCTGTAATGCTCCAAAGTCCAAGTTTCGTCACTTTTCTTCAAACTTTCTATTCCCCTTTCCTTTTCAACTGTTCCTACATCCAAAAACATGAACATACCGGAAGGTATCGAAGAAAAAACAAAGCAAAAACGTCTAAACTAAGCTAATCTATGAATCAAAAACAAAAACGTAAATGCAATACCTTGGGTTGCCTCCCAAGAGGCGCTTTATTTAAGGTCCGTAGCTAGACCAGATTCGCACTTATTCGAGTGCGGTGGGCGCGAACTCTTCAGCTTGGAGTTCCGGTGTATACTTCTTGAGTCGTTGACCGTTCACCTTAAAGCTTCCGCTCGCTTCACCCCATACTTCAACTGCACCATGGGGGAAAATACATTTGATTAGAAAAGGTCCGGTCCAACGAGATTTAAGCTTACCTGGAAAGAGACGAAGCCTTGAATTGAAGAGGTGAACTTGATCTCCTTCTTTGAAGTCCTTTGGAATGATATGCTTATCATGCCAACGCTTTGCTCTTTCTTTGTAAATCTTGGCGTTTTCGTAAGCGTTCAAGCGGAGTTCTTCAAGCTCATTTAGGTCCAAGAGACGCTTCTCTCCCGCTTCCTTCATGCTGAAATTTAGCCACTTGATTGCCCAAAATGCCTTGTCCTCCAACTCTACCGGTAAGTGACAAGACTTCCCATACACAACGTTGTATGGTGTGGTTCCGATGGGAGTCTTGTATGTAGTCCGGTATGCCCACAATGCGTCATCTAGCTTCAAAGACCAATCCTTCCTACTCCTTGAAACCGTCTTCTCCAGGATTCCTTTGATCTCCCGGTTTGAGATCTCAACTTGTCCACTAGTTTGTGGATGATAAGGGGTGGCGATCTTGTGAGTCATCCCATACTTAGCTAAAAGAGCTTCAAAGCGCCGGGCAATGAAGTGAGAGCCTCCATCACTAATGATGGTCCGTGGTGTCCCAAATCGTGGGAAGATTGTCTTGTTAAAGAACTTGACCACCACCATGGCGTCATTGGTGGGAGAGGCAATCGCTTCAACCCATCTTGAAACGTAATCAACCGCTAAAAGTATGTATTGGTTACCACAAGATGATGGGAATGGTCCCATGAAATCTACTCCCCAAACGTCAAAGATCTCAACCTCTTGGATGTTGTTTGTTCGCCACTTAGCGTGCGTGCAAATAAGCTTTAATTATAAAACTAGAAATCAAGCAAGCGAACCCGCAGTGTACGGATCGATATAGTTGAGCAAGAATTCCAGAGTATCGAACACAAGGATTTGGGGGGAACAAATTCAATTATAGGTTATCAAGCGAGTAAATGTAAGAAGCTTTTTAAGTATTGGGAAAACAACAATCCTAAAGATCCAGATATCCAGTTGTGGCAATCGATTCAAGATATACTAATAATGTAAGAACAGAGTTGAGGTATACAAAGATATGCTAATGTAAGGTAATCGTACGGTGAAGTTCCAAAAACCTTATATGACTCACCTAAAAGACACTCTCTATAAAGGTTGTTGAGGCTTCAATATAAAAAGGTTCTAAAGGTAAGAATTAACGTCAAATAGCAAAACTTGTAATCCAAGGATCAAGACTAACTAAACCAATTAAGGTTGTGACACTCACAATCGAGGTAGAGGTTGTTGAGGCTTCACTACCACCTAGAAAAGGCAAGCCAAGACTAAGTTAAAGCAAATCTTTAACTTTGGATTAAAGTAAAAGCAGGTTCGTAAACTAACACAAAATTACGGGTAATTCTTGAGTTCCACGGCCGTGGAAGCTCAAGAACAGACCGTGGATTAGGGTTGTCGTCGATTCTCTCTAACTCTTAGGGTCCAATCTGTTTGCGATCGATCTATCATCATCCAAGCCACAACTATCAACCCTTCACCTTAGAATTGTTAAGAGTTTTTAGCCAACAATAGTCATATTGATATCAAATTCAAGGTTTAAAAGAATGAAAGATGAAAACTTTCGAAACCCTTCAATAACTTTCAAACTAATCTCAAATCCACAGATTAAAAACAATATCGTCAATAGATTCGGAACAACACAAACAATCATAATCTTAGATAAGAAGGAAGAACGGGATGTCAATCCGTCTTCTAAATCAAACCTAAGCAAGAAGCGAAATCTTCTTGCGAACAATCTTCCGAATCTTCGATCTTCCGTCAATCCGGAAATCCCAATGGCAAAGCGTAAAAATCTCTCAAACACAATCTCCGCCAAAATGCGAAATTAGGGCAATTCCAAACGCAAGCGTAAGATGCGTCTATGCGTAAGCGAAGGTGACGGAATCTCTCTTCGTCGGTCCTTTTATAGTGTAAGATAAAATATCGGCCCGGCCCAATTGCGTAGGAGATCGTGGCTTAAAGTGTGGCAAAAAAGATCGCCAAAATCACGGTCGTGGAAGGGTTCCACGGCTGTAATTTAGAGCGTGGAAATCAACACGGTTTGACACAACTCCTCTACGGCCGTAGAAGTTGCTGGAATGAACCACGCTTCCCTTGCCATGGTTCCACGGCCGTGGACTTGAACGTGGAATGTAGTACGGCCTTATTTTAGAGCGTGGTTTAGGGCTAGAACGTGATTCTTCCTTAGTCTCGTGCATCCTTCAAGGTGGCACTCCCTTAGCTCCTAGGAATGTCCTCAATCCATGGACATGTTCCATCAAATCCATCCTTGCTCCATTCCGTTCGGAAATAGCTCTTAATTACCTATAATCAACATAAAGCTTGTGTAGATCTCTATATCGACATTATGGACAAACTAGCTCACAAAAGTATCAATGCTTAATCAATGACTATCATAATGGATCAAATACACTTAGAAAATGTGCCTAAAATATCACAATATTTCATGCTAACAAATAACCCCATACTTGCCACTTGCTTGTCCCTAAGCAAGGTCTTTCAAAAGCTTTAAAACAAAAGTTAGGATGAAATATGTGTACCTTCTCAAAACAAAATTTCTTTTTGATGAATGTGCCTTCTAATCAATAGATCATTCTCAAATCTTGCTTCAATCGTTTAATAAGACTTTCATACACTTAATCAAAGAGTAAAGAGTAAAGAAAACTCATGAATCAATTAAACTTCCATTACAAACATCATAACCTTCAAACATTATTAAAATCAATCATAAGAAACTTCAATCTAGATCACCAAGTCATATAACATTCTTTTGATCTTAAGGACTTTCACAGAAAAGAAGGTCTAGAATGTGGAAAGGGAAGGAAACTTTAAGGAATGTGGTGCATGAATCTGGGAAAGTGGATAACTACTCTTTCTTCTTCTCATGCGGTTTCCGCAACGCTTTCAACTTAGAGCTTCGCTCTCTTCTTTTCATTTTTCGACTTTACTTTTGGAGTTATGGATAGAGGTGCACAAAAACCGAAGCCTAGGAGATTGGCGTTTCTCAATTTTTATGAGATGCCTCAAACCCTCAGCGCACATACCATAATCCGCTAGGAAATCTCTATCCGACTTTGGCAAGACACAAACACCCGGCTATGTGAATGGTGCCGAGTTACTCATCATCATGATTGACTTCCCCAAACCTACAATTTCTTTCTATTCCTTTGAATGCAAAGTATTGCTTTCATGGCTCTCCCACATCATACATGCTTTTTTCATTCAACTCCTCCAAATTCCCGGATAGGTAAAGGAGGTCAATATTTCAATGAGGGGCTAAATGATAAGAAAGAAGAAAGAAAAATCGAATTGCCTTAATCATCTCAACAAGAAGCATAAGAACTTATAGTGTGATTTCAACTTCAATTCCTCAACATGATTTAAGTAACATTCATCACATTATGAAACTTGCAAAAGAGGTATAATCAACTCATTCAATTTCTTTCAATTCACTATTTGTTTAAGCATGCAATTGTCATCAAACTCAATTCACAATTAGCGATTATCCTAGAAATCCTCTCTATCTTTAGAAGCACAAAATTTTCAAAAATTTTTTCAATTTTTATGGGTTTTTCAAACTCTTTTTCATGCAATGCAATAATGAAACGTGTAACAATATAATGAACATGCAAGATAGTCTCAAATAGAAGCAATCAAAGTGAGTAAGAGTTATTACAACTTTTAGTCACACCCCACCCCATACTTGGAACAAACATTGTCCCTAATGTTCAAATAAAAGAAGGAAAAGAAGAAAAGAAAGAAAGAAAAAGAGACTCACAAAATGGCGGTGGAGCGGCTAAAACCGTCGGTCATGCAAATCATCACTGCGGTGGAGGCGGAGGCGGGAATGGAGAGAAGCTAGGATCGTAGTACCGCCCGAACTGTTGGCGGTAGACGTCTCTCATCATATGTTCGAGGTCGTCCATGCATCCATCTCTAGCATCGGCTCGAATCTCCAATGCTCCCACTCTATCAGAATGGCTAGTAGCCCACTCCGGCATCTGCTCATACCATCCCGGAGCCTGACTGTACCACCCCGGTGCATCTGACGGTGCTGGTGCTGGTGGCGGTGGCTGCTGTGCGGACCATGGAGGTGGAGCTCCGTACCATGCAGAAGGTGTCTCCATCCAAGTGGGTCTCTCACTCACGCTGGCGCGGCGAGAAGATGAATTTGAAGCTCTGGCTGGACGTGGAGAACGTCTGGGCATGTCAGGGGTCGCATCCGGCTGATCCGGAAACGTGCCAAACTCCTGCTCTGCTCCTCCTCCTCCCTCATACTGATCTCTCATCTCCTCCTCCTCAACTACGGGCGGTGGTGGGACATATGGAGGAGCTGCAATCCTGTTCGCATGCATAGCTGCGAACGTCGCCTTCCAATTATGGCGTCCAGCCATAATAGAGTACTCCGGGAGCCACTCAATGCCCCTCCCCGTCCTGCTCTCCCAATGCATGGCTGCATAAGGTGGACCTCTATGGGTAGGGAAGATAAGACCTCTAGTCATGAAGGCCTGGAGTCCTAGGGGTACGGCGGGAATGCGTGTGCATGCAGAAAAATCCACCCCTAACATCCTAGTAAGGTGGGTGACTATCCCACCATAACCAATGTTGCCCGCCCTCTTGTTCTTTAGCTTGCTCACGGTAGCAGCTAAGAGGGTGGCGCAGTCAGCAGGGCGCCCATAGAGCATAGAGTACAGAATAAAGAGCTCATCCGTCTTGATCTTCTGAGGTGTCTCCGTCCTAGGGAAGAGACACTCAGAAAGAACCCGATGAGCAATCTTCAAGGCTAAGTGATACATCAACTTAGCCTTGGTATCAGCTGGTTGCCAGCGGTCCTCGCTGGCGTAAATCATAGCTACCTCCTCCCAAAAATCTTTGGCGTAAACGCCGCTAGGAAAACGACTATTGAAGGTCTCTTGGAACCCAAAGAAGGTCCCGAACTCCCGGATGGAGAAATCGTAGTTCCTGTCCATCAAACGGAAAGAAACTGTCCTATCAACGTGGTTGTGCTTAAAAGATGTCACAACCTCTCTCGTGATTTCCTCATAAGCGTCCTCTCGGATAGCCGAGAAGACGATAAGACCGGCTCTATCCAAGAGCCAAGTAAGGTCATCTACTATGTGAAGAGGAGCTAAATCCTCCAACAATAGGTACCTAGGTCCTATAACAGCTCTCTCGTGGATCCTCTCTAATGCATCGAGATGATCCTCGTGAATGGTAGGTACCCTAGGGCTAGGAGGTGCGGGTGATGAAGGTGATGATGGAGGTGAAGGGGAGGAAGGTGGTGATGCTCTAGAGGATGAAGAGGAAGAGGGGTTACCCTTCCTCTTTTTGTTCTTATCCTTCTCATTTTTCTTCAAATTAATCCTCCCATAAACTCTCCTCACGAAATCCATTACTGTTCAAAACCACGGTCTGTTCTTGGTGTTCCACGGCCGTGGAAGTGACAGAGACCGTGGTTCGTCTCGCTCTTTCTCAAATCTCAGCAAACAACAGCCAAATTCCACAATCAAGCAGTCCTAGTCTAATTCCTTCCAATTTCAATCAGTTCTCCTATAATTTCTAGCAAAAACGAACCCGAATTGACAAAGATAGAGAAGAGCAAAAAAATCCTAGGTTTCGGATTTTAAAATCCGAATTCTGCGTTCCTTGGTGATTTGCCGCTCGATTTGTTGCTTGGATCTCGTTGGTGATCGAATTTGCTTTAGTTTGGGTCGAAGAATCGTTGAAAACGATTAACGAACGGAGAATTGAGGTGAGGGGCGTGGAATCGGCAAAAGAGGGCGTGTAAATTGGGTTTGTGGTGTGTTTTTGTGAAGAACGTGGTTTATATAGTGGCCGGAAAAATTTTTGAAAATCACGGTCTGTCGGGGGGTTCCACGGCCGTGGAAATGTACGGAACCGTGGTTTTGGTGATTTTTCAAAGGCTTTTGGAAATTACGGTCATTGTAGCTGTCACGGCTGTGGTTTAGGCCGTGGAACTCTCTGTAATGCTCCAAAGTCCAAGTTTCGTCACTTTTCTTCACAATTAACCTTCCCCTTTCCTTTTCCACTGTTCCTACATCCAAAAACACGAACATACCGGAAGGAATCCAAGGCAAAACAAAGCAAAAACGTCTAAACTAAGCTAAACTATGAATCGAAAACAAAAACGTAAATGCAATACCTTGGGTTGCCTCCCAAGAAGCGCTTTGTTTAAGGTCTGTAGCTAGATCAAATTCGCACTTATTCGAGTGCGGTGGGCGCGAACTCTTCAGCTTGGAGTTCCGGCATATACTTCTTGAGTCGTTGACCGTTCACCTTAAAGCTTCCGCCCGCTTCACCCCATACTTCAACTACACCATGGGGGAAAATACGTTTGATTAGAAAAGGTCCGGTCCAACGAGATTTAAGCTTACCTGGAAAGAGACGAAGCCTTGAATTGAAGAGGAGAACTTGATCTCCTTCTTTGAAGTCCTTTGGAATGATATGCTTATCATGCCAACGCTTTGCTCTCTCCTTATAAATCTTGGCGTTCTCATAGGCGTTCAAGCGGAGTTCTTCAAGCTCATTAAGGTTCAAGAGATGCTTCTCTCCCGCTTCCTTCATGCTGAAATTCAACCATTTGGTAGCCCAAAACGCCTTGTGCTCCAACTCTACCGGTAAGTGACAAGACTTCCCATACACAAGGTTGTATGGTGTGGTTCCTATGGGAGTCTTGTACGCAGTCCGGTACGCCCATAATGCATCATCAAGCTTCAAGGACCAATCCTTCCTAGTCCTTGAAACCGTCTTCTCCAGGATTCCTTTGATCTCCCGATTTGAGATCTCAACTTGTCCACTAGTTTGTGGATGATAAGGGGTGGTGATCTTGTGAGTAACCCCATACTTAGCTAGAAGAGCTTCAAAGCGCCAGGCAATGAAGTGAGAACCTCCATCACTAATGATAGTCCTTGGTGTCCCAAATCGTGGGAAGATGGTCTTGTTAAAGAACTTAACCACCACCATGGCGTCATTGGTGGGAGAGGCAATTGGTTCCACCCATCTAGAAACATAATCCACCGCCAAGAGTATGTATTGGTTTCCACAAGATGATGGGAACGGTCCCATGAAGTCAACTCCCCAAACGTCGAAAATCTCCACCTCTTGGATGTTATTGAGAGGCATCTCATTCCTCCTAGAGATATTTCCTGTCCTCTGACAAGCATCGCAGCAGGAAACAAAGGATTGCACATCTCTAAATAAAGTAGGCCAAAAAAATCCAGATTGCAATACCTTAGCGCTAGTCTTGTTCGAACTAGCGTGTCCTCCACAAGGTAGTGAATGACAATGGCGGATGACACTTTGCATCTCATCTTCCGGCACACATCGCCGAATGATGCCATCCGGACCTCTCTTAAAGAGGAGAGGTTCATTCCAAAAGTATTCCCGGACATCCTTAAAGAACTTCTTTCTTTGTGCGTAGGATAATCCGGGTAGTATCTCCTGACAAACCAAATAGTTAACAAAATCAGCAAACCATGGTTCGTTACCTTTGGAGATCACATCGATGCACTCCTCAATAATGTGTAGGTGTTCGTCCGGGAAGGAGTCATCTATAGGTAAGTGGTGGTCCTCTAGATGTGTTAGGCGACTCAAATGATCCGCAACAGAATTTTCCGAACCCTTCTTGTCGCGGATCTCTAGATCGAATTCTTGTAGGAGAAGAATCCATCTAATTAGCCTTGGCTTCGCATCCTTCTTTGCAAGGAGGTACCGGATCGCAGCATGATCCGTGTAGACAATCACCTTTGCACCTACAAGATAAGAGCGAAACTTGTCAATAGCATAAACAATGGCTAAAAATTCCTTTTCCGTAGTGGCGTAGTTGAGCTGCGCTTCATCTAGCGTCTTGCTAGAATAGTATATGGCATGGGTTCGCCCTTCCTTTCGTTGTCCAAGAACAGCTCCTATAGCTACGTCACTAGCATCGCACATAACCTCAAAGGGAAGAGTCCAATCCGGAGGTTGGATAATAGGTGCGGAAATTAGAGCTTCCCGGATCATGTTAAACGCATCCAAGCATTCCTGCAAGAACTCAAAAGCTGCATCCTTCATCAATAGATTAGTTAGCGGTTTTGATATTTTAGAGAAGTCTTTTATGAAGCGTCTGTAAAATCCGGCATGTCCTAGAAAACTTCTTATCCCTTTCACCGAAGTTGGGGGAGGAAGCTTCTCTATGGTCTCTATTTTCGCCTTATCCACCTCTATCCCTCTACTAGAGATTAGGTGTCCCAATACAATTCCTTCCTTTACCATAAATTGACACTTCTCCCAATTAAGAACTAGGTTAGTGTCTTCACACCTTTGTAAAACAAGAGCAAGGTTAGAAAGGCAATTGTCAAAAGAGGAACCGTATACGGAGAAGTCATCCATGAAGACCTCCATGATTTCCTCAATGTATTCGGAGAAGATGGACATCATGCACCTTTGAAAGGTGGCTGGGGCGTTGCAAAGCCCGAACGGCATTCTCCTATAAGCAAACGTACCCCATGGGCACGTGAATGTGGTCTTCTCCTGATCGTCCGGGTGTATCGGAATCTGAAAGAAACCACTATAACCGTCAAGATAGCAAAAGTGTGAGTGTTGCGCTAACCTTTCAAGAATTTGATCGATGAAGGGTAGTGGGAAGTGATCCTTCGTCGTTGCATTGTTAAGCTTGCGGTAGTCTATGCACATCCGTCATCCCGTTACGGTTCGGGTAGGAATGAGTTCGTTGTTCTTGTTGGTGATGACCGTCATTCCTCCCTTCTTCGGAACTACTTGAACCGGATTCACCCACTTACTATCGGAGATAGGATAGATAATACCTGCATCAAGAAGTTTAAGAATTTCCTTCTTGACAACCTCCTTCATGGTCAGATTCAACCGCCTTTGAGGTTGTCTTGAAGTCCTAAAGTCCTCTTCCATTAATATTTTGTGCATGCATAGGGAAGGTTTGATTCCTAGTAAGTCTTCTATAGTATAGCCTAAAGCTTTCCTATGTTTCCTAAGGACAACCATAAACTTACTATGTTCATTTGTGGTTAGATCGGAACTAACAATAACCGGATAAGTAGAGTTAGGTCCTAGAAAAGCGTACCTTAAATGAGTAGGAAGTTGCTTTAGTTCCAGCGCTTTCGGAGCTTCCAATGGCTCTTGAGGAGCATCCGATGCCTCCTTGGAAGTGTCTAAGGGTGTAGAAGGTGTGGGAGAAGAATCAAAAGAAGTTGAAGAAGTGGCACAATCACCCTCTTCCACGGCCTGAATCACGGTTTCCATGCATCCTCCACGGCCGTGGTTTAGGGCGTGGAAAGGAAATACGGTTGCTCTATTTCCTCCACGACTGTGTAACCCTCTGGAGTGAGCCACGCTTTGGGTTGTGTAGTCCACGGCCGTGGAATATAGTGTATGGCCGTGGATTCTCACGTTTTCTGCCTCGTCGTGGAGTTTCTCAAACTCCTCTTCACACACTTCCTCTTGTGCTTCTAAGGCTTCAATTGCCTCATTGCACTCCTCTTCTTCCCCTACATTCGTTAGACTCATAGCAATAACCTTTTGCAAAGGATCTTTGAAAAGAATCGCACTTACCTCCTCTCTAGACAACCCCTCTTCATCTTGGATATTGAATATATCCTCATCAAAGATTGGCTCCTTCACTAGAGTGGAAAGAACGAACTCTACCTTCTCTTCTCCTATGTCAAAGGCGAGTCTAGCATTCTTGCAATCGACTATGCAGCCGGAAGTTGCAAGAAACGGTCTTCCGAGTATGATCGGGACTAGACTATCTGCAGGAATGTCAAGCACAACAAAATCAATGGGAACAAAGAAATTACCTAACTTGGCTGGGACGTCTTCCACAATACCGACGGGGCGAGTGATGGATCGATCCACCATGTACAACGTCATCTTCACCGGTTTAGGGTCGCCTAAACCGATCTTCCTACATAATGCAAGTGGTATGATGCTCACACTTGCTCCCAAGTCACATAATGCATCGTATGTGACATCTCCCACTCCTATGGGAATACAAAATGACCCCGGATCCTTTAGCTTTGGGGGCATTTTCTCCTTCATGGTCTTGATGAGATCCGAAGAATCCGAACTCATCTTAACCTCTCCAAAATCTTCCAACTTTCTGTTGTTAGAGAGGATTTACTTTAAGAACTTGCCATAAGCCGGCATACCTACAATAGCATCAATGAAAGGTATATTAATATGCAGCTTGCTCATGAGTTCTATAAACTTACCAAATTGTTTATCTAGACGTGCTCTCGCTCTAGATTGAGGGAATGGTAGGGGAGGTTTGTAAGCCGGAGGAGGAACGTAGACATCTTCCTTCTCCTTCCCCTTCTCTTTGTCTTTCTCAACGGAGACTTCAACAAACTTTGGCTGCGGATCGGTGGTAGTCACTCCGCTCCTAGTTGTGATTGCCATCACCCTTCCCTTAGGGTTGTCCTCCGTTTTTCCTGGAAGTTTCCCTTGATTCCTAGGAACTTCCTCCGCATGGCTGAACATTTGGTTTTCTAAAACCTTTTGGGCTTTATCAACCTTAGAAATTTGGTCATCAACCTTAATGATGCGGTTCTCCAATCCTTGAAGCTTTCCCAAAATCGTTTCCAACATGAGATCGGGCTTCTCCTTCCCCGAAGTGTTTCCTCCATTAGATGTTTGCCCCTCGCTTTTCAAAGGAGTAGAGGAAGAGGAAGGTGGAGTTAGTGAATTCGAATTGGAAGGATAAGAGTTACCGGAGTTTTGTTGATTGGAGCGCCAATTGTTGTTGTTTGAACCCCTATTGTGGTTCCAATTGTTGTTCCGGTTGTTGTTGTTGCTATTCCAATTATTCCGGTTGTTGTTCCGGTTATTGTTGTTGTTGCGATTGGTATTCTCACCACCGTTGTTGTTGTTGCCCAAGTAGCCAACATTTTTCCCTTGTTGCTTTGGGAAGTTGGTCTTGATAGCCTCCTTCAACTCTTTGATCTCATTGTTGAGGGAGAAAATTTGATTTTGAGCTTCATGTGTGAGCTTTGCTCCTTGCTCCACACGATTTCCTTCAACTTTCCGGTGGGAATACTTCGCTATGACTCTTGCTTGCTTCTCAATGAAGTCCCAAGCGTCATCTTCCCTCATGTCCATGAATGTACCACATGAGAGGGATTGGAGCTTGAATTGTGTCTCCACATCCAGCCCCTTATAGTATATCTCCAAAAGTGCAAGTTTGGATATGCCATGATGAGGGCAATCCAAGAGCAAATCTTGAAATCTTTCCCAAGATTGAAACAAACTTTCGTTAGACCTCATGGAAAATCCATTAATCTTACCACTAAGTTCCGCCGTTTTGGATGGCGGAAAGAACTTAGTGAGGAACTCCGCGGAAAGGTCTTCCCACGTGTCTAGCTTCCCACTAGGAAGAGCTTGGTACCAAGACAATGCCTTCCCCTTCAAGGAGAAGAAGAAAGGCTTGAGCTTATAGTTGTTGGTGGTTGCATTCTTCGGTCTCATTGTCTCCATCATACACTCAAAGTTTTGCAAGTGTTGGTGTGGAGATTCAGCGCTTGTTCCGCCAAATTGGTTTTGGCGAACAAGAGTAATAACTTGAGGGTTGAAGCTAAACCCTTGTACATCATCAGCATCAAAGTTCACACCTAGACGGCGTGGTTGCTGCGTTGGATCCATTCTTTGGCCAAGAGTTCTTGGCTCCTCATCCACACGTTCGATCCTTGCATTCCTAGGTGGAACACTGCGATTAGCAGCTGCCCGTGGATGGAATGGATTCACATTGATCGTTGGATCAATTTCCTCTAACGGTGGCATGGAGGAGTCGCTATCATCATTAGATGAGTTGGCTCTAACCGATCTTCCCGGTCTCCTCCTTTTCTTTTTCTCCTTGAGGTTGTTTATCTCGATCCTCATTTGAAACATCATATCAGTTAGATCATCAACCTTCATTTGGTGATGATCTGTTTCTTCCCTACGTGTCTTCTCACTCCATAGGAGTTGAGCTTCTTTCTCCGCAAGCTCCGATTGAAGATCACGTTCGTGTTCTTCAGCCATTTTCTTTTCCTTTCGCTTTTGCCTTAAAGTCCTCTCTAACTCTTGATCAAGAGGTAAGAGGTCTTCGGTGTTCCTAGACCTACGCATGCACTTAAAAGGATATCAAATAACAAGGGAAGAGCTCCCAAGCTTGACAACCGTAAACCGAATTCGGCCTAGACCAAATCCCCGTCAACGGCGCCAAAAACTTGTTCGCCACTTAGCGTGCGTGCAAATAAGCTTTAATTATAAAACTAGAAATCAAGCAAGCGAACCCGCAGTATATGGATCGATATAGTTGAGCAAGAATTCCAGAGTATCGAACACAGGGATTTGGGGGGAACAAATTCAATTATAGGTTATCAAGCAAGTAAATGTAAGAAGCTTTTCAAGTATTGGGAAAACAACAATCCTAAAGATCCAGATATCCAGTTGTGGCAATCGATTCAAGATATACTAATGATGTAAGAACAGAGTTGAGGTATGCAAAGATATGCTAATGTAAGGTAATCGTACGGTGAAGTTCCAAAAACCTTATATGACTCACCTAAAAGACACTCTTTATAAAGGTTGTTGAGGCTTCAATATAAAAAGGTTCTAAAGGTAAGAATTAACGTCAAATACCCAAACTTGTAATCCAAGGATCAAGACTAACTAAACCGATTAAGGTTGTGACACTCACAATCGAGGTAGAGGTTGTTGAGGCTTCACTACCACCTAGAAAAGGAAAGCCAAGACTAAGTTAAAGCAAATCTTTAACTTTGGATTAAAGTAAAAGCAGGTTCGTAAACTAACACAAAATTACGGGTAGTTCTTGAGATCCACGGCCGTGGAAGCTCAAGAACAGACCGTGGATTAGGGTTGTCATCGATTCTCTCTAACTCTCAGGGTCCAATCTGTTTACGATCGATCTATCATCATCCAAGCCACAACTATCAACCCTTCACCTTAGAATTGTTAAGAGTTTTTAGCCAACAATAGTCATATTGATATCAAATTCAAGGTTTAAAAGAATGAAAGATGGAAACTTCCGAAACCCTTCAATAACTTTCAAACTAATCTCAAATCCACAGATTAAAAACAATATCGTCAATAGATTCGGAACAACACAAACAATCACAATCTTAGATAAGAAGGAAGAACGGGATGTCAATCCGTCTTCTAAATCAAACCTAAGCAAGAAGCGAAATCTTCTTGCGAACAATCTTCCGAATCTTCGATCTTCCGTCAATCAGGAAATCCCAATGGCAAAGCGCAAAAATCTCTCAAACACAATCTCCGCCAAAATGCAAAATTAGGGCAATTCCAAACGCAAGCGTAAGATGCGTCTATGCGTAAGCGAAGGTGACGGAATCTCTCTTCGTCCGTCCTTTTATAGTGTAAGATAAAATATCGGCCCGGCCCAATTGCGTAGGAGATCGTGGCTTAAAGTGTGGCGAAAAAGATCTCCAAGATCACGGTCGTGGAAGGGTTCCACGGCCGTAATTTAGAGCGTGGAAATCAACACGGTTTGACACAACTCCTCCACGGCCGTAGAAGTTGCTGGAATGAACCACGCTTCCCTTGCCATGGTTCCACGGCCGTGTACTTGAACGTGGAATGTAGTACGGCCGTATTTTAGAGCGTGGTTTAGGGCTAGAACGTGATTCTTCCTTAGTCTCGTGCATCCTTCAAGTTGGCACTCCCTTGGCTCCTAGGAATGTCCTCAATCCATGGACATGTTCCATCAAATCCATCCTTGCTCCATTCCGTTCGGAAATAGCTCTTAATTACCTATAATCAACATAAAGCTTGTGTAGATCTCTATATCGACATTATAGACAAACTAGCTCACAAAAGTATCAATGCTTAATCAATGACTATCATAATGGATCAAATACACTTAGAAAATGTGCCTAAAATATCACAATATTTCATGCTAACATTATTGAGAGGCATCTCATTCCTCCTAGAGATATTTCCTGTCCTTTGACAAGCATCACAGCAAGAAACAAAGGTTTGCACATCTTTAAATAGTGTAGGCCAAAAGAATCCAGATTGCAATACCTTAGCGCTAGTTTTGTTCGAACTAGCGTGTCCTCCACATGGTAGTGAATGACAATGGCGGATGAGGCTTTGCATCTCATCTTCCGGCACACATCGCCGAATAATGCCATCCGGACCTCTCTTAAAGAGGAGAGGTTCATTCCAAAAGTATTCCCGAACATCCTTAAAGAACTTCTTTCTTTGTGCGTAGGATAATCCGGGCGGTATTTCTTGACAAACCAAATAGTTAACAAAATCAGCAAACCATGGTTCGTTACCTTTGGAGATTACATCGATGCACTCCTCTATAATGTGTAAATGCTCGTCCGGGAAGGAGTCATCTATATGCAGGTGGTCGTCCTCTAGATGTATTAGGCGACTCAAATGATCCGCAACAGAATTTTCCGAACCCTTCTTGTCGCGGATCTCTAGATCGAATTCTTGTAGGAGAAGAATCCATCTAATTAGCCTTGGCTTCGCATCCTTCTTTGCAAGGAGGTACCGGATCGCAGCATGATCCGTGTATACAATCACCTTTGCACCTACAAGATAAGAGCGAAACTTGTCAATTGCATAAACAATGGCTAAAAATTCCTTTTCCGTAGTGGCGTAGTTGAGCTGCGCTTCATCTAGCGTCTTGCTAGCGTAGTATATGGCATGGGTTCGCCCTTCCTTTCTTTATCCAATAACAGCTCCTATAGCTACGTCACTTGCATCGCACATAACCTCAAAGGGAAGGTTCCAATCCGGAGGTTGGATAATCGGAGCTGAAATTAGAGCTTCCCGAATCATATTGAACGCATCTAAACATTCCTGCGAAAACTCAAAAACTGCATCCTTCATCAATATATTAGTTAGCGGTTTTGATATTTTAGAGAAATCTTTTATGAAGCGCCTATAAAATCCAGCATGTCCTAGAAAACTTCTTATCCCTTTCACCAAAGTTGGGGGAGGAAGCTTCTCTATAGTCTCTATTTTAGCTTTATCCACCTCAATCCCTCTACTAGAGATTAAGTGTCCTAGTACAATGCCTTCCTTCACCATGAATTGACAATTCTCCCAATTAGGAACTAGGTTAGTGTCTTCACACCTTTGTAACACAAGAGCAAGGTTAGAAAGACAATTGTCAAAAGAGGAACCATAAACGGAGAAGTCATCCATAAAAACCTCCATGATTTCCTCTATGTATTCGGAGAAGATGGCCATCATGCACCTTTGAAAGGTGGTTGGGGCGTTGCAAAGCCCGAACGGCATCCTCCTATAAGCAAACGTACCCCATGGGCACGTAAATGTGGTCTTCTCTTGATCATCCGGGTGTATCGGAATCTGAAAGAAACCACTATAACCGTCAAGATAGCAAAAATGCGAATGTTGTGCTAACCTTTCAAGCATTTGATCGATGAAGGGTAGTGGGAAGTGATCCTTCCTCGTCGCGTTGTTTAGCTTGCGGTAGTCTATGCACATCCGCCATCCTGTCACGGTTCGGGTAGGGATGAGTTCGTTATTCTTGTTGGTGATGACCGTCATTCCTCCCTTCTTCGGAACCACTTGAACCGGACTCACCCACTTGCTATCGGAGATAGAGTAGATGATACCTGCATCAAGCAATTTAAGAATTTCCTTCTTGACAACCTCCTTCATGGTCGGATTTAACCGCCTTTGAGGTTGTCTTGAAGTCCTAAAGTCCTCTTCCATTGGTATCTTATGCATGCATAGGGAAGGTTTGATTCCAATTAAGTCCTCTATAGTATATCTTAAAGCTTTTCTATGTTTCCTAAGGACAACCATGAGCTTACTATGTTCATCTATGCTTAAATCGGAACTAACAATTACCGGAAAGGTAGAATTAGGTCCAAGAAATGCGTACCTTAGATGAGTAGGAAGTGGCTTTAGTTCCATGACTATCGGAGTTTCCAATGGTTCTTGAGGAGTCTCCGATGCCTCCTTAGAAGTGTCTAAGGGTGTGGAAGGTGTGGGAGAAGAATCAAAAGAAGTTGAGGAAGAGGCACAATTACCTTCGGAATCACCCAGAATTACGGTCTCTCTGTATTCTCCACGGCCGTGATTTTGGGCGTGGAAAGGAAATACGGTTGCTCTGTTCTCTCCACGACCGTGTAACCCTCTGGAGTGAGCCACGCTTTTGTTGGTGAAATCCACGGCCGTGGAATATAGTGTATGGCCGTGGATTCGTACGTTCTCTGCCTCGTCGTGGAGTTTCTCAAACTCTTCTTCACACACCTCTTCTTGTGCTTCTAAGGCTTCAATTGCCTCATTGCACTCCTCTTCTTCCCTTACATTCATTAGACTCATAGTAATAACCTTTTGCAAAGGATCTTTGAAGAGAATAGCACTTACCTCCTCTCTAAACAACCCTTCTTCATCTTGGATATTGAATATATCCTCATCAAAGATTGGTTCCTTCACCAGAGTGGAAAGAACGAACTCTACCTTCTCTTCTCCTATGTCAAAGGCGAGTCTAGAATTCTTGCAATCGACTATGCACCCGGATGTTGCAAGAAACGGTCTTCCGAGAGTGATCGGGACCGGACTATCTGCAGGAATGTCAAGCACAACAAAATCTATAGGAACATAGAATTTACCTAGCTTGACCGGGATGTCTTCAACAATACCGACGGGACGAGTTATGGAACGGTCCGCCATGTACAACGTCATCTTCACCGGTTTAGGGTCGCCTAAACCGATCTTCCTACATAATGCAAGTGGGATGATGCTCACACTTGCTCCCAAGTCACATAATGCATCATATGTGACATCTCCCACTCCTATGGGAATACAAAATGACCCTGGATCCTTTAGCTTTGGGGGCATCTTCTCTTTCTTGGTCTTGATGAGATCCGAAGAATCCGAACTCATCTTAACATCACCGAAATCCTCTAGATTTCTCTTGTTAGAGAGGATCTCTTTTAGGAACTTACCATAAGCTGGCATACCTACAATAGCATCAATGAAAGGTATGTTAATATGCAATTTGCTCATGAGTTCTATAAACTTACCGAATTGCTTGTCTAGACGCGCTCTTGCTCTAGATTGCGGGAACGGTAGGGGAGGTTTGTAAGCTGGAGGAGGAACGTAGACATCTTCCTTCTCCTTCCCCTTTTCTTTCTCTTTCTCAACGGGGACTTCTACAAACTTGGGCTGCGGGTCGGTAGTTGTGACTCCGCTCCTAGTTGTGATTGCCATCACCCTTCCTTTTGGGTTGTCCTCCGTTTTTCCTGGAAGTTTCCCTTGATTTCTAGGAACTTCCTCCGCATGGCTGAACATTTAACCTTTTGGGCTTTATCAACCTTAGTAATGTGGTCATCAACCTTGATGATGCGAGTCTCCAACCCTTGAAGCTTCCCCAAAATCGTTTCCAACATGGGATCGGGCTTCTCTTTCTCCGAAGTGCTTCCATCATTAGATGTTTGCCCCTGGCTTTTCAAAGGAGTGGAAGAAGAAGAAGGTGGAGTTAGTGAATTTCTTGAATTGGAAGGATAAGAATTACCGGAATTTTGTTGATTGGAGCGCCAATTGTTGTTGTTTGAACCCCTATTATTGTTCAAATTGTTGTTCCTGTTATTGTTGTTGTTGTTCCAATTATTCCGGTTGTTCTTCCGGTTGTTGTTGTTGTTGCGGTTTATATTCTCACCACCGTTGTGGTTATTGTTGTTACCTAAATAACTCACATCTTTTCCTTGTTGCTTTGGAAATTGGTCTTGATAGCTTCCTTCAACTCTTTAATCTCGTTGTTGAGAGAAAAGATTTGAGATTGAGCTTCGTGTGTTAGTTTTGCTCCTTGATCCACACGATTCCCCTCCACTTTCCGGTGAGAATACTTCTCTATCACTCGCGCTTGCTTCTCAATGAAGTCCCAAGAGTCATCTTCCCTCATGTCCATGAATGTACCACATGAAAGGGATTGGAGCTTGAATTGTGTCTCCACATCCAGCCCCTTATAATATATCTCTAATAGTGCAAGCTTGGATATGCCATGATGAGGGCAATCCAATAGCAAATCCTGAAATCTTTCCCAAGATTGAAACAAACTTTCGTTAGATCTCATAGAAAATGCATTAATCTTACCTCTTAGCTCCGCCGTTTTGGATGGCGGAAAGAACTTAGTGAGGAACTCCGCGGAAAGATCCTCCCATGTCTCAAGCTTTCCACTTGGAAGAGCTTGATACCAAGACAATGCTTTCCCCTTCAAGGAGAAGAAGAAAGGCTTGAGTTTGTAGCTGTTGGTAGTTGCGTTCTTAGGCTTCATCGTCTCCATCATAATCTCAAAGTTTTGTAGATGTTGGTGTGGAGATTCAGCACTTGTCCCACCAAATTGGTTTTGGCGAACGATGGTGATAACTTGAGGGTTGAAGCTAAACCCTTGTACATCGTCAACATCGAAGTTCACACCTAAACGGCGTGGTTGCTGCGTTGGATCTATCCTTTGGCCAAGAATTCTTGGCTCCTCATCCACACGTTCGATCCTCGCATTCCTAGGTGGAACACGGCGATTTACAGCTGGTCGTGGATAGAATGGATTCACACCGATCTTCCCGGTCTCCTCCGTTTCTTTTTCTCCTTAAGGTTGTTTATTTCCAACCTCATTTGGAACATCATGTCCGTTAGATCATCAACCTTCATTTGGTGACGATCCGTTTCTTCTCTACGAGTCTTCTCACTCCATTGGAGTTGAGCTTCCTTTTCCGCTAACTCCGATTGGAGATCACGTTCTCTTTCTTCAGCCATTTTCTTTTCCTTACGGTTTCTCCTCAAAGTCCTCTCAAGCTCTTGATCAAGAGGTAAGAGGTCTTCGTTATTTCTAGACCTGCGCATGCACTCGAAAAGATATCAAATAACAAGGGAGAAGCTCCCAAGCTTGACAACCGATAACCGAATTCGGCCTAGACCCAATCCCCGGCAACGGCGCCAAAAACTTGTTCGCCACTTAGCGTGCGTGCAAATAAGCTTTAAATTTATAAAACTAGAATCAAGCAAGCGAACCCGCAGTGTACGGATCGACGTAGTTAAGCAAGAATTCCAGAGTATCGAACACAGGGATTTGGGGGGAACAAATTCAATTTGTAAATTGTCAAGCAAGTAAATGTATGAGCTTTTCAAATTATTGGGAAAACAACAATCCTGAAGATCCAGGAATCCAATTGTGGCAATCAATTCAAGATATACTAAAGATATAAGGACAGAGTTGAGGTATGCAAAGGTATACGAATGTAAGGTAATGTACGGTGAATATCCAAGACCTTATATGATTCACCTAAAGGTAATCTCTATAAAGGTTATTGAGGCTTCAGTATAGAAAGATTCTAAAGGTAAACATTAACGTCAAATACCCAAACTTATAATCCGAGGATCAAGACTAACTAAACCGATTAAGGTTGTGACACTCAAAATCGAGGTAGAGGTTGTTGAGGCTTCACTACCACCTAGAAAAGGTAAGCCAAGACTAAGTTAAAGCAAATCTTTAACTTTGGATTAAAGTAAAAGCAATTTCGTAAACTGACACAAAATTACGGGTAGTTCTTGAGTTCCACGGCCGTGGAAGCTCAAGAACAGACCGTGGATTAGGTTCGTCGGCGATTCTCTCTAACTCTCAGGGTCCAATCTGTTTATGTTCGATCTATCATCATCTAAGCCACAACTATCAACCCTTCACCTTAGAATTGCTAAAGGGTTTTAGCCAACAACAGTCATATTGATATCAAATTCAAGATTTAAAAGAATGAAAAATGAAAATTCTGGAAACCTTCAATAAATTTCAAGCCAATCTCAAATCCACCAATCAAGAACAATAATGTCAATAGATTCGGAATAACACAAACAATCACAAATCTTAGATAAGAACGAAGAACGGGATGTCAATCCGTCTTCTAATCAAACCTAAAGATGAAGCGTAATCTCCTTACGAACAAGTCTTCCAAATCTTCACTCCTTCCGTCAATCCGGAAATCTCAATAGCAAGGCGCAAATCTCTCAACGACGATCTCCGCAAAAGCATAAACTAGGGTAAGCCAAAGTGTAAGCGAAGGTGACGGAATCTCTCTTCTTCCGTCCTTTTATAGTGTAAGATAAAATATGAGCCCGGCCCATTGCGTAGAAGATCGTGGCTTAAAATATTGCGTAATAGATCGCCAAGATCACGGTCGTGGAAGGGTTCCACGCCCGTAATTTAGAGCGTGGATTTGGGTCACGGTTTGTCACAACCCTCCACGGCCGTGTAAGTTGCTGGAATGCACCACATTTCTCTTGTCAAGGTTCCACGGCCGTGGACTAGAACGGGGAATCTAGTACGGCCGTATTTTAGAGTGTGGTTTAGAGGTAGATCGTAATTTTCCTTAGTCTCGTGCTATTCTTCAAGTTAGCACCATCCTTAGCTCCTAGATATGTCCTCAATCCTTGGACATGCTCAATCAAACTCCATTCTCTCTCAATCCATTCGGAATTAGCTCTTAATTGCCTACAATCAATACAAAGCTTATGCAGACCTCTATATCGACAAAATAGATAAACTAACTCACAAATACTTCAATGCTTTATCAATGACTACCAATATGGATGAAATACACTTAGAAAATGTGCCTAAAATATCACAATAGTTCATGCTAACAGAAATCCCGGTTAAGGATATTGCGTCTATGCGTCTCACATGTGCATAAGCAGTTAGGTCCAACTAGCGACCTTAAATCAAGCGCTTCTTGGGAGGCAACCCAAGGTATTGCTTTCTTTCTTGTTTTATAGAGTAGTTTAGTGTAGTTTGTGAGTTTTGTGTGTCTATGATAACAGGAACTAGGTACCACTCAAGAAGAGCAACTCGGGAAGCACATGGACAGAACAACAGTTCGAGAATCTGAAGAAAGGGGTGAAAATGAGAGCCGTCTTGGATGTTGACACGCGTCTCGACCGAGATACATCTGGGCCAACCGAGATGAGAGTAATAGGGAGTCACCTCGGTCAGGCATGTCGGGAACTGACAACCATCTCGACCGAGATGCAGTTGAATTTTCCGACGGGTATAAAAGGGGAAGAACACACTCTCTCTTCACTTTCCATCTTCCTCCCACGCCGCATCGACTGAAACCTAGCCCTAGTTCTAAAAATCTCCGTTTCTTGCTCGTTTTCAACGTTGTTTGGCTCTAAATCGACGGGAACAGCACAACATCACACTTCTACAACATCAATCATCACTTCAATCCACGACAATCTGCAAAAATTGGGTAATTTCGTTCGAAAACCCTTTTTCCTTATTTTGGTTGATTTTGCACAATTTTGGAGAGTGTTGTCTGTTTGGTGTGTTAAAATCAAACAAGGAGCTCCCTAGGAAGCAATTGGTAGTGAGTGTGGGGGAAGAAAGTTACAAAATAGTGATTTCAATTGAAGTGTTATCCGTTTCGGTTAAACCCAAGCATCTCGACCGAGATCAAACCCTAAAATTGTGAAAATGCGTCGTTCGAACAGGCAACTAGCACTCCGTGACCATCCCGATGATGAACACCATTACCATTCACCTCCCATACCACCAAACATTCTGATTATCCTGGGTCCTTTCCAGGAAGATTACGAGCGGATTTGCTCCCGCATAGTCATAGCGCCCCAATACGTAGATGTTGGGGACTTTAACTGCCTCCACGTGGTCGAGGACTTACAAAGAATGATCTTCTTGGTTGGTCTAGAGTTGTTTATGAACATCCGAGCACCGGCTTATCTAGAGCCCACTTATGAGTTCATCAGTTCCGTCACTCACATGCCAGAACACAAAGGAATTTAGTTAGGCTCATGAACAAGGGGTATGTTTTCTAGATAGAGAACTTCGGGGAATTGTTCGGATTTTTACCGCCTACCGCTAGTGATTTTCCTTCTAGGCAAGATGCACGGATGTTTTGGAACAACATTGCTCATATCACCTCTAATGCAGATCACTGGCAGCCGGGCGACTCCAAGGAGAAGAATGTTTATCATGTCGCATTCCAGATTGCTCATCGGATATTGAGCGAGATGCTGCTTGCCCGCACGGAGACGCCACAGAAAATCCACTAGGGCGAGTTATTTACTCTTTTTTTGTATGACTACAGAAGGGATACCGGACTTTGCCACCATGCTGGTGGAAGAGCTGCATAAAGTAAGTAAAAGAAGAAGAGAGGCATCTGTTTTGGAGGGCTGGTGACTCATATCACCAGCGTTTTGGAGGTCGACCTCTCAACTTGCACATTGGCCACTGAGCCCAAACCATTAGGGTTGCAGGAGTTTATTACTCGTCGGATCATGGTTCCTCAAGGTCCTGGTCCACCTTATGTGGCCATGCCTTGGGAGACAAGAGCACCAAAGGGGGTCCCTTAGTCTTCACAGTTCGTGCTCTCCGGCCCGAACAATTGGTCGAGGATCTGGCAGTCTTTTGTGTAGGAATCTGGGATTGATGCAGCGTTTGGCACAAAAAGTGAGGATGAGGACAGAGGAGTACCTATGGATACCGGGACGGACATAGCTGGTCCGAGTGCTCCAATGATAGAGTTGGTTGATGATGACGAGGACGATCAGTGATAGGTGATGGAATCACTATCATTTAGGATAGTCTTTAGAGTCTTTTTATTGCATTTGTGTCGGTTTATGCTACTAACTCCTTGGTCTAGAAGAAGAAGACTAAAAGAAGCTAAGGAAGGAGTTATAAGCACTTAGGAGTAAAGATCGTTCATGAAGCAAAGCTTCTGTTGCCTCACCGCCCCAGCGGAGCCTTGTCACCGCCCCTGCGGGTGACGCCTTACATCGGAGCGCTCCCTGCGCCTTCGCCAGCGCCGGCCATAAAGTGTGTCACCGCCCCTACACCACTCCTTGGCGCCTCTGCGGTGACTTACCCTGAAGAGACAAAGACCAGCTCCCTTGCACCTTCCACTATGCCCTTGCCTGCGCCTCAACCTGGGAGCTTGAAAACAAAGAGGTTGTGTCACCGCCCCTGCGTTGACATAGAGACGCCCCGGTGGCTTGGCATCAGAAATGTCAGGAAGTCGAAGGGTCAGACGGTTGAAGAGCATTGAAGATCCGCCCCAACGGAATTGCCTAGCCGCCCCTGTGGCCATGAAGAAGATCAAGCGTTTTTGCCTTCACCGCCCCTACGGATCTGAAGGCCGCCCCTGCGGTTTAACGTCAGAAGCTTTACTCCGGTTGTTTACACCACTTTTATGGCATTAAAGGTGGCTGTTTTAGACCCGCCATTTACTCCTATTTAGTGTCTTTTGTAGTATAAATAGTCCTTGGTTGATTGTTAGAAAAGACAATCTTGTTAGCCAACAAATTATCCACTTAGATTATCTTACTTCCTTTGAAATGAGTTGCTAACTCCCTTGCTACATTAGATTGGTTTGAAGCTGCGTTGTTACTTTGGTTGTAAGTTCTTTTTAATATAAGTTTTTATTCAGTAATGCTTTGTGTTCCCTTGATCTCCATTTTCTAATTGCATGCATACTATTGCTTGAGATTGATCACCTTAGGTTCTAAAGTGCATACAAATAACTAGGATTAATAGGTTCCGGGTTCGGGTCTTTAATCTAGTAGCAACTTTAAGTAATAACGGGTTGTAATTACTTAAAGAAAAGGAACACAAATATAAAGATAAGTTTAACGGTTTTAATCTTCTCTTTGTATCCCTTAGTCTTTGTTTGAAAGCTAACTTGTTATTTGTTCTTGTAGGTTTACGGAACACTAACCTGTTAAGTTGTGTTGATGCCGGTTGGCTCAACAAATATATATGATCGAGACGGGAGATTACTTGAAAACTTGTAAAAGGAACTCACCAAAGTAGCAATTGCATGCTTAGAGTCAACCTAGTGTAGATTCACCCATCATTGTCTCACTTGTCGCATTCATTGTTTTCTTAAGTTTATGTGTGCATCAATTCAACCAACCCCCCCCCCCTTTTGTTACTTGTTACTATAATCGATAATTGCATCTAAACACCTTAACTCTCTTGGGTTCGACCCTTACTTAACCACTAAACTTGTTTTTAGTGTTAAGTCTTTGATTGGGTATAGACGACCATAGAAATACCGTCGGTCAATCAGCCCGCCCCGGAGATGCCACCACCAGAGATGCCGCAACAGCGGGATCATCACCAGCACCACCGCCGTCGTGATCATGACCCTCATATGAGGATTGATGACCTTACCCGATAGATGTCGGATTCATTCCGTACCTTTCGTACATATATGGGAGAGCATCTCGATTCACACACTAGTGAGATCAGCGCTATGAGGCGCGAGATGCAGGAGAGCTATCACTATCAGCGCCGAATGATGGAGTTGTAGTTTCAACATTAGATGGGCCACCCCTTTGACCCCTCCTTGTACCCGTTCCATCCTCCTCCTACTCCAGATGCTTGATTGATTCATCCCACGGAGCTGCAGGTTTTACTTTCTCTTCTTATTTTACGGTTTTTCACTAGACTTTGTGAGTTGTTTTATCTTGACTTCTTATACCCATCGGGACATTGTGTCCTATGTATGCGGTGCTTTGTGATACTTGGGTCTGTAATAACCGACATTATGTTCTTATGACTTCTTCAATTGCTTTCATTATGTGCTTTGAGGTTATATGGTACATTACATGCATTGCATTAGGATTTTGATCGGAAAAAAAAAACGTGCAATACTGTTTTGAAATTTTTTTTGTCTCGACCGAAATGCTTATGACCAAACGAGATGACCACAACAAGAGCTTACCTCGGTCTAGCATCTCAGTTGTCCGTACGCATTTCGTCCGAAATGGGTTTGAAAAACGTGAAATTTCAGAAGATTTTGTGCTTTCAAACTGGATATGATCCCAATGATGATATTTGTTTGCTGAATACTTTTTATGATATTTATGTTTTTGAACTAATTTATGATATAATTAAGATATGCTTGTTTTGTTTGAAATTTGAGCATGCTTAGTAAATTATTTTATCCAAATCATGTTGAAGTTGAAAATTGAAACTGCGTTATAAGTTCTCTCACATTCTTATTGGAATGATTAAGGCAATTGATCTTCTTTCTTCCTCTTCTTGATCATACTTTTAGCCCCTCACTGATATATTTTGGCCTTCCTTTACCTATCCGGGAATTTGGAAGCAAGAAAGTGAAAAAGAAAGTGAAAGTTGATGTTGAAAGTGGAGAAGTATTAGAAAACAATAGGTTTTGGGACGTTGATCTTGACGATGAGTAACTTGACACCATTCTCATAGCTGGGTGTTTGTGTCTTGCCAAAGTTTGATTGATTAACGAGTCATGATATTTGCATCGAGGTTTGAGGCATCTCGAGAAATTGAGACTTGTTGATCTCCAAGGCTTCGGTTTTTGTGCACCTATGTCCATGTTCTCAAGTGAAAAGTAAAGAAATATGCAAAAAAGTGAGAAAAACTTATTGATGGAGTTGAGTTCGAAGTTGTGAAGCTCTTATCCTTTTCCCGGATTTAGCACCACAATATCCTTTATACATTCCATCCCTAACACGTTTCTTGACCTTTGATTGAAATCCCTGAGACCTTGAGCATGTTGTTTGACTTTGTGGTTAAAACTGGATTAACCATGATTGATTTTGATGAGTAAGGTTTGCTACACATTCTTTGATCGCATGTGAAGTATAATTAGCGTTTTGATATCTATAACTTGTTTTACTCATGTATTGATTCTTACTAGCTATGAAGCATTCTCTAAGGGTGATCTATGAGTTGGAGCACACAACCAAAAGTTTTTGAAGAGTTTTCATTGATCTTAACTGATTATAATTCATTCTATCTTGTATCTAAGATTTAAACCTTTCTTGGGGACAAGCAAGAGGCAAGTATGAGGTATTTTGATAGCATGAATTATTGTTTGTATTTCGGATATGCTTTTCACATTTTCTCACCATATTTCTGCATGCATGGATGTATATTCTTGATGATTATGTCATTATTCGTCTACTTTGCAAGAATCGAGGTCTACACCACGTTTGATTGTAATTGTAGGAAATAAGGCATATTTTGGATCAATATTAGATATGGAAGTCTAAGGAAGCCATGGAGCTACATTTTGGAGCATTAGGAAGGACAAGAAGAAAAGTAGGAACCATATTGGAAGGATGAACGAAAGATTTAGTTGAAGATACAAAGGCATGCACATAGTTCACCATTGATCTCGGACTGACACAGTCATGCACCTCGACCAAGATGGCCTATTGGGCCTGGATCGAGGTTCATGGCCCACAACCAAAGGGAATAAAATATTATTTGACCTAAAGTTCTTCTATAAGAATGAAGGGTGAAGGTGAAGAAAAGCAGGCTGGATCCTGGAGCTCACATACGAGCGGAAAGACGGCTATTGGAAAGAAGAGATCTAAGGAAGGATTGCTTATGATTCAAGGAAGAAGAGAAGAGATTAGTTGTGAGATTTTCTTGGGAAGTTATTAGTGAGTTGTTATCATACTCTTTGGAACACATATTGATACGATTTTTCGTTTGTTTGCTTTTGATTATTGAGATACTTTTGTTGAGTGTTTCATTCTCTTTTCTTGATATTCTTGATATATATTTGATTGCCTTGAACATGATGATTGTTGGCTAAAATCCCTACGATTCTAGGGTGATTAGTTGAAGGTTGTGGTATAGACGATGAAAGAATAGACTTTTATCGTGAGTGGACCCTGAAAGCTTCAATTAAACCTAAAACGAAACCCGTCTCGGGTTGTTCTTGGAGTCATCTCGACCGAGATTGATAAGAACTCCACGAGATCGCCCACTGCCTTGCTGATCTTGAGTTTAGGTTATAGTTTGCCAAATCCTATCCATGTTACACCTTTCATGGTTTACACTCAAGCCTAGGACGAGACTTACCCGGTGATTCCTTTGCTTGTATACCGATGATGATGATTGTTAGGTAATAAAGGTTTATCCTTTGTTAGGGTTTGAGTGTGCCTTCACCCTACCTTTGAGAGTTAACCTGAGACTTACTCGGAGATGGTTAGTTCTGTACCCTTAGGTAGTGTGTTGGTTTGAGTGTTTGTACCTTTCCTTAGTTCCTTGAGACTTACCCGGTGATAGGAGCTTTGGTTTGGGAAAGTAGATAGTGAGACTTACCCGGTGATCTATCCAATCGTAGAAATACCTTCCCTTCAAAACCTCAGCTTTGTCCACATTTATCCTTGAGAAATCTTGAGTCGAAACCACAACTGGATACCTTGATCTCTAGAATCTTCGTTCCCCAATCATATTACATATTCTTGTCTTTCGATCATTGCTATTGCATGCTAAGTTAGATTGCTTTGCTGAATTTATTCTCATCAAATCCCTGAGATCGACTCCGGAATATTAGCCCTTACTGATAGCATGTATTATAGTCTATATTTTGGGACTTGTTTGGACGTTTTATCTTCAATAATCTACATGTACAGATGTATATTATGTGATTATATTGTTGATTCATCTACCTTTACAGGAATCGAGGTCTACACCAAGTTTCGTTGTAATCGTAGGTAAAATGGCACGTTTTGGATCGAAATGGAGCTAAGGAGCTAAGGAGTCATAGGAGTTAAATTCTGGAGCTCAAAGAAGAACTCAGGAAGCATGGAATTAATGAAGAAGATTTACTTTGGACCAGATTTGAGAGATTTCACATTCAGTTGAGATTCACCTCGGTCAGCCATCTTTTGATCATCGGATATCTTTGGATCAACGCGGCAGTTAGGAAGATTTTCTGGAAGGAAGGATTGAAGATTGAAGGAAGGAAGATTCATAGTTTTGAGATAGCTTTTTAGGGAGTTTTGTAAGACTTTCTTAGATTCCCCTTTGGTTTATTGTCTTGTTCGATTTGTGATCTAAGGAACGTTGATTTGTTATTATTCGATTCAGTTATTGAAGCCCTTTTCTTAAGGTTTATTTGTTCGAATATTCATTCCTTTCCCTTATATTTGATTATTGTTTTCATGATGATGAGTGGCTAAATTTCTTGTGCGATTCTAGGGTGATTGGCTGAAAGTTGTGGGAAAGACGATGATAGAATGATCTTAATCCCAGTAGGACCCTGAAAGCTCAAGTGTTTAATCTTAACCCTAGAGTACCTCGCTCAGTCGATGAACATCTCGGCCGGGGTGGAACTTAACTGAACGAGTTGACCTTTTCTGATCCGAAACTTAGAGTTAAGTGTTCTAGTTTGCCAAATCCTATTCTTATTACACCTTTCCTGGTTCAATGCAAGCCTAGGATGAGACTTACCCGGTGATTCCTTAGTTTGTTTACCCATGATTATAAGTGTAGGTAATAAAGGTTTATCCTTTATTGGGGTTTGAGTGTGCCTTCATTCCATCTTTGTGAGTTAGCCTGAGACTTACCCGGTAAAGGTTAATTTTATTCCCTTCGGTGGTGTGTTGGTTTGAGATTATAGTTCCTTTCCTTAGTACCTTGAGACTTACCCGGTAATAGGAACTTTGGTTTGGGATAGTGAGTAGTGAGACTTACCCGGTAATCTATTCCCACTTTAGAAACACCTTCCCTTTGCAAAATCTCAGCTTTGTCCGCGTTATCTTTGAGATCTTGAGTCGGAACCACAACTAGATGCTTTAATCCCTAGAATCCGCATTTCCCCTTATTTGACCTTATTATCATCTTTGACTGCTTTAATCGCTTTTGTGGTTATTAGTTGCATTGACAACCTATTCTTGCTTAGTTTCACCTAAGTCCTTGAGATCGACCCCTAGAATTCTTGCTTTTTACTATAATTGATCTATACACTGCGGGTTCGCATCCTTGTTTTAAGCATATTTTTTGGGATATAAATTTAAAGCTTGCACACACCATTTGGAGCGAACAAGTTTTTGGCGCCGTTGCCGGGGACTTGGTATAGATCAAGCCGGTTGCGGTTGTCTTTCGGGGTAATTGCCCTTGTTGCTACTAACCACTCTACTTGAGTGCTTTCGCAGGATCTTTTTCTTAGGTTTATGCGAAGAACCCATGATGGGAAGGAAATCGTTCCTTACGATCCCGAACCAAAAAAGACATACAAACGACGCTTGAAAGAAGCTAAGATGGCCAATCAAGACAATCGCGATCTTGAGGCCGAATTGAAGGAGGCGCTGGAACAGCTGCGCCTCAATAAGGAAGAATTGCAGCGAGAAAGAGAGCAGACTCGCACCAGAACAGCAGAGATCGAAGCAGATATGGCCGATCTACGAGCCCAGATTCTGCATCGACCAGATCCTCGACCGAGGCAGGACCCAGTCCCAGTTGCCGTGGCCGAGATACATCCACCTCGGATGCTTGTCCGAGATGTTGTTTTTGCAGGAATCCACAAACCTGAGGACAAAGGATGGACCCTAACCAGCAAGTGAGGCGTCCAAGAGTCAACCTAGGTGATCCACAAACCTAAGGACAAAGGATGGACCCAGTCCCAGTTTGTTGGAGTACTCACCCCCAGCATGGAACTCCGACCCGGTAGCTGCTCGTCAAAACTCACATAGGTCCAAGGGCGGGACTGGATCCCACCAGTTCTCAGAGGGGTTTAGAGTCACCACAAAAGCTTCCCGTAAATCATTGTAGTCAAGCATGTACTTCACCTTGTTGAACTTGAAGGTGAGGTCGGTACACACGTGATCTTCCTTCTGCATTGAAAAAGTGGCGATGAATTGTCTGTTGAGCTCTGGATATGTCGGAGCACTCTTCTAGAGGAAGTCTCCGAGCCCAGCATTCGCCAAGAACGTTTGCATGCTCTCTAGCATGCCCAGTTTCTCCAAGGTCGGAATATGTAGAAATCGAGTTGCATACACAACTCGATCCTGCACAATCCTATATCTGTCCTTCTCCGTTTCCGTCATTTTGTATTTCCTTGAGACTTCTATTCTTGCAATGATTCAAGCAAAGGATTAGTGAATGTTTTGAAAAAGGAAAAGAATCGACCTTTCTGTTGGTTTTTCCGCAGGGGCGGCTGTGTAGGCGCAGGGGCGGTGAGGCGCAGGGGCGGATGCTTGCAGGCGCAGGTGCGGGAGAACAGCAGAAGGCGATTTTTCGAATGCTTTGAAGGTGGTGGCGCCTTGGAGTGGCTGCGGTGGTGGTTTTTGGTACAGGCGACGTTGAAGATGGTGCAGGAGTATAGAATCGTTGCAATAGAAGGGAGGTGGCATTTGGCACGAGGGTAGGTGGCGCAAGGGAATTGGGGGTGTGCGTCCTTGGTGTTGGTGGCACAGGGGCGTCGGAGAGGGTGGTTGGGTGGTTTCTCTGAGGGCGCAGGGGTGTTCGCAGCTGAGAGAGAGAGAGAGAAGGTGTGAGGGTTGTGGTTGTGTTTGGTGAGGAGGGTTGGTGGGTGGTGCGTGGTAGGTATAGGTGTTTTTTCGAAATCCTATTTTTTTTTCTTTTCTGGGTAAACCCGCAAGGGCGGGGGTTTGATACCGCAGGGGCGGTGACAAGGGAGAGGAGCACGCAGGCCCAGCGCCGGAGGCGGCGCTGGGAATTTGTGTCAAGGATGGCCGCCGCAGGGGCGTGGGGATGTCACCACGGGGGCGGTGACAGGCGTGTTGCTGGCGCAGGCCCAACGCTAGGGGCGGTGCTAGCCTGAGTGTCACCGCAGGGGCGGGATATTTAAACTGCAGGGGCGCATTTCTTAAAAAAAGCTCCTCTTCTTATTCCTTCGGGTTACCTCCCGAGAAGCCCCTTTATTTTACGTCGTTGGCTCGACGTAAGATCTCTACTTCTCTGACTGTGCCTCCTCTAGTACCATCTCGTCAATCGGATCGTCCTTGACTTCTTCAAGGTAAAGCTTTAGCCTTTGTCCGTTCACCTTAAACACCTTGTGCGTTTGCGGGTCATAGTGATCCACAGCCCCGTGAGGGTATACTTCGGCTACTATGAACGGCCCTGTCCATCTTGAACGCAGCTTACGTGCAAAGAGTTTCAAACGGGATTGAAAGAGAAGTACCTTATTACCTACCTTGAAGTCCTTCCGGAGGATGTTCCGGTCATGCCATGCTTTGATCTTTTCTATGTATGTGGTAGCATGGTCATATGCATCTAGCCTTAGTTCCTCCAACTCTTGTAATTGGAGCTTCCGAAATTCTTCCACTTCTTCTATGTTCCTGTTGCACTTCTTTACCACCCACAAAACCTTGTGCTCTAACTCCACCGGTAGGTGGCAAGCTTTCCCAAACACGAGCCTAAAGGGGGACATCATGATAGGAGTTTTGTAGGCCGTCCGATATGCCCATAAGGCGTCATTTAGCCTTGCACTCCAATCCTTCCGGCCGGGAGAAACCGTCTTTTCAAGGATGGTCTTTATTTCCCGGTTGGATACCTCCGCTTGGCCGTTTGTTTGAGGATGATAGGTTGTTGATACTCATTGGTGAACATGGTACTTCTTAAGGAGAGCCGTGATCGTCTTGTTGCAAAAATGGGTACCCCTATCACTGATTAGGCTTTCGGAATTCCAAATCTAGCAAAGATATTTTCCTTAAGAAATGCTTCAACCACTTTTGAATCATCAGTTTTGGTGGCCTTAGCTTCCACCCACTTGGAAACATAGTCCACCGCAAGCAAAATGTATGTGTTTCCGAATGACGTAGGAAATGGCCCCATGAAATCAATTCCCCAAACGTAAAATATTTCACAAAATATAAGTGAGGATTGGGGCATTTCATGTCTCCTTTAAAGATTTTCCACCCTTTGGCATCTATCACACACTTTACAAAACACAAAAGCGTCTCGAAAAATGTGTGGCCAAAAGAAACCGGCATACAAAACTTTTCTTGCAGTTTTGTTTGCTCCAAAGTGCCCCCACATGCTTTAGAATGACAAAAAGTTAGGACGGATTGTACCTCATTGTCCGGAATGCAACGCCGGATCACTTGGTCACTACAATGCTTCTAAAGGTAAGGATCGTCCCAAACGTAGTGTCGAGCTTCAGCTTTGACTTTACCTCGTTGTGCCTTGGTGAAGTCTGGAGGATACTCCTTCCTGACAATGAAGTTCACAATGTCAGCAAACCAAGGTTTAAAAGATTGAAGCTTAAGACAAACCTCTGTCGACAATTCCGCAGGGGCGCCTAGATAGAGCCACATGGGCGGATGGTGTGAGGTGCGGGGGCGGTTACACAACAGAGAGTTGTGTAGAATGTATCATCTGGAAAGCTTCCGGCTATCTCTCTTTCTTTTCCTGGTTCTCCCTCTTCTTGCACTAGTCTGCTCAAATGATCTGCCACCAGGTTCTCAGCTCCCTTTTTGTCCCTTATTTCTAGGTTAAATTTTCTTAGAAGGAGCACCCAACGGATTAATCGTGGCTTCGCTTCCTTCTTTTCTATGAGGTACCTAAGGGCCGCATGGTCAGTGAAAATAATTACCTTTACCCCAAGTAAGTACTGCATGAAATTCTCAAGGGCAAAAACTACCGCCAACATCTCCTTCTCGGTGGTGGAGTAATTCCTTTGTGCTCCATTTAGTGTCATAGACGCATAATGGATCACATGGGAGGCCCTTCCGTCTTTTTGTCCTAAGACAGCTTCGACGGCGTAGTCACTGGCGTCACACGAGATTTCAAAAGGTTTCTCCCAATCCGGAGAACGGATGATCGGAGCGGTGGTGAGACATGACTTCAGAGTGTCGAAAGCCTTCTTGCAATCCTCATCCACTATGAAGGTGACATCCTTTTTGAGCAATTCACACAGGGGTGCTGAGATCTTTGAGAAGTCTTTGATGAACCTTCGGTAGAAACCTGCATGACCAAGAAAAGATCGGGTTTCCCGAACATTAGTAGGATAAGGTAAATTTTGAATAACATCAACCTTTGCCTTATCTACCTCTATCCCTTTTGAGGATATTACATGTCCTAACACAATTCCTTGTTCGACCATGAAATGACATTTTTCCGAATTAAGAACTAAGTTGGTTTCAACATATTTTTCAAGAACAAGTTTTAAATGCCCTAAACATGCGTCAAAACTGTCTCCATGGACGGTAAAATCATCCATGAAGACTTCAATGAAATTTTCTATGTATTCGGAGAAAATACTTATCATGTACCGTTGGAAAGTGCCCGGCGCGTTGCAAAGTCCAAAGGGCATTCTGCGATATGTGAAAGTGCCAAATGGGCAAGTGAACGTCGTCTTCTCTTGATCTTCTGGTGCGATGGCTATTTGGAAATAGCCCGAATATCTATCTATGAAACAGTAGTATCGATGATCTGCAAGACGTTCCAACATTTGATCAATAAAAGGTAATGGGAAATGGTCTTTTCGTGTTACCTTATTGAGCTTGCGGTAGTCAATGCAAACTCTCCATCCAGTTTGTGTTTTGCTTGGGACCATCTCTCCATGTTGATTTTCCACCAAGGTGATGCCTCCCTTCTTTGGAACTACTTGGGTTAGACTAACCCAAGTGCTATCCGAGATAGGAAAGATCATGTCTGCTTGGAGGAGTTTCAACACTTCCTTTTTTACCACATCCATCATTGGTGGGTTCAATCTCCTTTGAGGTTGCCTAGAGGGCTTGGCTTCGTCCTCAAGTAAAATCCTATGCATGCAAGTGGAAGGACTTATCCCCTTGATGTCCGTAATAGTCCATCCGAGGGCCGTCTTGTGCTCCTTTAGTACGTTCACCAACTTATCTTCTTGTCCGGTGGTCAACTTATTGGAGATGATCACCGGCAAGGTATTGTGTGCTCCAAGGAAAACATACTTGAGGTGTGACGGAAGATCCTTCAATTCTATTTCCGGTGCCTGCACTATGGACGGAACAAGCTTTTCGCTTGGGGTTAGTAAAGTGGGCCCAATGGCCAAATTGGAGATAGGTAGCCTTTTATGCCCATCTAATTGGGCTAGGACCTCTTTCATGCTAGATGTTAACACATAATCTGATTTGAAACCATCAATGTCATGCTCAATCACATTTCTCAATTCATCCACATCAGAGTTATCAAAAACATCTTGCACAAAAGGTTCAACAACGTCAAATAGCACATAGAGAATGATCATCGCTAGAAAATTTCATTGCATCATAAATGTCAAATTTCACTACTTCTCCATCAAACTCCATGGTCAATTTACCACTAACATAATCAATTTTAGTCCTAGCCGTTTTCAGAAATGGCCTACCTAACAGAATGGGTGCAGCATGCGAGTCATTTTCCATATCCATTACAAATAAATCAGAAGAAAAAATTAGGTTGTCTACCATCACTAATACATCTTCAATTATCCCTTTTGGGTACACATTAGATCTATCAGCAAGTTGTACTACAATCCTAGTTTCCATTAGTGGCCCAAGGCCAAGTGATTTGTAAATCGAATATGGCAAAACATTAATAGAAGCACTGAGATCAAGAATTGCTTTGTCAAAGCGGGTTTCCCCTATAACACAAGGAATGTTTACCATGCCTGGATCGCTGCATTTCTTGGGCATTCTCCGTTGCAAGACTGCCGACACATGTTCACTCACTTGCACTTTCTGTTTCCCCTTTAGCTTTTGATTTCTCTTGATAGTGCAAAGTTCCTTCAAAAAACGAGCATACTTAGGGATACTTTTCACCAATTTAAGGAGAGAAATGTTTCCCTCGCATTTAGAGAAAGTCTCAAAGAGGTCCTAGTCCTCTATGATTCTCTGCTCCTTTAATGCTTCAGGAAAAGGAGCCGGTGGCTTTTCGGAGTACAGCGGCGGAAAGTTAGGCCGGACGTAAGTATCCTTTTTAGCAGGACCTTCTGTTATGTTTTCCGCAGGGGCGTCATCTTGAAGGCGCAGGGGCGGCTCAAGGGCTGTCACCGCAGGGGCGGGGGCAGCCAGCCACAGGGGCGTCCTTCCTTCTGGGCTCGGCGCAGCTGCAGCCGCAGGGGCGGCTGTGGGTGCGGAAATAACGACAGAAGGTTCGCTTTGTGACTCTTTTGTTGGTTCTTGTCGAATTTGCTTCCCGCTCCTTAATGTTAGGGCACTAACATTCTCCTTGGGGTTTATAAACATCTGGGAAGGCAATCCCTCGGAAACCCTTGATTCGGTCCTTGAAATAGCTTCCGCCATTTGATCAACCTGCTTCTCAAGGTTCTTGATGCTTGATTCTGTTGTTTGGACATGAGTAGCAAAGTGTTTAGTAAAAACCTGCAACATATCTTCAGTTGAGTGATACTTACCTTGGCGGGGCTGCTGTTGTTGGTTTTGTTGATCCCTCCATCGAAAATTTTGTTGGTCACGCCAATTTGGCATGAAATTCTGCACATAGGGATCGTTACTAGGTCTTTGTTGTTGTTGTTGTCCATAACCCATTGCGTTCACTTCAGCATCGTAATCTTGAACTTGTGGACACATGTCCGTTGGATAATACGGGTTAGCACAAACTCCACAAGCTTTGAGCTATTGCGGTGTTCCCATAAGTGTTAGCCTCTTCACCATTTCCTTTAATTCCGCCAACTCGGTAGAAATCTCGCTCTTCCCGGAACTCACGGCATGAACTCCTTTCTTAGCCGGGGTCCTTCCAAAGTTCCGAGTTCCTTTCGCTAGTTCCTGTATCTTTTCCAAAGCAAGGTCAGGAGTAGAGTTAAGAATATTACCTCCGCAAGCCGCATCGACGATCCTCCTTTCATTGTCTAGCAAGCCACTGTACAAGTACAAGACTAGATCTTGAGTTTAATATCCGTGGAAAGGACAGCTGGATCGGAGGCGTGCAAACCTTTCGAAGTACTCGTAGAGAGTTTCGGTTGCCTCTTGCTCGATGTTGCTTATAGCTTTCTTAAAGCTATTGGCCTTTTTAGCTGGAAAGTATTTCTCCAAGAATGCTTTGTCAAGGTTCTCCCAAGTGTCAATACTCCTGGATGGAAGGTGGTAATACCAATCATCCGCCGAATCCTTGAGTGTGAAGCTGAATGCCCTCATCTTGATCTGTTCTTCGGTAATGTTGGCCGGCTTCATGCTCATACAAACGGTGTGGAACTTCCCAAGGTGTTTGATGGGGTCTTCTCCACTTAACCCATGGAAGGATGGAAGCAAGTGAATGAGGCCCGGTTTGAGCTCAAAGTTGACTCTTTCCCCTAGTTCCGGTATAGCGACCGCAAGAGGGTTTTGAGCCAAAGTGGGCTGCGTAAGTTGACGAAGAGTACGGTCAGCCATCTCTTGTTGTAGTTGTTGCTGTCTTCGTTGCCGGATGTGCGTCCTCTCAATTTCTGGATCAAAAGAAGCAAAGCTGGAATTAGTAGCACGGGTTTGAACCATAAAAATCGTTCAAACCAATAATAAATAATAACAATAAAACACAAAAACTCCCCGGCAACGGCGCCAAAATTTGACCGAAGGTATTTTATGGTCGTCTATACCCAATCAAAAGTAAATCCCGACTTAGCACTAAGAACAAGTATAGTGATTAAGTAAGGGTCAAACCCAAGAGAGTTAAGGTTTTTTAGATGCAATTATCGATTATAATGACAAGTGGCACAAAAGGGGGGGGGGGGTTTGGTTGGATTGATGCACAAAAACTTAAGAAAACAATTAATGCGACAAGTAAGACAATGATGGAAGAATCTACACTAGGTTGATTCTAACCATGCAATTGCTACTTTGATGCAATTCTTTTACAAGTTTTTAAGTAATCTCCCGTCTCAATCATACATATGTGTTGAGCCAACCGGCATCAACAGAAGTTAACCTATTAAAGTTCTGTAAACCTACAAGAACAAATAACAAGTTAGCATTCAAACAAAGACTAAGGGGTATAAAGAGAAGATTAAAACCGTTAAACTTATCTTTATATTTGTGTTCCTTTTCTTTAAGTAATTACAACCCGTTATTACTTAAAGTTGCTACTAGATTAAAAGACCTGAACCCGGAACCTAATAATCCTAGTTGTTGACATGCACTTTAGAACCTAAGGTGATCAATCTCAAGTAATAGTTAACATGCAATTAAACAATGGAGATCAAGGAAACACAAAGCATTACTGAATAAAAACTTATATTAAAAGAACTTACAACCAAAGTAACAAAGCAACTTCAAACCAACACAATGTAGCAAGGGAGTTAGCAACTCATTACAATGGAAAAACTCAAGTCTAAAATGGATTTTGTGAGGAAAAGCATGGATCCTTCTAGCAATCAGCCATGGACTATTTATACTACAAAAGACACTTAATTAGGAGTAAATAGCCGGCCTAAAACAGCCACCTTTAATGCCATAAAGGTGGTGTAAACAGCCGGAGTAAAGCTTCTGGCGTAACACCGCAGGGGCGGCCTTCAGGAACCGCACGGGCGGTTTAGGCAGAATCGGTTGATCTTCTTCAGAACTGCTTGGACGGCTACATAACTCCGCTGGGGCGGGTCTTTAATGCCCTTCAACGTCTGACCTTTCGCCTTCTTGACGTTTCTGATGTCAAGGCGCAGGGGCGCCTTAAGGCCAACGCAGGGGCGGTGGCATAGACTCTTCATCTTCCAACTCTCAAGGCGAGGCGCAGGCAGGGCGCAGTGGGAGGCGCAGGGGAGCTGGTCTTCGTCTCGTCAAGGCAAGTCACCGCAGGGGCGGCTGCAAGGACCCGCGGGGGCGGTGGAGTAACAGAAGCTTTGCTTTTTTTGATCGATCATCACTCCTAAGTGCTTATAACTCCTTCCTTAGCTTCTTTTGATCTTCTTCTTCTGGACCAAGGAGTTAGTAGCATAAACCGACACTAATGCAATAAAAAGACTCTAAAAACTACCCTAATTGATAGTGATTCCATCACCTATCAGATCTTCATCTTCATCCGAATTGTGATCTTCTCGTTGATTCAGATTAAGATCTGCAAAACATTCACTCAAAGTACCACCATTGCTTTCATCAAAAATGACATGAATACTTTCCTCAACAATTTTGGTACGTTTATTATAAACACAATAAGCTTTGCTATTTGAAGCATATCCAATGAATATAGCTTCATCACTATGTGCATCAAATTTTCCAAGATTATCTTTGCCATTGTTATGAACAAAACAAGTACATCGAAAGGGTTCAAAATATGAAATATTAGGTTTTCTTCCTTTAAATAGTTCATAAGGAGTCTTTTTCAAGATAGGGCGAATTTTCAAGATAAGGCGAATTAAAAATCTATTTACAATGTAATTAGCAGTGTTTACTGATTCAACCCAAAAACTTTTTGGCAAACTGTTTTCTAAAAGCATAGTCCTAGACATATCATCAAGAGTGCGGTTCTTACATTCCACAACCCCATTCTGTTGAGGAGTTCTAGGAGCTGAAAGTTATGTGAGATACCGTATTTATCACAAAATACATCAAACTTCAGTTGATCAAATTCTCTACCATGATCACTTCTTATAGAAACGATTGGTAGATTTTTCAAAGTTTGCAACTCCTTACACAATTTTGAAAACTCAAACAATGCTTCAGATTTTTCTCGTAGGAAAGAAATCCATGTGAAACGAGAGAAATCATCCACAATAACAAGGATGTACTACTTGCCTTTGGGATATTTGACAAGCATAGGTCCATAAAGATCCATTTGTAAGAGTTCAATGGGTCGAGAAGAACTTACAACTTTCTTAGGTTTTAATGAACCTGTTGTTTGTTTACCTTGTGTACAAGCTTTACATAGTTCATCTACCTTGAAATTTAGGTTTGGCAAGCCACATACCAAATCTTTTGAAAGTAGCTTCTGCATTGTCTGCATACTTACGTGATCAAGTCTTCTATGCCAAAGGCTTGGATCATTAGTCAAGGCCTTGAGACATTTTAGCTTAGTTCCTGAAACTTGGTTAGTACTCATAGAATAAACAGTGTTACATCTAGGAGCAATAAGCACAATGTCACCCGTCATTTTGTCTTGAACTTCACATTTTTCTGAATCAAACAGTACTTTGTTGCCTTTATCACATATTTGAAAGATGCTAAGTAGATTATACTTTAAACCGTCAACCAGATATACATCATCAATGAAGTTAGATGAATTATAACATATTTTACCAATGGCAATAATGTCACACTTTCCTTTATCACCAAGCGTAATGGTTCCAAATGATTGTTTCATTAAATCTCAAAATAGTGAGCTTTTTCCACTCATGTGTCTTGAGCAACCACTATCGAATATCCATTTATGCTCCTTTACCTTGGTGATATCCTACAAAACAGCAAACATCAACCTTTCCGGGTTGACCAAATGGCATATTTTGGTTCATATTCAGGGTCGATCATCTTACATGGTCTAGTACCTTTAGGAACCCAGATTTGTTTGACCATTTTCCTTAAACATAGAGAATAGGTGTTTCTAATAAACATAAGGGTCATTTCTTCTACATGGACATGTAGATTTAACATGACCCTTTTTACAATAGTAGAAACAAGTAGGCATATGAATACTTCATTCGGCTTTGACAAAAGTGGTAGTTGGTTTTCTAGGAAAGCTCCTATGATAACCTATACCATTTTTGTTAAGTGAGGATTGTTGTTCACCCATCATTCTTTCAAGATTAGCTTTTGAACGAGTAAATTTAACAAGTGCAACCTTCTAGTCTTGACACGTCAAAATTAGATCAACTTTCTCTTTCTCTAGATCGATATAGTTTCGATGAAGAGAGGAGAGGTTGTCCTGAAGAATCGCATTTTCCAATTCCAAGGCCTTGATATTGTCATCAAGGTCTACTGACCGAAGGTATTTCTATGGTCGTCAATGCCCAATCAAAAGTAAATCCCGACTTAGCACTAAGAATAAGTATAGTGATTAAGTAAGGGTCGAACCCAAGAGAGTTAAGGTGTTTTAGATGCAATTATCGATTATAATGACAAGTGACACAAAGGGGGGGTTTGGTTGAATTGATGCACAAAAACTTATGAAAACGATTAATGCGACAATTAAGACAATAATGGATGAATCTACACTAGGTTGATTCTAAGCATGCAATTGCTACTTTGGTGCGTTCCTTTTATAAATTCTTAAGTAATCTCCCGTCTCGATCATACATATGTGTTGAGCCAACCGGCATCAACACAACTTAACTTATTAAAGTTCCGTAAACCTACAAGAACAAATAACAAGTTAGCATTCAAACAAAGACTAAGGGATATAAAGAGAAGATTAAAACCGTTAAACTTATCTTTATATTTGTGTTCCTTTTCATTAAGTAATTACAACCCGTCATTACTTAAAGTTGATACTAGATTAAAGACCCGAACCCAGAACTTGTTAATCCTAGTTTTTTACATGCACTTTAGAACTTAAGGTGATCAATCTCAAGTAATAGTTAACATGCAATTAAACAATGGAGATCAAGGAAACACAAAGCATTACTGAATAAAAACTTATATTAAAAAGAACTTACAACCAAAGTAACAAAGCAACTTCAAACCAACCCAATGTAGCAAGGGAGTTAGCAACTTATTACAATGGAAAAACTCAAGTCTAAAATGGATTTTGTGGGGAAAAGTATGTGGATGGCTCATTCTACCAATCAGCCATGGACTATTTATACTACAAAAGACACTTAATTAGGAGTAAACATCCGGCCTAAAACAGCCACCTTAAATGCCATAAAGGTGGTGTAAACAGTCGGAGTAAAGCTTCTGGCGTTAAACCGCAGGGCTAGCCTTCAGGAACCGCAGGAGCTGTTTAGGCAGAATCGGTTTATCTTCTTCAGAACCGCTGGGCCGGCTACATAACTCCGTTGGGGCGGATCTTTAATGCACTTCAACGTCTGACCTTTCGCCTTTCAGACGTTTCTGATGTCAAGGCGTAGGGGCGCCTTAAAGCCAACGCAAGGGCGGTGACACAAACTCTTCACCTTCAAGCTCCCACGGCGAGGCGCAGGCAGGGCGCAGTGGGAGGCGCAGGGGAGCTGGTCTTTGTCTCGTCAAGGCAAGTCACCGCAGGGGCGGCTGCAAGGACCCGCAAGGGCGGTAAGGCAGTAAAAGCTTTGCTTCGTGATCGATCTTCACTCCTAAGTGCTTATAACTCCTTCTTTAGCTTCTTTTGATCTTCTTCTTCTGGACCAAGGAGTTAGTAGCATAAACCGACACTAATGCAATAAAAAGACTCTAAAAACTACCCTAATTGATAGTGATTTCATCACCTATCAAACTCCCCCATACTTAGACCTTTTACTCGTCCCGAGTAAAAACAAATGTCATCAACTAGACTCAAAGGCCTCAGGAAGCATGAGTGAGCAGAAAAATAATGGAAAACAAGATAAATGTGGGAGAAGGGAAAAGAAATGTACCCCTCACTGGAGTGGTCCGGATGGACCACCAGGACCCTCCTCTGGTGGGTAGGGGAAGTGGCGGAAGAAATGCTCCTGGCGGCGGTGAAGGGTGTCAATACGGTCCTCCTGAGCCTCCATCCTCTCTCTAAATGAAGTCTCATAGCTAGCTTGCCAAGCTAGCTGCTGAGTCTCCAACTACTGCTGATGAGTTGCCTGCCAAGCATCCTGACGGCGGTCAAAGTGAGTGGTCATAGAGGAGGTAAAGCTAGACTGCCACGCCTGCTACTGCTCAAGCATGGACCGCTGGTACTCGGTTTTCCATGCCTGATGTTGTGTAGTCAAAGTTGTCATCTGAGCCTGCAGACTCTCCATGGTCTGACTGTCGTGTCCCGCCATCGGCATCTCCTTATCAGTGGTGTGGGCCCTGCTAGAGCCGGCTGCGTACCTCCCAACAATATCAACCTGAGGCCGTCTCGGAGGGACAGGGTCAGCCGGTACATATAGGTCGGAGATCTCTTCTCCCAATGGGAGTCGACGAGGTAGATATGTGATGTGACTCCCATCTGCAAGGGAGATCCAGAACCGATGCTCCCCGTCTCTCCTGAGGAGCCTGCACCTCCTCAATAATCCTTCGGTGTATAAGGGTGCCTCCAAACCCTCTTCCAATGGAGGAAGATCCATCACCTGTGCGGCTAATAATGATATAATTCCACCTCCAACGATGTCCCGAGGCTCATTCTTCCTAATCCGCTTAAGAGCGGTAAGGATGAGATATGCCCAATCCGGCATCCAATCATTCGTGGAGAGGCAAGCATATATCAATGGAAGGTCCTTGAGAGCGACCTTATTCTCCTCCTTGTGCCCACAAAAGACACTCATGAAGACCTTTGAGATGAGCCTCAAACAGGGGTGAGTGAATTTGTTGGAGTACTCACCTCCTACATGAAACTCTAACCTAGTGGCGGCCTGCCAAAATTCCAACAAATCAGGCGTGGGAATGGGTTCCATCCAGTCATCAGAAGTTGCTATGGTCAACCCTAATGCCTCTTGTATTTGGGTGTAATCCAATGTGTATTTCCTTTTGTTGTACTTGAATGAAAGCCCAACACACAATTGGTCTTCCGTCTCCATTTTGAATGTAGCTATAAACTGTCTGCTGAGGTCGGGGTGTGTTGGGGCGTTCTTTATCAGAAAATTACCCAATCCGGCATTGTTTAGAAAGTCCTGCATACTCTCCAACATCCCTAGATTTTCCAAGGTGGAAACATCAAGGAACCGGGTTGCATTCACCTCTCGGCTTTGAGCAATCCTATACCGATCCTTCTCACCTTCCGTCAACTTGTATTTCCTTTGTGGTTCCATCTCTTGCAATTGATCAAGTAAAAGAGTTAGAAAGTTCATTAATCTAATCAAAAGATGAACCTTCTGTCGTAATATCCGCAGGGGTGGCTGCAAGAGGCGCAGGTGCGGTTTGACGCAGGGGCGGGAGCTTGCAGGCGCAAGTGCGGGCGAAGAGTAGAAGGCGATTTGGTCGTTCGACAAAGGTGGTGGTGATGGGGCTTTTCCGGTGTTTTCTTCTGTTGTTGCAGCTGTCGCCGGAGGTAGAGCAGTCGAGCGAGAGTGGAAGGGTTGTGTGTGGTGGAGGTTGTTCGTGTTGGTAAGGGGGTGGTGCCACTAGGTTGCCGGAGGAGGCGCAGGGGCGCGACGAGGTGGTGGCGATGAGTTGCTGGAGGGCGCAAGGGCGTGGGAGGTGAGGCGACTAGGTTTCGAAGAGTGAATGGAGAGGGAGTGGAGAGGGTGGTAGATGTAAGTTATTTTTGGGAAGTATATTTTTTTTCTTTCCTTAACTGTACCACAGGGGCGGTGTGTGTCGCCGCGGGGGCGGTGACAAGAGAGAGGGGGTACGCAGCCTCAGCGCCGGGGGCGGAGCTGAGGGTGCGTGTCAAGGGTGGCCACCGCAGGGGCGTAGGGTTGGCACCGTGGGGGCGGTGACCTACGTGAGCATACGCAGGCCCAGCGCCGGGGGTGGCGCTGGCCAGGGGTGACGCCACAGGGGCGGGTTTTAAAGCCGCAGGGGCGGTTTTCTTGACAAAAGCTCATCTTCTTATTCCTTCGGGTTGCCTCCCGAATTAGCGCCTTTGTTTTACGTCGTTGGCTCGACGTAAGGACTATTCCCCTATGTTTGAACATCTTCCTACATGCCTTTTGGGTTTATAACCGTTTGCGATGATAATCCTCCGGAGGCCCTAGTTTCAATTCTTGTAATGGCTTCCGCCATTTGACCAACCTGCTTCTCAAGGTTCTTAATGCTTGATTATGTTGTTTGGACATGAGTAGCAAAGTGTTTAGTTAAAACCTGCAACATATCTTCAGTTGAGTGATACTTACCTTGGCGGGGCTGCTGTTGTTGGTTTTGTTGATCCCTCCAACAAAAATTCTGTTGGTCACGCCAATTTGGCATGAAATTCTGTGCATAGGGATCGTTTCTAGGTCTTTGCTGTTGTGGTTGTCCATAACCCATTGCGTTCACTTCAGCATCGTCATCTTGAACTTATGGACACATGTCCGTTGGATGATACAGGTCAGCACAAACTCCACAAGCTTTGAGATGTTGCGGTGTTCCCATAAGTGTTAGCCTCTTCACCATTTCCTTCAATTCCGCCAGCTCGGTGGAAATCTCGCTCTTCCCGGAACTCACGGCATGAACTCCTTTCTTAGCCGGGGTCCTTCCAAAGTTTAAAGTTCCTTCCGCTAGTTCCTGTATCTTTTCCAAAGCAAGGTCAGGAGTAGAGTTAAGAATATTACCTCCGCAAGTTGTTAGCATGAAATATTGTGATATTTTAGGCACGTTTTCTAAGTATATTTCACCCACATTAGTGTTCATCGATAAAGCATTGAATCAATTGTGAGTTAGTTTGTCTATATTGTCGATATATAGGTCTACATAAGCTTTGTGTCGATTGTAGGCAAATAAAAGCTAAAACCGGACGAATCAAGGGAGAATGGAGATGGATTGAGCATGTCCAAGGATTGAGGACACCACAAGGGAGCTAAGGAAGATGCTAGGATGAAGAATGGCACAAAACAAAGGAGAATTACGAGCACTCGACGTTCCACGCTCTAAAATACGGCCGTACTAGAGACCACGCTCTAAACCACGGTCGTGGAACTTTGGCCACACAAGCGTGGAGCATTCTAGAGGGTTACACGGCCGTGGAAGTTGTGAAGCACCGTGATGAATTTCCACGCTCTAAACCACGTTCTAAACCACGGGCGTGGAATCCCAAGGAACCGTGATTTAGGCAATCTTTTAACGTACATTTTGAAGCCACAATCTTTTACACAATGGGCTAGACACTTATTCTATCTTGCCCTATAAAAGGACGGAAAGAGAGAGATTCTGTCACTTCCACTTACGTCTCCGCTTAGACTTCGCTTACGCTTATTGCAAGTGCTAAGGGTTTCAAGTTGGACGTGTGGAGATTGCTATTTCGCAACGGAGATTTGCGAAAAGTTGAAGATTTGGAAGTTACGCTTTGTCCTTAGGTTTGATTAGAAGACGGATTGACATCCCGTTCTTCGTTCTTATCAAGGATTGTGATTGGTTTGTGTTATTCTGAATCTGATATACATCATCACTTTGTTTATGGATTTGAGATTGATTTGAGATTTATTCAAGGTTTTCGAAGGTTTTCATCTTTCATTCTTTTAAATCTTGAATTTGATATCATAATGACTGTTGTTGGCTAAAACCCTTTAGCAATTCTAAGGTGAAGGGTTGATAGTTGTGGCTTAGATGATGATAGATCGATCGTAAACAGATTGGACCCTGAGAGTTAGAGAGAATCGTCGATGAACCAAAATCACGGTGTGTTCTTGAGTTCCACGGCTGTGGAATCTCAAGATCCACCCGTAATTTCCCTTAGTTTACGAACCTTCCTTTTACTTTAATCCAAAGTTAAAGATTTTCTTTAACTTAGTCTTGGCTTGCCTTTTCTAGGTGGTAGTGAAGCCTCAACAACCTCTACCTCGATTCCGAGTGTCACAACCTTAATCGGTTTAGTTAGTCTTGATCCTTGGATTACAAGTTTGGGTATTTGATATTAATTCTTGTCTTTAGATCCTTTCTATACTGAAGCCTCAATAACCTTTATAGAGAGTATTTCTAGATAAGTCATATAAAGCCTTGGAACTTCACCGTACATTGTTTTACCTTAGTATACCTTTGCAACTCTTAACTTTGTCTTTAGTTCTTTAGTATATCTTGAATCGATTGCCACAATTAGACACTTGGATCTTTAGGGTTGCTGTTTTCCCAATATTTGCAAAGCTCATACATTTACTTGCTTGACAATTTACAAACTGAATTTGTTCCCCCCAAATCCCTGTGTTCGATACTCTGGAATTCTTGCTTTACTACGCCGATCCGTACACTGCGGGTTCGCCTGCTTTTATTCTAGTCTTATAAATTTAAAGCTTGATTGCACACACGCTAAGTGGCGAACACTAGCCGCATCGACGATCCTTCTTTCATTGTCTAGCAAGCCATTGTACAAGTACAAGACTAGATCTTGATTTGAATATCTGTGGAAAGGACAGCTGGATCGGAGGCATGCAAATCTTTCGAAGTACTCGTAGAGAGTTTCGGTTGCCTCTTGCTCGATGTTGCTTATAGCTTTCTTCAAGCTATTGGCCATTTTAGCTGGAAATTATTTCTCCAAGAACGCTTTGTGAAGGTTCTCCCAAGTGTCAATACTCCCGGATGGAAGGTGGTAATACCAATCATCCGCCGAATCTTTGAGTGTAAAGCCGAATGCCCTCATCTTGATCTATTCTTCGGTAATGTTGGCCGGCTTCATGCTCATACATACAGTATGAAACTTCCCAAGGTGGTTGATGGGGTCTTCACCACTTAGCCCATGGAAGGATGGAAGCAAGTGAATAAGGCCCGGCTTGAGCTCAAAGTTGAATCCTTCCCCTTGTGCCGGTATAGCGACCGCAAGAGGGTTTTGAGCCAAGGTGGGCTGCGTAAGTTGACGAAGAGTACGGTCAGCCATCTCTTGTTGAAGTTGTTGTTGTCTTCGTTGCCGAATGTGCGTCCTCCCAATTTCTGGATCAAAAGAAGCAAATCCAGAATTAGTAGCACGGGTTTGAACCATAAAAATGGTTCAAACGAATAATCAATAATAACAATAAAACACAAAAACTCCCCGGCAACGGCGCCAAAATTTGACCGAAGGTATTTCTATGGTCGTCTATACCCAATCAAAAGTAAATCCCGACTTAGCACTAAGAATATGTATAGTGATTAAGTAAGGGTCGAATCCAAAAGAGTTAAGGTGTTTTAGATGCAATTATCGATTATAATGACAAGTGACACAAAAGGGGGGGTTTGGTTGAATTGATGCACAAAAACTTATGAAAACGATTAATGTGACAATTAAGACAATAATGGATGAATCTACACTAGGTTGATTCTAAGCATGCATTTGCTACTTTGGTGCGTTCCTTTTATAAATTCTTAAGTAATCTCCCGTCTCGATCATACATATGTGTTGAGCCAACCGGCATCAACACAACTTAACTTATTAAAGTTCCGTAAACCTACAAGAACAAATAACAAGTTAGCATTCAAACAAAGACTAAGGGATATAAAGAGAAGATTAAAACCGTTAAACTTATCTGTATATTTGTGTTCCTTTTCTTTAAGTAATTACAACCCGTTATTACTTAAAGTTGCTACTAGATTAAAGACCCGAACCCGGAACCTGTTAATCCTAGTTGTTTACATGCACTTTAGAACCTAAGGTGATCAATCTCAAGTAATAGTTAACATGCAATTAAACAATGGAGATCAAGGAAACACAAAGCATTGCTGAATAAAAACTTATATTAAAAAGAACTTACAACCAAAGTAACAAAGCAGCTTCAAACCAACCCAATGTAGCAAGGGAGTTAGCAACTCATTACAATGGAAAAACTCAAGTCTAAAATGGATTTGTGGGGAAAAGTATGTGGATGGCTCATTCTAGCAATCAGCCATGGACTATTTATACTACAAAAGACACTTAATTAGGAGTAAATAGACGGCCTAAAACAGCCACCTTAAATGCCATAAAGGTGGTGTAAACAACCGGAATAAAGCTTCTGGCGTTAAACCGCATGGGCGGCCTTCAGGAACCGCAGGGGCGGTTTAGGCAGAATCGGTTGATCTTCTTCAGAACCGCTGGAGCGGCTACATAACTCCGCTGGGGCGGATCTTTAATGCACTTTAACGTCTGACCTTTCGCCTTCCGGACGTTTCTGATGTCAAGGCGCAGGGGCGCCTTAAGGCCAACGCAGGAGCGGTGACACGGACTCTTCACCTTCCAGCTCCAAAGGCGAGGCGCAGGCAGGGTGCAGTGGGAGGCGCAGGGGAGCTGGTCTTTGTCTCGTCAAGGCAAGTCACCGCAGGGGCGGCTGCAAGGACCCACAAGGGCGGTAAGGCAGCTGAAGTTTTGCTTCGTGATCGATCTTCACTCCTAAGTGCTTATAACTCCTTCTTTAGCTTCTTTTGATCTTCTTCTTCTGGACCAAGGAGTTAGTAGCATAAACCGACACTAATGCGATAAAAAGACTCTAAAAGCTACCCTAATTGATAGTGATTCCATCACCTATCATCTACCTTTTGTGTGTTAAGATTTTCTATCTCTAGAGACATCTCACTTATTTGTTTTTCTTGTTCAAGAAATTTTTCTTTTAGAGAATTTATCCTTATTCTATGTTCCTTGTTACATATAATAATGTCTTTAAGGAATTGTTTTAGGTAAAATTCAAGTTGAGACATGATAGTACTTACCACATTATCAACGTAGAGATTTGAATCTTCTTCATGATCGGCCATGAGACACAGGTTTGGTTGTGTAACACCCCGAATCCTAGAGGACTCGAAATGCTATGAGTTGGGACCTCACAATGGGTCTCGGCCCTTAGCCTGGCAACAATTTCATCGGACCTTACAACACGGCACAAATAAAAAGGCAAAACATAGAGTTTTATATCATGAGCGAAATAAAAATCCAAATCTGAAAACATTACAGCCAAGTCTCAAAACCAAAATACCAACATCAGTCTCAACAGTCATGAATAAAATATAACAGTCCCGTCCTATAATGCACGGAACCCCGGCTGCCCACTACCGCCGGATCACTCGATCACCTCCCCAACCTGCAAGGCATCTACAAGCGATATAAAACCGTTAGCTAACAATCTATGCATAAGTATAAAGGTAAAAGCACAAACACACAACATACACAATCAGCATGCAACACTCATTCCTTATTATTATCTTTAATTAAGTGATACGTCATTACTAATGATACTTATTTTGTGACACGAGGGATTCCCAAACCTCGCCCCTGTCCCCGTTTACCAACGCGGAATGGTACTAATGCATTTGACCGTCTACCTGACTGGGCTGGTCGCATGAAACCTCCTAGACTCTCGCAAGAGCTAGGCAGATGATGTCACGACCCGTTATCATACACTTGGGTCAATTATACAATATATTAAAGTCGGCCTATTCCGGTTTCGTTATTTATCTTAACTAACAAACACCACTCATACACATCACACTCATACAAGAAGCCAGTTAAGTAAGTCTGTGGACTTACCAGAATCAAATCTCGACTCTCTCTTAACCACCACTAAATCGGTAACTGCAGAAACTCAGCTGTCAAAGGAGGCACGTGGGTCAACACATTTCCCTGGGTACTTAGAAGTCTAAAACTCCTAAGATGTAAGATTCTATTTGCAAAAGGTATTACAGTGCTTATTTAAGGTATAATGACTATTTTACCCTTGGTCCCGGAACTTCCAAAAACCCGGAATACGTACTTAAATTCTAATTTTAGGCTAACTAACCATATTCTACTCCCGAGGATGATTTTAGGTAACAACTAGAGGAACTACCCATTTTCTATTTTCCGAAAAGTCATCAAAGTCCAACTACACCTTCAAATATGAAATTAAAATAAATTTATAAAAAGTCTAAAATAAATCTCTAAATTATCTATGATATCTAATCTACTCATAGGAGCAAGAACTTCTTAAAACTGTTCAACTATCACTTCTACAAAAATCCTTAAAGTTGGCTACTACACTAAAAAATGTTCCTATACTTAGTCAAAAATCAATGCTGGAAAAACAGCTCAACTACTCCACTATGAGACCCTATAACTTTCAATCCGACCGTTCATTTATTCTCAAATTTTAATACGGTAAACTATATATATCTACTTATTATCTATTAAAATTTCAACGGTGGATCTTCTATATATCTCTTTAACATTGGTCTACAACTATGCCCATTTCCATCTTACAAGCTTAAATAAAAACAAGGGTATTTCACTTCTATTTCTATTGCTCCTCATTTTTTTACAGTAATCCAACCTTCCCATAATTCTCTAGTTTGACTCTCACCAAACTCACTAGTCTATATACTCTAATTCACACATCCGAGGTTCTATTCCCATGGAGTTCACTAAGCACATTTACACAAGCTGCAGTTATGTCATAAACAATGAGTTCCTGTGATTGGTATAAACGAAGATGGAGAAAGGAAGAGAGTTGGAAGGTACGAACAAATAGGGAAAAGAGAGACACGGCAGCCCACTTACTCAGGAGTGTCGTGTGCAGAAGGTTGAAGGCGGTTCGTCACTGGAGTGGTGGCTGAGAATTTCCGGTTTGCAGCTAGGCAACTTGGTCCTGTAGATTCGTCGGTGTGGACTGCGTGCAGAGGTTGGGGACCGTTGTCGTTGGTGTTTCGTGAAGGAGGGTGAGAGAGACGAGGATTGTGTGATGTGTGTAGCAATTGATCGGGAGAGGGAGAGTATTCTTTTGAAGGTAGGACGAATGCAGCATTGAAAGTGGACAGAAGAGGGGAACATCACGGCTGGCTGGCTCTTTTCTTTCTGCGCTAATCCAGGAGCGGTTACAGGAGTATTCATTCACTCATAGCCGTTACGTATGGCAAGGAAGGAGAAGAGTTGGGTTGTTGATACGTGTGAGATAGGAGGACAATTGTTGTGCTTCATGGGCTGCGAGGTGAGAAGCAGCAGGCCCGCGTCTGGTGGAGTTCTGGGTTGCTGAAAGCGTGGTTGGCTGGGAGACAGCAGGTCCGGTGTGGGCTGGAGGGTTACGGGTAGCTAGGCCATCATAGCAAAGGAATGGGATGAAACAAATGCAAGAAAGATGGGCTGAATAATTTGTCAAAACCTGTCAAAACTCGTCATGGCCTTATCAAGCCCATGAATGAGTTTGTTACAGAGTTGTCGGGCTTTGTCATGGCCTCGTCTCATCTTAGTCGTGATCTCGTCACAGCTTTGTCGTGATCTCGTCACAGCTTTGTCATGATCACAGCTTTGTCATGATCTCGTCACAACTTGTCATGATGTCGTCTCAAGTCATCGTTAAGAATAAATTATAAAAATTAGGGTTTGATATAATTCTATCATTTTATGTGAATTAAATTCTACATAAAATGATAAATAATTATAAGAATTAGGATTTGATATAATTCTATTATTTTATGGGAATTAACTTCTACATAAAATGATAAAATTTGTGAAGAAAGAAATACTAGATAGAATGGGAAACCATCAACGGCTCGAAGTCCGATTTGATTCAGAATTAAACGGAATAAAATTCCAGATATTACATCAGTACCCTCTTAAAATAAGTTTCATCCCGAAACTTAGAATAAGGTACTTAATTAAACGACTTCCGTGATTAAACTTGTATATCCTACTCTTACTAAATTTTAATTTCATTTTCTAAACTTCTCTAACTTTATCAAAGTGTAACAAAAAAAACGGTCGTTATATCAAATCCCCCTTAAAATAAGTTTCGTCCCGAAACTTAGGGGTAGTTCCCGAGATCATAAAACGTAAGCTAGCCCTATGATTAACAAGTTACTATATCAAGACTACTTATGGTTCACACACAAGCATATCTAACATATCACACATACCATCACTGCAAGCAACCAAACAAGGATGTAGAACTACCTGACGGTCCTATAGACGTCTCTAGATCCGCATAAAAGTCGGGATAGTTCCGCCGGATACTATCCTCCGTCTCCCAAGTGGCCTCGTCAATCCCTCGTCTCGACCACTGCACTCTCAACATGGGTATTACCTTCGATCGAAGGTGTCTCATACCTCTCTCCAAAACTGCTATCGGGTGCTCAGGAAATGTATGATCCGGATCGACCACTAGGTCGTCATGGCTCACTATGTGTCTCGGGTCATGCACATACTCTCTCAACTGAGACACATGGAAAACTGGATGGACTCCCTCCAATCGGGGTGGAAATGCCAATCTATAGGCCACCTCTCCTATCCGCTCTAGGATCTCAAAAGGCCCAACATATCGGGGACTCAACTTCCCTTTAATGCCAAAACGTCAAACACCCCTCATCGGTGACACCTTCAACCATACCTGAGCGCCAACCCTGAACTCCAGAGGCATGCGCCTCTTATCAGCATAAGATCTCTAACGGCTCTGTGCGGTTAACATCCGCTCTCGGATCAATGCTACCCGAGCCATCTCATCTTGTACCTGCTCGGGCGCTACACCACTCATCCTCCCAGGCTCATCCCAACACAGAGGTGTATGACACCTCCGTCCATATAGTGCCTCGTAAGGAGCCATCCCTATAGTCGCGTGCCAACTATTGTTATAAGAAAACTCCACCAAAGGGAGTTGGTCGGGCCATACCTGACCCCAATCAAGCATACATGCCCTCAACATGTCCTCAAGGGTCTGAATAGTCCTCTAAGACTGCCCGTCTGTCTGAGGATGGTATGCCGTGGTGAACTGTAAGCTCGTGCCTAAGGCGGCGTGTACCTGCTGCCAAAATCTCGAGGTAAAACGCCCATCCCTATCTGAAATGATCATCCTCGGCACTCCATGGAACCTCACAATCTGTCGGGTAAACTCCTCGGCTAAACGAGACACCGTCCACGTTTTTTTAATAGGGATAAATCGTGCCATCTTTGTCAACCGATCCACTATAACCCATATCGCATCAAAGCCTCTACTCAACCTCAAGCCAGTAACGAAGTCCATGGAAATGTCCTCCCACTTTCACTGTGGAACCGGAAGTGGTTGGAGCTCTTCTCCGGGCCTGTGGTGCTCGATCTTGACCTGCTGACAGGTCGCACACTGGGCTACATATCTAGCCACGTCGGGCTTGAGCCCACCCCACCAATAAGATCGTCGTATATCCTGATACATCTTACTCGCGCCGGGGTAGACGGAGTAAGGTGTAGAATGGGCCTCCTGCAGTATACGCTACCTCAACTCTCTGTCAAAGGGTACACATATGCGCTCCTGGCTCCTCAAAATCCCATCCGCACCCACCATAAACTGTGGTGCCTCCCCTCTTGACATCCGATCTCTGATCCTCGTTAGTGATGGACAACCCTCCTGTTTCTGCCGGATCTCTTCCGTCAGATCAGGTGAAACCTCTAACGCTGACAAATGACCGTCAGTATCCGGAAACCGGATGTCTACCTCCAACCAAATCAAATCTCTCTGCAACTGGGTCTGAACAGTCAATCTAGCTATCGCGGCCTCGCGAGGTGTCCTCATACTAAGGGCATCGGCGACCACATTTGCCTTCCCCGGATGATAAAGGATCTCTAAGTCAAAATCCTTAATCAGCTCTAGCCATCTCCTTTGGCGGTTATTCAACTCCCGCTGAGTGAATATGTACTTCAGACTCTTGTGGTCCGTGAAGATCTGACAGGTGGCCCCGTAGAGGTAATGACGCCAGATCTTCAAGGCATGAATAACTGCAGCAAGCTCAAGGTCGTGAGTAGGGTAATTCTCCTCATACGTCTTCAGCGGTCGAGACGCATACGCAATGACCCTACCCCTCAGCATCAGGACGCATCTCAAGCCTAGCTTGGATGCATCACTATAAACGACGAAGTCCTCAATGCCCTCTGGCTGTGCTAACACCAGAGCGGAAGTCAATCTCTCCTTCAGCTCCTCAAAGCTCCGCAGACAGGGCTCGGTCCATGCAAATCTGATGGACTTCCTTAACAAGGAAGTGAGTGGCCTGGGAATCATAGAAAAACCCTTCACAAACTTACGGTAGTATCCGGCCAGACCTAGAAAATTGCGTACCTCCTTGACTGTCTTAGGGGGCGGCCATGATGCAACTGACTCTATCTTTGCCGGATCCACCTTTACTCCTTCGGCGGAGACAATGGGGCCAAGGAAGGCAACCTCAGGCATCCAGAACTCACACTTAGAGAGCTTAGCATAAAGCTCTATATCCTGTAAAACCCGCAACACCGTCCTCAGGTGTCCGGCGTGCTCCTCCCTACTCCGGGAGTATACCAAGATGTCGTCGATGAAAACTACCACAAATTGATCTAAGAAATCAATGAAGATGCCATTCATCAACTCCATGAAGACAGTAGGAGCATTGGTGAGCCCGAAAGGCATCACAACGAACTCATAATGACCGTATCTGGTCCGAAATGTTGTCTTCGGTATGTCCTCCTCCCGTACTCTCAGCTGATGATATCCTGACCTCAAGTCAATACGTGAAAACACCGTAGCTCCCTGTAACTGATCCAACAAATCATCAATACGCGGCAACGGGTACTTGTTCTTGACGGTGACTTTGTTCAACTCTTGATACTCAATACAAAGCCTCATGGATCCGTCCTTCTTCCTGACGAAGAGGATTTGTGCCCCCCAGGGAGACACACTAGGTCGAATGAATCCCCTCTCTGCTAAATCCTTGAGTTGCTTCTTAAGCTCAAGCATCTCGACTGGTGCCATGCGGTATGGAGCCTTGGAGATCGGCCTCGTGCCGGGCTCCAACTCAATTCCAAAATCTACGCTCCTCTGCGGTGGTAAGCCAGGCGGCTCGCCAAAGACAACCTCGAACTCACAAGCTACCGGGGTCTCTGCTAATGATGAACTTGTCTCCTCCTTCATGGCGTAACACCAGAAGGCCTCGCATCCCTGACCTATGAGCTTTGCGGCTCGGACCGCACTAATGATTGTCCCGATCTTTCCGAGGTCCCACCCTCGAAAGACCTCCTCCTGCCCATACTCCGTAGTGACCGTCACTGTCGTCTTATTGACGTCCAGACAACTCTATGGCGGTCCATCCAGTCCATCCCGAGTATGACTTCTTCATGCACTAAGTGCATGTCGTGAAAGTCGGCAAGCCAGTCACAACCTCCCAAGTGGATGGGGACAATCGTCAATCTCCCGATTACCACGAACCCTACTCTCATCGGGTAACCTTATAAGAAAAGGTTCCCCCTCTATTGTATCTAAGGTCAACCTATCTATGCAATCATCAGATATGTAAGAGTGCGTCGCACCCATTCAATACAAATAACCAAACCAAACCAAGCAACTCGATATATAATTAATAAACGGTTAGTGCATAAAACCACTCCATTTGTGTTTAAGTATTCCATCATCATCACCTATACAAATATATAATCAAGGTGGAGTTTCAAAAATAATTCTAAAGCATCGAAACCTACACTCAAAGTTCGTTGTTTCAAACGAAACAATTTTGGAATTTAAGAGGATTTGCAATCGGTCCAGGGTTTGACACTCCTTGCCAACATCCTTTTCTCCTTTTTCTGAATGAACATTTACTCATATGTCCCAGAGTCGAGACTCCGCAACATTAATAAGCAGAAAAAAGAAAGATTTCGATCCCCACCGATACACTCCTTCTATCGACCCCTTAACTTTCAAGATTTCTAACACTTCTTCTTCATGTGAGCACAAACAATACAAGACAAGAATATACTCACCAGGATACACAAGGAGGGACGGGGTCTTCTGTCCGTCGGCGATGAAGACTTCCGACGACTTGTTACCGCTACACCTAGAAGGTCGAAGGGAAAGGAGTTCCAAGAACGTGCGAGGTTGGCGTCTATGTGCAAAAGAGGGATGGTGACGGTGATCAGGAAAATGGCTCGATACTTCAAGAACCGGAGAAGACCGGAAGAAATAGTCGAGAGGACGAACCTTCTTGTCGGATGTGTGCAAGAGGGACACCCGGCGGCGCTGGCTTGACTTGCGTGAAGTCATGCTTGAAGTCGAGTGTTGGGGCGTTTTAGGAGAGAGTGAGAAGTTAGGATTCCTCAATCTCGTTGTAATCGATCGATGATGAAGGCAAGTGCAGGCTTGAAGGCATGATCTCCGTTGGTTGTTACGTTGAGGTGGAGAGAAGTCGTTAGTGCTGAAGAAAGGAGGCAAGGTAATACTAATGGGCCGATGCTGAGACACAAAGGATCTGTTGGCCCAAGAAGGAAAGAGAGAGGTTGATGGGCCGGAGAGGAAAGGAATAAGGTTAGGCCCGTCAACATGGGTTTTAATGGCCCGTTAAGCTTTAAAAACATAGGAGGGGAGCACTTTGATTTTGATCCAATAACGCTTGATCCGATCCACTAAAATTATAAACTCGGTCGGATTTTTGGAATGAAATTTCCGGGTTTTATAGATTGTTGACGGTATGAATAGCGGACTAATTATCGTAAAATAGGTGCGTGACAGCCTTGTGCAAAAAGAAAAGTGACTCAAGGAGAGAGCGAAGCCAGAAGATCTCACATGAAGTAGCTTCCGTTGCTCTATATTCAGCCTTGACAGACAATCTAGAAACGGTAGCTTGTTTCTTGGTTTTCCAAGAAATGGGTGAAGTACCGAGTAAAATGAAGTAGTATGTGTGGGAACGTCTGGTGATAAGACATGTTGCATAATTAGATTCACAAAAGGCACTAATGCACAAATCAATAGAACGAGACAAGAAAATACATTAAGTAGGTGTCGAATTTAGGAAACGAAGAACCTTTAAGACAGCATTCAATTGTCCACGGTGTGGAGCAGTCATAAACTAGGAAAGTATATGGTCCGAGTAAGAAAGTTCAGGGCAAGTTATGGACAAGTAGATAAGATGTCCAACCAAGCGACGATATTTCTAAAGATCATCAAGTAGAGCAGAAGAATCTAACTGAAGGTTGTGGTCATCAGGAATAGAGAAAGATGCACGTTTACATCCAAGTAGACCAGAATTAGCCAAAATATCAAGGGTGTATTTCCGTAGGTTAAGCCATATACTAGTCGGAGTACAAAGGTGAAATGGGAGTAATCAACAAGGGACCGACAAAACCCGTATTTCAGAAGGGTAGATGTGAACTTGTGAAACCAATTCCGAGGAGCTTGACGAAGATCGTACAAAGATTTCTTGAGGCGACACAATTTAGAAGAGGTTCAAAATCAAGGAGGTGGGAGAATATAAACTTCCTTATGCAGATATCATGTAGAAAGGCATCGTAAACATCCATCTGATGAAGTTCTCAATTATAAATAGAGGCAATGGATAAAAGTAGTTTAACTATGACTAACTTAGACAGAAGCAAACGTTTCACTGTAGTCAACGTCTTCTTGTTGACAATCGCAAAGGAAACCCAAACGCGCCTTATAACGCTCAATCTGACCCCCAAGGTTATATTTTTGTGAAAACCCAATTTAGAGCCAATAACTCTACGATCAGTAGGGAGATCAACATATTCCCATAGTTGTTGCGTTGTTGGGTAGAAATTTTATCTTGCATTGCTTTTTGCCATTTGGGTTTGCAACTACTTTCTTGAAGGAGTGAGGGAGAAGGTTGATCCGATTTCATTGAGGAAGAAGGTTGATCCCTTCTTGTTGTTGGAATACCAGGTACCTGATTCGGGAGGGAGAAGGTTGATCCGATCAAAGATCAAAGTGGTTTGCCTTTTGATAAACATAATCTCGTAAAAGGGTTGAGTCCTTGCCGCCCCGCGGCAAGGACTCGTAGGAACAGCCGCCCCGCGGCAATTCTCTGCCGCCCCGCGGCTGAGACGTTCTGTCTTCAACTTACTGTTTCTTTTCGGTCTGTTATTTTGACCTGACTTTAAGATACTATTTAAGGACGTCTTTGGTTATTTTTTCTTTGGATCGGATGAGCCGTTTTTGGCACTTTTAGAGAAGATTGAGAGCACGTTGAAGCATGCACAACTAAACTCTCTGGTTTAGCCTACAGTTTGGATCTTTGATTGTTGAATTTGTGAGTCTTTCAATTTAGTTCTTTTTCCTATCTGAATTGTGTTGATTTCCTTGCGAATGATTCTTTGGATGCTTTTATTCGTTCTAGCTTGATCAACTAGTTTGAGTAGATTCGTTCAATTGCTAGGGTTTTGCAGATTCCTCGTAGCGAACCTTAACCCAAGTGGCAAGTTTATCCCTTTAGGACTCGTAGGACTAATTGGATGAGTAGGAATTAAACTATTTGTTAAATATCGACTCGTATCTTGATATTACAGGTATCTTGGTTAATCCATTTTCTCAAGGCTAATTCTAGGTTAAAACTTAACCGTGTTAAGGTTGCTTAGAGTTAAGGATTACTAGGACTCGTAGGAATAGTAATTTATATCAGATCTGGACAAGAATAATTCATGGGAATAGACAAGGACTAGAGGCTGAGACAAGGATCAAACTTTAGCAATTAAAGTGACAGATTGTAGGTGAAACTGTTTTCTCTTTATTGAATTAAAAATCCCAATTTCATCTGTTTGCTTGCTTCGCTTTGAAAAAAGGCGGATTTTTCTCGTATACAAACTCCATTCTCTTCTTCTAGCGATCAGAAATAACATTTGAATTGATTAGAATTCCCTGTGGATCGACCTCGTGCTTACACACTATACTAGTGGTAAGTTTGAGTTTCTTTGACGGAATAACGACCGGTAAAACGCCTCGTCAGTTTTAAAAAGAAATGTTGGTTTTCAAATGCATGCATAGTCTGGTTGGGAATAGAAAAGTACGGCTGACCACCACTACGACCGCGAATCTCAGTATGCTTAGTATGGACTTTAGGGTTACTTTAGTTGGACTTATTAGCTTGATTATAATGATAGGTGATGTAGATAAGCAGATGCCGAAGATTAATAGAACTTATAGTTATATTATGCCTTAATGGAGATAACAGTAAGAGATCCTCATTCAGTTGACACACCTAAGTTTTGAAGGGTGTCAACGTGAGGATTAGTATGCACATCTTATGTGCATAAGGGTAGGCGAATGGCGGGCAACTCCTTCGAGCTTGCTAAGGAGCGTTTAGACGGGAAAGTGAGAACTGAAGGACAACATCAACGAACATGGCAAGCAGGGGATCCCGATTCAATTTAACGGAAGCAAATGAAGGTTATACATGAGAGTAGTCCCGGAAGGGCATTGGATGATCGACAATTATGCAAATTGGGAGCGACATCACCTAGGTTCTTTCAAGTGTGGTGTAAAGAAACGTTACAAACAAAGTGGATACCTTCTGAAACACACATGGGCATGAAAGTCAAAGTGAAATATAGTAGCGATCCAGACAAGAAACATTGAATCTAAGCTTACTGACGGATCAGAAGGTGAGAGTTTGAGGCTAGAAGCAAAGTGGAAGATGATCACTCTCGACAAGCTACGAGACACCATAATCAAGATGGGAAACCGAGACAATCATAAACGTAGGAGTCAACATGAGATATCTTGTCCACCCAAATACGAAGAATAAAAGAGCCGCAAAAAGGGAAGTTTACAGGATGCTAGAAAGTGGAAGGCAGACTTCACCAATAGGGAAGTGGGGTGACCTCCTAAAACACACAAGAAATTCAACAAGGATCGGAATACAACAAAGACCAGATTCCTATGAAGGCGGAAGTACAAGTCGCACCCCAAGGAAGGAGGGTGTAGGAGAATAATCTGGGTGAAAAAGAGGGTCTCTAATAATTTCTCACTCACGAAAGGATTTAAGTTAATAAGACTAGCAGGTCATAACAGAGAATAACAATGACAATAACTCGGATAAAAAGAATCATGGAGGAATGCCTACAAGTTATCGTAGGAAAAGTGATAAGGCCATTGGCGGAAGACGAAGATACAACTAGACTCGTAAGGGTATAGTGCCCTTATAGGAGTGTGAGAAGGAGCTAAAGGAATATAAATGGAAGAAATATATTTTCACCTGGTATCTCAAACCTCAAAAGAGATAGAAGAAAAATAAGTCTACGATCTTATAGAAGGTCAACTATACACTAACTAGTAACAACAGAGGATTTACACGTGCTGGTTAACTAGGGATGGTTGGTTAGCAAATAAGAAGGAATAATCACAAGGTTATAAAAGAATTTTATCGACATCTGGAGAAATTCTCCCAGAGATCAACGAAGTCAATGGTGAAGTCAAACTGATACGAGTGCTAGTAAAACTTAATAGGTTCAAAGTCAATAACTCTAATTAAAATTTTCGTGGGAGAGCTTGACAGTAGAGGAGATACCAGTTGCATGTGAGATTATAGAAGTATTCAGTGACGACCTGCCAGGACTACCCCCACAGAGGAGCGTCGATTTCAGCATTGACTTGGAGTCGGGCACGAGACCGATCTCGAAGGCTCCATATCGTATGGCACCCATAGAGCTGCTTGAGCTGAAGAAACAGTTAGAGGAGCTAGCAGAGAAAGGTTTCATATGCCCTAGTGTGTCTCTTTGGGGCTACGCCAATGATATTTGTGAAGAAGAAGGACGGATCGATGAGACTGTGCATAGACTACAGAGAGCTGAACAAAGTAACCATCAAGAACAAGTATCCACTGCCGAGTATAGACGACCTGTTGGACCAGTTACATGGGACGTCCGTGTTTTTGAGGATAGGCTTGAGGTCAGGTTACCACCAGCTGAGAGTGAGAGATCAGGACATACCTAAGACTGCATTCCGGATTAGGTATGTCATTATGAGTTCGCAGTGATGTCATTTGGGCTCACTAATGCACCAGCGGTGTTCATGGAGTTGATGAATGGGATATTCATTGATTTCTTAGACCAATTTGTAGTGGTCTTCATTGACGACATCCTAGTCTACTCTATGAGTCGAGAGGATCATGCCGGACACTTGAAGACAGTATTGCAGATTTTGCAAGATAACCAACTGTATGCTAGGCTATCCAAGTGTGAGTTTTGGATGTCAGAGGTGGCTTTCCTAGGCCACGTGGTGACTGTTGAGGGTATTATAGTCGAAGATAGAGTCAGTATCTTCTTAGCAACCTCCTAAGAATGTCAAGTAGGTTCGCAGCTTCCTAGGTTTAGCAGGTTACTACCGCCGGTTTGTGGAAGGGTTCTCCTTGATTTCCCAACCACTTACTTGTCTTCTGAGGAAGACTACTAGGTTTTTCTGGTTTGATCCGTGTCAGTAGAGTTTTGAGGAGCTGAAGGGGAGATTGACGTCCGCTCCGATTATGGCACAACCTGAGGGTACTGATGACTTTGTGGTATACAGTGATGCATCCAAGCTGAGCTTGGGGTGTGTTTTGATGCAGAGGGGTAAGATCATAGCCTATGCGTCTCGACAGTTGAAGACGTATGAGGAGAACTACCCCACACATGATCTAGAGTTGGCTGCAGTAGTCCATACTCTTAAGATCTGGCGACACTATCTCTATGGGGCGACATGTCAGATCTTCACAGACCATAAGAGTCTGAAGTATATATTCACTCACAGAGAGTTTAATAACCGCCAGAAGTGGTGGTTAGAGTTGATGAAATTAATAAGACCAACCAACGTGATCCGTAAAGATTGTACGAGAAAACTCAAAGGAATTTAACTAACTTATGGGGAGTAAAGATTTAAAGAAGGTAAAGCGACATGAGTATAAGGAAAACATAATAAATGCGATGCGAGAAATTTGATTTGGGAGAAAATCATATGCATCTGATGTGTTGTATACAAATGGTACCATTAGATGTTTTATAAAAATCATACTATCAAACTGATGACACTATGATAGATTAAGTGTAAACCAAGCGCATAACTTAACCAGCGAGAAGGAAAGTCATGTATAAAATTTGCGGGTTATGATAAATTTTAAATAAAGTTTTGAGATGAGGATGTCCTTAGGAAATCTATGCAAGAGTACAAAGCAATTGAAGTTCCAACATAGAATGGGTAGTAATGATCAACAGACAGTTAGAGACCGATGCAGAGAAGAAAAATGTATAAGACGAGTCACCTAGTAGAAGAGTTCACAAGACAAGCTTGTAAGGCCAAAAGAGATAAAATGTCGACCCGGATATGAGGGTCTAAGGTGCATGGAAGGGATACCTACTACGGAGTGTAGATGTAAATATAGACTTTACAAGTGTGAAGAGGTTTTAACCTCCTCAAAAAATTTAGGAATTTGAAAGAAATCGCAATGTCGGTACCAAAGAGTTGAAACCTGTAGCGGAAACAACGGTGTTGCGTGAAGGCTATATTGCTGGTAACACCAGCGAAGGAATGTATATATGAGAACGGCCTTGGTGGACTCGAAAGTCCAAGGTGACCCCAATTATCACGGGACCTAAGTCATCAAAACCGACGGTCCGTGTAAGGGGAACTGCAAGGGGATGATAACTAAAATCATCAGAACTACAAGACACTTACCAGCTATCGTTGAAGACTTGGAATGACTATTTAGGTCAAGAGGAATGACCCAGTTGAGCTCGAGAAGTAGAGTTAGCCTAAGGAAACAAAAGTGTGGAATATAAAACAAATTAGTGAAGCATGAGAGGATTAATCGAGCAGATGATGCTCACCAAGAACTTAACGCTAGTATAGGTATGAGAAGAGCAGGTCCGGAATATTGAGATAAGTCAATTATAGAGTGACCGACATTAATTGAGGATGTATAAGTGTTGATTGGTATTGACGAGCAGGTACCGTTAAGAAGAGATATTAGTGACTGCGAAATTAAGAGATAACTTTACCGATGATTTGGAGGAATCCCCAAGTACGCAACTACAACTTTCTGGGGTGATCTAAAGATATAGAGAGAATCGGTTAGAGGTTGCTTACTAGTTGGTTAAGAACAGTCTATAGGTGAGTAAGAGAGTAAGGGTCTGTTTGAGGAGGATCTTGATAGTAGTAGAAGAAAAGTATAGGCGGGAGTTGGGTAAATCATGTTGACCCTTAGAAAGACGCCATTGTGACTAATGGGTGTTACACCAAAAGCGTGGTAGGCCCATAAACCACAGATGAAGAAAATCAATATTAGGTTAACTATGATTTCAATAAGGAATTAGAGATCTGTATGAAAAAAAGTCCACTTGGGTGTGTGATTTGTTTGGAGTTATATAAATTTTAAAGCTTGACCCGAAGTAGATGAAAACAATTAATTAAGGAACGATCCGATAAGGTCACATTGAGGAAACCGGGTCAAGCGGTTTGTATTACAAAGAGCATTAGGCGACAGAAGTTTAAGATCATTATTTCATAATCGATGGTCGGGAACTTTCGAAAGGAAAAAGTTTTTATGGTTTCGTAGAGTCATCAACAGAGCTGGAGGTAAGTTTAGAAAACCAAACCGTAAGAAAGTACCTACCGAATACGAGATACGTCATCAACTAGGAAGATCAGAAAATTTAGCCGGTTGATGCTTTTGTAGAGTTCCAGTGGTCTAGACGAGGAGCTGATGAGGCTACCTAGGAGGCTGAGGAGAGTTTTAGGCGTAACTACCCCGAGCTTTTGCGGGGTTAGAGGTTACTCCTGTTTGACGAGTTAGTACTCGGATGTTGTGTTGTTTGACCTTTCAGGTTTTTATATTGAGTTGAGCGATTACGTTGATGTGACACATGTCTACTTTTGATGATTGAGTAGTTGCTTGGTAGAAAATGAAAATGTCGAGAAAACTAAAATACACCAAAGGAAATGTGTGATTAAGAGAATCATTCTAAGTTTCGGGACGAAACTTCTTTTAAGAGGGCATTGATGTAATAACCGAAAACTTTAAACTCCGTTTAATACGGAATTTAACCGGATTCCGATCCGCTAACTTCTAACCTTAAATAAAGTAAAAAATGAATTTTAAATTTTATCATTTTATGCGACCTTAGTTCACATAAAATAATAAAAGATGTAACCGGAGATATTTCCGTACCTTTAAAGTAAAATAATAATTTACCTAATACGGAATATAAGTCCGTAAAATATTACGCAAATATCCTACCGATCCGTACGAGTAACGGGTTCGTTTCAGCTCGTTCTAATGAAGGAAAAATGGGCCCATCTGCATTGAGTGGCCGGCCCAGCCCAGCCCCTTTCCTAATCCTAATTAAAACCTAATTTATCCTAACCCTAATCTTAATCATGCGTTTAACCTATCTCCTTAAGCTGCCGCTTCTCTCTCGCTCTACTACAATGTTACGCGAACGTCTCTTCCCTCTCCTGCTGTGCGATCGACAACAGCCGACTACCGCCTACCTTGTCGCCGCCGTTCGACTTGCGCAGCAGCCCCAAAGCCGAGCCAACAGCATATCGAACCAGGTGCGCCTTCGTCCCTACTCTTTCCCCTTCTCCTTGTTTGCGGAACCACCAGGCGGAGCCTAATCTGAACCACGTGCAGCCACCGGGTGCTTGTTCGCCGACGTTGCCAACCGCCAGTAGCAGCGTGACACTAGTGCTGCTGCAGGACCGCAGTCCTTCGGACTCACCACCGACATCGAGACCGAAGCAACCCTTCTGACGCCATATCGTGCGGCTACCCCGTTCTCGCGTGCGACTCCGGCTGCCGAATCCAGCAAACTAGGACTAAGAGACAGCAGTGGACCGTTAAGGGTGAATCAGCTTGGACGCCTCCACTGCAGACTTCTCTGGATCGGTGCCGCCCTCCCAACCGGACCACGACGCAGAGACCCGAGCCTTACAGCCAGCGATCGAGTCATACCGGTGAGCCCACAGCCTTGATATACATCGATGCATTTGTACCCTGTACTCTATAGGCTTCAAGTTTATATAATAATCAAATACCGTAGCTGTAGTTGATGGTTTAGAATGTTGAGAAGAAAATGGGGGCTGTATATATATGTTACCTTGACGGCAGTACACTTGTATGGGATATAGATTTTTAGGGTATGTAATATTATGTAGGATTATAATTGTAGTGAGTGTATGAATATATATAGTGTGGAGAGGAAAAATGTACACATATATGTGTACTGTAGTGAGGAACGTGAATGTATAACTATATATAGGAATGGTTTGGAATTTGGACATGTAGTTATATACACAAAAATATATGTAATTATATACATAGATATATATATGAGTACGAGTTGAGAGTTATGAAATTATGTAGTTATAAGTGAGTTGAGGAGAAAGGTTAAAAAACATGTTTGACGGTATAATATATGTAGTAGCGTAATTAGTAACCGGGGGGAAGGAGTGTTGTCCTTCTTCGATTTGTCTCGAGTTTTAACCTTATAACCTATAAGTAACTATTCGAGAGATATAATTTATGGAAAACAAGATAGGAAAGAAATTAGTAGAATTCAAGAATAAACTTCGAGAATTTACGATATCAAGGGTAAAATGGTCTTTTACCATAAGAGAGCTTTTCCGTAATTCCTTCGCATGAGGTTGGACATCGAGATGTGATTTTGATACACATGCCTTATTTGACAGGCGTTTGAGTTACCACGAGTACGGATTGTTTGAGACGTGTTAGAGTGTATTTTGACTCAGGTAAGTCCTTGCGACTTACTTAGCCAGTTTCTGGGTGTTAGTTGAGTGATAGTGGTTGTGTGTGCTATGTGCGTGTTTTAATAATAATAACTTGCTAGGACGACCGTTATTATTATGTTTAAGGCCCAAGTGTATGTATAACGGGCCGTGACATCACTGCCCAGCTCTGACAGGAGACTGGGAGGTTCTCTATACCCAGACCAGGCAGGTACAAGGTGAGATGCATCGGATCCATTCCTGATGGTTACACGGGGGCGGAGGCGAGGTTTGGGAATCCCTCTTGTCACAAAATAAGTATCATTAGCGTGAAAGAGTAATTTAACTCAAGATAATAAAAAGGACTTGTTTGAAAGCATGATGGGTGTTTATATTGTTATGTGTGTGTTTGTGCTGCTATTATTCTGCTAATATTTAGATAACTAGCTAACGGTTCCTCTTGTTGTGTTTTTAGTTTTACCGCAGGTTAGACCAGCAGTTGAGTGATCCGGAAGTAGTGGTCAGCCGGGTCTCCGTACTCCTTAGAGTGGGGGTTGGGAGTTGTGTTTGTCTTTTCTTTCTTTTGGTTAAGACAGTTGTTCGTTCCTTTTGTTTAAGTACTTTAGGCTGCTAGACAGTGTTGCATTCATTACCCGAAAAAGACTATTTTTATGAATTTCGGTTTCTTTATTTGTGTCTTGTTGCAAGATCCTAGTGATGTTGTTGTCAAACTGAGGTCGGGACCCATTGTGAGGTCCTAACCAGTAATGTTCCGAGTTCTGAGAATTCGGGGTGTTACAACATACAAGTGGCGGAATGAATCATCTTCATAAAATTCTTAGAATCAACATCAAACGAGTCATGTTTAGGTTTTTACACTTACTGATAGATAGTCTTTTGAAATGAAACTTTAATAAGATCGAGGTTGTGATCAGATCGAGATCGTAATAACGAGATTATATCGCTTTTTTATTTACTTTCCTATTTATTTTTAATTATTATTTACTTGTAAGTCCTATATAAAGGGTTATCATAATATCAATAAATAAAAGTATGGTTCACCATTTGTGAGGTGATCTTCACCAAAATCTATCAAACTTTTAAAACTGATATTGTACTATAAGCATGTATAACATAAAAATATATATGTAGAAAGAAATCAAGGAAGTTCCTTGCAAGGGAACCAAAGTTATCTAAAAGAAAAATAAAGGGCAATTTTGGTAACTAGGCTTTTTTGATAAACTAGAGTATTAACTAGGCTTTTTAATGTTTCAATTAAGTAAATATACCCCAACCTTTTGTATTTATTCTCAAACCTTACACACTCTTCTCTCAAGAGGTACATTTACTAAACACAAAACTAGAAAAAGCCTAGTAAATCAAATTATTTCAAAAATAAATTGTTGGGTTGGATGATCATTAGTAGGGAACTGATACTAATATTCCTTACAAATATGTAGACAAAAACAAGTAGTTAAACACACCGATTGAGATGTGATCTACAATCTATACATATATATATATATATATATATATATATATATATATATATATATATGTGTGTGTGTGTGTGTGCGCTAAATTGATGAGATACGACTTACATGAATTTATTAATCTACCATGTTACATGAACTACATAGATTGCTATAAGAAAATAATGCATTAATTTATTAATCTCACGCGTTATATGAATTCATTAATCTAAAATGTTACATGACTTACATGAATTCATTAATCTATCATGTTAACGTATATTTATAACTTGCAAAAGAAGAATAAATCGTGGGATGAATTTGTCTGGTTGGTATATATTAGAGTGAGAGGGAGAGACTATCAACCAAATATCAATTCTTCTTACTACATTCGTTTATTAATTTTTCATATTCTAATATAATTGGTGAGGTGAAAAAATATTAAACAATATTAGTGACATAATGCTACATAGCAAATTCACCATTCCAACGGAATCTACCTAAATATCATACAAATCTACACCAAATGCAATGGCAATGGTTGCAAATGCACCCTAAAATCAATACATCAATAGGATGGCATCAAGATTACATATGAAATTTCTGTTAGAATGGTTTGAATAGTTGTATGATTCTAGACCTCAAATTTGTATTTGTATGTGTACCTGCCGACTACAAGGTGAAGTTGGGAGTAACTCGTTGGTTTCAGTTTAACATTTTTCTTGTATGGATATCTTTGGGAACATGTTGATGGAGGTGGTGCTTGAGTGACGGTGAATGAAGGGTGGTGTGTGGGTTATATTTATTTTTTTTGAAAAAAAAAAAACCAACTTTATAACCCGGATATCTGTTTTTCGGGTTATATAGTTGGACCTGCCCGAGGCCTCACAAACTTGATGGTCATCATTGCCAACTTTTGTAACTCGTGTTGAAATTTCAATATCGGATTATAAACTCTACTGTAGATAGTCGACGTAGGTTATTACGTCATTCAAATTGAAACTGTGGATTCTAACAAAGCATGTGAACGTCCGTTTTCACCTAACCAATATAGTCGACGTAAGTTACCCATCATAGATCTATAAAGTTGTTACGTCATATTGTATTTTTATATTCTTGCTTTCAGTGCTATATAAACTGCTAATTAATATCATCTGAAAATGGATGAATACCCTTCAAATTTAAGTAGATATGATATTTACTTTAATTATAACGACTGTCAAATTTCAACTTTTATATATAATATAAATATATAATTATCAAATCTACTGATTAAGAAAAGAGTGATGTTAATGGTAGCCGGCAACGACGTCGGCGGAGGCGGAGCCCGCCTGCGCGAGGGCTGGCGCGCAGGCGGACTCCGCCTCCGCGGGCATTTTTTTTTGTTTTTTTTTTGTTTTTTTTTTGTTGTTTTTATGTTTTATTTTATTTTTTTTTCAAAATAGAGTTTTTTTTTTTTGTTTGTATTATTATTTCATTGCACTCCAAGTAAACAAAATCAAAATATCAAGTACCACTAAAATATGATGACAACAATACATCAAAACCGCTAAAACATTATGCCAACAGTATATGAAAACGACTAAAACATGATGTCAACACATATGATAACGTCTAAAACATGATGTCAACAACATATGATAAGGATATTCTCCTTTGCCAACAAACGACTTACATCCTCAACATTTTGAGCAGTTTTTGCAAAAGGACGTGACTAGTGAGCTTTAGCCATAAGACGTGACTAGTGAGCTTTAGCCATAAGAGATTCACAATAAGAAAATGCTAAAATGCATGCGCGAAGGTACACAAGTAGACACCTATGACCTTATGCTAATACAATGGAGCGACAATTAGTGTTTTTTCCCTTTCGGGAACAATATGAGTCGGAAAAATAGCTTAAGAGTCTTAAACCAAAGCTCAAAACAAAAAAGAAGAGATAAAAAACCGCATAATCATGTTGTTGCGCACCAATTCAGAAGAGCCTTACCTAGTGATGTCATATACCAAAAGTGCACCTGCAGCCCCTCGATAGTAGGACCTTGTAATAGATCTAAATGACTCTTGACCAGCCTACAAAACAAATGCAAGTATCAATATCTCAAGTTACAAAGGTGGATATTTGGATATAGTAGATCAATGAGTCATTCAGGGGAACAAAAAAGAGGAGATAGACAAACTGTATCCCATATCTGCAACTTAATTGGCTTGTTATCAATTGTGATCATCCTAGCCCCAAATTTCTTCACAAATCACACTATTGTAATGCCAGAAGATGATTAGGACAGTTATATTCGAGTTCGGCGAGATGAGTTTTCACGTGTTTAGATTTGGATGGATTATAAAATAGCCGAGTTCGAATCGAGTCTAAATTGTTTCCAAGATTAAAAATATATTCATATTCAACTCGTTTAAAAAGTCTACAAACTTAGCTTATACAACATTATAAAGTGCTATTCTAGCTTAATGAGACGAGGGTTTTTTAGTTTTGGTGTTTTCATAGCTTAATGAGTCGAGTTCGACGAGATGAGTGTTATTCTAGCTTAATGAGCCGAGGGTTTTTTTAGTCGAGTTCGAATCAAGTCCGGACTTCACAACATCCTCCAGTGTTACATGGTACGTGGTTCGATTCGGAACGAGGTTCGAAAACGGATACGTGATTCGCTACCTCTACCGAATCGGGTACGATGGGTTCGATGGGGTAATTTTTTTTATTTAAAAAAGTGAATTCACTTATATATTAATAGCAAAACAGTAGGATAAATTGAAACGGAAGCCAGTTGGGTGACGTTAAAAGTAAAAGTAAAAATTAAAACTAAATTGAAGTGCCTTGAAAACACAGTTTTCTTCTTCAATTCTTCGTATACATTGAACTGCAACTTCCGATACTTCATCTTCAATGATATGCAACTTCAACTTCTCATATCGCATGTCACTTTAATGAACTTCAACTTCCAATTTTTCAGCTTTAATTCTCTTCATGGTTTCGGTTCGTTAGATGTATCGATCCGGGTCGCGAACCCCATCGTTCCGGTTCGCGAACGAACCGCGATTGGTTCGTCGATTCCGGTTTGTGGTTCGCAGCACCGAACCACGAACCCATCACTCAATGCATCTGCCATTGGGGGCACGCGAAGAAGGACGCGGATGCAGACTCCGCATCCGCGCGAGCTGGCACGCATGCGTAGTCCGCATGCGCGCGGACTCACGCGGATGCGGAGTCCGCATCCGCGTCCTTCTTCGCGCGGGCGGACTCCGCCTCTATGAAGGCGCGAGTCCGCCCGAATAGTAAGCCTGTTAAGAAAAATATCTCTTTAATATTAGGGAGTTGTTCGTATATAACATTTTCTCAGTAAAAAATTTCGGAGCTATAAACTAAACCTTTATATAAGAAAATCTATATAACTTACTAAAACAAAGGACACTAATGTCACGTGTCAATCAACGAGCGATGCCACCTCAGCATTTTTTAAAAATACTTACTGAAATGTCACTCCTAAAAAATTTATGATAGATTACTAAAATGTCATTCTTAAAAAATAGATGCCGAATTACTAAATAAATATTAAAGATTATCAAGAACAAATAATTAAGAATATTTTTAAAAAATTGAGGCTTCTTTTATATCGGATTAAATCTTTTACTAAATCTCGAATTAAGCCAATAATTTTTTTTACTAAACCTTAATTATTTTGTAAAATATGAATTTTGTTATCCCACATCGGTTATCAGATAAGGATGACACTTTGACAACATGTATAAATAGACCTAGAAGGTTTGAAGATTATCCAAATTATACATTTCTGGACCTTTTGGTCAGAATCAAGTATAATACTTATTCATACCGGATTATTATTAGTATGTGGATTGTTGTGACCTACTAATTCGTAGGTCATTTTAATCTAATGATTTGTGGGTCGTTTTGACCCACTGATTTTTGGGTCGTTTTGACCCACTGATTTTTGGGTCGTTGTGACCTAATAATTTGTGGGTCGTTATGACCCACTGATTTGTGGGTCGTTATGACCTATGAATTTGTGGGTCGTTGTGGCCTATTGATTCGTGGGTCGTTGTGACCTATTCATTCGTGGATCGTTGTGACCTATGAATTTGTTGGTCGTTGTGACCTATTGATTCGTGGGTCGTTGTGACCTACTGATTTGTGGGTTGTCGTGACCTGCTGATTTGTGGGTCGTTTGTGACCTACTAATTTGTGGACCGTTGAACTATTAAATTCGTAATTCTTATTTTATTAATATACTAAATATATATATATATATATATATATATATATATATATATATATATATATATATATATATATATTTCTTTATACTTTACTAAAACAAAAGACACTAATTCTGACGTGACGCCCCCACGTTTTTTTTCGGATTAAACTTTTTGCTAAATCACGAATTAAGCTAATAAATCTTTTTTTAACTAAACCATAATTATTTTGTAAAATATGATTTTTGTTCCCCCACATCGATTATGAGGAAAGGATGACACTTTGAAAACATGTATGAATAGATTTAGAGTGTTTGAGGATTATAAAATTCATACATTTCTGAACCTTTTGATCAGAATCAAATATAATACTTATTCATATCAAATTAGTATTCGTATGTAATCATTGTGACCTACTGATTTTTGGGTCGTTTTGACCTAATGATTTTTGGGTCGTTTTGACCTAATGATTTTTGGGTCGTTGTGACCTAATGATTTGTGGGTCGTTGTGCCCTTGTGGGTTCTTGTGATCTACTAATTTGTGGGTCGTTGTAACCTGATTTGTGGACCGTTGAACTATTAAATTCGTAATTCTTATTTTATCAATATACTAAATATACATCTATATACTTTACTAAAACATACAAAATTAAAGCTGACGTGGCACTCCTACGTTTTTTCTCGAATTAAATCTTTTACTAAATCACAAATTAAGCCAATTAATCTTTTTTACTAATTGATTTCGTATCAGATTATGATATTTTTAAATTATATGATTATGTTTTTTTATTTAAATTATTATTTATTAAATAATAAATTAGATTTAAAATTTTTTTTATTAGCATAAAACTAATTAATGATCAACACATGCTCTACGTGGTCTCATTTACTATGTAACACTTTACGCGTTATTTATACGAGCTCATAACATATAACTAATAAAATTAACAACATATAATATAGTAAAAAATGTAATATGATAAGCTATTTTATTAACAAACCCGCACAAGGTGCGGACTATAAACTAGTTAATCTATAAAATAATTGAAATAAACACTCTGCACCGGAATATAAATAAACTAATAAACTAAAAAAAAAGTAAGAGTTATGTACTATTGTTACTAAATGACCAATAAATATTAAATTATATGAACTATAAATACAAAAAAAAATTAACTATAAATTTACTCGTAAGAAAATTTATAATGGACAATTTCGGTAATTAGGCATTTTTGAAAAACTATAGTAGTAACTAGGCTTTTTAATGTTTCAATTAAGTAAATATACCCCAATCTTTTGTATTTATTCTCAAACTTTACCCACTCTATTCTCAAGGGGTACATTTACTAAACACAAAACTAGAAAAAGCCTAGTAAACCAAATTATTATATATATATATATATATATATATATATATATATATATATATATATATATATATATATATATATATATATATATATATATATATATATATATATAATTACCAAGTAACGGACACTTCACACGGCTGTACCATAAATACTTACTCCACATGAATAGAGTTCAACATATAGGTTAGTAAATATCTAATAAACATTAAAAATTTATATAACTTTTTAAATCAAAAATGTTCTTATGTCCTTAAAATATGAATTTTTACTCGAGAAATATGTGTACATGAGATTGTTTAAAACTGTAACACCCCAAATCTCAAACTCGGGGCGCTGCGGGCTAGAACCTCACTATGGGTCCCGATCCTACCTCGACAGCAATATTACTGGATCTAACAACAAGGCACTGACGAGAAAAATATAGAAATCCAATATCAGAGTATGCAATGTCAAATAAGGAAACTTACTCTCAGCCGAGGTACAAAGACATAACTGAAATCCGTGGATAAACTATCAAAGTCTACTAAACATAACAAGTAAAACTCACACCCGTCATATCACGTACAAGAACCCCGGCTGACCACCTCCTCCGAATCACTCGGCAGCTTCCCTATCCTGCACAATATCTAACAACATGGATAAACCGTTAGCTAACTATAATATAGAGGAAAATGCCAAAGCACAAACACATATAAGAATAAAGGTAAACACAGATCATGCTATCACAAAAACCCCGTTATTATTATCTTAATTAAAGTCATTCACCTTATTTAATTATAAGTGTGACACGAGAAGTCTCAGACTCTCGTCCTCGGACTTTTATCCAGCCGGATTTGTTCGGCACACCGATCTGTACACCATATGGAGTGGATCGTACTCTCCCAGTATATTCAAATCTTGTCTGGTCACAAAGCACCTCTAAGACTCCCTCAGGAGAACTGGACAAGTGACCACCGCCCGTTACTCGTGGGCCAATATATAAGTCGGTATGCATAATACGAAAGGGCACAATACAACAACATACACCACTCAAGCATCAACCACTATCTCATAGAAAGATAAGTAAGCCCTACAGGCTTACTAGAAGTCGACTACTCTCATCTATCTGCACAACTCGATCCGAACTCACTCCTCAAAGCCTGATAAGTCAAGGCAATATGTCACAATCACAACACAACCATATGAAACTGCATCCAGACAGTTTCCTATCTAAAGCAACCTCAACGAATCTCAAAAAACATCCTAAACTAGCCCACTACATGAAATTTGCTCAAGATCTGCTGGACCACCTATTATGATACTACATCATGCTCAAAGGGGTACAAGGAAGGAGGAAAGACATACCAAAAATCCACACTTAAGTCAAAAGGACGACTTAAGTGTCTCACTGGGGGAAAACCGCAGCCGCGGGTAAGAAGGGTGCAGGGGCGGCAAGGACACAACGGCCGCACCCGCGGCAGGAGCAAAACGCGGGGACGGTGAGGCGCGGTCGCGGGACAATGCTGGCGCGGGGGCGGCATTGGCGACAGCGAACTCCGTCTTCTGTTCTTCGACTTTGATCTTCTCTCTTCTTCAACCTTGCCTGCAATCCCGTGTATACTCAACCACTCTCTAGGAATCATTCAGCAACTCAAAGGAATACAAAGAAAAACACTTACCCTTCTTCTTCGACGCGATTGAAGAAGGAAACAAATGATTCTTCCGGGATCCACAAAGATAGCGCCCTTCGTAACTTGTTGTGGTTCGGTGAAGACGAAAAGCACAACGCTGCTGGTGGCGGAAACTGGAAGGAAAGAAGGAGATAAAGGGAGTAGGAAGAATCAAGGAAGAATGAAAAAGGGAAGAGGAGGGAGGAGAAGGAATCTCACTTACGTAATCTCCAAGGATGAAGAGCTCCACAAGTGACAGCAATAATCTGAAAAGGAATAAGGGCAGGTAGGGTTTCGGGATATAAAAGATAGAGAATGTAACCGTCATTCGTTACGAATCAAAACGACGTGGACCACTGCTTTACCATCCCCATAGAAAACAGTGGCCGCTCCCGCGGGTACTCTACCCGTGGTCTATCCTAAAGAGCCTCCGAAAGAACCGGGTGCTACAAAAATGATAGAGGTAGTTAAAGATACACATGAATTGAGTTTTTTCATAATTTCATAAGGTTCATCACCCATCAAGTACAATATATATATATATATACTCTATATATATAATATGATAAAAAAGGTAATTTATTTGTTGAATAAGTTAATTTAAATAGTTAAAAATTATATTTTTAAAAATTCAATTTCAATAATAGCATTATTGAGCTCGAGACAAACTAAAATTTAATTGGAAAAATATTTTCTTAGTATTTCCTTAATTTTTAAATTTTTATATATCCATTTTTGAAGAGTCCATTTTTTGATTTTGTCGAAAAGTTAATTTTAGACATTGCGATATGTCCGATAGAAGTTTTATAGTTGAAAACAAAATTATATCTTAATTAGAGGGCACATGTGAGCATCCAATATTGAAAATGACATGCATGCATGTTGGTTTTCTTAGTTATATAGATCCAAAAAAGATTATAAACAAAAGAAAAAGAAAGAAGCAGAAGAAGAAGGAACCATATACATATTCCAAAAAGATGAAAATATCCTGTCTTATCCAGTATAATTTGAAAGCTTTCTTTTCTTGCTTTTACAACCACTAGCAGAGAATTTGCAAGGCTTGACTCCACCAGTAGCCTAATGGACAGGCCAGGGGCATTCTGGTAATTTGAGGCTACAGGAGTATGTGTCCTTTTGTGTTTGGGGTTGAGAAGTGATTTAGAATCAAGATTTTGTATGAATTAAGGATGTACAAAGGGTGGGGCTTTTTTCTACTTGAAGCCAAGACAAGGCACATGTTATGGAGATGTGAGAACACTACATTGTAACACAAAGGCCCCTCTTCTGCATGCCTACTAACCTCTTCTCCAATTAACTCATCATTTTTGTGTTCATACATCTCCAACCCTCAAGTCTTGGTCAAGTGTTCTAAACTATACATCTTTTGATTGCAAATAGTATACCATAACCCTAGCAACATAAACAATTACTTGCTATTTAACAATTTGTTAATTCGAATATAACAAAGGGATATATTAGGTATATAAAACCGTCCTCACTCACAAGAAATACATGTTTATTCCAACAAAAATAAAATGATCTTGTTTTGATGAGTATGCTTGAATTGTCACACTTCACACTATTGGACCGTCGATTTGGACCTAGTACTGATATGTTATGTTAGAGTTTTACCGAGCACTATATATAAATGTATTTAACCTATAACTACTCTGATGTTGTTATCTAATATCCAATCTCCTCAATAAAATGTATATGTAGTGTGAAAGAATCCATTCTTGAGTGAACCACGATATATGTGGTGTCTTTCTTACTGTTTATTTTTGTTCTTTCTCAATTCCGTTACAAAAAACTGGTCTAAGAGTTGTGGTTACGATCGTCCGTCTAGGGCTTGTGACTAAAGTTTTGAGAAAGATTTTGTTACTAACATCAAGATCGACAAGTTCACGACGGACCGGGGGGGGGGTGCTTCAATCTATGACATATGAAGATGTGGGCTTTGTTGAAGCAACAAGGTCTATGGGGACCGCTGAAAGTACAGGCATGCGATAACATCACCTCTGAGATGGCCATTCAAGTTGAGAAGGCACACTCATCGTTTATGTTGTGTCTTGTAGATGATGTTATTACCGAGGTCTTAGACGAAGAGACTGTCATTGGGTTGTGGTTGAAGTTAGAGAGACTTTATATGTCGAAGTCTCTCACCAACAATTTACTTCTAAAGCAATGTTTGTTCGGCCTGTGCATGCTGGAAGGTACGAAATCAAGGAGCATTTAGAACAACTTAATACTATTATGTTAGAAATAAGAAAGATTGATGTTAAGGTTGAAGATGAGCATGTTGACTTGATTTTCTTGGTATATGTGCTCAATTCTTTTGAGAATTTTATTCAATCATTCATAGTTGTGAAAGATACAACAACTCCACAAAATGCCATATATGCCTTTCATTCAAGGAAATTACGTCATGGATGAAGAGTAACAGGAAGCCGTCTTCTCCAAGGGGTCCTAAATCAAATGATGTATGCAACTACTGTAAGGAGAAAGAGCATTAGAAAAACTAATGTCAAAAGAAGAAAAAATTGCATGATTATATAGCTGCTATACAATATGGTTTTTTAAATTTAATGAGGATATAACTCAAGTTGTTGGTGGACACACTTATTGGGCATATATATGGTTCTTGATTTTGGTGCTTCCTATCACATGTGTCCTAAGAGAGTGATTCAAAACTTATAAGCAAGTAGATCGTGACAATGTTTCCATGACCAACAATTTTGTACAAGACGGTTGGAATTGGCTTGATAAGATCAAGACACATGATGGTATGCTCTTTATATTGAATAAGGTCAGGCATGTTCAACTTATTCTTAAGATCGTGACAATGTTTCCATGACCAACAATTTTGTTTCAATAGTGAAGGTAGAGTTTTGAATGTTTGTAAGGGTTTTGATGTTATCTTGAAAGGTATCAAGAAGGAAACTTTATATTTCCTGCAGGGTTCTGCTGTTTATGGGTTTGATCTTTTTGCATCTTCAAAGATTCGCAAGGATGATATGACTAAGTTATGGCATATGAGCCTTGCTCATATGAGTGAAAAGAGATGCAAATTCTAGCAAAAAAAGATCTTTTTTGATATAAAAAAAAAGTATTATTTTTTTTGTTGGGAAGTAAATCTATACAAAATGCTCATATTCATATCTAAAAGGTGATCTTCAACTGAATAAAGTTTATCTCACTAGTCCGTGTGTGTGTGTGTGTATGTATATATATATATATAGAGTATAGATCCTATGAGAACACCCCCTAACGTGAGAACATGAGAACAGATTCGTAATTATTATCAGTTTTGTTACGAATGTGCCATATCGTTTAATGTATTATTCGTAGTTATTGTTGGTTTAGTGGATTATTCGTAGTTATTGTTGCACTCCTAATTATTATTATTCGTAATTATTATTATTTTTGATATCTATTTTAAATCTCAACCCTTAATACTCACATCCAACGGTGTACGATTGTTCTTATGTTCTCACGTTAGGGGTGTTCTCATGGGAAACACACCCTATATATATATGGTAATTAAGCAGATCAATCTCTTGATCTTTGGTACAACTGCAAGCAAAGGGGAACGATGCCGGCAGCCGGGGGAAGCAACTTCGTCATCACTAGTCTCCAATTTTCCGGTGCCGGAAACAGAGTGGCTCCTAGTGGGTGCATCATATTCTTGGGCGGTTTGCATGGTGGCGTTTATGTCCCATTATGTTGTATGTGAAGTAGAAACAGATGTATTGACGTGTAATGCGTTCGTATGTATAACTCAAATCATTCCCGCTTTGTTCTTCCCAAGCATGTATCATGTATCACGTTGGTCCTGAAGTATATGTGTGTGTACTTCATGAAAATTGAAATATGATAATTGCATGTAACCATCTAAAATAGCTTTGGGCATAGACAAACCAAGACCGTGCTTTCCAACTCACGTAACTCCCAATCCAGCAGTTCGGCGAGTATAAGAAAACTCATGTAGCATTTAGAAATCCGAAAAAGACTAAGAAAAACCTTCACTCGTGGCCCTTCAGTTTAAAAAGGTACAAAGACCGGAATTTTCTACAATGATTAGAAATCCTTAAAGCGTTGATAGACTAGTATTCATAAAACCAAGCTGTTTTCAATAAATCTAATAAAACAAACTGCACTTTTGGCCCTTCACTTATTTTATCTAAACCAATTAAAAACATCACTTCTTTCGAAAATTGTTAAAAGGTTGGAACAAAGCGCTTTGAATAGAAGCAATATCAAAATAATAAAGATATATACAAACAATAAATCAAACCATTATAAGGATCATTCAATCCTTAGATCAGGAAGAAGTTTAGCAAAGAATGATAGAATATAAAGTAAAAAGAATATATTAAATCAAGAAAGACAAAAGCTTACAATCGTTTGGTTCCAGCAGGGCAGACCTTCAATGGAACCTAACAAATATCTTGACGGCTAAAATAAGGAGAAATTAGAAGACTACTGCATTCAGGAGTAACCATCGTATCTCACCGCAACACCGAAACGAGCAGCCAAACGGATGATATACGGCCACCTTATGGTCGTCTACTGGCCATGAACTGCCTTTTCGTTAGGTTTTAGTGGAACTCTTGGGTTGGGCTTTGAACAAGGCTTCCGAAACCGATATCACGACCCAAACGGCCACCCTCCGGCCATTTGGCCTTTTGGCTTGTTGTGATGCTCTCATCTCGATTCTTTAACTTTGAAGCTAATCCTGCGGACTTCATGTTGTACTTCTTCAGTCATTTAAGAGCTTCCCTTCATCTCTGACTTTAGGCGGATGTAATCCTGGCACATTTGAATCATTTGATGCCTTAAATGCTTGAAACACATAAAAGCCAAGGTAGATACCGAAATACAGAAAGTGGATTATTTACGTATGAATAGGCATATATGGGATGGAAAAGAGGATATGAAATGCATAAAACCAAGGTGTAAGAAGTGTTACATTTGACACTTATCAAAATACCCTATACTTAAACCTTGCTCGTCCTCGAGTTAGATAATGTTGTATGCATGTTATGTGTATGAACAAGTGAGTGTCTCAGCTAAGAGGAAATTTAACAACTCAAACCATGTCATCATAGCATCAATCATAATAAGATAAAATGAGAAGAATTATAGCCATTCAAACCTCTCAAGGGTAATGTGTTTGCTCTCACTCACACAAGATATGTTTCGGGATATAGCAATAAACTCTCAAACTCAACAAACAAGAATAGATGTTATCATAGGCTTGTTAAGACATTCTCTAACTTCACCACCTGTCAAATTAAATTAATATACAAGATAAATATCATGAGGTCTTTTATAAAGGTGTAACGGGGATATAGGACATGAAAAAGTGATATTGGTAGTCCAAAAGAGTAGGTCAAAATGGAAAATTGTATTCGGGGCATCAAATCTTTATAACTCGAAACTCCTTTAAGGCATTGTTACTTCACACTTTTCTTCATAATTTCTATTTCTTCATGAACCACAACACTTTGAATTTTGTAACACTTGATATTCTCCTTAAGGGATAAGTTTTTGCTTTACTTTAGAACCAATCACTATTTATTTGTTGCTACATATTTAGTAGGAACTTTTTGTCCTCTCCACCAAACATGGAAATATCTTCAATAATGTCAATATGCATCTAAACTTGTGGATTTACCTTTTGAATTCACTTTGACACTTCAAGGATACCCCATGCTTAATTTTTTTTTATTATCTTCTTTCTTTACAACCCCATATAAGATCAAATGAGGCTAGATACGGATGTGAAGCTTTTTGAGGAGTGCCAAAGAAGGGATAATAAAAGGAAATAAGTGGCTAATAGAAAGGAAACATATATAAAGGTGGGAAAAGACCATAAGAAAAGGTACAAAGACCGTAACTTTCTATTATAGTCATAAATCCTTGAGGTTAAGATAAAGAGTTATTCTCAAAACTAAGTTCTTCTTAATTATTTCCAATAAAAACAATCCACTTTTGGCGGTAAACCAATTTTATCTAAACCTATTATAAATGCCACTTCTTTCGAAGGTAAATAGAAGGTAGAAATAAACGCAACTGGAAGAAACACATCCCTATTGATATACACACACATAGTCATAATCGATCCATCATAGGGTTTAGCAAACCCCTTAGATCAAAGAGTATCCAAACATGGATGGAAGAGATAAATAAGATGAAAAAAATAGTATTTGTATAGAAATAAAGTTGAAAGTGTAAAACAATAAAACGACAAAAGAAACTAAATGTAAGTAGAGCTCTAAATCTAGAGTATGACTGTCTACCCTATAGAAGTCTGGAAATGGGAAATATATAGAGAATCCCTGGTCACCAAACACAGAAAAGGCCCAATATAAGATAGATAATCAAATGTTCAAGAGTGCTGCAGAAGTCCAGACGGCAAGGAAACGGCCATGAGACGACCATAAACGACATTGCATGCCATATCGATCTGGTATGGACTTGGCTCTTCTTCGTTTGGGCCAAAGCTGATGGAGCTTAAGTATGGACTAATCTAGACGGCGAAGAGATGACATGAGAGATGGCCTAGGTGCCCGTCTCAAAGCCATTTCTACAGTGTCTTGCAAACCATCTGGTATAATATTATGCTCCTTTGGAGTTTATTTCTTGTCTTAATTGGCTTCTAACACCATGCTTAATATCATGAGACATTGATCCTCAGTCATTTTTTATGTCGAATTGTGACTCTTGACTTTAGAGAAGATCGAGCTCTTATACTTAGACTTGCCATTTAGATAAAGATTGTCTCACAACTGGCCTTGAACTCTTATAATATGAAATATCAAAAAATAGACACCGAATTTGCAATATGATTCATTTTGCATTATATGAGCATATATCTTGCCAAAGGAGATGTAAATTGTACGAATAAGTAGGTTAAAAACTCGTAAGTTTCGATGCTATCATGTATTTGGTGTTGGGTTGAGTAATTTGTGTGCTTCGTCGAGTGGGTATGATTGAGTTGGTACTTGAATGAGGGAGATAGGAAGAAGTAGGGTTTTCAAATGAGGAAGAGGAAAGGTTCCCCTTGTCTTGGGGAAGGGATGTGTTAGACGGGCCTGAGAGATGGAAACTAGGGTTCGAATGATCTTCTACCATTGATAAAGGAGAGGTGAAAGTTGGTAGGAGAGTCTTAGGGGTTAGACGGACTACTATTTAGGATATTATCTAGGGAATCATCATAGTTGAAAATATTGGGTAGTAGTTTATCCAATCGGAAAGGAGATTTGGTCAAATGTCAGTTTTTTTAAAAAAAGAATATATTTTCATAAAATATGACATCTCTAGACATGTAAATAGTAAGTGCGTATAATTCTAGACACTATCCTTTTTGGTCAACAAAATATCATCGGACAAAAAGATTTCCGAGTAGGGATGCCGAATTTGTTTGAATCTTGGGGAATCTTATAAGCATAATATAGACAACCAAAAACCCACAAATCATTGTATTTTGGAGGATGACTAAACAAGACATTAAAAGGTGAGTTTTTATGATAAAATGATGAAGGAATTCGATTGATTTAGTAATAAACATTGAGAACACATTCTCTTGAAAACATAGGTAGAGATGCTTAAAAAAGTAAAGCATGTGCAACATTTAAAATATGATGATGCTTGCATTCAATATGTCCTTGTTATTGAGGTGCATAAATGTAAGAACTTTTAAATACATGTCGTGTTTGAAGAAAAAGGTTTTAAAACGATGAATTCTGAACCATTATCACTACAAAATTTCTTTATTGTTTTGTGAACCTGTATATGTCATTTGACAGAAGTCACGATTAAAAAAGGAGACACTTTTGATTTGTTCTTTATTAAAGAAAAACAAGTGATACAAGAATAATCATCAACCAATATAACGAAATAAGATGATTCACAAGAAGATGAATGTTGGCACAAAGTTATCATAGAATGTCGGTTTTCTCTCGTTCCTTCCATCGCTGAAATCCCTTTTCAGAGAAACGTGCAACGCTCCATCAAAGCGAAACCCTCTTTTTGGCACAGTTTCATAGCCCGCTATCACAATTTCACGTATTTTGTCCTCTGACGCTTGACAAAGCACACGGCTTGTTGGAGACAACTTTGGATGGCAACCGAGAAAAAAGTTGACCTGATTTGCGATTGCAACCGAGAAAGAAGTAAAAAGGAGATGGAATTTGCTTTGATCAACTGGGTGTGAACAGCGTGAGTGATAATGGTGGTTGATATACGCCCGCCAAGTGTTTGATGAAATGTTTTTGAGGTTTTTTTTATCTAGTTTGGTATGAAGCTCTAAAGGGTGCTCTTTAGAGAGTGCTCGTTGAGCCATGTTCTGTGGATGCCTGGGTTGTGTTGCTTCTTTTTCCTCAGTGCACTTTGCAAGTGTTCAGGCCTTCGAATAGGAGAGATAGTAGATCAGGGAGTAGAAAGTCTATTCAACAGCAGCGGATCATGCAGTCTCTAGCTTTGTGGGATGAGGACGGTGGTATCGACAAGCTAGTGCGGGGTTTGTTAGACCATTCCGAGCATGGGTTTTCGGGGTGTTCTAGGGGCACCTCAACAGATGGTGGTAGACAGAGAGTGGGACCTAATATCAAGCAGTGTCTTCGCAAGGTCTCTGATGGACATTTCACGACGGTTGTTAAGGTTTTGTCCTCTTTTGGTGTGACTTCGTTTGGTGATGAGACTGTGAAGGCTTTGGAGGCTAAGCACCCCTTCAAGTCTCCACCTTCTCGAGTATGTGAGGTTTTGGAATCTCCCATTGTTGCTAATGTTGATTTGATTCTTAAGTGTATTAAGTCCTTTCCCAAAGGTACTTCTTGTGGCAGGGATGGTCTGAGGATACAACACGTATTAGATGTTATGTGTGGGGATGGTTCTGCTATTGTTGTCGATATTCTACGAGTGATCTCATCTGTTGTTAATCTGTGGTTGGGAGGCAGATGTCCGGCGAGTTCGGCGGAGTTTGTGGCTTCTGCTCCTCTTACGCCATTATTGAAGCCTAACAATGGGATTCAACCCATTGCAGTTGGCACTATTTGGAGGCGGTTGGTTTCTAAGGTTGCCATGAAAGGGGTGAGTAAAGATATGGCAACCTATCTAGCGGATTTTCAGTTTGGAGTAGGCGTCTCTGGTGGGGTAGAGGCTATTTTGCATAGTGTCAACAGAGTTTTGAACGAGCGACATGATAATGGTTTGCTTGCTATGCTTGTAGTGGATTTCTCGAATACTTTTAATCTTGTTGATAGGACAATATTGCTTCGTGAGGTGAGGAGGAGATGTCTATCTATTTCTTTATGGGTTGAGTTTTTGTATGGTCAGCCTGCTCGATTATATCTGGGAGATAGATTTATTTGGTCATCTACAGGAATTCATCAAGGTGACCCCTTAGGGCCACTCCTTTTTGCACTTGTCTTTCATCCACTTGTGCACACTATCCGTGACAACTGTAAGCCTCTTCTTCATGCTTGGTATTTAGATGATGGCACAATCATTGGTCGATCGGAAGATGTGGCTAAGGCACTTGGTATTATTTTGGAGGTTGGTCCGAATTTTGGACTTGAGTTGAATGTTAAAAAAACTGAGTTATTTTGGCCTTCATGCGATGGTTTGAAGCTTCGAGACGGGTTATTCCCTAGAGACATTGCGAGACCATCTTTGGGACTGAAGTTGTTAGTAGGGGCTGTGAGTAGAGATAGTGGTTTTATTAAAGAATTGGTTATGAGGAGAGCTGATAAGGCATTGGAGCTGATGCGTTTTATCCCGCAGCTTAGGAACCCGCAGAGTGAGCTTCTCTTACTTCGTTCGTGTTTGGGTGTTGCGAAGATGTTTTTTGTCCTGAGGACTTGTCAGCCAGAGCATGTGAAGGATGCGGCATCTTGTTTTGATGTGGGACTTCGTGGGTCGATTGAGGATATTGTGGTTTATGGGGGTCCTTTTTTTGGGGATCTTCAATGGCAGTTGGCTTCCTTGCCTATTCGTCGTGGATGCCTCGGTTTGTACTCTGTTATGGAGGCGTCTTCTTACGCTTTTGTAGCCTCTAGAGCTCAGTCTTGGGTGCTCTAAGACCATATCTTGCGTGACAGTGGGCTATCTGGTATGGATTCATATTTTTACAGAGCTTTAGATGACCTACATGTGGCTATCCCGAAGTTCGACCTTTCCAACTTTACTAGTAAGGACACCGTCCCCCCTAAGTCCCAACATATTTTGGCGGATGCTCTTTTTGGTAAAATTGTTCAGTAGATGGTTAAGAGATTTGATATGACTAATAGACAGAAAGCAGTTTTCGGATGTCTGCAAGCGCCGCATAGCCAAGATTTTCTTCTTGTCATTCCCATTGATGGACTTGGTCAATGCATGTCCCCAGTGGAGTACCGCTACATTCTCAAGTACCGACTTATTGTTCTGCTTTTCTCAACTGGTGAGGTTTGCCCCATTCTTAATTGTCGGAGGGTGTTGGATGCTTTTGGGGAGCATGTTGTACATTGTAAGGAACTTCCTGGCTTCAAGTATAGGCATGATCTGGTTCGTGATGTTCTTTGTGATACCTTTAGACGGGCCGGATTTCTGTAAAGAAAGAAGCACCTGTGAACTTCTTGACTGATCCGCGAGATGGAAGGTCGACATTGCGGCCGACGGATGTTTTGGTGTTTGGTTGGAGTGGAGGGAAGCATGCATGTATTGATTTGACGGGGGTCTCACCGCTTATGGGATTAGGGAACGGACCTTTTGTTGTGGGCCAGACAGCTTGTAGAGCGGCATCAGCTAAGGAGGCCAAGCATGGAAGGGCATGTGTCGAAAACCAACACGTATTTCTTCCATTAGCTTTTGACACGTTTGGATTTTTTTGCACTCGATGCTGTTGATATTCTCAAGAGGGTGCAAAGAGTTATGCATAGTAATATTATGTCCTCTAGATTTGTAGATGTTGTTTTTAAAAGGTTAGGTTTTGCCATCCAAAAAGGGGTAGCGGCGCAACTTGTTGCTCGCTTACCTTCTACTTCTATGTAAATAGTTATCCCATATAAATAAATTATTACTATTTGTCCTTAGAGAAAAGGAAATATGAGGTTGGTTGGCCTTGTAACATACATTATAAGGCAAATATATCTTAAATGTCACACTTTGCAGATTTAGTCAGAGGGTCAAAGGGGCAGAGTCACCCCCGGGTTCGGATTGGGGTCTCGTTTTGATCCGAAACTCCTTAATAAAATCTATGTAAAAGATGACGTATCCATTATGATTTGAACCACTATAAATCCATGTTCACTTTCATTCTTGTTTGTTAGATTTTGGTTTTTTCATAATTCTGCACAACATTTCCATTGTACTAGGAACAAGTAGCTTCCATGAAAGACTCAACCATTCGATACGAAGAATGTCCGGGGCAGTGGTGCCATAATGTAGAGGCATTAATGAAATTCCAGAGAAGATACGTGAGTTGTAGATGTGTGGTATAAGGGTGTAATCCAACACTAACAATAACCGTCATCACAAATTTCACCCGTTCTAATCAGATTCTCCAAAACTGGTCATGTATCTCACACAATTTCTTAGTTACCATAGTCGACGAAACCAACCGCAATATGTGGCAATGGTCTATCCTTGTTTCTTGATATTGTCGACTGTACTCCAATGACGGTATCAAGAGGATCATTGCCTAATGGATCATAAGTATACAAAGTCAAGTAAAATATGATAACTACACAAAATGATCAATGTTAAATACAATTACCCAAACCTATACACATAGGCATACATATCCTCACACACATTCTTACTTGCTTCTAGATGATGGGATTTACACCCGACAATATGTTCAGTTAGATATCCCACAATCGAAATTTGCGATGGCAACATTATAAATCAATATTTAAACCGAAGAGAAAATCAAGAGTTAAAAGTATATAAAAAAAAATTAGCCACCTATCTCCTCTTGTCTCCACTCTCAACACCCATGTAGTCTTTGTCGCCATGTCATTCTCTCCACCTCCACTCTCTCTATATATATACCCCTCTCATCCTTACCCGACTAACCCATCAATCTAAGCCTTCTTCCTCAACCCATCGACACACTAATTCACTATTGCCAATCCAAATCCAAACGCAACCTTAAAATCCCCAAATATGCCAGCACCTAAGGTGGTCTTGGATCCCTACAAGGACAACGCCATCCACTACCACCACAAACGCCACCTCGACTTCCAGTCCGTCGACCGAGTTCCCGACGCATACGAATGGGGGGCTGTCGAGACCCACGACGGCCCCAACGGAGCCGCTCCGGAACTGACGGTGCCCGTCGTCGATCTCCTTGACCCGAATGCTCAAGAGCTCATCGGGTGTGCATGCAAGACTTGGGGTGCCTTTCAAGTTATCAATCATGGGGTACCCCAGAGGGTGTTGGATCAAACTGAAAATGCTGGGAGGGACGTATTCTCTTTACCATTACACCAGAAACTCAAGGCTGCTCGGGCCCCCGATGGGGTTACCGGTTACGGCCCGGCCCGAATCTCGTCTTTCTTCCCTAAGCTTCTGTGGTCTGAAGGGTTTACCATCCTCGGTTCCCCTCTTGAACATGCCCGCCAACTCTGGCCCGATGATTACGCCAAATTTTGGTACTGATTATTATTATTATGATCATATGCGTGATGTGTAGATTATAAAGTATTTTGGAAGTATATAAATTGATTGATTTAAAAAATTGGATTTTGTTACAGCGAGATAATTGAGGAGTATGACAAAGACATGAAGCAGCTAGCAGGGAGGCTCATGTGGCTAGTGCTAGGCTCACTTGGCATAACAAACAACGACGTTGAGTGGGCGGGCCCAACAAGCGATTTCAAGGACGCTTGCTCGGCCCTACAACTCAACTCATACCCAAAATGCCCCGAACCGGGCCGGGCCATGGGCCTAGCAGCCCATACAGACTCGACTCTTCTCACAATCCTCTACCAGACCAGCGTCGGGCTGCAGGTGCACAAGGAAGGAATCGGGTGGTTCACGGTCCCACCGGTGCCCGGTGCACTCGTCATCAATGTAGGCGATCTACTTCACATCTTATCAAACGGGGTTTACCAGAGTGTGCTCCACCGTGCCATGGTTAACCGGACCCACCACCGGCTCTCGGTTGCTTACCTATTCGGCCCGCCCACGAACGTTCGGATCTCGCCGCTTGAGAGGCTGGTGGATCCGGATCATCCTCAGTTGTATAGGCCGATTAGCTGGACAGAGTACTTAAGTACGAAAGCTAAGCATTTTAACAAGGCACTTTCTTCTGTTAGGCTATGTGCGCCCGTTGATATGTCGGTTGAAAATTGTAATATCGTAGAAGTTGGTAGTTAATTAGGAAGGTACGAATAGTCGATTTTACCCTTATTAAGCCGAATTGTAATTTCTTTTGTTTTTCTCTAATTTAGATGAGACGATGGAATCAATGCTCAAATATAATTGGCACTTTAATTTATCTATATATATATATCCCTTTCAAAAAAAAATAAAATAAAGAGTTTTGGACTACTTGAAAATTACGCAAATACAAATACGTACATAATACCAACGCATGAAATAAATATCTGTGGATCTTAAAAAACAAAAGAATGTGGAGTATATCACAATCTTTTTCCACTTTCAATAACTAATGAGCAATCAACCTGGTACTCATGGCCGCTCAATGCAATTTAGAATATCTTTTTAAAACTTAATTCAAAATCTAAAATTTATTTGTTCAAGTATAAATTACAATGAACCGGTCACTATAAATGCAAAATGATTTTTTTTTCATAGAAAATATTTTTTTACACAAAATGAGAAATTTAAAACATCATTTATAGGTTCATTTTTTTTTTTTTTTTTTCTGAAAGGTTGGAAAGTAACACCCGGTTTGATTGGCTTCGCCGCTCTACATTCGGGACGGGAATAAGTTGTGGCTCATTGCTGGGGTAGCCTCCCAATATCATTTATAGGTTCATTCTATTACAAATAAAAGCAAATTATATGTATGAGAAATTTAAAACATCATTTATAGGTTCATTCTATTACAAATAAAAACAAATTATATGTATGATGATTGAACACGGGCTGAATTGAAAATTTTATCCTTTTTGCATAACTAAAAACAAATGAAATAATGTAAAGGTTTATATTGAAAGTAATAATAGAGATTCTTTATAATTTTGAGATCCTGAATAATAATTCACCTAGTATATGATGGGTGAATTTGTTTTATATATATATATATATATATATTAAAGTATATTATAAAATATTAATGTAGAATGATATAAGGTGAAGCATAACATGTTAGACAACTGCATAACCAACAACATTATTTTAATGGAATAACTTATTAATTATATGAGAGTGGTTTAAGTAAACCGTTTATTTCAGTACAAAGTTACAAAGAGATTAATTGTATGTTGGTAAATATGAATCATTAGTTAATTAAATATGAATTAAATGTTCAATTATTGAAATAAACTAAAATTGAATTGTTAGTGCATAAAATATGAACTAAGATGACATTCTAACAAAAAAAATATATTTTTTAAAATATTTTATTCATGAAAAAAAAAACTCACACTTGTTACAAGGTCTAGTTCAACATTATTTTTAGCAACAGTTAAAATTTTTTTATTTAGTTTACATATTTTACACTATATGTTTATATCTCTTTTTCACAAACCTCAACTAAATTTTATAAACCAATAATAGAAAATAGTAAAACTAACAAAATAAAAAAAATTTGAAAGAAATACGAAAGTTTAAAAAAGTAAAATTTACAAACTTTTCAATAGATTTTATAAATTATTAGTACAAACAATTTCAACTAGACTAATAAAATTTTAAAAAAATAATACAAATCATATATTAAAACAAATGTAAATAAAAAGAAACCAATATGTGTCATTCCCACAACTCTCCTTATTTCCACCAAAAGAGCTACTTACATAAATCGATTCCTCATTGCACTCACAATATTTTTTTACTTACAAATTTTAATATGATAGTTTGAAAGTGTCCGCTAGAAAGTTTATCTTACAAGGAAAAAATAAGTAAGAGATTATGTTCAAAATTTTTACACCATTATCCTTATAGCAATATAACTGTGATAGTAAAAAAAATATTTATACCATTATTCTTATAAGAATACAATTTTGTGATAGTAAAAAATATTTATAATATGTTAGTATAAACTCATTACAAATGAGATTTAAAAAATATATGTATAAAGATAAAATCATCATCCTTGTATGTTGATATATTTCTTTTTTATTAAAGTTCTAAATTAAATACAAATTCATCATTTAAATTCAAAATTTAAAAAAAATTATATGATTCATATTATGCAATTAGTTACTTTAAACTTATATAAAATCTTCTTACGAATTACAAAAGAAAATATTACTTGAATTTACTCGAAATATATACAGAAACTGAAAATTTTTCAATTATAATAATTAAAATGATGGCCATTTGACTAATTAGTCCAAACTTTTGACTTAAAAAAGTTTAATTATCATTAAATAATGTGGCTAAGACAAAAATTGGACCAGAAAATACAACAAAAAAAAGTGTGAAGAAAAAATTGGTAAAAATGATAGATTTGGAGGGAAAATAAGGATAGATTGTGGATTTGTCTGTGGTGAAGAAAGGGATGGATATTGGTGATTAGAATATTCAAAGTAAAGGACACATAAACCGACATATATTTTCTCCACAACTTAGCTAGCTACCTCTACCATATACATATATGAAACTAATATGTTGCTATTTTTATTTTTTATTTTTATAAAAAGTTGGTATGCCAATGAATAAGACAATTAGCATCGTAAACTTTCTCGTTGCCTTCTTCCTATTATCAAAACGAATCTCTACATGCAGTCATGCACGATATGGCTATATCATCTTCTCAATTGGCCCTACTTTTATCTCCATTTCGATTCCCAAACGATTCTGGTTTTTGAGACCATGTGTTCGACCACTTCTCATTCGGATTAATTAAAATTAATGTACAGATCTGTGAACCGAATGCAATTTGTTTATTTTATTGATTAAATATTTTCTATATAGATAAATATAAAGAAATAAATAGATAAACTAATAAAGGATAAGAAAGATAAACTAACACATAAAGTTTAACCTTCCGCTTGGATGGAACTCTGGAAACGGAAACAAAAGGAAAATAAATTTAGTCCATATATGTACGTTGTTTATGAATTATTTTAGAATCATTTTTTGTGGTCTCGTGCAAAATGTATTCATTTCCACTATTTTGTTCCCTATAGTTATAAAAAAATGAGATAAAAAATGATCCCAAAAAGTTTCACGAATAAGCATATATGTATGAACTAGATTCGTTTTCGAAGTTTAAACCAAACGGACGCTCAAATATTTAACCCAATATATTAGGTTCATTATATTAAACTCGTACTCTAACAATTAAAGAATTGTTTTTAAAAAATAAAATTGATTGGATTCGTAAATGCGATGATATTGGGGGATCAAAAGATTAAGACAAAATATAAAATATGGGGGATGTATTGGAATTGGTTTAAATAGATGAAAAGATAGTACAGGTGTTTAGTTAATTTTGGTGAAGATACAAGTGTCCTAGTTTTTGGCAAGAATGGAAAGATGGGCAACAATTTAGTAGTAATCACATGTCTTTGTCGCATATCGTATATACGTCTTACTTTCGGTTTTATATGGGAAAAAACCAAAATCTATTTTGCAACTTGCATAATCAAATACCAAAAAGAGGGAAATAACATTGCTTTCGAATTCAATGCTTGCATATCATAATGAGTACGAATGTTCGGTAAGCCTAAACCAGAAGAACAATACAAAGATTCCTGCTTACCCTCAACTAAGTCAATTTCACCTAATTTACAATCTCTATGTGCTACACAATCATATTGCAATTTGTCAATAAAGAAAAGGGTTTGCAAGCCATAGTTTGACTATGCTTTTACATCATTACTTTCTACATTTTTATATTAACTTTCGTTCAATTTTAGTCGGTCGATCAGTCGACTTGATTATATTATATTAGACCTTAAATTTGCAATACAATATAATAGTAATTATAATATATCTCCTCTATTATATCCTTTACTACAACATCAGGGAGACTGGATTTAAAATCCACAAATAGATAGAAGATTAAAAGAGGGACATGAAGATCACTTACCCACGAATTTTTAAGGTTTCATCGTAAAACCAATTGACATTACGAGGAGTGATCCTAAAACTTATATGTTATGTTTACGTAATATTATATTGTCAATGTGGGATATTTCTACACTCAACCCTCCCCTCAAGTGCAACTAGCCTGACCTTAAGACCGGCTTAACAAAATGGACATATGACATGTTTTCCCTAATAAGTCTTCAGCGGGTCTGATACCATGTTAATTTATCTTTTATATTCATATTCGGTGGGTCTAAGACGTCAACGTGATGCACATTAAATGAACATATACACAAGCTTCCGAGATTCATCCTAAAACCAATTGAGAATAAAAAGAGTTTCCTTAGAACTTATAAGCTAAGTTCATAAAGTATCATATTGTCGTTGTGAGCCATTTTCACACATCAGCACGTGGGACAATGCAACTCAAACAACACCGGCTAGGTTCCGGTACAAGTTCGCTGAAGAAAGAATACATCGTTTACGTACAAGGTGAATTGCATAAACATGTCCATCTTCCGTTGGTTTTCTCATGAACTCAAATATATTTGTTTCTAGTAACACAAATTTGTCTATTTTAGTATAAAAACTTATTTTAAATTATCATATTTACAAATTTCAGTGAAAGAATTTTGCCTATTATATTTACTTGTTCTTCTTTAGTAAATTATACTTGTGCTCTTTTCTCACTAAATTTAATTATTCACTTTTCATATCTAAATAGATATAAAATCTTGATTGTAAATATATTAAAATTCTAATTTGGAAATAATAGAATTTAAATTATAATAGTTTTGAGAATTGATGGTTGAATGAAAGAAAAGAAAAAAGAATAAGAGTATATAATATAATGTGGGCGTTGCACTAGATGACCATAAAGTCTGTCGTTTCATCGAAAAGTAGCACATGGTGCAACCTTATCACAAACTACGAACAAATTTGTGGACATCGTTTATTATGAATATGTGCAACAATTATGTTGCTTAAACTCACCAAAAATCACATATATATCAAACATTCCTCAAGAGTCATTTCTCATATTGTCAGATTGCTCCGACATTACAACGACAAATACTGTGACCAATGTCCTTTTTTTTTCTGCATACTTCATTTCTAAATTTCACCCATTAGGTTTTCCATAACTCATATATAATCTATTAACAAAATTACGCACTTTACTAAAACTTTTATGGATTTTATTGATAGTTTATGTAATTAATGTAAATATAGGGGTGCCCAATTGTAATTATGTAAACTCTGTCATTATTAATATGAGACGTCTGATGACGGAAACGCTAAGGGGAATTCATTCTATTCTTACATGGTATCAGACTTCTCGTTCCTCAACATCTTTTCCGATTCCCTCTAACTCTCCGGCTATTTCTCATCACCGCCGCCGTTTTCCCCTTCCCGATATTCCTCAATGGCTGCGGAACGGAAACCTTCCTTCCACTCCGCCCTCGGAATCTCCAACATCAAGAACAACATTGCCCTTGTCCTTGACCATGACACTCCGTACGCATCTTGGGTTACCTTATTCCGTGTTACCGCAAAGGCGCACAATGTTCTCGATCACATTGATGAAAAGGTACCCAAACCAACGGATATTGAAGATTTGTTATGGCTTCAAGTTGACGCTGCATTCCTTCAATGGATTTACAGCACGGTGTCCCGGGAGATCCTTTTGCAAATTCTTGACTCCGATGATACTGCTCTTCAGGCTTGGAATCGAGTCAGGGACATTTTTCAAGATAACAAAAACACCAGTGCCGTCTACCTCGAACATGAGTTCTCCAACTGTAAGTTGTCAGGTTTCTCTTCAATCAATGCTTACTGTCTTCAACTCAAGTCCTTGGCAGATCAACTTAAGGGCGTTGGTTCACCGGTTCCCGAAACTCGACTTGTTCTTCAATTGATTTCGGGATTGCCCGCTGAATATAATGCCGCCGCAAGTTTTATTCAGAAAATAGATCCTCTTCCGAGCTTCACCAAGGCTCGATCTCAGTTGCTATTGGAAGAAACCCGTATGACAGATCAGTCCGCCGCCGGAAATACACAATCTGCACTCACTACAGATTCTCGCTCTCAGCCCTCTGATGTGTCATCGAACCAGCGTTCTGGCTCGCCGGCTCAGCCCAGATCGGGTTCGTCTTCTGCAGCACCGGACAACCAGCAGTCCAGGCGTGGGCGCGGCCGGAAGGGCAAGCAACGAACTGGGAATGGTGGCGGTAGAGCTCCTAGCACGGCTTGGCATCCCTAGTTTGGCTGGGTGATGCTTCCACAGTCCAGCCCTGCTCCCGACCCAACTGGATGGGTACCGGCCCAGTCCCCTACAAGCCCAACACGCCCTCCCTGCCTATTTCCTCAGCAAGCTGCAAATGGTCTCCTTGGGCCAGGGCCCGTTTCTCCATTTCAGCAACAAGCCCATTACGCCAATGCCTCTCAGCCCACCTCATTGGATCAGTCCTTCGCTACCATGACGTTAAATCCGACCGACAATTATTGGTACATGGACACGGGCGCCACATCCCACATGACGAATAATTCAGGTACACTCTCGCCTTTTTCACATAATGGTTCATTAAATTCGATAATTGTTGGGAATGGTATGCGTGTTCCTTCTACAGGTATTGGAGATGCTACTATCCCCACCCCGTCCAAACCACTACACCTATCCAATGTCCTCATTGCCCCACAAATTTTCAAAAATTTAGTTTCCATTAGACGTTTTACATCTGATAACAACGCCTCAATAGAATTTGACCCGTTTGGTTTTTCTGTGAAGGATCTACACACGGGGACCACTCGTCTGAGGTGTAATAGTTCCAGGGAACTCTATCCAGTCACACGTCCCTCTTCCCGTCATCATCATGCTCTCTCCATTGAGTCTCCGAATCTTTGGCATGCCCGTCTCGGTCATCCCGGTGCTCCGGTTTTAGATTTGCTTCGTCAATCTTCTTTCATTAAGTGCAATAAGTCGCACGTGACTCCTCTTTGTCATGCTTGTCAATTAGGAAAACATCATAGATTAGCTTTTGACCGTTCTATTTCTCGCTCTAATGCTCCATTTGACATTATTCATAGTGATTTATGGACATTCCCTATTCCGAGCCGGGGCGGTTTTAAATACTATTTACTTTTTCTTGATGATTTCTCCCATTTTCTTTGGATTTTTCCTCTCAAGTTCAAGTCTCAAGTTTTTGACATCTTCGTTCAATTTCACAAATTTGTCGAAACGCATTTTCGGTTACCTATCAAGAGTTTTCAATGTGATTTGGGAGGCAAGTTTAACAACAACACTTTCCACAAATTCTTCATTGACCATGGCATTGTCTTTCGTTTCTCTTGTCCTCATACATCCCCCCAAAATGGCAAGGCCGAACGAGTAATTCGCACAATCAACAACATGATGCGCTCAATGCTCTTTCATGCCTCTATTCCAATCTCTTTTTGGCCCCATGCCGTGGTGGTTTCTTGCTACCTTTTAAACATTCTTCCCTCCAAGTCCATCCAAAATCGATCTCCTACACAAGTGCTATACCTCACTACACCCTCCCTCGTTCATCTCCGGGTCTTTGGTTGTCTTTGCTATCCGAACCAAAGTTCTACCATTTCCCACAAACTTCAACCTCGCACTACTCCGTGCGTTTTCCTAGGCTATCCTAAACACCATAGGGGATACAAGTGTTTAGACTTAGCGACCAATAAAATCATCATATCCCGTCACGTTACGTTTGATGAAACTATTTTTCCGTTCGCTACAAATTTCCAAGCTTCCCCGGATTCAATTACACCACCCCTTGTAGATGATAGCCCATCCCTCTATTTTCAAATTTATACCTATCCTGCACAAGTTACTGCTGCCACCGGCCCAGTCCATCCCTCCAGCCCACTGGTGCCACGCGGCCCTCCCAACCCTTCCTCTTCCCCAGCGCGTGGGCCTGCTTCTTCTTCCTCCACTTTCTCCGGCCCAACCCAACTTCCAACCACAACCCCAATCTCTGCAGAACCGAATGTCCCACATTTCTCCCATCAGCTACCACCTCCAACCGTTCAACCTTTAAATGAACGTGCCCACCCACCTCAGAACCGGCCCCAAACCCGCAGTCAATCCGGAATTGTTAAACCAAAACCAGTTTTTGACTTATCCGTCTCGACCGCTTCAATTTTCCCCCTTCCCAAATCCCACAATGTAGCCATTCAAGACCCGTATTGGACCGCTGCCATGCTCGATGAATATCGAGCCCTTATGCGGAATAAGACGTGGGTCCTGATACCTCGTCCTACGGATGCTAATATTGTGCGTTGCATGTGGATTTTTAAGCATAAGTACAGGTCTGACGGTTCCCTGGAGCGATACAAGGCTCGTTTAGTTGCTAACGGTTGTTCTCAGCAGGTTGGAATTGACTGTGATGAGACTTTCCGCCCTATTGTTAAACCAACGACTATCCGTATGGTTTTTAGCATTGCAGTATCTCGATCTTGGTCCATTCATCAACTGGATGTTCAAAATGCTTTCCTCCACGGCCATCTGAATGAAACGGTGTATATGTTTCAACCACCAGGCTTTCGCGACACCTCCAAACCCAATCATGTTTGTCTTTTGCAAAAATCTCTCTATGGCCTAAGCAAGCTCCTCGGGCATGGTTTCAACGCTTTGCAGGCTTCCTCCATCGCATTGGGTTTATTAGCTGTAAGAGTGACTCCTCCCTTTTTATTTATAATCAAGGATCTGACACTACCTATCTGCTTCTGTATGTCGATGACATTGTCCTTACAACTTCTTCTGACGCCCTGCGCAAGCATCTAATCAAGCTTCTGAGTAAGGAATTTTCTCTGAAAGACTTAGGCCCCTTCATATTTCTTGGGCATTTTTGTTCGTCGCACATCCTTTGGCTTATTCCTGTCTCAAGACAAATATGCTCGCGAAATTGTTGAAAGAGCAAAGATGTCTAACTGCAAACCCTGTGCTACTCCGGCTGAGACATCTGTCAAGTTAAGTGCTTCATCCAGCCCTGCTATAAGTGATCCGACGCTCTATCGCAGTCTAGCTGGAGCATTGCAGTACCTCACCTTCACCAGGCCTGCCATCAGTTTTGCAGTACAATAGGTGTGTCTCTTTATGCACGACCCCAGGGAATCTCATTTTGCAGCTCTCAAGCGCATTATACGTTACATTTCTGGGACGTCATCTTTAGGTATCACCATCACCTCTTCCCCGAAGTCTGATCTTATTGCCTACACAGATGCTGATTGGGCAGGCTGCCCTGATACACGTCGTTCAACCTCCGGTTATTGTGTATTCTTCAATGACACCCCGATATCGTGGTCTGCCAAAAGACAATCTGTGGTATCTAGATCCAGTGCAGAGGCAGAATACAGAGGAGTTGCCAATGTTGTGTCAGAATGTTCTTGGTTGCGAAACTTGTTGCTTTAGTTACAGTGCCCGCTCACCAAAGCTTCCATTGTATACACGGACAACATCTCTCCTACTTACCTTGCCAGTAATCCCGTTCATCATCAACGGACCAAGCATATTGAGATAGACATCCACTTCGTCCGCGACAAGGTTGCCCGTGGTCACGTTAGAGTTCTTCACGTACCTTCGGCGTTTCAATACGCAAACATTTTTACAAAGGGTCTTCCCGCCAACTTTTTCTTGATTTTAGATCCAGTCTCACTGTTCAACCTCCTCTAGTTTCGACTACGGGGGTATGATAGTTTATGTAATTAATGTAAATATAGGGGTGCCCAATTGTAATTATGTAAACTCTGTCATTATTAATATGAGACGTCTGATGACGGAAACCCTAAGGGGAATTCATTCTATTCTTACATTTATATGGTTTTGTGGTACCTTTGTGTAATTTGGGAGCTTCATAATGTTTGACACAATAGACTTTTGATCGGTTTAGATTTTATAATGGTTTTCGAGATTTTTTTATGAGGTTTTAACAAGTTAAATTGTCTTTTTAAAAATTTTTTTTACTGTGTATTATGAATTTTTTATATATAGATTTATAGGTTTTGGGAAATTCTCTCAAAAAACAGTTTCTAAAACACTTCTAATAAACAACAATAAGTTTTTTTAGAATTTTAAGTGTCACAAAATATTTACACATATATTTCAAAAATTATTCAAAAAGGTTAAAGTACTAAATAACTTCAATCAATAGAAGAAATTGTGATATTTATTACCAAACTAGTCTAATACCCGCACCTTGTGCGGAAAAAAATTAATTATTAATTGAAATTTATTATCTAAACAAATTACAATTTTTTTTTATAAAAAGCACTAAATGTTAAGAAGAACATATTAATATCAATTTGATTAGATCACGTAACAAAAAAAATTATTAAATTTATAATAATTTTCAAAGGGTTAAATAAAAAAAATTATTTAACAAATTTCTAATTTATTTTTTTTAATATTATTACCTATAACTACAAAATTAAAATTTTTGTTAAGAAAAATCGTTTTTTATAATCGATTATTGTTCGCTCCAAACGGTGTGTGCAAGCGTTAAATTTATAACCCTAGACTTAAGCTTAAAACAAGGATGCGAACCCGCAGTGTACGGGTCAATCGTAGTAAAAGCAAGAAAATTCCAGGGGTCGATCACAGGGACTCGGTGAAACAAAGTCAATAACGGTATGCTTCGTGAATACTAACCACAAGAGCAATTAACACAATCAAAGATGAATAAGAAGTCAATAAAGCAAACATGCAATTCTAGGGATTAAAGCATCTAGTTGTGGTTCCAACTCAAGATCTAAAGATAAGCGGACAAAGCTGAGATTTTTTGCAAGGGGAAGGTGTTACTAAAGTGGAGTAGATCACCGGGTAAGTCTCACTACACACTAATCCTAAACCGTAACTCCTATTACCGGGTAAGTCTCAAGGAATCAAGATAAAGAACTATAACCTCAAACTAACACACCATCTAAGGGAATAGAATCAACCTTTACCGGGTAAGTCTCAGGCTAACTCACAAAGATGGGATGAAAGCACACTCAAACCCCAATAAAGGATAAACCTTTATTACCTACACTTATGATCGTTGGTACACAAACTAAGGAATTACCGGGTAAGTCTCATCCTAAGCTTGCTTTGAACCAGGAAAGGTGTAATAAGAATAGGATTTGGCAAACTCTAACACTTAACTCTCAGTTATGGATCAGATAAGTCACCTCGATCAGCCAGTTTCCACCCCGGCCGAGATGTTCATCGACTGAACGAGATGCTAGGGTTAAGGTTAAAGACTCGAACTTTCAGGATCCTACTGGAATCTAAGATTATTCTATCATTGTTTTTCCCACAACCTTCAGCTAATCACCCTAGAATCACACAAGGAAATTAGCCACTCATCATCATTATGAAAGTATTAAATGTATGGGAAGAAGGTGAATATTTGAACAAGAAGAATTTAATGAAAAAGACTTCAATAACTGAATCAAATATCTCAACAAAAGCGTTTCTTGGATAGCAATCCAACAAGACAAGACAACAAGGAAGGGAATTAAAGACAATCTTACAAAACCCTTCAAAAAGCTATAAAAGCTATGATCTTCAATCTTCCTTCAACCTTCAAAAAGGTTCTTCAAAACTCCCAACTGGAGTATGGTTGCTGCTGCGTATAAACCCTGATCGATGGTATAGCATGGATGTATGCAGCCCCCTTGGATTTGTGGAAATCCAACCCCTTTTATAAGAAAATAACCCTCCAAAGATAATAAATCTTAGAAAGATATTTTCCCATAAATATAGGTAAAATATATGATTCTGCATATCTCCTTCCTTCCAGGAGCCAAGCCCAAAAATATAAGATCACTTTCCAATTTTAAAAGATCTCAGCCAAGAATAAAATATTCTCGCCGCGTCCTAGGTGTTCGCCTCGGTCGAGTCGGCGTCTCTAGATCGCCTCGGTCGAGATGAATCTCTGGTCAACCGAGGTGAGTCACAACTGAATGTGAAATCTCTCAAAACTGGTCCAAAGTAAATCTTTAATCCATGGCTATGCTTCCTGGATGTAGCTCCAAATGACTCATGACTCCTTTTGCTCCTTTTTGATGCAAAACGTACCAAATTACCTGCAATTACAACAAAACTAGGTGTAGACCTCGATCCTCGCAAAGGTAGATGAAATGGTAGTAAAATCACATAATGCACATACAAACATGCAGATTATGAAAGATAAAACGTCCAAACAAACCCCAAAATATAGACTATAATTCATGCTATCAAAATACCCCATACTTAGCCCTTGCTTGTCCCCAAGCAAGTTCCTCACATAGAAGACAAGATAGAATGGATTATAAGTCAAGAAAATCAATGAAAAACATTTTTATGGTGTGCAACTATCATAGATCACTCTAAGAGAATACTTCATGGAATTAAAAACTCAATATGCTCAAAACATTTTATAAATATAGAAAAGTTGTTCATCTTTGCATAAAATCATAGAATGCATAATAAATCATAATTATCAAAATCAATCATGTATAATCCAGTTTAAACCACTAAGTCAATCAACAAGCTCAAGGTCTCAAGGGCTTCCCAAAAGAAAAGGTCAAGAAACGTGTAGGGTAGGGATGTATGTAAGGTAATGTGGTGCTAGAACCCGGGAAAAGGATGAACTTCACTTCCACTTTGACTTGCAACATCTTCCACCAATAAGCTTTGCTTATTCCACCTTTTTTTTTCTTTTTACTTTACTTTTTGGGATGCATGGACAGAGGTGCACAATAACCGAAGCCTAGGAAATCTGCAATCATCAATTTCTCGAGATGCATCAAACCCTTGATGCACATACCATGACCTGTTAGGAATATCGCTCAGTCCGACTTTGGCAAGACACAAGCACCCGGCTATGTGAATGGTGCCGAGTTACTCATCTTCATGATTGACTTCCCCAAACCTATTATTGCTTTCTAACACTTTCACTTCCAGCCACTTCTCAACTTCACTTGCTTTCACCACTTCGCTTGCTTCCAAATTCCCGGATAGGTAAAGGGAGGCAAAATGTATATGAGGGGCTAAGCATGATCAAGAAGAAGAAGAAGAAGAGAATGAATTGCCTTGGTCTTTCCAAGAAGAAAGTGAGAGAACTTAACCTGCGGTGTCAACCTTCAAATTCAACATAATTTGGATAAAAACAAAGTATTAAACATGCTAATAATTTCAAACAAAGCATTTAGCAACTTAAACATATTATAAAACCTTTCAAACACATAAAGGATTCAAAACCAGTCAATAAACAAGATCTTCACTGAGATCATATCCAGATAAATAATACAAAATCGTTTTCGAAAAACTCTCAGTTAACACACCTCGGTCGAGGTGTTCTTGGTTCAACCGAGGTGAAATGCCTCGTTTGGCCAAGACTGACTCGATCGAGATCGCAAAAATTTTTTTTTTTAAAACCATTTTTTTTTCAGTTTCGACGTTTTTCTCAATCAAATAACCTGTAGGTATGCATGTAATATCAGATAATCATATAAATGCAGAAGTAATGCATAAATAAAATATCTGATGAAATATAATACATCAAAAGTAGTCAAATACATCAAGTAGTCATATAAGTACAAACACCCCATACTTGGGACACACTGTCCCAGTGGGTCAAATAAAAGTCTGGAAAACGAGAGTACTCACCGGATAAATAGCTGAACTGCATAAAAGAAAATAAAGAAAATCCTGCAGCTCCTCAGTAATCCTGATCCGGCGGTGCTGGTGGTGGTGGCACATACGGATACTGTGTCGGGTCGAACGGATAGCCCATAGTCTGCTGGAACTGCAGCTCCATCATCCTACGCTTATAGTGCTGCCCCTCTAACATCTGCTGAGTCCAGCTGTCAAGGTGTCGGTGCTGGGCGGCAAATCTCTCATGCATGTCCACAGTAAGGGCAGCATAAGAATCTATCATCTGGTCAGTCAGATCATCGATCCGACGATGAGCCTCAGTGTCTCTATGACGGCGTGTCCGATGCCTAGCAGATCTAGCAGGAGGTGCAGCAGGTGCTGGCTCAGTATCCTCCTCATCATCCAAGTCGATGATCGGTGGCGCGCTCGTACCTACAGTATCTGTCCCTGTATCCATCGGGACTCCACCATCTCTCTCATCCACTGTCTCCTCGTCGTCGTCATCCTCCTCCTCCTCAGCCGGGGCAGCTGCTGCCTCTCTATGATCCTCCATCAGAGGAGCCCAAGCTGTCTGCCAGTAATGCGGATCAAAAACTGTGAACTGAGAAGACCAGCGGATCCCCTGTGGTGCAGTCCGCTCCCAAGGCATAGCGACGTATGGAGTGGTCAAACCACGGGGAACCAGAATCCTCCGTGTGATCATCTCCTGTAATCCCAGCGGCTTCGGAGCCGCCGCCATCGTACATACACTGAGGTCCATCCCGTGATAAGTAGCAATGTGGGTGACTAGACCTCCGCAGCAAATGTCTCCCTTCGCTTTGGCCTTGATCTTGTGCAGATCCTCTGCCAAGAGCAAGCCAAAGTCTGGGAAACCTCCTGTAACCATGCAGTAGAGGCTGAAGAGCTCGCCCTGTCGGATCTTCTGGGGCGTCTTAGTACGCGCCAGAAGTGTCTCGCTAAATATCCTGTGGGCTAGTCTGAAAGCTGGGTGGAAGATGACCTTCTCCCTGGAATCTCCAAGGCGCCATCTATCTGCATGCTCAGTAATATGGGCAATCTGCCCCCAGAACTCCCTAGCTACGGATCGGGAGGGGAAGTCGGTGGCGGTGGGCTCAGAAAAGCCAAAAATCTCTCTCCATATCTCTAAAGGAACTATGAAGTTCCGGTTCATCAACCGGTACTTCACAGACTGGTCTGTGGGAAGGTAGGAGAAGGAGCTAACAAACTCTAAGGTCGGCTCCAAGTAAGCTGGGGCTCGGATCTCAGTAAACTGATCCAGCCCGACAGTAGCAATCATCCTCCTAAGGTCAGCATCTAACCCTAGGCAATCAAAAGCCGACACGTCCAGAAATCGAGGTGCGATAACTGGACGGCTAGCTATGCGCTCATAGTCTACCCGGCATCTCTCGTGGATAACCGGGCGGTAAGGACGGGAAGAAGAAGAAGAAGGGGAAGGTGAGGATCTGTCTCTCAGGGCTAGACGACGATCGGAACTCATTCTTACTCAACACTGTCAGACCACCTCGGTTGCTGACAAGACTCAAGAATCACCTCGGTCGAGATGCAGTTCGACCGGACCGAGGCGCAACAGTTGCGATTCCAATTCTCAGAAATTCAGTTCTTTTCCCCCCAAAATCACTACAACTGCTTCCTAAGGGGTACTTAAATCCTTTCTCAGCAGAATCAAGGGCAACCAAAGCCCAAATCGAAGCGAATGAACGAGTTAGGGTTTCGACTTGTTTTACCTCGTTTCGGTCGATTCGTTCGATTTTCTTGCAGATCTATTGTTGTAATCGGTTCCTCTACCCTTCAATCACAGTTTAGAAGCAGAAATCTTCGAAAACGAGCAAGATCTGAGAGAGAGCGAAGTGGACTGTCGCCGCGGTCGAGATGAAGAAGATAAAAAGTGAAAAGTAATTTTTTTTTTCTTTTTATACTATTCCTGGATCTGCTGTCACCTCGGTCGAGATGGTCTTGACTGGACCGAGGTGGTACGGACCGAGGTGGTTCTGCAGAAACCCTAGTCGCCTCGGTTGCTCAAGAATCAACTCGGTCGAGATGCTCTGACAGTGACCAAGATGCTTCTGTCTTCTCAAAATCTCGAACTTCTGTCCTTCCAGTTATGCTCCTTCCTTAGATATTTCCTGTTGTCTGTCTAGAACTCCAAAAACAAAGCAAAGCAAAGCAAAAACAAAAACTATCTAAGCTAGACTAGAAAACGGGAAAAAGAAAGCAATACCTTGGGTTGCCTCCCAAGAAGCGCTTGGTTTAAGGTCGCTAGCTGGACCATGATGCGTCTCAAACGAGGTAGGAGGTGACCTCACCCCATACTTCACCTCCATCGTGGGGTGAAGTGAGTAAATCCATCAAACGCTCCATCAAGTGTAAGTGCTCATCGGGGAATGAATCGTCTATGGGTGGGTTATCCGTTTCGCGGGAAGATTCTGGTAGCCGGCTGAGGTGGTCCGCAACTGAATTCTCGGATCCCTTCTTATCGCGGATCTCTAGGTCAAACTCTTGAAGCAAGAGAATCCATCGAATAAGGCGCGGCTTGGCGTCCTTCTTAGCCAACAAGTAACGAATGGCTGCGTGGTCGGTGTAGACAATGACCTTCGCCCCTACTAGATAGGAACGAAACTTCTCGAAGGCATATACAACTGCCAATAACTCCTTCTCGGTGGTAGCGTAGTTGCGTTGTGCTTCATCTAGCGTCTTGCTAGCATAATAAATGGCGGTGGTCCGTCCATCCTTCTTCTATCCAAGCACCGCTCCTACGGCTACATCACTAGCGTCACACATGACCTCAAAGGGCAAGGTCCAATCAGGAGGCTGGATAATGGGAGCGGAGATCAACGCTTCCTTAATCCTGTAAAAGGCTTCAAGACACTCCTGCGAGAACTCAAAAACAACATCTTTATTCAAGAGGTTGGTTAGAGGTTTAGAAATTTTAGAGAAGTCCTTGATGAATCTCTTGTAGAAACCTGCATGCCCGAGAAAACTCCTCACACCTTTAACAGAACAAGGAGGAGGGAGTTTCTCAATAGTCTCGATCTTAGCTCGATCAACCTCAATACCTCGATTAGAAACGAGGTGTCCTAGCACAATGCCTTCATTAACCATAAAATGACACTTCTCCCAATTCAGAACAAGGTTAGTGTCTTCACATCTTTTAAGTACTAGAGAAAGTTTAGATAGGCAATCATCAAAAGAGGAACCATATACAGAAAAATCATCCATGAATACCTCCATGATCTCCTCTATGTACTCGGAAAAGATAGCCATCATGCATCGCTGGAAGGTAGCGGGTGCATTGCACAATCCAAATGGCATCCTCCGATAGGCAAATGTCCCCCATGGACAAGTGAAAGTGGTCTTCTCCTGATCATCCGGATGGATAGGAATCTGGAAGAATCCACTATAGCCGTCCAAGTAGCAAAAGTGTGAATGCTGGGCCAATCGTTCGAGCATTTGGTCGATGAAGGGAAGCGGAAAATGATCCTTCCGAGTCGCCGTGTTCAGCTTCCTATAATCGATGCAAACTCTCCAGCCCGTAACGGTCCTTGTTGGGATTAACTCGTTGTTCTTATTCGTCACAACGGTCATCCCTCCTTTCTTCGGAACGACATGCACCGGGCTAACCCACTTGCTGTCCGAGATAGGATAAATAATACCTGCATCCAACAACTTAAGAACTTCCTTCTTCACAACCTCTTTCATGATCGGATTTAACCGTCTTTGAGGTTCCCGTGAAGTCTTATGATTATCTTCCATTAGAATTCTATGCATGCAGAAAGAGGGTTTAATGCCAATAAGATCATCCGTGGTATAACCTATAGCCTTTCGATGCTTTCTCAGGACATGCATTAATTTAGACAATTCAGATTCGGAAAGGGAAGCACTAACAATAACGGGATAAGTAGAATCCGGTCCAAGAAAGATATACCTCAAGTGACTGGGGAGTTGTTTAAGCTCCACGACTGGGGGTGCTTTTTGAGGGGGATCCATGCTTCCTCTTTCCAGTGGAGTGGTATCAGAAACTGGACTCGATGAAGTCTCAGTTAGGATTATCTCGCCATCGACCTCGGTCGAGGCGCAGAGGCGTTGACCGAGATGTTCTTCAGTCGCCTCGCTCAGTCCAGAAGGTGCCTCGGTCGAGGTACTGCTACTGGGACCGAGACTGGAGATCTTCGTCTCCTGGATTAGCTTCTCAGTTTTGGCTCCTGGATCTTCTCCCAGTGCCTTCAAGCTCCGTATATCTGCATCACAAGAAGCATCTATACCTTCCTCCATTAAACTGAAGCTAATAACTCTTTCGAGTGGATCGTTAATAAGGATAGAGCTCACCAATTCTCTTGATTCTTCTTCATCGTAGATGTTGAAGATATCATCAGTTAGTTGCTCCCCTTTCATGGCTGCAAGTAGTGCGAACTCCACCTCATCGCCACCAACGTTGAATTTCAACTTGGCGTTCTTGCAATCCATGTTGCAACCCGAAGTTGCTAGAAATGGCCTCCCGAGAATAATAGGAACAGGATAATCTGCGGGAATGTCAAGTACAACAAAATCTATGGGTAGATAGAAGTTACCTAACTTGACCGGAACGTCCTCCAAGATGCCCACGGGATGGATAATGGAGCGATCCGCCATATAAAGTCGAATCTTGACCGGCTTGGGCTCTCCAAGACCGATCTTCATGCATAGCTCCAGCGGGATGATGCTCACGCTGGCTCCTAGATCACAAAGGGCTTCACAAGTGACATCCCCAACTTGAATGGGAATGCAAAATGAGCCGGGATCTCTCAACTTAGGTGGCATCTTTTCCTTCATGATCTTGATAAGCTCCGAGGATTTAGATGTCATCCTAACTTCACCAACATCCTCCAGCTTCCTCTTCCTTGATAAGATTTCTTTCAAGAACTTCCCATAGGCGGGCATACCTAGAATAGCATCAAGGAAGGGAATATTAATATGGAGCTTATTCATCAAGTCAAGAAACTTACCAAAGTGTTTGTCTAGATGTGCTCTGGCTCTGGACTGAGGGAATGGAAGTGGTGGTTTGTATGCAGGAGGTGGAATATAAGTTTCAGTTGTCTCTCCTGCTTTTTGTTGCTCCACCTCGGTTGGCATCTCGGTCGAGGTGTTCTTCGACTGGATCTGGACCGAGGTGGTCTGCGTCGAGCGAGGTACTGGATCTGCAGTTTTAAGTCCACTCCTCGTTGTTATGGCCATGCACTGGCCCTTAGGGTTAGTTTCCGTCTTTGCTGGAAGCTTCCCTGGATCTCTTGGCGCTTCATTCGCCCTATTAGCAAGTTGTTGTTCGAAGGACTTTTGGACCCTCGAAAATGAAGTCATAGAATTTTCCATAGCGCTAAGCTTGATCAAGATAGCCTCCAGAACTGCGTCTTTCTTTTCCGGATGAGACGAACTTGATCCTTGCCCTTGGCTCTTTAATGGAGTAGAAGAAGAAGAAGGAGAAGAGAGGAAAGGGTTAGAGGAATCGTTAGAGTTGGAGTTTGAATGATTGTTACCATGATTTTGGTTATTCGCCCTCCAGTTGTTGCTATTGGATCCTCTATTGTTGTTGTTGTTGTTCCTTTGCCCTTGCTCTTCCTTCTTAGTTTGAGCCATCAAGAGTTCCTTCAATTGCTTCACGTCATTCTTCAAAGACGTGAGTTGATTGTTGTTGGATTGAGTCTCTTGAAAGTTGACTCTTTTAACCCCACCTTCAGCTCCCTGGTGGGTGTATTTCTCCATGTGCAAGGCTTGCTTCTCAATGAAGTCCCAAGCCTCATCAATCGCCATGTCCATGAAGGTACCGGCGGAGAGTAGTTGGAGATTGAACTGGGTGCTTCCGTCCAGTCCCTTGAAGTAGATCTCCAACAACTCGATCTTTGGAATCCCATGATGTGGGCAATTCAAGAGGATATCCTTGAACCGCTCCCAAGATTTGGACAAGCTCTCCTTGTCCTTCATAATGAAAGCGTTGATCTTCCCTCTCATTTCAGCGGTCTTTGAGGGGGGAAAGAATTTGGTCAAGAATTCCGTAGTCATCTCCTCCCATGTGCTAATTTTTCCTGGAGGAAGAGATTGATACCAAGTAAGAGCTCTATCTTTTAAAGAAAAGTAAAAAGGTCTTAGCTTGTAGTTGTTATTCTCAATTCTAGGAGGTCGCAAGGTTTCCATCAAGATCTCGTAGTTTTGAAGATGTTGATGCGGCGACTCTTTCTCTAGCCCTCCGAATTGGCATTGGCGAATCATGGCTAGAACTTGCGGTCGAAGTTCGTAGTCATGATCTGCTGGATCTCCTAGGTTCACTCCTGAACGCCTCAGTTGTTGATTAGGGTCCATCCTTTGACCTAGGGTTTGTGGAATTCCTGCAAGAAGAACATCTCGGACTGGCATCCGAGGTGGAGGTACATCGGCCGGGGCATCAGGTACTGGAATCTGCCTCGGTCGAAGATTAGCTACTGGATCCTGCATCGGTCGAGGATCAACAGGGGGATCTTCCCTCGGTCGAAGTAGAATCTGGTCTCGGATGACTGCTATCTCCGCTTCGATAGCTGCAGTCCTGGTGCGATTCTCTTCTTTTTCTTGCCTTAGTTCTTCCTTGCTGAGACGTAGCAGCTCTAACGTCACTTTCAATTCGGCCGCAAGATCGCGATCGTCTTGTTGGGCCATCTTTGCTTCTCTCAAGCGTCGCTTGTATGTCTTCTCTGGTTCGGGATCGTAAGGAACGATTTCCTTCCCAGCGCGGGTTCTTCGCATATACCTAAGAAAGAACCTGCAAAAGTCACTCAAGTAGAGTGGTTAGATGACACGGGGCAAGCGCCCCAAGAGCAAACCGTACCGGCTTGGTCTAGACCAAGTCCCCGGCAACGGCGCCAAAAACTTGTTCGCTCCAAACGGTGTGTGCAAGCTTTAAATTTATAACCCTAGACTTAAGCTTAAAACAAGGATGCGAACCCGCAGTGTACGGGTCAATCGTAGTAAAAGCAAGAAAATTCCAGGGGTCGATCACAGGGACTCGGTGAAACAAAGTCAATAACGGTATGCTTCGTGAATACTAACCACAAGAGCAATTAACACAATCAAAGATGAATAAGAAGTCAATAAAGCAAACATGCAATTCTAGGGATTAAAGCATCTAGTTGTGGTTCCAACTCAAGATCTAAAGATAAGCGGACAAAGCTGAGATTTTTTGCAAGGGGAAGGTGTTACTAAAGTGGAGTAGATCACCGGGTAAGTCTCACTACACACTAATCCTAAACCGTAACTCCTATTACCGGGTAAGTCTCAATGAATCAAGATAAAGAACTATAACCTCAAACTAACACACCATCTAAGGGAATAGAATCAACCTTTACCGGGTAAGTCTCAGGCTAACTTACAAAGATGGGATGAAAGCACACTCAAACCCCAATAAAGGATAAACCTTTATTACCTACACTTATGATCGTTGGTACACAAACTAAGGAATTACCGGGTAAGTCTCATCCTAAGCTTGCTTTGAACCAGGAAAGGTGTAATAAGAATAGGATTTGGCAAACTCTAACACTTAACTCTCAGTTATGGATCAGATAAGTCACCTCGATCAGCCAGTTTCCACCCCGGCCGAGATGTTCATCGACTGAACGAGATGCTAGGGTTAAGGTTAAAGACTCGAACTTTCAGGATCCTACTGGAATCTAAGATTATTCTATCATTGTTTTTCCCACAACCTTCAGCTAATCACCCTAGAATCACACAAGGAAATTAGCCACTCATCATCATTATGAAAGTATTAAATGTATGGGAAGAAGGTGAATATTTGAACAAGAAGAATTTAATGAAAAAGACTTCAATAACTGAATCAAATATCTCAACAAAAGCGTTCCTTGGATAGCAATCCAACAAGACAAGACAACAAGGAAGGGAATTAAAGACAATCTTACAAAACCCTTCAAAAAGCTATAAAAGCTATGATCTTCAATCTTCCTTCAACCTTCAAAAAGGTTCTTCAAAACTCCCAACTGGAGTATGGTTGCTGCTGCGTATAAACCCTGATCGATGGTATAGCATGGATGTATGCAGCCCCCCTGGATTTGTGGAAATCCAACCCCTTTTATAAGAAAATAACCCTCCAAAGATAATAAATCTTAGAAAGATATTTTCCCATAAATATAGGTAAAATATATGATTCTGCATATCTCCTTCCTTCCAGGAGCCAAGCCCAAAAATATAAGATCACTTTCCAATTTTAAAAGATCTCAGCCAAGAATAAAATATTCTCGCCGCGTCCTAGGTGTTCGCCTCGGTCGAGTCGGCGTCTCTAGATCGCCTCGGTCGAGATGAATCTCTAGTCAACCGAGGTGAGTCACAACTGAATGTGAAATCTCTCAAAACTGGTCCAAAGTAAATCTTTAATCCATGGCTATGCTTCCTGGATGTAGCTCCAAATGACTCATGACTCCTTTTGCTCCTTTTTGATGCAAAACGTACCAAATTACCTGCAATTACAACAAAACTAGGTGTAGACCTCGATCCTCGCAAAGGTAGATGAAATGGTAGTAAAATCACATAATGCACATACAAACATGCAGATTATGAAAGATAAAACGTCCAAACAAACCCCAAAATATAGACTATAATTCATGCTATCAATTATTTTAAAAAAAAAATAATAATTTAATAAAACGATTATTAAAATCTTTATTAACGATAATACAAATTTTTAAAATAAAATATTGTTATATCTCATATTGTAACCAATAAGATTTAAATGTTAGTTCGGATTTATTTTGTAAAATTTTGAATCCAAACAAAATCCATTAAAATCTCTAAATTCGGTTAGGTGGTATGGTGTTTTTTTAAAAATTATTTTTATAAGTAAGATATTGAAAATGATGACATGAAATTATTTTTGTTGAATTGTCATAATGAGATGGAAAATATTTTAATTTTGACTTAAAATGTTTATTGAATAATGGCATAATAGTAATTAAAATGTGGCAAAATTGTAAATATTTGACAAAAAGTCCTAGGTGACATGGTTAAGGGGTTGACATGTGGACGAAAAGGGTTATATTTTAGTAGTATATATAGATTACGCACCCTAAACTTGTGATATAACATATATTTGTTCAACTAAAAATATTGTTCATATAGATTTGTTCCACAACTATTCGATCCACAACTATTGGATTATGTTGAAATATAACATATATTTGTTCAACTAAAAAAAATTGTTAGACAAATAAATTGGTTAGTAGTTAAATAAAAGTTTAGTTGAATAATTGAACATATAAATTAATACTTAAATAATTGGTCATATAGTTGAACAATTTTGAATATAATTGAATAATTGACATATTTGAACAATTTTTAGTTGAAAAAATACATGTTATATTTGAACATATAAATAACACTTAAACTATTGGTCATATAGTTGAACAATTTCGAATGTAGATGAACAATTTTTGAATATACTTTAGCATTTTTTAACCGAATAAATTCACCTTATATTTTGAACATTTGTTATTTTATCTAATAATTGTGGATCTTTCCTACTTTTAACCCTAAAACTCTTTTCCACTTGAACACAACTCTATAAGGGGTATCGATAGCTAGTTTGGCGCTTTCTGGCCGGACCCTTTTTAATGGGGGTATCGATAGCTAGTTTGACGCTTTCTGGCCGGACCCTTTTTAATGGAACGAGTATCGGTAAACGTTTTGGCCCAAGTGTCAGCCAGACCCACATATATATAGATTGATAGATAAGTAGAAAGAAAGCCAATTTTACAAAGAAGAATGAGAAGGTCTAAGAGTTATTGGATTATAAATTGATAACATATCAATGTTTAAAATTAAATATGATCTTTTTATTACACCTTTAGATTACTTGCCACACTTGCAATATACTATACCTTTTATGTAAGAGTATAATTCTAAATTCATTACCAAAAATAATTTAACATTAATGGCAACAACCAAAACCTAACTAGTTGTGTTACCTGCTATTATCATCAGCGGCGAACAACACGATCACAATCATGAAACAGTAGACGAGTGAACAAGTAGTTACAACAAATTAATGAGATAAACCAACACGATTAAACTAAATACAATCAACCAACACGATTGAACTAAATACAATCTATACGACTTTGTCATGAACAACGAATGCAAGAGATAAACCAACATGACTTTATCACGAACACAATGCAAGAGTAGTTACACTAAATTAGTGCACAATTGAAAGGACAATGGACTACGTGTTTGTATAAGCCATAACACAAGCCTCATATACAATTATGTATTAGTGGACAAGTGTTCTATGAATCATATTACAAGCACAATAAATATAAATACACGATTGAGATATTGAGAGGAACAAACGTAGTGCACGACTGGACAATAGTAATACCTGAATACAAAAAGTATATTTAATTTCCTTTAGGATACTACTCGTTATCTATTTTAATAAATGGACGTTACATGGTCTTCCTTTGACGAATAATCTAAAATGTCATTTATTAATCTAACGGCTCTTAGAAATTCTCATTTCTTTTTGTAAAAATGGTTCTCTCCAAAAAAAATATATACATACGGGTGCTGTTCAAGTACGACCTATTATTTAGGTACGACTGTGCGACCGGCTGCCATGTTTTTAACTATAATGAATTACCATTTTATAAGTTCTGCACTATTCTCATATAAACTTTGAACTATTATCATATAATTCATGAACTATCCTTTTATAAGTTATGCGTTATCCCTCTATAAGTTTTGCATTATCAACTATTCTATTATAATTCATGAACTATACTTTTATGAGTTATGCACTATCCCTTTATAAGTTTTGCACCATCATTTTCATTCGTTTCGGGAAAAAAAAAATAATAAAAAAAATAAATTTTTTTTTGGTACACGTGTCATCCGCACAGTCTTACCGGAAATTAAGGGTCTTACCTGAACAGTGATATATATATATATATATACATATATGTGTGTGTGTAAAAAAATTGAGTAGTAGGGTTCGATATTTTTGATACCATGATATAATAAAAGTTTTCCTGGTCAAAACGAGAGGGAAGTGCTTCTATAAAAAAGCATAACGAAACTACATGCGAGAAGTACGGAGGGACTAATTACCTATAATTCGTGTAAAATAATGGACAAATGCATAAAGAGGGAGTACCTAAAACATGCTCTCCAATAGCAAGTCAGTAGGCAAAGTTGACAAGCGAGTCCCCCGCCTTATTGTCTTCTTGAAAAACATGCCCGAGAGAGATATCCCACTCTCGGGTTAGGAAGCCTTGACACTGAACTTCCATGCTAGATAACGGGTGTAAATGGTTCACCCCGCTGTCGACAAGATGAAACACAAGTCGAGAATCTAGTTTCACCTTCACTCACCTGTAACCAGAGTTCTACGCAAGCGGGAGACCTTTGAGCAAGCCCCCACAACTCTGCTGCCGGCACATAAGCAACACCGTTGTTCACGGCAAAGCCTACCAACCACTCTCTTTGATGGTTCCGAATTAATCTCCCGTCCGCAAAAAGAATTTCCTCACCCCTAGAAGCACCATCAATATTCAACTTAATCCTTCCCAAATTAGGCTTAGTCCAGCGCATGAGTCTCTTGACTTTGGGAGGAAGATCAACCGTTAATTCCTTGGACTTGAAAGCATAATACTCTCTTGGTAACAAAACCAAATTAGGGTATTCTTGCTTCTCTCTTCTTCACTACCATTAAATTCCCTTTGATTTCTCAACTTCCAGATCCACCACAAACCCACACTAAACTACACATTCTAGACAATACTACATTCATCAGTTTGTTTAATCCAAAGATTAACAAACATTCATTAGTTCCGGTCCATCTGAAAGAAAGAAGCCTGGAAAAATCCAACCAAATAGGGCAAACATGAGAGCAATCCTCAATATGTGGAGAAGTGATTCCTTGGTGTTAGGACATACAAAACAAGCAGCGTCAGTAGCTAGGAGCCTCCTTAACCCTAGGACTGGCATTGAATCTAACAACCATCTTGTAAATAGAGGACGTAGAGAACTCTCTTCTAGACAACGGATACAATAAACATCATTGGTATTATCCGAAATCACAATAGCCGACATCTTGAGAAAACACAAATTAGAGATCCGACAACCATGATAATTCCAATCCCAACGCACCATGATATAATAAGAGTTAGGGAAATCCATGCAAATTTGAATAGAAAAGAAAGCCATGTTAAAAGATTATTGTTATCGTTACATAGTGATAAGTGATCCCAACACCTCCTACTGTACATGAACCTATCACTAGATCAAGAGAAAGAGCATTGAAGGAGAAGGAGTCTACATCATCCACAAGTCTTATCATGGAAGGATCTATCACTAGATCAAGATCATGAGCTATTCAAGAAGAGGTTTCTAGCTTGGTGACATCATTAACCTCTAATGAGAACATTGGTGATCTATTTGTGTCTAAGTCTTCGTTAGTCATATTGATGTCCATTGTGGAGGAGTCATGCATGTGTGAAGATGATCAAGGAAGCAAGGAAGAGTCTAGTCGAGATTTACATTAATCTAGACGATATTATAGTTAATTAGTTTTATTATCTTTAAAGCTCTAAACCTTCTAAAGGTTTTTTTTATCCTATATTTTTATAGGATTATTTTATTATTTTATTCTTTCAGGAGATCTCAGCTATTTGAAGACCTCCATGGCCGAGAATTTCAGTAGTTGTTATTTGATATATATTGTCCACTATATTTGTGAGATACTCGATACTTTGTTTATGAAGTTTTCGTTTTATTTATTCCTATTCAATAAAAAAGAGAGTCTTTTGTAACACATCAAAACATGAAAATCGAAATATAATAGTATGTAATGCCAAAGACGATAATAGACTCTCAGCCGAGATACAAAGACATAAACGGAAAGCGTACGGTAGACTGTTATAGTCAACTAAACATAATATGCAAAACCCACACCCGTCCTATCACGTACGGGAACCCCCGCTGACCTCCTCCTCCAAATCACTTGGCAGCTACCCTATCTTGCATGACATATAACAAGACGGATACGCTGTTAGCTAACTAAAACATAAAGGAAAACACCGAAGCACAAACACATAAAGAAAAGGGTAAAACAGATAATGCTAACACATAACTCCTGTATTATTATCTTTATTAAGGTCATCCACTTTATTCATTTATAGGTGTGACACGAGAAGTCTTAGACTCTCTCCTTCGGTCCTTTATCCAGTTGGAGTGGTTTAGCACACCTCCCCGTATATATACTGGAGTGGCTCGGTACCCTCCCCGTATACCATGTCTGGACTAGTCGCGAAGCACCTTCTAGACTCCCTCAGGAGAACTGGACAAGTGATCACCACCCGTTACCCGTGGGCCAAGTAATAAGTCGGTATATATATATAAAGATGCAACACATCACAACACGACAACACACACCACTCAAGCATTCACCAACATATCATAAAAACTAAGTAAGTCCTATGGACTTACCTGAAACCGAATACTCTTAGCTCTCACACAACCCGATCAGAAAACTCTCCTCAATGTCTGATAGAAGTCAAGTCAATAAGTTATAACCAAACCACATCCATATGAAGTTGCCTCCTACAACTTCCTACCTTAAGCAAACCTCAACGCAAATCGGAACTAACCTAAAACTAACCCACTACATGGGATTTGCTCAATATCTGCTAAGACACCTACCATGATACTATATCATGATCAAAAGGGTGCAAGGAAGGAGGGAAGGCATACCAAAAGAACACACTTAAGTCAAAAGAACGACTTAAGTGTCTCACTGAGGAAAACCACAACCATGGCGGTGAAGAGGCACAGGGGTGGCAATAACACAGAGGCAACACCCACGGCAGGAGGAAGGCACAGAGGCGGTGAGGCGTGGTCGCGGTGGAGTGCAGGCACAGTCGCTACACTGGCAATAGAGATCTCCGACTTCTCCTTCTTCGTGCTTGGTCTTCTCTCTCTTTCAATCCTTCCTGCAACCGTGTGCCTACTCGGTTAGATTATCATCCAGCCTCTTGGTGACCAATGGGACGGAAAGGAAGAACGACTTAACCCTACTCGTCAACAGGATCGAAGGAGACGAGAGTTTCTTACGGAATCCACAAGGACGGCTCCCTAAGGCAAACTCGATGTAGTCCGATGAAGATGAGCAATACACGTTGTTGTGACGGAATCCAGAAGAGGAGAAAGAGGTGAGGAAGAGAAGAGGAATCAATGATGGAGGAAACTAGGGAAGAAGAAGAGAAAGAGGAGAACGTACTTACGTGATTTTCCCCAAGGTCATGAAAAGCTATAGGAAGACGGCAAAACTCAGAATGACAGAAGGAAGGTAGGGTTTTGGAAATGAAAGAGAAGGGTGTCGTAACCGTCGTCGGTTACGAAAAAACAACGCGGCCCACTACTTACCCGCCCCGCGGGAAACAGTGGTCGCCCCCGCGGGTCGACGCACCTGCGGCGCCCTGTGGCCTCCCCCGCAGGTAACCTACCCGAGGCCTATCCTAAAGAGCTTCCGAAAAACCGGGTATTACATCATCACCCTCTAAAAACAAGTTTCGTCCCGAAACTTAGACCCAAAAAATCCTCACGGTCTAGAACCCCTAGAGATCAAAACAACTCATGTGAAAGTCGCAACTTTGTAACATACTACTCCGCCAACCGACAAATCAAGATAAAAAAACTCAAGGTCATAAATCCCAAGTCTAAGTAGACGTACATACATCACATCATACACAAGTGAGCACATAAAGGCTGGATTTGAAACTAACCCGATGATCCTCGCTCGATTAATAACTCATCCCAGATGTTTTCTCCAAAAGGTGTGCAAATAAGCTTTAAATTTATATCAAAAATAAAGCAAAAGCGAACCCACAGTGTACGGATCAATCGATGCATTAACAAATATTCCAGGGTCGATCATAGGGACAATGATGAAATCAAGCACGATATATAACTTCAGGTTGTTTATGCAAAACTCGAGCAACAAAGAACAATGAATGATAATCAGATAAGGGAATGCAGATTCTAAGAGATCAAGGTATCTAGTTGTGGTTTCGACTTAAGATTTCTCAAGGATAAACGTGGACAAAGCTAAGGTTACGAAGGGAAGGTATTTCTACGATTGGAATAGATCACCGGGTAAGTCTCACCATCCACTATCCTAAACCAAAGATCCTTTTACCGGGTAAGTCTCAAGGAAATAAGGAAAGGTACAAGCACTCAAACCAACACACTACCCAAGGGAACAAAACTAACCATCACCGGGTAAGTCTCAGGTTAACTCTCAAAGGTAGGATGAAGGCACACTCAAACCCTAACAAAGGATAAACCTTTGTTACGTAACACTCATCATCATAGGTAAACAAGCAAAGGAATCACGGGGTCAGACTCTTCCTAGGCTTGCATGTAAACAAGGAAAGGTGCAACAAGGATAGGATTTGACAAACTATAACCTAAACTCAAGATCGGGCAAAGTAGTGGGCAATCTCGTGCAATTCTTATCGATCTCGGTCGAGATGACTCCAAGAACAGCCCGAGACGGGTTTCGGTTGAGGTTAAACTCAAGCTTTCAGGGTCCACTCACGATAAAGGCTCATTCTTTCATCGTCTATACCACAACCTTCAACTAATCACCCTAGAATCGCAAGGGTTTTAGCCAACAAGCATCATGTTCAAAGAAATCAAATATTCAATCAAGATATCAAAGAAAGGGAATAAAACAATCAACAAAGGTTTCCAATAATCAATAATGAAAAACAATCCAACAATCGACAATAACGTGTTCCAAAAGAATGATAACAACTCACTAGAATCCTCCAAGAAAACCTTACAAAATCTCTTCTCTTCTTCTTACTTGAGCTCCAAGTAATCCTTCATTAATCTCCTTCCTTCAATCTTCCAATAGCCGTCTTCTAAAAATCCTATGATCCAAATATCCACGTCGTTGGGGGTTGAAAGCCAACAGCCGTGAGACGTCCTCTTAACGTTGAAGGCTATATTATATTAATAAGGATAAATCTAGGGTTTTACAAGCATGAGCCTAAAATATAGATAACCTTATAAATATAGATAAATAAATCTTTAAAGATAAACCCTAAATTTTTGGGCCGAAAAAGAAATTAAGCTCCGGAGGTATCAGAAATTACTCCAGCGTGGTATCCGAAATTACTTTAGCACGGTATCAGAAATTACTTTGGCATAGTATCGGAAAATACTCTGACGGTATCAAAACTCGCTCCAGGTCGGTCATAGCTTCCTTTTATGCTCCTTTTAGTTCCGCATCAAGGCTTAATCCTTAAATATGCCATTTCACTACATAATTCGCCAAATTACCTACAATTACAATAAAACATTGTGTAGACCTCTATTCTCGCAAAGTAGGTGAATACCAACATAATTGATATGAATGTATGTCAATGCATGCAAAATAAAAGGAAAATCTACATAAATGCATTAATCCATCCAAGACAATTACATCAAATTATCTTGTAATATCACAACAAAGTGTGAGTGTGAGTGAAAACAAGTAAGGAGTTTTTGTTTTCACTAAGTCACGAGTTTGTTGTTACTTTATGTGATTGTGTAGGATGTCTAGGTATAAAGGCCATGAAGACTCACAAGGGAGTAGATTAAACATCCCCGAGGTCAAGGACATGATGAAATAACTCATGGCTTAACTTACAAACCTCACCGATAAGGTAGGGAAGTTGGAATTTGTCTCCAATGGAAAATCTCGTCCCTCGGTGAGAAATCTCGCCCGGGATTTGGACCGAGAATTGCCCCATTCGAGGTTAGATAATTAAGTTCCCTAGCGGAGATCAATGAATGAGGATGATGGGCGTTCACGTGTCCCATATCGGTTTTCAACCTTGGATTCACCTCCAAGAATTCATCATGAGCAAGGTATGACCATTCAAATTCCTGTTATACTACACCTAACTTTCTGGAGTTTGTAAATGATTTTCAAGAATTTGGAAATGAGAATGAAGAAAGCATATGGAGAGATTATCATAGATGTGATCCTCGTTCCAAGAGGAGTCAATATTACAAGTCATTTTGGTCACATCAAGAGAGTAATTGAATTGGGAAGGATCTAAGAACGATTTCAGAATCTCGGTTTCTGAATCTCAACCCCATCCAGCCAAGATTAGTAAATAGAGAATAATCTCTAGCAAGGGTGGAATCACAAGTCATCCAGTCCCGTAAACCATCGACTAAGAGTCATATAAAAATTGAGTCTTTTCTTATTTTCATCTATCGTTAAGAGTCTTTTTTAGTTTGATTTTCTGTGTTGTTGTGTTCATTGGAGAAGAGTGAACAATCATAGCCAAACACAAGCCAACCATAACCAAGAGTGAAACCTCGCCGGAAAGCTAGCGTTGAGATTCCAGTACAGTGCAAAACTCTCACCCTACATTAGTGAAGATTTGGCTGAGATTTTGTGTCAACGGAAAGATCATTATTTTCTCTCCAAATCCAATCAAATCCAACAATTTATTTGGATCATATCTTCTAAAATTATATCATATCAAGGAGGAAGGAGATCTACAAATTTCAATTGATTTTCAGATCTTATCTAGTAGGTGATATTTTATCATATCTTTTAAATCCCAACCGATTTATCTCTTCAAGTATTTCGGCCATATCCTCTATCCAGTAGCTCTATATTCATCATCAACCCCTTGGATTCACGTTTTCCTATACACAAAACCCTCTCTTTACTTCACCTACATAATATATCCTCAATTATAACCATAGTTTTGGTGAAGCCTTTCAAGTGGGAGTTGGTGCAATCCAAGTGTGGAAATATAAAGAAGGCATCAAGGAAGAAGCTTACCCCAAGACCCAACAAATTCTCATAACTAAAACCTTGCCTTTTGTCATATGTCGTCCCTAGTGAGAAATCTCGCCCGAGATTTATTATTGTTGTGAATTTTGTTGAAAATTTTAAAGCAAGAGTTTTGCAATTCAAGTGTGAGAAGTTCAAGGAGGCATCCAAAGAAGAAGTTTTACACCACCCTCAATCTAGTTCATAGCCTAAACACTCAATGTTTGATCAATCTAGCCCCCCAAAGAGATATCTCGCCCGAGATAGAGACCGAGATTTTCCCCTGTCAAGATTAAAACCCACCCGGCTATCTCTCTCTCTCTCTCTCTCTAATTGCTCAAGTGCAAGGTAAGTAAAGCTATCTTCTTAGTATCTCGTGTGCCTATTTCTTACCTCTTTCTACTCTAAGAACATTGAGTCAATTATTTGGGTGTGTTAGTTAGTTTTCTATACTTTCTATCATACTAGTTGTGTCTACTTGCTATTTTCTTTCCACTTTGTGTCAATTGTGCGAAGAAAAATCCAACAACGGTTCCTTAACGATCTTTCAATAAAAGAACCTTCTTCCAAGCCAAGTTGACATCTTTATTCATCCAAGGAGTGTTCTAGTTGAAGTTGGTCATCGACTTTAAAGGAGTATTAATCCATCCATGGCAACTGCATTAAATTACCTTGAGATATCACAACAAGAGTTTAAGTGTGATAGAAACACAAGTGAGGAACTTTTGTTTTCACTAACTTCACAAGTTTGTTGTTACTTAGCGTGTTTGTGTAGATGTCAAGGTCTAATAGTCCTTGAAAGTCACAAATGAGTGAACCGTCAAGTCCATAATCCATAAACATGTTGAAAAAAATAATGTCCATAATTTCCACATTGGTCGCAAAGATGGAGAAGTTGGAATCTCGCCCCAGGGAAGAATCTCTCCCTAGTAATCTCGCCCTAGTCCAACTGAGATATGTCTTTGATATAGGTGGTAGTTCACACAATCCACTTACACCCCATATCCCAAGTTACCTCAAAGAGCCCCTCAAGGGAAATGTATGAGACATTCAAATTATCTTTATAATGTACCTAATATTCCAGATTTTGTTGATAATTTTCAGGAACTAGAGGAGAAGGAGGAGGAGGAGGATGAAGAAATGTGAAGAGGCTATCTTAGACGTAACCATCGTCCTAGGAGAGGTTGAGACTTGGAACTATTTAGACCTCACCAAGAGCATGACGGAAGTGGAAAAGTGAAGGTCAAAATCCCAAGTTTTGAAGGCAATTTTGATCCGAACGCTTTTATGGAATGGGAGACCAAAATCAAACAAATTTGGTCTTGCAAACTTTAGTGAACAAAGGAAGATCCAACTAGCTGCATTGGAATTTCAAGGATATGCTCTAATTTGGTGGGATCATCTTGTCAAAGAAAGGAGAAGAACGCCCGATCCGGGCATCAACACATGAGAGCAAATGAAAGCCTTCATGAGAGTTAGATTTGTGCCTCAACATCATGCTAGAGAATCAAGGCAACGATTGGAGAACCTCAAGCAAGGATCTATGAGTATTGAAGAACTTTACACCTCTATGCAAATGACAATGGTGAACGTCAATATTGTAGAGGATGAGGAGACAACAATGGCTCGTTATTTACGTATTTTTGCATCCATCTTTAGAAAATGAAATTGATTGCATTTGGGCATGAAAATTGAAAGGAAGACCAAAGGAAAGAGCCAAGAAACCAAGTTTAATTATGGATCTACAAGCTCATGGAAACAACAATCCAATCGGATCCAAGGAGCTCAAGGCCGAGAATCAACCTCGACTAAGGATGGGAAAAGGACCCAAATTTCGGACCAAGGAGCTAGGAAAAATTCGACCAATCACCAACAATCTTGATCCTTGAATGAGCCTTCAAGTGATCCTAAAGGGAGCAATTTTAACTCTACTTTATGTTCTAGAGATATTGTATGCTTTAAATGTCATGGTAGAGGTGATTATATGAGAGATTGTCCTAATAAAAAGGGTTTTGTTCATTAATCAATTTGAACAATATGAAAGTGAATAAGAGCATGATCATGATCATAATACCCACCTTAATGCTTTGTATGAAAATGAAAGTGATGAATGCATTGGGTTTAAGCATGGAGAGTCATTGATTGCTAGGAGAAAATTACATGTTAAGATAGTTTCATGTGAGGATAATTAAAGGGATAATATTTTTCATACTAGATGTCTTGTTAAATGAGATGTGTGTAACATGATTATTAATGGTGGTAGTTATTGGAATATTGCAAATGTTGACTTGATAAATAAGTTGCAAATTGCTATGTTATATCATCCTAGACCATATAAGCTGTATTGGATGAATGATTGTGGTGAATTGAAGGTGAATAAGCAATCTAGAGTTACCATCACTTTAGGTAGTTATGAGGATGCTATTACTTGTGATGTTGTGTCCATGTAAGCATGTCATATTCTATTATAACGTCTATGACAATTTGATAGAAGAACTAAGCATGATGGATATACTAATAAACCATCTTTTGAGTATAAGGGTCAAACATCAACTTTATAACCTATGACGCCTTTACAGATTGTGGAAAGTTACGAGAAAAAGAAGAAAAAGAGCAAGGAGCAAGACTTTGGCAAGAGAAAGAAACGAGAAAATCACTCTAGTGAAGAATCTATCCCCAATAGAGCAGAATCTTGCCCGAGGGATTCGAAATCTCGCCTCACTAATGATTTTCCTCACCCTAGTGAAGAATCTCGCCCCGGGGAAGGAAAACTACGCCCTAGAGAAGAGAAATCTTGTCCAGTCAAATTTTTTCTCATTCCAATGCTGAATCTCGCCCCATGGATGATTTATCTCGCCTCAATGAAGGAAAATCTCGCCCAGTGCAGGACAATCTCACCCCAGTGCAAAATCTCGCCCTAGTACACCATTATCTTTCCCTAGTGCTGAAATCTTGTCTCAATCTACTAGAGTTCTTCTAGCATCCAAGAAGGAATACATTGATGGTTATACCCCTTTGGATGCCATTTTCACGAGCCTATGTAAAAGCCTTGTGACATTAAGTGATGAAGTCAAGACTACCTTACCCAAAACCATTCTAACCCTTTTGGATGAGTTTTGTGATGTTTTTCCGGATGAGATTCCAACAGGACTTCCACCTTTTCGAGGCATTGACCATCAAATTGACTTAATTCTAGGTTTTAATGATATGGGACCATCATTAATATCTCCTAAGCATGGAACCATCACTAGATCAAGAGCAAGAGTCACTCAAGGAGAGGTTCTTATCCAGAATCAAATAGTGGAGGATTCCGTGGAATGGAGAATTGCATGGCAGGAGAAAATCTCAATTCCCTTTGATAAATCTCGGCCAAGGTTATTCAGGCCAAACCGAGATTCCTATTGTTGTGAAAGTTCGAGTGGAATCTCGACCATATCAGTTAAAATACTGATAGTTATCTTTGATTATTTTAATACCTTTAAAAGCTCTAAACATTCTAAAGGTATCTTGTTGGTTTTGATCCTATCTTTTAGGATTATCTTTATTTTTATCCTTTTAGAGGAATCTCTCCTATAAATAGCCTTAGAGAACGAAATTTATTGGTAGATTTTATTTTACTTTATTTCCACAATATTGTAAGATACTCGCTGCTTCGCTTATGAAGTTTGTATTTTATTCATTTCATTCAATAAAAAAGAGAGCTTTTATTGAATCGTTGTGAGTCCTTGCTAGGTTGTTCTTGTGTGTGCTAATCTTATTAACAATTGTTGCTATCAGTCAATTCTGATCCCTCCTTATGCTTGTCTAATTTAGAAGGCTTGTGTAAGGTTAAAGAAAGGAGGGTTAAAGGTAAGATCTTTGTTAAGGGGTTTTGATCCAATTGGTCAAGGTTCTTTGCAAGAATACCTTAATTGGTTCGTAAATTCCTATATTTCCATCAATTTCATTCCATATTATCATCTTCTTATCGATCCATTATCATTTCATCAAACTCACGTTCTTTTGTTCAAGTTTTCATAAATATCGGCCCCGCCACCATAATCTCGCCCAAGATTCTCGACCGAGATTTGTTCTCTAAGACTGTTGGTGGACTTTCAATCTAGATCGGAAACCACGACATCAACCCCGCATCAAAGTGGTATCAGAGCACAATCGATTGAAGTCCAACTTAGCCATATACCAAAGGTTCAAGTAATTTTATCTATGTCTTCTTTGAGTCACATAAAAATCGTATCTTTTCGTGTTTTCACCTTTTCAAGATTATTTGAGCTTAGCGTGCTTTGTGTTGTGACTATTGGAGAAGGGAGAACAAGCATAGCCAAAGCACAAGCCAACGATATATCTTTAAAGAGATATCTTATCAAGCTGCAAAAAAGAAGAAAAGAGATTTTTGGAGTATCTTATTGTTGATATCTTATCTAGTAGGTGAGATTTTATCATATCTTCAAATCCTGATTGAATATCTCTTCAAATTTCGACCATATCCTCTATCTAACAACTGTATATTCATCCCCAACCTTGGATTCACGTTCATATTATATAAGAAGTCCTCTCTCGACTTCACCTATATTTTATATTATCGATTATAACTAAAGTTTTGGTGGAGCCTTTCGAGTGAGAGTTACTACGATCCAAGTGTGTAAATATAAAGAAGGCATCAAGGAAGAAGCTTACCCCGAGCCCCATCCAATTTCCATCACAAAAACCTTGTCTTTGGTAAATCTTGGCCCCATTGACCAAATCTCGCCCGAGATGTTCTACTGTCGAGACTTAACCATAACTGGCTATCTCTCTCTGTTACTCAAGTGCAAGGTAAGTAAAGTTCTCTTCTTTTAGTCTCTTGTGAGTCTATTTTGTGCATCTTTCTACTCTAAACACATTGAGTCTATTTCTTTGGGTGTGTTAGTTTGTATCTATACTTTCCATCATACTTGTTGTGTCTACTTGCAATATTCTTTCCACCTTGTGTCAATTGTGTTAAGAGACTTCCATCATGTTCACCTTGACTATCTTCCAACATAAGAACCTTTCTTCGGACCTCGTCGACTATTTAAGTCATCCAAGGTGTTCTATTTGAAACTAGTCACCAATTTGTAAAGAAGCATTAATCCATCCAAGACAATTACATCAAATTATCTTGTGATATCACAACAAAGTGTGAGTGTGAGTGAAAACAAGTAAGGAGTTTTTGTTTTCACTAAGTCACGAGTTTGTTGTTACTTTATGTGATTGTGTAGGATGTCTAGGTCTAAAGGCCATGAAGACTCACAAGGGAGTAGATTAAACAACCCCGAGGTCAAGGACATGATGAAATAACTCATGGCTTAACTTACAACCCTCACCGATAAGGTAGGGAAGTTAGAATCTGTCTCCAATGGAAAATCTCGTCCCTCGGTGAGAAATCTCGCCTGAGATTTGGACCGAGAATTGCCCCATTCGAGGTTAGATAATTAAGTTCCCTAGCAGAGATCAATGAATGAGGATGATGGGCATTCACGTGTCCCATATCGCCCTCCAAGAATTCATCATGAGCAAGGTATGACCATTCAAATTCTTGTTATACTACACCTAACTTTCCGGAGTTTGTAAATGATTTTCAAGAATTTGGAAATGAGAATGAAGAAAGCATATGGATAGATTATCATAGATGTGATCCTCGTTCCAAGAGGAGTCAATATTACAAGTCATTTTGGTCACATCAAGAGAGTAGTTGAATTGGGAAGGATCTAAGAACGATTTCAGAATCTCGGTTTCGGAATCTCAACCCCATCAAGCCAAGATTAGTAAATAGAGAATAATCTCTAACAATGGTGGAATCACAAGTCATCCAGCCCCGGAAACCATCGATTAAGATTGTTAAACCCGCAAAGATATGTGATTCTACTTCCATACTTGAAATAAATGGAAATGAGTTGTATGGACATTATCTTGCTTTGGATAGTGCTATTGAGTGTGATCTGCATAAGCATGCTATGAATGATCTTGAGGTAGATGTAGGTAAATTTGAATTAGAGTGTTTTAAGTCTCTTGATGAGGATACTACATCTTCGTTATTGCATTCATCTTTGGATTGTCCTTTAGCATGGATTAAAGAATCAATACCTAGGGAGATACCTTTTGTTCTGCCTTTAGTAGAAGACATAGAGCATCCTAAAACCCCTATGATCAAGTTAGAAGAGAATTATGTGGTGCAATCTCAAGTTGTGACTTTGTTAGATCCTCATAGGAGATACATTAAGGATGAGATTATACTACCACCCTATATGGTTTTTGCTAGTTTTAGGATTTTTCAGCTCATGTTTATCCTTGAATTATTGACTTTGTTGATATTTTGTTCCCTCAACCTTTTTTAACCTTGCACCGTTGTCCGTAAGGAAGCAAGTGAGTTTAATTACTTGTAGGATTGCAAGTTGGAAACGTCAAGAAGAAGGGAAAACACAAAGTCTATGTACTAGAGATGATAGATGATTATGGTGAAGGAAGTCCTATCATGATTAGAACAAAACCTCGGCATAGATCAAAATCAAGAGTCACTCAAGGAGAGGTTCCTATCCATAACCAAACATTAGAGGATTCCGTGGAATGGAGAATTGCATGGTAGGAGAAAATCTCGGTTCCCTTTGATAAATTTTGGCCGAGATTATGCATGCCAATCCGATATTCCTACTATTGTGAATGTTCGAGTGGAATCTCGACCAAATCAGTTAAAACAGATAGTTATCTTTGATTATTTTAATACCTTTAAAAGCTCTAAACATTCTAAAGGTATCTTGTTGGTTTTGATCCTATCTTTTAGGATTACCTTTATTTTATCTTTTTAGAGGAATCTCTCCTATAAATAGCCTTAGAGGAGGAGATTCATAGGTAAATTTGATTTGATTTTATTTCCGCAATATTGTGAGATACTCGCGGTTTTGCTTACAAAGTTTGTGTTTTATTCATTTCATTCAATAAAAAAGAGAGCCTTTGCTGAATCATTGTGAGTCCTTTCTAGGTTGTTCTTGTGTGTTAATCTTATTGAAGATTGGTGCTACTAGTCATTTTTGGTCCCTCCTTGTGCTTGTCTTATTTAGAAGGCTTGCATAAGGTTAAAGAAGGGAGGGTTAAGTTAAGCTCTTTGTTAAGGGATTTTGATCCAATTGGTCAAGGTTCTTTGCAAGAATACGTTGGTTTAACTTCGTATCTTTCCATCATTTTCATTCCATATTCTCATCTTCTTATCTATCCTTTAACATTACAACAAACACACGTTCTTTTGTTTGAGTTTTCATAAATCTCGGCCCCGCCACCAAAATCTCGCCCGAGATTCTAGACCGAGAATTGTTCTATGAGTCTGTTCATGGACTTTTAATCTAGATCGGAAATTGCGACATCAACCCCGCAACAGCTGCACTTCCTAATCGTCCAACTTATACGATGAATCCTCAAGAAAGTCAAGAGATTCAAGATCAAGTTCAAGAAATTTTGGATAAATACTATGTAAGAGAAAGATTGAGTCCATGTATTATTTCCATCCTTTTGGTTCCAAAAAGGATAATACATGGAGGATGTGTGTTGATTGTAGAACAATCAATAACATTACTATCAAGTATCGTCATCCCATTCCCCGATTGGACGATATGCTAGATGAACTTAGTGGATCCGCCTTGTTCTCGACGATTTATCTTAAGAGTGGATATCATCAAATCAGGATGCGGGAAGGAGATGAACATAAGACAACCTTCAAGACTAAGTTTTGTCTATATGGGTGGTTAGTTATGCCATTTGGTTTGACTAATGTTCTTAGAAGCTTCACGATGAATCATGTCCTACGTTACTACATTGGAAAATTTATGGTGGTTTACTTTGATGACATCCTCATCTATAGTAGATCACCAAAGGATCATGAAGAGCACTTAAGGGAAGTACTTGAAACTCTTAGAAATGAATCTCTATATGCTAATATTAAGAAATGTGAGTTTATCACTAATCAAGTTATTTCCCTTGGTTTTGTACTGAGTACAAGAGGTCCACAAGTGGATGAAAAGAAGATTAAGGCAATCCAAGAATGACCAACACCTATATCAATCAACCATGTTCGAAGTTTTCATGGATTAGCTACCTTTTATAGATGTTTTGTTCGAGTATTTAGTACAATAGCAGGCCCCATCACGTCTCTCAGGAAGAAGAAAGTACAATTCGAGTGGGGAGATGCTCAAGAGAAGGCCTTTAAAGAGTTGAAGTGGAGGTTGTCCCATGCACCTCTTCTAGTACTTCCAAACTTCAATAAACCATTTGAAGTCGCGAGTGATGCTTCCGGGGTTAGAATTGGAGGAGTGATCATACAAGAAGGTAAGCCACTTGGATTCTTCAATGAAAAATTGAAAGGATCATGCTTAAACTATTCGACCTATGATAAGGAATTGTATGAATTATTTTGAGTTTTCAAGACATGACAATATTACCTTTGGCCTATTGAATTCGTCCTACATACCGATCATGAATTCTTAAAACATATTAGGAGTCATGATAAGTTGGATAGGAGACATGGTAGATGGATGGAGTTTATAGAGACTTTCCATATATCATTAGTATAAGATAGGAAAGGATAATATTGTTGTTGATGCCCTTCTAGGAAACATTCTTTGATCACTACTATGGATTCTAAGGTTTTAGGTTTCTATTACACTAAGGGTCTATTTGTTGATGATGTGTATTTTGGGGATATCTTTAAGCATTGTAGGACTCAAGTTTCTTCAGATTAGTTTTACTTATTTGAAGGATTTGTATTCAAGGTTGATAAGGTGTGTATTCCTAGATGTTCCCTTAGCTTATTTCTTGTTGAGAAAGCTCATGTGGACGGATTGATCGGACATTTTGGGAGGGATAAGTCGAATCATATGTTTTAATCTCACTTTTATTGGCCTCATATTCTTAAGGATGTAAAGAACATGATTAAGAGATGTCTTGTGTGCTTGAAAGCTAAGGCTAGATTGAAGCCTCATGGTTTGTATACCCCTCTTCCTAGCCTAGATCACCATGGTTAATTATAATTATTGACTTTTTTGTAGGGTTACCAAAGACTAAGGAGGGGAGATATTCGATATTTGTGGTTGTAGATCGATTCTCTAAGATTACCCATTTTATTGCTTGTCATAAGACCGATCATGCTTATAATGTTGCTAACTTATTCTTTTGAGAAGTTGTTAGATTGCATGGAGTACCTAGGACTAATGTGAGTGATAGGGATGTTAAGTTCCTTAGTTTATTTTGGAAGACTTTTTGGGGAAAGTTAGGAACTAGGTAGTTATTTTTTTACCTGTAGTCATCCTCAAAAAGATGGTCAAATGGAGGTTACTAATAAGACCTTAACTACCATATTGCGTACTGCTTTGAAGGATAATTTGAATTGTTTGGATAATATCCTACCACATGTTGAATTTGCATATAATCGAACCAATCATTCTTCCACTAACCTACGCCTTTTGAGTGTGCCTATGAGTTGAATCCTTTGACCCCTTTTGATGTTATACTGTTGCCTATAGAGGAGTGAATAGATTTTAATGCAGAAAAACAGGTTGAGTTCATCAAGGAGTTGTATGAGAAGACACGACTGAGGTTTGAGGAGAAAGGAAAGCTAGTTGTGGCCAAGACTAATAAAAATCGCAAGGAATTGCTATTCAAGTCAAAAGATCTAGTTTGGTTGCATCTAAGGAAAGAAAGGTTCCAAGAGAAAAGGAAATTGAAGCTTTGACCATGTGGAGATGGACCCCTTAAGGTTCTACGTAAGGTTGACAACAACGCTTATCTATTGGAGCTTCTAGAGGAGTATGGCGTGAGTCTTGCCTTCAATGTAGGAGACTTGAGTCCTTATCTGACTAGTGATGAGCATGTGATGATTCGAGGACGAATCATTTTCAAGAAGGAGAGTATGATGTGGGACTATCCCCAACACCTCCTACTATACATGGACCTATCACTAGATCAAGAGCAAGAGTATTGAAGGAGAAAGAGTCTACAACATGTACAAGTCCTATCATAGAAGAATCTTTAATAAATCAAGATCAAGAGCTATTCAAGAAGAGGTTTCTGGCTTGGTAAAATCATTAGCCTCTAAGGAGACCATTGTTGATCTATTTGTGTCTAAGCCATCATTAGTCATATTGATGTCCATTGTGGAGGAGCCATACATGTGTGAAGATGATCAAGGAAGCAAGGAAGAATCTAGTCGAGATTTACATTAATCTAGATGATATTATAGTTAGTTACTTTTAATACCTTTAAAGCTCTAGACACTCTAAAGGCTTTTTTTATCCTATATTTTTATACGATTATTTTATTCTGTTATTTTTTTAGGAAATCTTGTCTATCTAAAGACCTTTAGAGCCTAGAATTTCAGTAGTTTTTATTTGATATATTTCGTCCACAATTTTGTGAGATACTCGATTCTTCGTTTATGAAGTTTTCGTTTATTCATTCCTATTCAATAAAAAGAGAGCCTTTGATTGAATCGTTGTGAATCATTGATAGGTTGTTCTTGCGTGTGTTAATCTTCTTAAATGTTGGTGCTTTAGTCCATTCTAGTCCCTCCTAGTGCTTGTCTCAATTTGAAGATTTGTGCAAGGTTGAAGAAGGAAGGGTTAATGTAATTCACTTTTTGGGTTTTGATTCATTTGATCAAGGTTCTTGGAAGTATATCTTGGTTCTTATCTTCCTATATTTTGCATCAAATTCATTCCATAATCATCTTCTTAATCCGACCATTCAATTCCATACAGCTCACGTTCTTTATCTTTAAGTTTTCACAAATCTCGACTTTACCATTACTGATCTCGCCTTGAGATTCTAGCCGAGATATTCAAAGGTCGTAGTTTTCGTGGACTTCAATCTAGATCAGTAAATTGCGGCTTCAATCCCGCATCAATAAGCCTCAACCTAATGATCTAACTATAACTATGCAAGACTAACACAAACTAAAACAAATCTACACACGTGTTTTATTGGATTTTTTTTTATCATAAAAAAGAAAATACAAGATATGTATTGCTAGAACTTCAAGATATGACTCATCATCCACTATACAATATTCACATAAAATATCATAAGCATTCCACTTATAACAACTAATGCTTTCACCCTCCCATTTCAATGACAACCCACCCAATATCTCACTAAGGAGGAGGTTTCGGAATCTCACCATAAACTGAAGAACCAAACACTTTTTCTGAAAATTATTAACTTTCACTGGTTTTTCTATGAATCATCAAAGCCTTTCAATAAGAAAAATAAGGCTAGATGAAACATCAAAACTAGGCCAAATGTCACATTTAATAACCGACCTTAAGTATCCACTTGATGAGTGATAACATGCATTATAGTCTATATTTTGAGATTGGTTTGGACGTTGTATCTTCATAAATCTGCATGCATGGTTGTATATTCTTGATGATTATGTCGTTTTGTTTACATTTGCAAGAATCGAGGTCTACACCTAGTTTTGTTGTAATTGTAGGGAAAATGACACGTTTTGGAGCGATATGGAGCCAAGGGATTTAAGGAGTCATTGAAGCTACATTTTGGAACATTGAGGAGTCACAAGGAAGGCATAGGAACCATGGAAGCTGGATATAAATTTGATATTGGACCAGTTTTGAGAGATTTGCACGTAACTGAAGATCATCTCGGTTGACCCCAAGATCACCTCGACCGAGATGACTCGCTGGGCCTGGATCGAGACGCACGGGTCATGGCCCATGCGATCTTTTATTTTTGGCAAGTAATTTTCCTATAAGTTTGGAGATATTTTCTGGATGGAAAGGAGGATGGAGCTGATTATTTTGGGAGATTGAAGATATTTCAACGAAGGAAGGAAGATAACTTTGAAGTGAAAGTTGAAGGCTTTTTGAAGGAAGTTGTAAGGTTTTCTTAGGAACCTTGATTGTTGTCTTTTAGTTTGTTATTGAGGAACCCAATTTGGTGATTGTTGGATTGTTTGTTTGTTTGTTTAATTGAGTGATTATTGAGACCTTTGTAAGGTATTCTTGTTTGATTATTGCTTCTTTTCATACATACTTGTTTGTTATTATCATGATGATTATTGGCTAAATTCTCTTGTGATTCTAGGGTGATTGGCTGAAAGTTGTGGGAAAGACGATGAAAGAGTGAGCCTTTACCTTAGTGGACCCTGAAAGCTCGAGCCAAAACCTTAGCTGAACCTCACCTCAGTCGGTTCATAGACTATCTCGACCAAGATCGATATGAACTAAGCGAGGCGTGAACCTGTTCTGATCCAAACTTGAGTTTAGGTTTTAGTTTTCCAAATCCTATCCTTGTTGCACCTTTCCTGGTTCATACGCAAGCCTAGGATGAGACTTACCCGGCGATTCCTTTGCTTGTTTACCTATGATGATGAGTGTTAGGTAATAAATATTTTTCGTTTATTAGGGTTTGAGTGTGCCTTTATCCTACCTTTGTGAGTTAGCCTGAGACTTTATCGGTAAAGGTTAGTTCTATTCCCTTAGGTGGTGTGTTGGTTTGAGATTATAGTTCCTTTCCTTAGTAGCTTGAGACTTACCCGGTGAGAGGATATTCGGTTTGGGATAGTGAGTAGTGAGACTTACGTGGTGATCTATTCCCACTTTAGAAATACCTTCCTTTGCAAATCTTAGTTTTGTCCACGTTATCCTTACAAATCTTGAGTCGGAACCACAACTGGATGCTTTGACCTCTAGAATCTGCATTTCCTTATCTGATTGATACATCATCTTTGTTATCTTTGCTTTATTGCTTGCTTTTGATTGACAACATGTTATTACCGTACTTCATTTCACCATAGTCCCTGTGTTCGACCCTTGAGTATTTTCCGTTATTACAATTGATCCGTACATTGCGGGTTCACATATTTTTCAGGCTTTTATTTTAGGTTATAAATTTAAAGCTATTTCGTTCACTATTACACACACGTCTGAGAGCAAACAAGTTTTTGGCTCCTTTGCCTGGGACTTGGTCAAGACCAAGTCCGGTATTTGGTTGTCTTTAAGGGTTGTTGCCCTTCTTGCTATTGATTTCTTTACTTGAGTGATTTCGCATGATCTTTCTTTAGGTTTATTCGAAGAACTCATGTTGGGAAAGAAATCGTTTCTTACGATCCTGAAGCAGAAAAGACATACAAGAGAAGATTTCAACAAGCTAAGATGGCTGAACAAGATAATCGAGATCTTGAAGCTAAATTGAAGGACACGTTAGAACAACTTCGGATAAGTAACGAAGCTTTACAAAGAGAAAGAGAGGAAGCTCGTGCAAAAACACAAGAGATCCGAGCTGATAGCATGAATTATAGTCTATATTTTGGGGTTTGTTTGGACGTTTTATCTTCAATAATCTGCATGTTTGTATGTATAATATGTGATTATATTACCATTTCATCTACCTTTGCGGGAATCAAGGTCTACACCTAGTTTTGCTGTAATCGTAGGTAAAATGGCACGTTTTGCATCAAAAAGGAGCAAAAGGAGCTATGGAGTCATTGGAGCTACATTCAGGAACATAACGAACCATCCAGGAAGCATAGCCATGGATTAGAGATTCACTTTGGACCAGATTTGAGAGATTCCACATTCAGTTGTGACTCACCTCGGTTGACCACAGATTCACCTCGACCGAGGTGATCCAGAGAAGTCAACTCGACCGAGGCGAACACTTGGGACGCGGCGGGAATATTTTATTCTTGGCTGAGATCTTTTATCTTTGGAAAGAGATCTTATATTTTTGGGCTTGGCTCCTGGAAGGAAGAAGATATGCTAGATCATATATTTTACCTATTTTTATGGGAAGAGATCTTTCTAAGATATCTTATCTTTGGAGAGTAATTTTCCTATAAAAAGGGTTGGATTTCCCACAAATCCACATCATGCTATACCACCGATCAGGGTTTATACACCGCTGCAACCATACTCCAGTTGGGAGATTTGAAGAACCTTTTTGAAGGTTGAAGGAAGATTGAAGATTATATCTTTTATAGCTTTTGAAGGGTTTAGTAAGATCATCTTAGATTCCCTTCCTTGTTGTCTTGCCTTGTTGGATTACTATCCAAGGAACGCTTTTGTTGTGATATTTGATTCAGTTATTGAAGTCTCTTCATTAAATTCTTCTTGTTCAAATATTCACCTTCTTTCCATATATTTGATTAATACTTTCATGATGATGAGTGGCTAATTTCCTTGTGTGATTCTAGGGTGATTGGCTGAAGGTTGTGGGAAAAACAATGATAGAATAATCTTAGATTTCAGTAGGACCCTGAAAGTTCGAGTCTTTAACCTTAACCCTAAGCATCTCGCTCAGTCGATGAACAACTCGGCCGGGGTGGAATTCGTTTGACCGAGGTAACTTATCTGATCCGAAACTGAGAGTTAAGTGTTAGAGTTTGCCAAATCCTATTCTTATTACACCTTTCCTGGTTCAATGCAAGCTTAGGATGAGACTTACCCGGTAATTCCTAAGTTTGTTTACCTAAGATCATAAGTGTAGGTAATAAAGGTTTATCCTTTATTGGGGTTTGAGTGTGCTTCCATCCCATCTTTGTGAGTTAGCCTGAGACTTACCCGGTAAAGGTTGATTCTATTCCCTTAGATGGTGTGTTAGTTTGAGATTATAGTTCTTTATCTAAATTCCTTGAGACTTACCCGGTAATAGGAGTTACGGTTTAGGATTAGTGAGTAGTGAGACTTACCCGGTGATCTATTCCACTTTAGTAATACCTTCCCCACGCAAAAACCTCAGCTTTGTCCGCTTATCTTTAGATCTTGAGTTGGAACCACAACTAGATGCTTTAATCCCTAGAATTGCATATTTCCTTTATTGACTGTTTATCATCTTTGATTGTTTTGATCACCTCTTGTGGTTACTATTTACATAAGCATACCGTAATTGGACTTTGTTTCACTAAGTCCCTGTGATCGACCCCTGTAATTCCTTGCTTTTTACTACGATTGACCCGTACACTGCGGGTTCGCATCCTTGTTTTAAGCTTACGTCTAGGGTTATAAATTTAAAGCTTGCACACACCGTTTGGAGCGAACACGAGCCAACATGGCCGAACTGCAGGTCCATATTCTACCTTGACCGAACCCAGTTGTCGGACCGAGGTAGAATCCTGACCTACCTGTACCGGTCGAGATACCTCCACCACCACCTCGGTTGTTGGTTAGGGTTGACCGAGGTAACTTGTTCGCTGGAGAACCGCAAACCCTAGGTCAAAGGATGGACCTGAATCAACAAGTGCGGCATCCCGGAGTTAATCTAGGAGATCCAGCTGAGCATGACTACGAGCTTCGACCTCAAGTCCTCACAATTCTTCGACAATGTCAATTTGGAGGCATGGAAAGAGAATCTCCACATCAACACTTGCAAAACTATGAGATTCTTATGGAGACTTTGAGACCATCAAGAGTGGAGAACAACAACTACAAGCTAAGGCCTTTCTACTTCTCTTTGAAAGACAAGACGCTTTATTGGTATCAATCTCTTCCAACTGGAAGGGTTAACACATGGGAATAGATGACTACGGAGTTTTTCACTAAATACTTTCCCCAATCAAAAACTGCGGAGTTAAGGGGTAAGATTAATGCTTTTGTCATTGTAACACCCCGAATCCTAGAGGACTCGGAATGCTACGAGCTGGGACCTCACAATGGGTCCCGGCCCTTAGCATGACAACAATTTCATCGGACCTTACAACACGGCACAAATAAAAAGGCAAAACATAGAGTTTTATATCATGAGCGAAAGGAAAAGTAGAAAAATGAAAACACTACAGCCAAGTCTCAAAACCAAAATACCAACATCAGTCTCACTAGTCATGAAATAAAATATAACAGTCCCGTCCTATAATGCGCGGAACCCCGGCTACCCACTACCGCCGGATCACTCGATCGCCTCCCTAACCTGCAAGGCATCTACAAGCGGTATAAAACCGTTAGCTAACAATCTATGTATAAGTATAAAGGTAAAAGCACAACCACACAATATACACAATCAGCATGCAACACTCATTCTTTTTGTTATCTTCAATTAGGTGATATGTCATTACTAATGATACTTATTTTGTGACACGAGAGATTCTCAAACCTCGCCCCTGTCCCCGTTTACCAACGCGGAATGGTACTAATGCATTTGGCCATCTACCGGACTGGGCTAGTCGCAGGGAACCTCCTAGACTCTCGCAAGAGCTAGGCAGATGATGTCACGACCCGTTATCATACACTTGGGGGTCAATTACACAATATAGAAAGTCGGACTATTCCGATTTTGTTATTTATCTTAACTAACAAACACCACTCATACACATCACACACATGCAAGAAGCTAGTTAAGTAAGTCCGTGGACTTACCAGAATCAAATCTCGCCTCTCTTAACTCCACTCAATTAGTAACTGGAGAAACTCAGTTGCCTGTCAAAGGAGGCACGTGGGTCAATACATTCCCCTAGGTACTTAGAAGTCTGAAGCTCATAATCTGTAAGGTCCTATTTGGACATAATTTGTTACACTACTTATTTGAAGTAACATGACTATTTTACCCTTGGTCCCGAGACTTCCAAGAACTCATAATACGTACTTAAATTCTTCCTTGAGGCTAACTAATCGTATTCTACTCCCTAGGATTATTTTAGGTAAAAACTAGAGAAACTACCCACTTTGCTATTTCCCGAAAAGTCACTAATGTCCAACTACAGCTTCAAATATGAAATTAAAATAAATTTATAAAAAGTCTAAAATAAATCTCTAAATCATCAATGATATCTAATCTACTCATAGGAGCAAGAATTTCCTAAAAATGTTCAATTATCACTTCTACAAAAATCCTTAAAGTTGGTTACTACACTAAAAATGTTCCTATACTTAGTCAAAAAACAATGCTGGAAAAACAGCTCAACTACTCCACTTTGAGACCCTATAACTTTCAATCCGATCGTTTATTTATTTTCAAATTTTAACACAGTAAACTACATATATCTATCTATGATCTATCAAAAATTCAACGGTGGATCTTCAATATAACGCCCTAACATTGGTCTACAATATTGACAGTTTTTAACTTCTCAAAACTTAAGAAACACCATTATTTACAACAGATTTGTTTCTACTATTTTTATCACCCTCTTCTAACCCAAACTAATTATTGATCCCAATATCCTAAGTTCATCAGCAGCACACGGTACACCCTAACTTATTCGATTAAAGTAGATACATATTCAAGGGAGGGAGAAAAGATCTAATTACCCCTTATTGAGACCTTGATTGCAACTTAGGAAAGATTCTGGTGATGGGGAAGGCTCTTAATTTGTAAAATAGCAGGGATGGAATATAAACTTTTACCCAATGTGTGAATGAATAGAAAGAGGACAAAAAGGGAGTGAGAGGCCAACCGAACGTATGCAGAAACGTCCTCACTGCTGTGATGAATACAGTCCGCAACAAGGCTTCGATTACCACTGCAGAAGGGGACGTTCAGATGGGTAGAGACGGCAACTAGTAGGGGAAGTGAGGATCGAGAGATTAGACTCACCAGCCGCAGTGTGAAGGCTCTTGTTCCCAACGTTCCAGTGCACAGATTGGGCTGCTGCTGTTCCGATGGGCTGCTGTTGTTTCGATGGGCTGCTGTTGTTTCGATGGGGCTGCTGAACACCGATGGGGCTGATGAAAACCGAGAATCAAGACAGAAGGAGGGGAGGAGTGTTTTACGTAAATCTGGAAGCAAGGAGATCATTGCAACCTTCTCTTCTCGCGTGGAATCCTTGGCTTGTTACAGCTCTTTTAATGTTTCATTTATTCAGCTGTTACAAGCAGATGGGGAGAGAGGCAACTGAGGGTTTTGGCGTGAATCGCTTGGGCTGCTCTTGGCTGGGCTGGAAGCAGTGGCTAGAAACTGGGCTGAAACTAAGTAGAAATAGTGGGCTGAAAGAGTGAATGAGGTTGTCATGGCTTAGTCACAGCCTTGTCAAAACGTGTCATGACCTTGTCATGGTCTCGTCTCAGCCTTGTCGTGATCTCGTCCGAGCCTTGTCATGGTCTCATCAAAAGTCGTCTTTAAGAATTAATTATAAGAATTAAGTTTGATAAAATTCTATCATTTTATGTGAATAAATTTCTACATAAAATGATAGAATTTGTGGAGAAAGAACTACTAAATAGAATGGGAAACCGTCAATGGCTCGACGTCCGATTTGATTCGGAAATTAAATGGAATAGAAATTTCGTATATTACATCAGTACCCCCTTACAATAAGTTTCGTTCCGAAACTTAGAACAAGGTACTTAATCAGACGACTTCCATAATTAAACTTGTATATCCTAGTCTCACTAAATTTTTATTCGTTTTCTAAACTTCTCTAACCCTATCAAAGCGTAACGAAAAAAAACTGGTCGTTACATCAGATCCCCTCACAAAAAGTTTCGTCCCGAAACTTAGGGTAGTTTCCGAGATCATAACACGTAAGTAAGCCCTATACTAACAAGTTACTACATAAGGACCACCTATGGTTCACACACGAGCACATCAAACATATCAGACATACAATCACTGAAAGCAACCAAACAAGGATGTAGAACTACCTGACGGTCCTATAGCCGTCTCTAGATCCGCATAAAACTCGGGATAGTTCCACCGGATACTATCCTCCGTCTCCCAAGTGGCCTCGTCGATCCCTCGTCTCGACCACTGCACTCTCAACATGGGTATTACCTTCGATCGAAGGCGTCTCATACCTCTCTCCAAAACTGCTATCGGGTGCTCTACAAAAGTATGATCCGGCTCGACCACTAGGTCATCATGGCTCACTATGTGTCTCGGGTCATGCACATACTCTCTCAACTGAGACACATGGAAAACTTGATGGACTCCCTCCAATCGGGGTGGCAATGCCAATCTATAGGCCACCTCTCCTATCCGCTCAAGGATCTCAAAGGGCCCGACATATCGCAGACTCAACTTCCCCTTAATGCCGAAACGTCGAACACCCCTCATCGGTGACACCTGTTCGCCACTTAGCGTGCGTGCAAATAAGCTTTAAATATAAAACTAGAAATCAAGCAAGCGAACCCGCAGTGTACGGATCGATATAGTTGAGCAAGAATTCCAGAGTATCGAACACAGGGATTTGGGGGGTTAAATCCAATTGTCGATTATCAAGCAAGTAATATGTAGAGCTTTTGTAAATTATTGGGAAAACAACAATCCTAAAGATCCAAGTATCCAGCTGTGGCTATCGATTCAAGATATACTAAGGATATAAGGACAGAGTTAGGATATGCAAAGGTATACGAATGTAAGGTAATCGTACGGTGAAGTTCCAAAAACCTTATATGATCTACCTAGAAGACACTCTCTATACAGGTTGTTGAGGCTCAATATAGAAGGGATCTAAAGGCAAGAATTAACGTCAAATACCCAAACTTGTAATCCAAGGATCAAAACTAACTTAACCGATTGAGGTTATGACACTCACAATCGAGGTAGAGGTTGTTGAGGCTTCACTACCACCTAGAAAGGACAAGCCTAAACTAAGTTAAAGCAAATCTTTAACTTTGGATTAAAGTAAAAGCAAGTTCGTAAACTTAAGGGAAATCACGGTTAGTTCTTGAGGTTCCACGGCCGTGGACTCAAGAACAGGCCGTAATTTAAGGTTCGTCGGCGATTCTCTCTAACTCTCAGGGTCCAATCTGTTTACGTTCGATCTATCATCATCTAAGCCACAACTATCAACCCTTCACCTTAGAATTGTTAAGGGTTTTTAGCCAACAACAATCATATTGATATCAAATTCAAGATTTAAAAGATTGCAAGATGAAAACTTCCGAAAACTTTCAATAAACTTCAAACCAATCTCAAAGTCACAATCTCCACCAAATATCGTCACTAGATTCGGAATAGAACAAACAAATACAATCTTAGATAAGAAGGAAGAACGGGATGTCAATCCGTCTTCTAAATCAAACCTAAACAAGAAGGAGAATCTTCTTGCGAACAATCTTCCGAATCTTCGATCTTCCGTCAATCCGGAAATCTCAATCACAATCTCCACCAAAGTGCGAGATTAGGGCAGCTCCAAGGATGAGCGCAAAATCCGTCTTTTGCAAAAGTCGCAAAGAATCTCTAAGTCGCGGTGTGGGCGAAAGTGCGTCTACGCAGAGGTGCAAAAATCTCTAAGCGGAGGTGCCGGAATCTCTCTTCGTGCGTCCTTTTATAGTGTATGATAAAATATCGGCCCGGCCCAATCCTTTAAAAGATCGTGGCTTAAAGTGTGGTGAAAAAGATCGCCAAGATCACGGTCGTGGAAGATTCCACGACCGTAATTTAGAGCGTGGAAATCAACACGGTTTGAACCAATGATTCCACGACCGTAGAAGTTACTGGAATGAATCACGTTTCACTTGCTATGGTTCCACGGCCGTGGAACTAAACGTGGAAAGTAGTACGGCCGTATTTTAGAGCGTGGTTTAGGGAAAGAACGTGATTCTTCCCTAGACTCGTGCATTCCTCAAGTTGACACTCCTTTTGCTCCTAAGAATGTCCTCAATCTATGGACATTGCTCAACAACTCCATCTTTGCTCGATTCCGTTCGGAAATAGCTCTCAATCACCTATAATCAACATAAAGCTTGTGTAGATCTCTATATCGACATTATAGACAAACTAGCTCACAAATGCATCAATGCTCAATCAATGACTATCAATATGAATCAAATACACTTAGAAAACGTGCCTAAAATATCACAATATTTCATGCTAACAAATAACCCCATACTTGCAACTTGCTTGTCCCTAAGCAAGGTCTTTCAAAAGCTTTAAAACAAGAGTTAGGATGAAATATGTGTACCTTCTCAAAGCAATACTTCTTTTGGATGAATGTGCCTTCTAAACAATAGATCATTCTCAAATCTTGCTTCAATCGTTTATAGGACTTTCATACACTTAATCAAAGGGTAAAGAGTAAAGAAAGCTCATGAATCAATCAAACTTCCAAACAAACATCATAACCCTTAAACATTATCAAAATCAATCATAAGAAACTTCAATTTAGATCACCAAGCCATACAACCTTCTTTTGATCTTAAGGACTTTCAAAGAAAAGGTCTAGAATGTGGAAAGGGGAGGAAACTTTAAGGAATGTGGTGCACGAATCCGGGAAAGTGGACAACTACTCTCTTCTTCTTCTTTTGCGGTTTCTGCAACACCTTCAACTTAGAGCTTCGCTCTCTTCTTTTCATTTTTCGACTTTACTTTTGGAGTTATGGATAGAGGTGCACAAAAACCGAAGCCTAGAAGATTGGCGTTTCTCAATTTTTATGAGATGCCTCAAACCCTTAGCGAACATACCATAATCCGCTAGGAATATCGCTCAATCCGACTTTGGCAAGACACAAACACCCGGCTATGTGAATGGTGCCGAGTTACTCATCGTCATGATTGACTTCCCCAAACCTATAATTTCTTTCTATTCCTTTGAATGCAAATATTGCTTTCATGGCCCTCCCACATCATACATGCCTTTTTCAATCAACTCCTCCAAATTCCCGGATAGGTAAAGGAGGTCAATATTTCAATGAGGGGCTAAATGATCAAAGAAAGAAGAAAGAAAAATCGAATTGCCTTAATCATCTCAACAAGAAGCATAAGAACTTATAGTGTGATTTCAACTTCAATTCCTCAACATGATTTAAGTATCATTTATCACATTATGAGACTTGCAAAAGAGGCATAATCAACTCATTCAAATTCTTTTCAATTCACTATTCGTTTAAGCATGCAATTGTCATCAAACTCAATTCACAAGTAGCGATTATCATGGAAATCATCTCAATTCCTTAGAAGCACAAAATTTTTCAAAATTTATCAATTTTTATGGGTTTTTCAAACTCTTTTTCATGCAATGCAATAATGAAACATGCAACAATATAATGAACATGCAAAGATAGTCTCGATAGAAGCAAACATAGTGAGTAAGAGTTATTACAAACTTTTAGTCACACCCCACCCCATACTTAGGACGAACATTGTCCCTAATGTTCAAAAGAAAGAAAGAAAAGAAAGAAAAGAAGAAAAAGAAACTCACAAAGTGGCGGTGGAGCGGCTAAAGCTGTCGGTCATCATCATGTCATCACTGCGGCGGTGGCGGAGGTGGAAATGGAGAGAAGCTCGAATCATAGAACTGCCCGAACTGCTGGCGGTAGACGTCTCTCATCATGTGGTCGAGGTCGTCCAAGCGTCCATCTCTAGCATCGGCTCGAATCTCCAATGCTCCTACTCTCTCCGAAAGACCTGTAGCCCAATCTAGCATCTGCTCATACCATCCCGGACCCTGGCTGTACCATGCTGGAGCGTCGGACGGTGCTGGTGCAGATGGTACCTGTGTAGACCATGGAGGTGGAGCTCCATACCATGCAGGAGGTGTCTCAGCCCATGTGGGTCTCTCACTCACGCTGGCGCGGCGAGAAGACGAGCCTGAAGCTCTGGCGGGACGTGGAGAACGTCTAGGCATATCGGGGGCCGCATCCGGCTGATCCGGAAACGTGCCAAACTCCTGCTCTGCTCCTCCTCCACCCTCAAAATGATCCCTCATCTCCTCCTCCTCAACTACTGGCGGTGGTGGGACATATGGGGGAGCTGCAATCCTGTTCGCATGCATAGCTGCGAACGTAGCCTTCCAATTATGGCGTCCCGCCATAATGGAGTACTCCTGTAGCCACTCAATACGCCTACCCGTCCTGCTGTCCCAAGGCATGGCCGCATAAGGCGGACCTCTATGTGTGGGGAAGATGAGACCCCTAGTCATGAAGGCATGAAGTCCTAAGGGTACGGCTGGTATGCGGGTACAAGCAGAAAAGTCAACCCCCAACATCCTAGCAAGGTGGGTCACTATCCCACCGTATCCAATGTTGCCCGCCCTCTTGTTCTTAAGCTTGATCATCGTAGCAGCTAAGAGGGTGGCGCAGTCAGTAGGGCGCCCGTAAAGCATAGAGTACAAGAGGAAGAGCTCATCCGTCTTGATCTTCTGAGGTGTCTCCGTCCTAGGGAAGAGACACTCAGAAAGAATACGGTGAGCGATCTTCAAGGCTAAGTGATACATCAACTTAGCCTTGGTATCAGCTGGTTGCCAGCGGTCCTCGCTGGCGTAAATCATAGCAACCTCCTCCCAAAAGTCTTTGGCGTAAACGCCACTAGGAAAACGACCATTAAAGGTCTCTTGGAACCCGAAAAAGGTCCCGAACTCACGGATGGTAAAATCATAGTTTCTTTCCATAAGACGGAAAGAAACGGTCCTATCTACATGGCTGTGCTCGAAAGACGTCACAACCTCCCTCGTAATCTCCTCATAGGCGTCTTCTCGGATAGCCGAGAAGACAACTAATCCGGCTCTGTCCAAGAGCCAAGTGATATCATCCACAACATGAAGAGGCGTAAAGTCCTCTAGCAATAAGTATCTAGGACCTATAACGGCTCGCTTATGGATCCTTTCGAGTGCATCTGAATGATCCTCGTGTATGGTAGGTACTCTAGGGCCGGGAGGTGGTGATGAAGGTGGTGATGATGAAGGTGAAGGGGATGGTGGTTGTCTAGAGGAGGAGGAAGAGGAAGAGGGGTTGCCCTTCCTCTTCTTGTTCTTATCTTTGTCCTTGTTCTTATCTTTGTTCCTCCCAGAAACTCTCCTAATGAATTCCATATTCTGTTGAGAATCACGGTCTGTTCTTGGTAAACCACGGCCGTGGTTCTGTCAGTGACCGTGGTTTGTCTGGTTTTTTCACAAATCTCAGAAATCAGCACTCAAACTCAGCAATCAGGCAGCCCTAGTCTAATTTCTTCCAATTTCAATCAGTTCTTCCTAAAATTTCTAGCAAAAACGAACCAAATTGACAAAGAACAAGAAGAGTGGAAAAAACCTAGGTTTCGGATTTTAAAATCCAAATTGTGCGTTCCTTGGTGATTTGCCGCTTGAATTGTTGCTTGGATCTCGTTGGTGATCGAATTTGCTTCGGTTTAGGAAGAAGAATCGTTAAAAACGATTAACGATTGAAGATTTTAGAGGGGGTCGTGGAATCGGTGAGAGAGGGTCGTGGAAGTTGGGTTTTTGGGCAGAATTTGTGAAGAGCGTGGTTTATATAGTGGCCGGAAAATTTTCTGAAAATCACGGTCTGTCGGGGGTTTCCACGGCCGTGGAAATGTACGGAACCGTGGATTTGGTGATTTTTCAAAGGCTTTTGAAAATCACGGTCACTGTAGCTGTCACGACCGTGGTTTAGGCCGTGGAATTCTCTGTAATGCTCCAAAGTCCAAATTTCGTCACTTTTCTTCAACATTACCCTTCCCTTTTCCTTTTCCATCGTTCCTGCATCCAAAAACACGAACATACCGGAAGAAATCGAGGCAAAACAAAGCAAAAAACGTCTAAACTAAGCTAAACTATAAATCGAAAACAAAAACGAAAATGCAATACCTTGGGTTGCCTCCCAAGAAGCACTTTGTTTAAGGTCCGTAGCTAGACCAATCTCGCACTTATTCGAGTGCGGTAGGCGCGAACTCTTGTTCGCCCCTAGAGGTGTGTGCAAATAAGTTTTAAATTTATAAAACTAGAATCAAGCAAGCGAACCTGCAGTGTACGGATCGACGTAGTTAAGCAAGAATTCCAGAGTATCGAACACAGGGATTTGGGTGGGAACAAATTCGATTGCAGATTATCAAGCGAGTAAATATGAGAGTTTTGCAAATATTGGGAAAACAACAATCCTAAAGATCCGGTGTCCAGTTGTGGCAATCGATTCAAGATATACTAATGATATAAAGACAGAGTTGAGATATGCAAAGGTATGCTAATGTAAGGTAATCGTACGGTGAAGTTCCAAAAACCTTATATGACTCACCTACAAGACACTCCCTATACAGGTTGTTGAGTCTCAATATAGAAAGGTTCTAAAAGCAAGAATTAATGTCAAATTCCCATACTTGTAATCCAAGGATCAAGACTAACTTAGCCGATTATGGTTATGACACTCACAATCGAGGTAGAGGTTGTTGAGGCTTCACTACCACCTAGAAAAGACAAGTCTAAACTAAATTAAAGCAAATCTTTAACTTTGGATTAAAGTAAAAGCAGGTTCGTAAACTTAACGGAAATTACGGTTGGATCTTGAGACTCCACGGTCGTGGAACTCAAGAACAGCCCATAATTTAGGGTTCGTCGACGATTCTCTCTAACTCTCAAGGTCTAATCTGTTTACGATCGATCTATCATCATCTAAGCCACAACTATCAACCCTTCACCTTAGAATTGTTAAGGGTTTTTAGCCAATAACCGTCATGTTGATATCAATTCAAGGATTAAAAGATAGAAAGATGAAAACTTCCGAAAACTTTCAATAATCTTCAAACCAATCTCAAAATCACAATCGAGAACAAATATTGTCAATGGATTCAGAATAAAGAAAACAATCACAATCTTAGGAAAGAAGGGAGCACGGGATGTCAATCCGCTTTCCAAATCAAACCTAAACAAGAAGAGAGATCTTCTTGCAACAATCTTCCAAAAGCTTCGATCTTCCGCCAATCCGGAGATCTCAATCAGCAATCTCCACCAAAAGTGCGAGATTAGGGCAAATCCCAGATGCGAACTTCGATCTCCAATGAGATGTCCCAAATGCCGCTAAGCAAAGATCGCCAAAACTCCCTAAGCCAAGATGACGGAATCTTGCTTCGTCCGTCTTTTTATAGGGCAAGATAAAATATCGGCCCGGCCCAATCTTCAAAAGATCGTGGCTTCAAAATGTGGAGAAAAAGATCGCCAAGATCACGGTCGTGGAAGATTCCACGACCGTAATTTAGAGCGTGGATTATGTCATGGTTTGAACCATATGTTCCTCGGCCGTAATAGTTACTGGAATGCACCACGCCTCTCTTTGCAATGTTCCACGGCCGTGGAACCAAACGTGGTTTGTAGTACGGCCGTATTTTAGAGCGTGGTTTAGGGCAAGAACGTGATTCTTCCCTAGCCTCGTGCATTCCTCAAGTTGAACTCCAATTTGCTCCTAATAATGCCCTCAATCCATGGACATATTCAATCAACTCTTCTTTGCTCGATTCCGTTCGGAAATGACTCTCAATCACCTATAATCAACATAAAGCTAGTGTAGACATCCATATCGACAATATAGGTAATACTAGCTCACATATGCAATGATGTTCAATCAAAGACTATCAATATGAATCAAATACGTTTAGAAAACGTGCCTAAAATATCACAATATTTCATGCTAACAAATAACCCCATACTTAACACTTGCTTGTCCTAAGCAAGGTCTTTCAAAAAGCTTTAAACAAGAGTTAGGATGAAATATGTGTACCTTCTTTTGGATGAACGTGCCTTCTAAAGAATAGATCATTCTCAAACCTTGCTTCAATTGTTTATCAAACTTTCACACACTCAATCAAAGGGTAAAAAGCAAAGAAAATTCATGAGTCAATTCAACTTCTAAACAAGCATAATAACCTTTAAACATTATCAAAATCAAACATAAGAAACTTCAATTTAGATCACCAAGTCATATAACATTGTTTTGATCTTAAGGACTTCCAAAGAAAAGGTCTAGAATATGGAAAGGAAGGGAAAACTTTAAGGAAATGTGGTGCATGAATCCGGGAAAGTGGACAACTACCTTCTTCTACTTTTGCTGTTTCCGCAACACTTCAACTTAGAGCTTCGCTCTCTTCTTTTCATTTTTCGACTTTACTTTTGGAGTTATGGACAGAGGTGCACAAAAACCGAAGCCTAGGAGATTGGCGTTTCTCAATTTTTGCGAGATGCCTCAAACCCTTAGCGCACATACCATAATCCGCTAGGAATATCGCTCAATCCGACTTTGGCAAGACACAAACACCCGGCTATGTGAATGGTGCCGAGTTACTCATCATCATGATTGACTTCCCCAAACCTAGAATTTCTTTCTATTCTTTCGAGTGCAAAAATTTGCTCTCATGGCCCTCCCACATCAAACATGCCTTTTTCATTCACTTCTCCAAATTCCCGGATAGGTAAAGGAGGCTATTATTTCAATGAGGAGCTAAAATGGTCAAAAGAAAGAAGAAAGAAAATTCGAATTGCCTTAATCATTTCAACAAGAAGTATAAGAACTTATAGTGTGATTTCAACTTCAATTTCTCAACATGATTTAGGTAACATTTATCACATTATGAAACTTGCAAAAGAGGTAAAACTCATTCATTCAAATTCTTTTCAATTCACCATTCTTTTAAGCATGCAATTGTCATCAAACTCAGTTCACAAGTGGTGATTATCATAGAAATCATCTCAATTCATTAGAAGCACACAAATTTTCAAAATTTTTCAATTTTTATGGTTTTTCAAGTTCTTTTTCATGCAATGCGATAATGAAACGTGGAACACATAATGAACATGCAATGATAGTCTCGAATGAAAGCAAGCATAGTAAGTAGAGTTATTACAATCTTTTAGTACATCCCACCCCATACTTAGGACGAACATTATCCCTAATGTTCAAAAGAAAGAGAAAAAAGAAAGAAAGGAAAAAGAAACTCACAAAGTGGTGGCGGGAATGTCTAAAATGAACGGTCATGCATCAGATCACTGCGGTGCTGGCGGCGGTGGGAATAGAGAGAAGCTCGGATCGTAGAACCGCCCAAACTGCTGGCGGTAGACGTCCCTCATCATGTGGTCAAGGTCATCTAAACGTCCGTCTCTAGCATCCGCACGGATCTCTAGCGCTCCTACTCTCTTTGAAAGTCCGGTAGCCCAATCCGGCATCTGCTCGTACCATCCCGGGGCCTGACTGTACCATGCTGGGGCGTCGGATGGTGCTGGTGCTGGTGGAGGTGCTGCTGGCTGCTCGGTGGACCAAGGAGGGGGAACGCCATACCATGTGGGAGGTGTGGTCATCCACGTGGGCCTCTCACTCACGCTAGCGCGGCGAGATGACGAGCCTGAGGCTCTAGCTGGACGTGGAGAGCGTTTAGGTACATATGGGGCCGCCTCCGGCTGGTCCGGAAACGTGCCAAACTCCTGCTCGGCTCCTCCTCCACTCTCAAACTGATCTCCCATATCCTCCTCCTCGACAACCGGTGGTGGGACATAAGGGGGAGCTACTATCCTGTTCGCATGCATCGCAGCGAACGTCTCCTTCCAATTATGGCGTCCCGCCATAATGGAATACTCTGGCAACCACTCTATACCCCTGCCCGTCCTAGTCTCCCAAGGCATGCCCGCATAAGGCGGACCTCTATGTGTGGGGAAAATGAGACCCCTAACCATGAAAGCATGTAGCCCTAAAGGTACGGCCGGTATGCGGGTGCAAGCAGAAAAGTCGACACCAAAACTCCTAGCAATGTGGGTAACTATCCCACCATATCCAATGTTCCCCTTCTTCTTGTTCTTGAGCTTGCTCATCGTAGCAGCCAAGAGAGTAGCACAATCTGCACGGCGTCCATAAAGCATGCAATAGAGCAAGAATAGCTCATCCGTCTTGATCTTTTGGGGCGTCTCTGTCCTAGGAAAGAGACACTCCGAAAGAACACGGTGAGCTATCTTCAAGGCTAGATGGTACATCAATCTAGCCTTGGTATCAGCGGGTTACCAACGGTCCTCGTCAGCGTAAATCATTGCAACCTCCTCCCAAAAGTCCTTGGGGTAAACACCGCTCGAAAATCGACCATTGAAGGTCTCATACACAAGGTTGTATGGTGTGGTTCCTATGGGAGTGACAAGACTTCCCATACACAAGGTTGTATGGTGTGGTTCCTATGGGAGTCTTGTACGCAGTCCGGTACGCCCATAATGCATCATCAAGCTTCAAGGACCAATGCTTCCTAGTCCTTGAAACCGTCTTCTCTAAGATTCCTTTGATCTCCCTATTTGAGATCTCAACTTGTCCACTTGTTTTGTGATGGTAAGGGGTAGCGATCTTGTGAGTAACCCCATACTTAGCTAGAAGAGCTTCAAAGCGACGGGCTATGAAGTGAGATCCTCCATCACTAATGATCGTCCTTGGCGTCCCGAATCGCGGGAAGATGGTCTTGTTGAAGAACTTAACCACCACCATGGCATCATTTGTGGGAGAGGCGATCGCTTCCACCCATCTAGAAACGTAGTCTACCACCAATAGTATGTATTAGTTTCCACAAGAAGATGGGAATGGTCCCATGAAATGGACTCCCCAAACGTCGAAAATCTCCACCTCTTGGATGTTGTTGAGGGGCATCTCGTTCCTTCTAGAAATATTGCTTGTTCTTTGACAAGCATCGCAGCAAGAAACAAAGGATTGCACATCTCTAAACAAAGTAGGCCAAAAGAATCCAGATTGCAATACCTTTGCGCTAGTTTTGTTCGAACTAGCGTGTCCTCCACAAGGTAGTGAATGACAATGACGGATGACACTTTGCATATCATCTTCCGGCACACATCGCCGAATGATGCCATCCGGACCTCTCTTAAAGAGGAGAGGCTCGTTCCAATATTATTCCCGGACGTCCTTGAAGAACTTCTTCCTTTGTGCGTAGGATAGTCCGGGTGGTATCTCCTGGCAAACCAAATATTTAACGAAATCAGCAAACCATGGTTCGTTACCTTTGGAGATTACGTTGATGCACTCCTCTATGATATGTAGGTGTTCGTCCGGAAAGGAGTCATCAATGGGTAGATGGTCGTTCTCTAGATGTGTTAGACGACTCAAATGATCCGCAACAGAATTTTCTGAACCTTTCTTGTCGCGGATCTCAAGATCGAATTCTTGTAGGAGAAGAATCCATCTAATCAGCCTTGGTTTCGCATCTTTCTTCGCAAGGAGGTACCGGATCGCAGCATGATCCGTGTAGACAATCACCTTTGCACCTACAAGATAAGAGCGAAACTTGTCAATAGCGTAGACAATGGCTAAAAACTCTTTCTCGGTAGTGGCGTAGTTGAGCTGCGCTTCGTCTAGCGTCTTGCTAGCATAGTATATGGCATGGGTTTGCCCTTCCTTTCGTTGTCCAAGAACAGCTCCAATAGCTACGTCACTAGCGTCGCACATAATCTCAAAGGGTAGAGTCCAATCCGGAGGCTGGATAATAGGTGCTGAGATTAGAGCTTGCCGAATGGTGTTGAACGCATCTAAACATTCCTGCGAAAACTCAAAAACCGCATCCTTCATCAATAGATTAGTGAGAGGTTTTGATATCTTAGAAAAGTCCTTGATGAAACGTCTATAGAATCCTGCATGTCCTAGGAAACTTCTTATCCCTTTCACCGAAATTGGGGGAGGAAGTTTCTCTATGGTCTCTATCTTAGCTTTGTCTGCTTCTATCCCTCTACTAGAGACTAAGTGACCTAATACGATTCCTTCCTTAACCATGAATTGACACTTCTCCCAATTAAGAACTAGATTAGTGTCTTCACACCTTTGTAAAACAAGAGAAAGGTTAGAAAGGCAATCGTTAAAAGAGGAACCGTATACGGAGAAGTCGTCCATGAAGACTTCCATGATTTCCTCTACGTATTCGGAGAAGATGGCCATCATGCACCGTTGGAAGGTGGCTGGGGCGTTGCAAAGCCCGAATGGCATTCTCCTATAAGCAAACGTACCCCACGGGCACGTGAATGTGGTCTTCTCCTGATCGTCCGGATGTATCGGAATCTGAAAGAAACCACTATAGCCGTCAAGGTAGCAAAAATGTGAATGTTGCGCTAACCTTTCAAGCATTTGATCAATGAATGGCAGTGGAAAATGATCCTTCCGCGTTGCGTTGTTGAGCTTGCGGTAGTCTATGCACATCCGCCATCCAGTTACGGTTCGGGTAGGAATGAGTTCGTTGTTCTTGTTGGTGATGACCGTCATTCCTCCCTTCTTCGGAACTACTTGAACTGGACTCACCCACTTACTATCGGAGATAGGATAGATGATACCTGCATCAAGAAGTTTAAGAATTTCCTTCTTAACAACCTCCTTCATGGTCGGATTCAACCGCCTTTGAGGTTGTCTCGAAGTTCTAAAGTCTTCCTCCATTAGTATCTTATGCATGCATAGGGAGGGTTTAATTCCTACTAAGTCCTCAATAGTATAGCCTATAGCTTTCCTGTGTTTCTTAAGGACAATCATGAGCTGTTCATGTTCATCTATGCTTAGATCGGAACTAACAATAACCGGAAAGGTAGAATTAGTTCCTAGAAAAGCGTACCTTAGATGAGTAGGAAGTGATTTGAGTTCCATTGTTTTCGAAGCTTCCAACGATCCTTGAGAAGCATCCGATGTTTCCTTAGAAGTTTCTAAGGGTGATGAGTATGTTGGAGAAGAATCGGAAGAAGTCGAAGAGATGTCTCGATCACTCTCTTCCACGGCCAGAATTACGGGTGGATCTTGTCCACCACGGCCGTGGTTTAGGGCGTGGAAGGGAAATACGGTTGTCACATCTTCTCCACGGCCGTGTAATCCCCTGGAGTGAAGGACGTTTTTGGTTGTGAAATCCACGGCCGTGGAATACAGGGTATGACCGTGGATTCTGACATTCTCAACCTCATCGTGGAGTTTCTCAAACTCCTCTTCATGCATCTCTTCTTGTGCTTCTAAGGCTTCAATTGCCTTATTGCACTCTTCATCTTCCCCTACATTGGTTAGACTCATAGTAATAACTTTTTGTAAAGGATCGTTGAAGAGAATCGCACTTACCTCCTCTCTTGACAAACCTTCTTCGTCTTGGATATCGTAAATATCCTCATCAAAGATTGGCTCCTTCACTAGAGTGGAAAGAACGAACTCTTCTTTCTCTTCTCCTATGTCAAAAGCGAGTCTACCATTCTTGCAATCGACTATGCAGCCGGAAGTTGCAAGAAACGGTCTTCCGAGTATGATCGGGACCGGACTATCTGCAGGAATGTCAAGCACGACAAAATCAATGCGAACAAAGAATTTACCTAGCTTGACCGGGACGTCTTCTACAATACCAACGGGGCGAGTGATGGATCGATCCGCCATGTATAACGTCATCTTCACCGGTTTAGGGTCGCCTAAACCGATATTCCTACACAGTGCAAGTGGTATGATGCTCACACTTGCTCCTAAGTCACATAAAGCGTCATATGTGACATCTCCCACTTCAATGGGAATGCAAAATGACCCCGGATCCTTCAGCTTTGGGGGCATTTTCTCTTTCATGGTCTTGATGAGATCCGAAGAATCCGAACTCATCTTGACTTCACCGAAGTCTTCTAGCTTCCTCTTGTTAGAGAGGAGCTCCTTCAAGAACTTGCCATAAGCCGGCATACCTACAATAGCGTCAATGAATGGTATGTTAATATGCAGCTTACTCATAAGTTCTATGAACTTACCGAATTGTTTGTCTAGGCGCGCTCGCGCTCTAGATTGAGGGAATGGAAGGGGAGGTTTGTAAGCTGGAGGAGGAACATAGACGTCTTCCTTCTCCTTGCCCTTCTCTACGGGGACTTCAACGAATGTAGGCTGCGGATCGGTGGTTGTCACTCCGCTCCAAGTTGTAATCGCCATCACCCTTCCCTTAGGGTTGTCCTCCGTCTTTCCTGGAAGCTTCCCTTGATTTCTAGGAACTTCCTCCGCGTGGTTGAACATTTGGTTTTCTAAAACCTTTTGAGCTTTGTCAACCTTAGAAACTTGATCATCAACCTTGATGAGGCGGTTCTCCAACCCTTGAAGCTTTCCCAAAATCGTTTCCAATATGGGATCGGGATTCTCCTTCCCCGTAGTGTTTCCTCCATTAGATGATTGCCCCTGGCTTTTCAAAGGAGTAGAGGAAGAGGAAGGTGGAGTTAGTGAATTTGAGTTGGAAGGATAAGAGTTACCGGTATTTTGTTGATTGGAGCGCCAATTGTTGTTGTTTGAACCCCTATTGTTGTTCCAATCGTTGTTCCGGTTGTTGTTGTTTCCATTCCAATTGTTGTTCCGGTTGTTGTTCCGGTTATTGTTGTTGCCGCCATTGTTGTTGCCCAAATAACCAACATCCTTCCCTTGTTGCTTTAGGAAGTTGGTCTTGATAGCCTCCTTCAACTCTTTGATTTCATTGTTGAGGGAGAAAATCTGATTTTGAGCTTCGTGTGTGAGCTTTGCTCCTTGCTCCACACGATTTCCCTCCACTTTCCGGTGGGAATACTTCTCTATGACTCTTGCTTGCTTCTCAATGAAGTCCCAAGCGTCATCTTCTCTCATGTCCATGAACGTTCCACATGAGAGGGATTGGAGGTTGAATTGCGTTCCCGCATCCAACCCCTTGTAGTAAATCTCCAGCAAGGCAAGCTTGGATATGCCATGATGAGGGCAATCCAAGAGCAAATCCTGAAACCTTTCCCAAGATTGAAACAAACTTTCGTTAGGTCTGATGGAAAAAGCATTAATCTTACCTCTAAGTTCCGCCGTTTTGGATGGCGGAAAGAATTTGGTGAGGAACTCCGCGGAAAGGTCTTCCCACGTATCTAGTTTCCCACTAGGAAGAGCTTGATACCAAGATAACGCTTTCCCCTTCAAGGAGAAGAAGAAAGGCTTGAGCTTATAACTGTTGGTAGTAGCGCTCTTTGGTCTCATTGTCTCCATCATACACTCAAAGTTCTGCAAGTGTTGGTGTGGAGATTCAGCGCTTGTCCCGCCAAATTGGTTTTGGCGAACAAGAGTAATGACTTGAGGGTTGAAGCTAAACCCTTGCACATCTTCAGCATCGAAATTCACGCCCAAGCGGCGTGGTTGTTGTGTTGGATCCATCTGCTGGCCAAGAGTTCTTGGCTCATTATCTACACGTTCGATCCTCACATTCCTAGGCGGAATGCGGCGATTAGCAGCTCCTTGTGGATGGAAAGGATTTACATTGATCGTGGGATCAATCTCCTCTAGCGGTGGCATGGAAGAATCACTATCATCAGCGGATGAGTGACTTTTTCTTCTAGACCTTGATGCTTTCCTTGAGGATTTCTTGCTTCCCTTATTCTTAAGGTCGCTCATCTCTACCCTCATTTGGAAGATCATGTCTTGTAGATTGTTGACTTGAGATTGATGACGATCCATCTCATCCTGGCGGAGAGTCTCATTCCATTGGAGTTGAGCTTCCTTCTCCGCCAACTCCGCTTGAAGATCACGTTCTTGTCCTTCAGCCATCTTCTTTTCCTTGCGCTTTTACCTTAAAGTTTTCTCTAGCTCTTGATCAAGAGGCAAGAGATCTTCGGTGTTCCTAGACCTGCGCATGCACTCAAAGTAATATCAAATAACGAGAGCAAGCTCCCAAGCTTGACAACCGGTTACCGAATTCGGCCGAAACCAAATCCCCGGCAACGGCGCCAAAAACTTGTTCGCCCCTAGAGGTGTGTGCAAATAAGTTTTAAATTTATAAAACTAGAATCAAGCAAGCGAACCCGCAGTGTACGGATCGACGTAGTTAAACAAGAATTCCAGAGTATCGAACACAGGGATTTGGGTGGGAACAAATTCGATTGCAGATTATCAAGCGAGTAAATATGAGAGGTTTGCAAATATTGGGAAAACAACAATCCTAAAGATCCGGTGTCCAATTGTGGCAATCGATTCAAGATATACTAATGATATAAAGATAGAGTTGAGATATGCAAAGGTATGCTAATGTAAGGTAATCGTACGGTGAAGTTCCAAAAACCTTATATGACTCACCTACAAGACACTCCCTATACAGGTTGTTGAGGCTTAATATAGAAAGGTTCTAAAAGCAAGAATTAATGTCAAATACCCATACTTGTAATCCAAGGATCAAGACTAACTTAGCCGATTATGGTTATGACACTCACAATCGAGGTAGAGGTTGTTGAGGCTTCACTACCACCTAGAAAAGACAAGTCTAAACTAAATTAAAGCAAATCTTTAACTTTGGATTAAAGTAAAAGCAGGTTCGTAAACTTAAGGGAAATTACGGTTGGATCTTGAGACCCCACGGTCGTGGAACTCAAGAACAGCCCGTAATTTAGGGTTCGTCGACGATTCTCTCTAACTCTCAGGGTCTAATCTGTTTACGATCGATCTATCATCATCTAAGCCACAACTATCAACCCTTCACCTTAGAATTGTTAAGGGTTTTTAGCCAATAACCGTCATGTTGATATCAATTCAAGGATTAAAAGATAGAAAGATGAAAACTTCCGAAAACTTTCAATAATCTTCAAACCAATCTCAAAATCACAATCGAGAACAAATATTGTCAATGGATTCAGAATAAAGCAAACAATCACAATCTTAGGAAAGAAGGGAGAACGGGATGTCAATCCGCTTTCCAAATCAAACCTAAACAAGAAGAGAGATCTTCTTGCAACAATCTTCCAAAAGCTTCGATCTTCCGCCAATCCGGAGATCTCAATCAGCAATCTCCACCAAAAGTGCGAGATTAGGGCAAATCCCAGATGCGAACTTCGATCTCCAATGAGATGTCCCAAATGCCGCTAAGCGAAGATCGCCAAAACTCCCTAAGCCAAGATGACGGAATCTTGCTTCGTCCGTCTTTTTATAGGGCAAGATAAAATATCGGCCCGGCCCAATCTTCAAAAGATCGTGGCTTCAAAATGTGGAGAAAAAGATCGCCAAGATCACGGTCGTGGAAGATTCCACGACCGTAATTTAGAGCGTGGATTATGTCATGGTTTGAACCATATGTTCCTCGGCCGTAATAGTTACTGGAATGCACCACGCCTCTCTTTGCAATGTTCCACGGCCGTGGAACCAAATGTGGTTTGTAGTACGGCCGTATTTTAGAGCGTGGTTTAGGGCAAGAACGTGATTCTTCCCTAGCCTCGTGCATTCCTCAAGTTGAACTCCAATTTGCTCCTAATAATGCCCTCAATCCATGGACATATTCAATCAACTCTTCTTTGCTCGATTCCGTTCGGAAATGACTCTCAATCACCTATAATCAACATAAAGCTAGTGTAGACATCCATATCGACAATATAGGTAATACTAGCTCACATATGCAATGATGTTCAATCAAAGACTATCAATATGAATCAAATACGTTTAGAAAACGTGCCTAAAATATCACAATATTTCATGCTAACAAATAACCCCATACTTAACACTTGCTTGTCCTAAGCAAGGTCTTTCAAAAAGCTTTAAACAAGAGTTAGGATGAAATATGTGTACCTTCTTTTGGATGAACGTGCCTTCTAAAGAATAGATCATTCTCAAACCTTGCTTCAATTGTTTATCAAACTTTCACACACTCAATCAAAGGGTAAAAAGGAAAGAAAATTCATGAGTCAATTCAACTTCTAAACAAGCATCATAACCTTTAAACATTATCAAAATCAAACATAAGAAACTTCAATTTAGATCACCAAGTCATATAACATTCTTTTGATCTTAAGGACTTCCAAAGAAAAGGTCTAGAATATGGAAAGGAAGGGAAAACTTTAAGGAAATGTGGTGCATGAATCCGGGAAAGTGGACAACTACCTTCTTCTACTTTTGCTGTTTCCGCAACACTTCAACTTAGAGCTTCGCTCTCTTCTTTTCATTTTTCGACTTTACTTTTGGAGTTATGGACAGAGGTGCACAAAAACCGAAGCCTAGGAGATTGGCGTTTCTCAATTTTTGCGAGATGCCTCAAACCCTTAGCGCACATACCATAATCCGCTAGGAATATCGCTCAATCCGACTTTGGCAAGACACAAACACCCGGCTATGTGAATGGTGCCGAGTTACTCATCATCATGATTGACTTCCCCAAACCTAGAATTTCTTTCTATTCTTTCGAGTGCAAAAATTTGCTCTCATGGCCCTCCCACATCAAACATGCCTTTTTCATTCACTTCTCCAAATTCCCGGATAGGTAAAGGAGGCTAATATTTCAATGAGGAGCTAAAATGGTCAAAAGAAAGAAGAAAGAAAATTCGAATTGCCTTAATCATTTCAACAAGAAGTATAAGAACTTATAGTGTGATTTCAACTTCAATTTCTCAACATGATTTAGGTAACATTTATCACATTATGAAACTTGCAAAAGAGGTAAAACTCATTCATTCAAATTCTTTTCAATTCACCATTCTTTTAAGCATGCAATTGTCATCAAACTCAGTTCACAAGTGGTGATTATCATAGAAATCATCTCAATTCATTAGAAGCACACAAATTTTCAGAATTTTTCAATTTTTATGGTTTTTCAAGTTCTTTTTCATGCAATGTGATAATGAAACGTGGAACACATAATGAACATGCAATGATAGTCTCGAATGAAAGCAAGCATAGTAAGTAGAGTTATTACAATCTTTTAGTACATCCCACCCCATACTTAGGACGAACATTGTCCCTAATGTTCAAAAGAAAGAGAAAAAAGAAAGAAAGGAAAAAGAAACTCACAAAGTGGTGGCGGGAATGTCTAAAACTAACGGTCATACATCAGATCACTGCGGTGCTGGCGGCGGCGGGAATGGAGAGAAGCTCGGATCGTAGAACCGCCCAAACTGCTGGCGGTAGACGTCCCTCATCATGTTGTCAAGGTCGTCTAAACGTCCGTCTCTAGCATCCGCCCGGATCTCTAGCGCTCCTACTCTCTCTGAAAGTCCGGTAGCCCAATCCGGCATCTGCTCGTACCATCCCGGGGCCTGACTGTACCATGCTGGGGCGTCGGATGGTACTGGTGCTGGTGGAGGTGCTGCTGGCTGCTCGGTGGACCAAGGAGGGGGAACGCCATACCATGTGGGAGGTGTGGTCATCCACGTGGGCCTGTCACTCACGCTAGCGCGGCGAGATGACGAGCCTGAGGCTCTAGCTGGACGTGGAGAGCGTCTAGGTACATCTGGGGCTGCCTCCGGCTGGTCCGGAAACGTGCCAAACTCCTGCTCGGCTCCTCCTCCACTCTCAAACTGATCTCCCATATCCTCCTCCTCGACAACCGGTTGTGGGACATAAGGGGGAGCTACTATCCTGTTCGCATGCATCGCAGCGAACGTCTCCTTCCAATTATGGCGTCCCGCCATAATGGAATACTCTGGCAGCCACTCTATACCCTTGCCCGTCCTAGTCTCCCAAGGTATGCCCGCATAAGGCGGACCTCTATGTGTGGGGAAAATGAGACCCCTAACCATGAAAGCATGTAGCCCTAAAGGTACGGCCGGTATGCGGGTGCAAGCAGAAAAGTCGACACCAAAACTCCTAGCAATGTGGGTAACTATCCCACCATATCCAATGTTCCCCTTCTTCTTGTTCTTGAGCTTGCTCATCGTAGCAGCCAAGAGAGTAGCACAATCTGCACGGCGTCCATAAAGCATGCAATAGAGCAAGAATAGCTCATCCGTCTTGATCTTTTGGGGCGTCTCCGTCCTAGGAAAGAGACACTCCGAAAGAACACGGTGAGCTATCTTCAAGGCTAGATGGTACATCAATCTAGCCTTGGTATCAGCGGGTTGCCAACGGTCCTCGTCGGCGTAAATCATTGCAACCTCCTCCCAAAAGTCCTTGGGGTAAACACCGCTCGGAAATCGACCATTGAAGGTCTCATGCAACCCAAAAATGGTCCCAAACTCACGGATACTCAACTGATAATCTCTCTCCATAAGGCGGAAAGAGACGGTCCTATCGACGTGGCTGTGCTCAAAGGACGTCACAACCTCCCGTGTGATCTCCTCATATGCGTCTTCTCGGATAGCCAAGAAGACAACTAATCCGGCTCTATCCAAGAGCCAAGTGAGGTCATCAACAATGTTGAGAGGAGTTAGATCCTCCAACAACAAATATCTAGGGCCAATCACTGGCCTCTCCTTGATCCTATCAAGTGCAACAAGATGGTCATCGTGTATGGTCGGGACTCTAGGGTGAGGGGGTGAAGATGGAGGTGAAGGTGAGGATGGAGGTGAAGGTGAAGATGGTGGTGGTGCCCTAGAGGATGAGGAGGAGGAGGGATTGCCTTTCCTCTTCTTATTCTGCTCATTTTTCTTCTCCTTTATCCTTCCCGAAACTCTCCTTACGAAGTCCATTCTGCTCAAAAATTACGGTCTGTTCGTCCAAAACCACGGCCGTAATTCACCCAGTGACCGTGGTTCGTCTCAGAAAATCACAAATCTCAGCAAATTCACAATCAATCTCCACAACAGGCTGTCCTAGTCTAATTTCCTCAATTCTCAATCAGTTCTTCCTAAAAATCTATAGCAAAAACGAACCAAATTGGCGAGAATCAAGAAGGGAAAAGAAAACCTCTTTTTCGGATTGAAAAATCCGAAATGCGCGTTTGTCGGTGGATTTCCGTTCGATTCGTCGCTTGAATCTTGTTTGTGGTTGAATTTGCTGCAGTTTGGGAAGAAGAATCGTTGAAAACGATTAGGAAACAAAGAATTGAGAGGGGTCGTGGTGTTTCGGCACTTAGGTCGTGGAAAGAGGGATTTTTGGGATGAAATTGTGAAGAATGTGGCTTATATAGTTGCAGGCAAAATTTTGAAAATCACGGTCTGTCGGGGTGTTCCACGGCCGTGGAAGTGTACGGAACCGTGGTTTTGGTGATTTTTCAAAGGCTTTTGGAAATTACGGCCACTGTAGCTATGACGACCGTAATTTAGACCGTGGAACCCTCTGTAAAGCTCCAAAGTCCAAATTTCGTCACTCTTCTTCAACATATCCTCCTCTTTTCCTTTTCCATTGGTCCTTGGGTTGCCTCCCAAGAAGCGCTTTGTTTAAGGTCCGTAGCTAGACCAATCTCGCACTTATTCGAGTGCGGTAGGCGCAAACTCCTCAGTTTGGAGTTCCGGCGTGTAATTCTTGAGTCGTTGGCCGTTCACCTTAAAACTTCCGCTCGCTTCACCCCATACTTCAACTGCACCATGGGGGAAAATACACTTAATTAGAAAAGGTCCGGTCCAACGGGATTTAAGCTTACCTGGAAAGAGGCGAAGTCTTGAATTGAAGAGGAGAACTTGATCTCCTTCTTTGAAGTCCTTTGGAATGATATGCTTATCATGCCAACGCTTTGCTCTTTCCTTGTAGATCTTAGCGTTTTCATAAGCATTCAAGCGGAGCTCATCCAGCTCATTGATGTCGAGGAGACGCTTCTCTCCTGCTTCCTTCATGCCGAAATTCAGCCACTTTATAGCCCAAAACGCTTTGTGTTCCAAATCCACCGGCAAGTGACAAGACTTCCCATACACAAGGTTGTATGGTGTGGTTCCTATGGGAGTCTTGTACGCAGTCCGGTACGCCCATAATGCATCATCAAGCTTCAAGGACCAATCCTTCCTTGTCCTTGAAACCGTCTTCTCTAAGATTCCTTTGATCTCCCTATTTGAGATCTCAACTTGTCCACTTGTTTGTGGATGGTAAGGGGTAGCGATCTTGTGAGTAACCCCATACATAGCTAGAAGAGCTTCAAAGCGACGGGCTATGAAGTGAGATCCTCCATCACTAATGATCGTCCTTGGCATCCCGAATCGCGGGAAGATGGTCTTGTTGAAGAACTTAACCACCACCATGGCATCATTTGTGGGAGAGGCGATCGCTTCCACCCATCTAGAAACGTAGTCTACCGCCAATAGTATGTATTGGTTTCCACAAGAAGATGGGAATGGTCCCATGAAATCGACTCCCCAAACGTCGAAAATCTCCACCTCTTGGATGTTGTTGAGGGGCATCTCGTTCCTTCTAGAAATATTGCCTGTTCTTTGACAAGCATCGCAGCAAGAAACAAAGGATTGCACATCTCTAAACAAAGTAGGCCAAAAGAATCCAGATTGCAATACCTTTGCGCTAGTTTTGTTTGAACTAGCGTGTCCTCCACAAGGTAGTGAATGACAATGACGGATGACACTTTGCATCTCATCTTCCGGCACACATCGCCGAATGATGCCATCCGGACCTCTCTTAAAGAGGAGAGGCTCGTTCCAATAGTATTCCCGGACGTCCTTGAAGAACTTCTTCCTTTGTGCGTAGGATAGTCCGGGTGGTATCTCCTGGCAAACCAAATATTTAACGAAATCAGCAAACCATGGTTCGTTACCTTTGGAGATTACGTTGATGCACTCCTCTATGATATGTAGGTGTTCGTCCGGAAAGGAGTCATCAATGGGTAGATGGTCGTCCTCTAGATGTGTTAGACGACTCAAATGATCCGCAACAGAATTTTCTGAACCTTTCTTGTCGCGGATCTCAAGATCGAATTCTTGTAGGAGAAGAATCCATCTAATCAGCCTTGGTTTCGCATCTTTCTTCGCAAGGAGGTACCGGATCGCCGCATGATCCGTGTAGACAATCACCTTTGCACCTACAAGATAAGAGCGAAACTTGTCAATAGCGTAGACAATGGCTAAAAACTCTTTCTCGGTAGTGGCGTAGTTGAGCTGCGCTTCGTCTAGCGTCTTGCTAGCATAGTATATGGCATGGGTTCGCCCTTCCTTTCGTTGTCCAAGAACATCTCCAATAGCTACGTCACTAGCGTCGCACATAATCTCAAAGGGTAGAGTCCAATCCGGAGGCTGGATAATAGGTGCTGAGATTAGAGCTTGCCGAATGGTGTTGAACGCATCTAAACATTCCTGCGAAAACTCAAAAACCGCATCCTTCATCAATAGATTAGTGAGAGGTTTTGATATCTTAGAAAAGTCCTTGATGAAACGTCTATAGAATCCAGCATGTCCTAGGAAACTTCTTATCCCTTTTACCGAAATTGGGGGAGGAAGTTTCTCTATGGTCTCTATCTTAGCTTTGTCTACTTCTATCCCTCTACTAGAGACTAAGTGACCTAATACGATTCTTCCTTAACCATGAATTGACACTTCTCCCAATTAAGAACTAGATTAGTGTCTTTACACCTTTGCAAAACAAGAGAAAGGTTAGAAAGGCAATCGTTAGAAGAGGAACCGTATACGGAGAAGTCGTCCATGAAGACTTCCATGATTTCCTCTACGTATTCGGAGAAGATGGCCATCATGCACCGTTGGAAGGTGGCTGGGGCGTTGCAAAGCCCGAATGGCATTCTCCTATAAGCAAACGTACCCCACGGGCACGTGAATGTGGTCTTCTCCTGATCGTCCGGATGTATCGGAATCTGAAAGAAACCACTATAGCCGTCAAGGTAGCAAAAATGTGAATGTTGCGCTAACCTTTCAAGCATTTGATCAATGAATGGAAGTGGAAAATGATCCTTCCGCGTTACGTTGTTGAGCTTGCGGTAGTCAATGCACATCCGCCATCCAGTTACGGTTCGGGTAGGAATGAGTTCGTTGTTCTTGTTGGTGATGACCGTCATTCCTCCCTTCTTCGGAACTACTTGAACTGGACTCACCCACTTACTATCGGAGATAGGATAGATGATACCTGCATCAAGAAGTTTAAGAATTTCCTTCTTGACAACCTCCTTCATGGTCGGATTCAACCGCCTTTGAGGTTGTCTCGAAGTTCTAAAGTCTTCCTCCATTAGTATCTTATGCATGCATAGGGAGGGTTTAATTCCTACTAAGTCCTCAATAGTATAGCCTATAGCTTTCCTGTGTTTCTTAAGGACAATCATGAGCTGTTCATGTTCATCTATGCTTAGATCGGAACTAACAATAACCGGAAAGGTAGAATTAGTTCCTAGAAAAGCGTACCTTAGATGAGTAGGAAGTGGTTTGAGTTCCATTGTTTTCGAAGCTTCCAACGATCCTTGAGAAGCATCCGATGTTTCCTTAGAAGTTTCTAAGGGTGATGAGTGTGTTGGAGAAGAATCGGAAGAAGTCGAAGAGATGTCTCGATCACTCTCTTCCACGGCCAGAATTACGGGTGGATCTTGTCCTCCACGGCCGTGGTTTAGGGCGTGGAAGGGAAATACGGTTGTCACATCTTCTCCACGGCCGTGTAATCCCCTGGAGTGAAGGACGTTTTTGGTTGTGAAATCCACGGCCGTGGAATACAGGGTATGACCGTGGATTCTGACATTCTCAGCCTCATCGTGGAGTTTCTCAAACTCCTCTTCATGCATCTCTTCTTGTGCTTCTAAGGCTTCAATTGCCTCATTGCACTCTTCATCTTCCCCTACATTGGTTAGACTCATAGTAATAACTTTTTGTAAAGGATCGTTGAAGAGAATCGCACTTACCTCCTCTCTTGACAAACCTTCTTCGTCTTGGATATCGTAAATATCCTCATCAAAGATTGGCTCCTTCACTAGAGTGGAAAGAACAAACTCTACTTTCTCTTCTCCTATGTCAAAAGCGAGTCTACCAATCTTGCAATTGACTATGCAGCCGGAAGTTGCAAGAAACGGTCTTCCGAGTATGATCGGGACCGGACTATCTGCAGGAATGACAAGCACGACAAAATCAATGGGAACAAAGAATTTACCTAGCTTGACCGGGACGTCTTCTACAATACCGACGGGGCGAGTGATGGATCGATCCGCCATGTATAACGTCATCTTCACCGGTTTAAGGTCGCCTAAACCGATATTCCTACACAGTGCAAGTGGTATGATACTCACACTTGCTTCTAAGTCACATAAAGCGTCATATGTGACATCTCCCACTTCAATGGGAATGCAAAATGACCCCGGATCCTTCAGCTTTGGGGGCATTTTCTCTTTCATGGTCTTGATGAGATCCGAAGAATCCGAACTCATCTTGACTTCACCGAAGTCTTCTAGCTTCCTCTTGTTAGAGAGGAGCTCCTTCAAGAACTTGCCATAAGCCGGCATACCTACAATAGCGTCAATGAATGGTATGTTAATATGCAGCTTACTCATAAGTTCTATGAACTTACCGAATTGTTTGTCTAGGCGCGCTCGCGCTCTAGATTGAGGGAATGGAAGGGGAGGTTTGTAAGCTGGAGGAGGAACATAGACGTCTTCCTTCTCCTTCCCCTTCTCCTTGCCCTTCTCTACGGGGACTCAACGAATGTAGGCTGCGGATCGGTGGTTGTCACTCCGCTCCTAGTTGTAATCGCCATCACCCTTCCCTTAGGGTTGTCCTCCGTCTTTCCTGGAAGCTTCCCTTGATTTCTAGGAACTTCCTCCGCGTGGTTGAACATTTGGTTTTCTAAAACCTTTTGAGCTTTGTCAACCTTAGAAACTTGATCATCAACCTTGATGAGGCGGTTCTCCAACCCTTGAAGCTTTCCCAAAATCGTTTCCAATATGGGATCGGGCTTCTCCTTCCCCGAAGTGTTTCCTCCATTAGATGATTGCCCCTGGCTTTTCAAAGGAGTAGTGGAAGAGGAAGGTGCAGTTAGTGAATTTGAGTTGGAAGGATAAGAGTTACCGGAATTTTGTTGATTGGAGCGCCAATTGTTGTTGTTTGAACCCCTATTGTTGTTCCAATCGTTGTTCCGGTTGTTGTTGTTTCCATTCCAATTGTTGTTCCGGTTATTGTTGTTGCCGCCATTGTTGTTGCCCAAATAACCAACATCCTTCCCTTGTTGCTTTGGGAAGTTGGTCTTGATAGCCTCCTTCAACTCTTTGATTTCATTGTTGAGGGAGAAAATCTGATTTTGAGCTTCGTGTGTGAGCTTTGCTCCTTGCTCCACACGATTTCCCTCCACTTTCCGGTGGGAATACTTCTCTATGACTCTTGCTTGCTTCTCAATGAAGTCCCAAGCGTCATCTTCTCTCATGTCCATGAACGTTCCACATGAGAGGTATTGGAGGTTGAATTGCGTTCCCGCATCCAGCCCCTTGTAGTAAATCTCCAGCAACGCAAGCTTGGATATGCTATGATGAGGGCAATCCAAGAGCAAATCCTGAAACCTTTCCCAAGATTGAAACAAACTTTCGTTAGGTCTCATTGAAAAAGCATTAATCTTACCTCTAAGTTCCGCCGTTTTGGATGGCGGAAAGAATTTGGTGAGGAACTCCGCGGAAAGGTCTTCCCACGTATCTAGTTTCCCACTAGGAAGAGCTTGATACCAAGATAACGCTTTCCCCTTCAAGGAGAAGAAGAAAGGCTTGAGCTTATAGCTGTTGGTAGTAGCGCTCTTTGGTCTCATTGTCTCCATCATACACTCAAAGTTCTGCAAGTGTTGGTGTGGAGATTCAGCGCTTGTCCCGCCAAATTGGTTTTGGCGAACAAGAGTAATGACTTGAGGGTTGAAGCTAAACCCTTGCACATCTTCAGCATCGAAATTCACGCCCAAGCGGCGTGGTTGTTGTGTTGGATCCATCCGCTGGCCAAGAGTTCTTGGCTCATTATCTACACGTTCGATCCTCACATTCCTAGGCGGAATGCGGCGATTAGCAGCTCCTTGTGGATGGAAAGGATTTACATTGATCGTGGGATCAATCTCCTCTAGCGGTGGCATGGAAGAATCACTATCATCAGCGGATGAGTGACTTTTTCTTCTAGACCTTGATGCTTTCCTTGAGGATTTCTTGCTTCCCTTATTCTTAAGGTCGCTCATCTCTACCCTCATCTGGAAGATCATGTCTTGTAGATTGTTGACTTGAGATTGATGACGATCCATCTCATCTTGGCGGAGAGTCACATTCCATTGGAGTTGAGCTTCCTTCTCCGCCAACTCCGCTTGAAGATCACGTTCGTGTCCTTCAGCCATCTTCTTTTCCTTGCGCTTTTGCCTTAAAGTTTTCTCTAGCTCTTGATCAAGAGGCAAGAGATCTTCGGTGTTCCTAGACCTGCGCATGCACTCAAAGTAATATCAAATAACGAGAGCAAGCTCCCAAGCTTGACAACCGGTTACCGAATTCGGCCGAAACCAAATCCCCGGCAACGGCGCCAAAAACTTGTTCGCCCCTAGAGGTGTGTGCAAATAAGTTTTAAATTTATAAAACTAGAATCAAGCAAGCGAACCCGCAGTGTACGGATCGACGTAGTTAAGCAAGAATTCCAGAGTATCGAACATAGGGATTTGGGTGGGAACAAATTCGATTGCAGATTATCAAGCGAGTAAATATGAGAGTTTTGCAAATATTGGGAAAACAACAATCCTAAAGATCCGGTGTCCAGTTGTGGCAATCGATTCAAGATATACTAATGATATAAAGACAGAGTTGAGATATGCAAAGGTATGCTAATGTAAGGTAATCGTACGGTGAAGTTCCAAAAACCTTATATGACTCACCTACAAGACACTCCCTATACAGGTTGTTGAGGCTCAATATAGAAAGGTTCTAAAAGCAAGAATTAATGTCAAATACCCATACTTGTAATCCAAGGATCAAGACTAACTTAGCCGATTATGGTTATGACACTCACAATCGAGGTAGAGGTTGTTGAGGCTTCACTACCACCTAGAAAAGACAAGTCTAAACTAAATTAAAGCAAATCTTTAACTTTGGATTAAAGTAAAAGCAGGTTCGTAAACTTAAGGGAAATTACGGTTGGATCTTGAGACTCCACGGTCGTGGAACTCAAGAACAGCCCGTAATTTAGGGTTCGTCGACGATTCTCTCTAACTCTCAGGGTCTAATCTGTTTACGATCGATCTATCATCATCTAAACCACAACTATCAACCCTTCACCTTAGAATTGTTAAGGGTTTTTAGCCAATAACCGTCATGTTGATATCAATTCAAGGATTAAAAGATAGAAAGATGAAAACTTCCGAAAACTTTCAATAATCTTCAAACCAATCTCAAAATCACAATCGAGAACAAATATTGTCAATGGATTCAGAATAAAGCAAACAATCACAATCTTAGGAAAGAAGGGAGAATGGGATGTCAATCCGCTTTCCAAATCAAACCTAAACAAGAAGAGAGATCTTCTTGCAACAATCTTCCAAAAGCTTCGATCTTCCGCCAATCCGGAGATCTCAATCAGCAATCTCCACCAAAAGTGCGAGATTAGGGCAAATCCCAGATGCGAACTTCGATCTCCAATGAGATGTCCCAAATGCCGCTAAGCGAAGATCGCCAACACTCCCTATGCCAAGATGACGGAATCTTGCTTCATCCGTCTTTTTATAGGGCAAGATAAAATATCGGCCCGGCCCAATCTTCAAAAGATCGTGGCTTCAAAATGTGGCGAAAAAGATCGCCAAGATCACGGTCGTGGAAGATTCCACGACAGTAATTTAGAGCGTGGATTATGTCACGGTTTGAACCATATGTTCCTCGGCCGTAATAGTTACTGGAATGCACCACGCCTCTCTTTGCAGTGTTCCACGGCCGTGGAACCAAACGTGGTTTGTAGTACGGCCGTATTTTAGAGCGTGGTTTAGGGCAAGAACGTGATTCTTCCCTAGCCTCGTGCATTCCTCAAGTTGAACTCCAATTTGCTCCTAATAATGCCCTCAATCCATGGACATATTCAATCAACTCTTCTTTGCTCGATTCCGTTCGGAAATGACTCTCAATCACCTATAATCAACATAAAGCTAGTGTAGACATCCATATCGACAATATAGGTAATACTAGCTCACATATGCAATGATGTTCAATCAAAGACTATCAATATGAATCAAATACGTTTAGAAAACGTGCCTAAAATATCACAATATTTCATGCTAACAACTCTTCAGCTTGGAGTTCCGGCGTGTACTTCTTGAGTCGTTGGCCGTTCACCTTAAAGCTTCCATTCGCTTCACCCCATACTTCAACTGCACCATGGGGGAAAATACGTTTAATTAGAAAGGGTCCGGTCCAACGAGATTTAAGCTTACCTGGAAAGAGACGAAGCCTTGAATTGAAGAGGAGAACTTGATCTCCTTCTTTGAAGTCCTTTGGAATGATATGCTTATCATGCCAACGCTTTGCTCTCTCCTTATAAATCTTGGCGTTTTCGTAGGCATTCAAGCGGAGTTCTTCCAGTTCATTAAGGTCTAAGAGACGCTTCTCTCCTGCTTCCTTCATGCCAAAATTCAACCACTTGATAGCCCAAAACGCCTTATGCTCTAACTCTACAGGTAAGTTGCAAGACTTCCCATACACAAGGTTGTATGGTGTGGTTCCTATGGGAGTCTTGTACGCAGTCCGGTACGCCCACAATGCATCGTCAAGCTTCAAAGACCAATCCTTCCTAGTCTTTGAAACCGTCTTCTCTAGAATTCCTTTATCTCCCTATTTGAGATCTCAACTTGTCCACTAGTTTGTGGATGATAAGGGGTAGCGATCTTGTGAGTAACCCCATACTTAGCTAGAAGAGCTTCAAAGCGCCGGGCAATGAAGTGAGAACCTCCATCACTAATGATAGTCCTTGGCGTCCCAAATCGAGGAAAAATGGTCTTGTTGAAGAACTTAACCACCACCATGGCATCATTGGTGGGAGAGGCAATTGCTTCCACCCATCTAGAAACGTAATCTACCGCCAATAGTATGTATTGGTTTCCACAAGAGGATGGGAATGGTCCCATAAAATCTACTCCCCAAACATCGAAAATCTCCACCTCTTGGATGTTGTTGAGGGGCATCTCATTCCTCCTAGAGATATTGCCTGTTCTTTGACAAGCATCGCAGCAAGAAACAAAGGATTGCACATCTCTAAATAAAGTAGGCCAAAAGAATCCAGATTGCAATACCTTTGCGCTAGTCTTGTTCGAACTGGCGTGTCCTCCACAAGGTAGTGAATGACAATGGCGGATGACACTTTGCATCTCATCTTCTGGCACGCATCGCCGGATGATGCCATCCGGACCTCTCTTAAAGAGGAGAGGCTCGTTCCAAAAGTATTCCCGGACATCCTTAAAGAACTTCTTTCTTTGTGCGTAGGATAATCCGGGTGGTATCTCCTGACAAACCAAATAGTTAACAAAATCAGCAAACCATGGTTCGTTACCTTTAGAGATCACATCGATGCACTCCTCAATAATGTGTAGGTGTTCGTCCGGGAAGGAGTCATCGATGGGTAAATGGTCGTCCTCTAGATGTGTTAGGCGACTCAAATGATCCGCAACAGAATTTTCTGAACCTTTCTTGTCGCGGATCTCTAGATTGAATTCTTGTAGGAGGAGAATCCATCTAATTAGCCTTGGCTTCGCATCTTTCTTCGCAAGGAGGTACCGGATCGCAGCATGATCCGTGTAGACAATCACCTTTGCACCTACAAGATAAGAGCGAAACTTGTCAATAGCATAGACAATGGCTAAAAACTCTTTTTAGTTAGTGGCGTAATTGAGTTGCGCTTCATCTAGCGTCTTGCTAGCATAGTATATGGCATGGGTTCGCCCTTCCTTTCGTTGTCCAAGAACAGCTCCTATAGCTACGTCACTACATCGCACATAACCTCAAAGGGAAGAGTCCAATCCGGAGGTTGGATAATAGGTGCTGAAATTAGAGCTTGCCGAATGGTGTTAAACGCATCCAAACATTCCTGCGAAAACTCAAAAACTGCATCCTTCATCAATAGATTAGTGAGCGGTTTTGATATTTTAGAAAAGTCTTTAATGAAGCGTCTATAGAATCCAGCATGTCCTAGAAAACTTCTTATCCCTTTCACCGAAGTTGGGGGAGGAATACAATTCCTTCCTTAACCATAAATTGACACTTCTCCCAATTAAGAACTAAGTTAGTGTCTTCACACCTTTGTAAAACAAGAGAAAGGTTAGAAAGGCAATCGTTAAAAGAGGAACCGTATACGGAGAAATCGTCCATGAAGACCTCCATGATTTCCTCTATGTATTCGGAGAAGATGACCATCATGCACCGTTGAAAGGTGGCTGGGGCGTTGCAAAGCCCGAACGACATTCTCCTATAGGCAAACGTATCCCATGAGCACGTGAATGTGGTCTTCTCTTGATCATCCAGGTGTATCGGAATCTGAAAGAATCCACTATAACCGTCAAGATAGCAAAAATGTGAATGTTGTGCTAACCTTTCAAGCATTTGGTCAATGAATGGCAATGAGAAGTGATCCTTCCTGGTTGCATTGTTAAGCTTGCGGTAGTCTATGCACATCCGCCATCCCATTACGGTTCGGGTAGGAATGAGTTCGTTGTTCTTGTTGGTGATGACCGTTATTCCTCCCTTCTTTGGAACTACTTGAACCGGACTCACCCACTTACTATCGGAGATAGGATAGATGATACCTACATCAAGAAGTTTAAGAATTTCCTTCTTGACAACCTCCTTCATGGTCGGGTTCAACCGCCTTTGAGGTTGTCTTGAAGTTCTAAAGTCCTCTTCCATTAGTATTTTATGCATGCATAGGAAAGGTTTGATTCCTACTAGGTCCTCAATAGTATATCCTAAAGCTTTTCTATGTTTCCTAAGGACAACCATGAGCTCATTATGTTCATCTATGCTTAGATCGGAACTAACAATAACCGGAAAGGTAGAATTAGATCCTAGAAAAGCGTACCTTAGATGAGTAGGAAGTGGCTTTAGTTCCATCGCTTTCGGAGCTTCTAATGAATCTTGAGGAGCATCCGATGTTTCCTCAGAAGTGTCTAAGGGTGTAGAATGTGTGAGAGAAGAATCGAAAGAAGTTGAAGAAGTGGCTCGATCATCCTCTTCCACGGCCAGAATCACGGTTTCTCTGTGTTCTCCACGGCCGTGGTTTAGGGTGTGGGAAGGAAATACGGTTGCTCTGCCTTCTCCACGACCGTATAACCCTCTGGAGTGGGACACGGTTTTGTTGGTGAAATCCACGGCCGTGGAATATAGTGTATGGCCGTGGATTCTCACGTTTTCTGCCTCATCGTGGAGTTTTTCAAACTTCACTTCACTCACTTCTTCTTGTGCTTCTAAGGCTTCAATTGCTTCATTGCACTCTTCTTCTTCCCCTGCATTCGTTAGACTCATAGTAATAACCTTTTGTAAAGGATCATTGAAGAGAATAGCACTTACCTCATCCCTAGACAACCCTTCTTCATCTTAGATATTGAATATATCCTCATCAAAGATGGGCTCCTTTAGTAGAGTGGAAAGAACGAACTCTACTTTCTCTTCTCCTATATCAAAAGCGAGTCTACCATTCTTGCAATCGACTATGCAGCCGGAAGTTGCAAGAAACGGTCTTCCGAGTATGATCGGGACCGGGCTATCTGCAGGAATGTCAAGCACAACAAAATCAACAGGAACAAAGAATTTACCTAGCTTGACTGGGATGTCTTCTACAATACCGACGGGGCGAGTAATGGATCGATCCGCCATGTACAACGTCATCTTTACCGGTTTAGGGTCGCCTTAACCGATCTTCCTACATAATGCAAGTGGTATGATGCTCACACTTGCTCCCAAGTCACATAAAGCATCATATGTGACATCTCCCACTCCTATGAGAATGGAAAACGATCCCGGATCCTTTAGCTTTGGAGGCATTTTCTCCTTCATAGTCTTGATGAGATCCGAAGAATCCGAACTCATCTTAACCTCTACAAAGTCTTCTAGCTTCCTCTTGTTGGAGAGGAGTTCCTTCAAGAACTTGCCATAAGCCGGCATACCTACAATAGCATCAATAAAGGGTATATTAATATGCAGCTTGCTCATGAGTTCTATAAACTTACCAAACTGTTTATCTAGGCGCGCTCTCGCTCTAGATTGAGGGAATGGTAGGGGAGGTTTGTGAGCTGGAGGAGGAACGTAGACATCTTCCTTCTCCTTCCCCTTCTCTTTGTCTTTCTCAACGGAGACTTCAACAAACTTAGGCTGCGGATCGGTGGTAGTCACTCCGCTCCTAGTTGTGATTGCCATCACTCTTCCCTTAGGGTTGTCCTCCGTCTTTCTTGGAAGTTTCCCTTGATTCCTAGGAACTTCCTCCGAATGGGTAAACATTTGGTTTTCTAAAACCTTTTGGGCTTTATCAACCTTAGAAATTTGATCATCAACCTTAATGATGCGGTTCTCCAAATCTTAAAGCTTTCCTAAGATCGTTTCCAACATGGGATCGAGCTTCTCCTTCCCCGAAGTATTTCCTCCATTAGATGTTTGCCCCTGGCTTTTTAAAGGAGTAGAGGAAGAGGAAGGTGGAGTTAGTGAATTTGAATTGGAAGGATAAGAGTTACCGGAATTTTGTTGATTGGGGCGCCAATTGTTGTTGTTGGAACCTCTATTGTTGTTCCAATTATTGTTCCGGTTATTGTTGTTGCCATTCCAATTATTCCGGTTGTTGTTCCGGTTATTATTGTTGTTGCGGTTTGTGTTCTCACCACCATTGTTGTTGTTGCCCAAATAGCCAACATCCTTGCCTTGTTGCTTTGGAAAGTTGGTCTTGATAGTTTCCTTCAACTCTTTAATCTCATTCTTGAGGGTGAAAATTTGATTTTGAGCTTCATGTGTGAGCTTTGCTCCTTGCTCCACACGATTTCCCTCCACTTTCCGGTGAGAATACTTTTCTATGACCCTTGCTTGCTTCTCAATGAAGTCTCAAGCGTCATCTTCCCTCATGTCCATGAATGTGCCACATGAGAGGGATTGGAGATTGAATTGTGTCCCCGCATCTAACCCTTTGTAATATATCTCCAAAAGTGCAAGCTTGGATATGCCATGATGAGGGCAATCCAATAACAAGTCCTGAAACCTTTCCCAAGATTGAAACAAGCTCTCGTTAGATCTCATGGAAAAAGCATTTATCTTACCTCTCAATTCCGCCGTTTTGGATGGCGGAAAGAACTTAGTGAGGAATTCCGAAGATAGATCCTCCCATGTGACCAACTTTGCAGCTGGAAGTGTTTGGTACCAAGATATTGCCTTCCCCTTCAAAGAAAAGAAGAACGGTTTGATCTTGTAATTGCTTGTAGTAGCCTTCTTTGGCTTCATGGTCTCCATGAGAATCTCGAAATTCTGCAAGTGTTGATGTGGAGATTCAGCACTTGCTCCCCCAAACTGACTTTGGCGAACCATGGTGATAACTTGTGGCATAAAGCTAAACTCCTGGATGTCCTCAGCTCCGAAATTCACACCTAGACGGCGTGGTTGCTGAATTGGATCCATCCGTTGCCCCAAAGTTCGGGGTTCATCGCCTTCATTAGCAACTCTCACATCCCTAGCTGGAATGCGAGGAACAACCGGTGGTCTTGGATTGTTACGAACAGGATGAATCACTGGATTGATTTCCTCAAGTTCCGGCATGTCCAAATCGAGCTCTTTATCATCGGATGAATCAGTCCTAATGGACTTAGTTGGCTTCTTGACTTTCTTTTTCTTCCTAGATTCGTTCAATTCCAACTACATGTCCATCATCATAGCTTTGAGTTCATCAATTTGGAATTGATGACTCGTTTCAGCATCTATACGAGCTTTCTCACTCAACCTTAGTTGATGTTGAGTTTCATCCAACTCAGCCTAGATGTTTCTCTCGTTATTTTCAGCCATTTTCTTTTCCTTCAACTTTCTTCTTAAAGTTTTTTCCAATTCGGGATCGAAAGGAACTAGATCTTTAGTAGATCTAGTCTTTTGCATATACCTAAAGAACCTGCAAAGATCACTCAAGTAGACTAATCAAATCACAAGAGCAAGAGCTCTCAAGCTAGACAACCAAAAACCGAATTTGGTCTAAACCAAATCCCCGGCAACGGCGCCAAAAACTTGTTCGCTCAAAAGTGTGTGCGTCAAAGTCTAAAATTTATATCTAGAACTCAAAGCAAAGCGAACCCGCAGTGTACGAATCAGCTGTAGCAAGGTAAGAAATTCCAGAGTCGAACTCAGGGATTTGGTGAGAGTAAATTCGAACTCAATTATCTAGCAAAATGCAAAAGCTTTTGTGATTAATAAAGGGGGAAATGATTCCAAGGATTCAAATATCCGACTGCGGCTTTCGATTCAAGACACTTCTAATGGATATAAGGACAGAGTTTATATTGCCAAGATTATGTGTTCAAAGGTAGGTATCGTACGGTGAAGTTCCGAAACCTATTTGTCTAGTCCAAAGGTTCTCTCTATAAGGGTTGTTGAGGCTGCAATATAAAAAGATTTAAAGACAAGAATTATGTTCAAACTAACTACCTAAACCCCAGGATATGACTCTCCAAGGTAAAGAATAGAAAGCACACTTAAAATCTTAATAAAGGATGTTGAGTCTCTCTATTACCCAAATCTTGTAATCTTAATCTATTAAATGTAGAATCAAGGTTGAAGTCTCTTCATACACTCAATTAGAGGGTAAAAAGGTTAAGCAAGGTTGGGATTTAGGCAAGGATTAGCTTTGGCTAAAGATTAACTCAATTAAAGATCGTCAGGGGATTAAATCGTGCTGTTCATAAATAAATCGGACGATTTATTCAAGAACAGGTCGATTTTCCTGTTGTCGCAAAGCTAAAATCTAAACTCTCAGGGTCCAAATGTTTTAATGAGTTCAGTCTATCATCATCTAAGCTTCAATCTTCAACTATTCTCCCCAAAATCACAATGGTTTTAGCCAACCATTTTCAAAATCAAATCAAAATTAAGATTGAATGAAATAATTCAAATAAACCCGAATCTTGAATAAAAACTCAATAACCTTCAAATCTGTAAACCAATCTCAAAACTAATCAATGTATCTCTCAATTAACTCAATGTCGTGTTCAAAAACCACAAAGAACTCAATGGAACAAAGAAATCTCACAAATATGATCAAGATTGACTTTCCGGCAATATTGCTTCAATCCTTCTCCAAGAATCCTCAATCTCTCCCTAACGTGTAAAGATTTACCGTTGCGGCCTCCTCGTTTTCGTTCCTAGGGTTCCAACCTATAGTTTCTTGCTAATGGGCCGTTTGGCAGAACACTTCTCTAGCCTAAAAGTGATGGGCTTTGAGTCATCTTTACCATTGGGCCGAAAATAAAGAAAATCAAACTAGTCGATTTACACACTAAACCGTCCGATTTTTAGAGGGAAAAATCGTCCGATTTAGTAGTAAATAGTACGATTTTCTTCAACAGAGAATGCTCGTCTCTTGACTTGTTTCCTTCCTCCCTTTATGCTTCTTTTTCGCAACTCCTTTGCTCTTTGTGATTCCTCTAAGACTCCTTTAGCTTCACTAATGACCTTAGATGCTCCTTGCTCCACTTTTGCTTCCGAATCCACTCCATTTACCTATAATTCAACCAAAACTCGTGTAGACCTATATTTCCGAAATATCATTGAATAAAACATAAAAGGTACACAAGTTCTCTCTAAATGCAAAGTAAGTCGAGGTAAACCTTTATAATATGCATGATTATAATGGTATATAATTCATGTCATCAGAAGCATCAAGCACGCCTCAAGACACATCAAAGGCAACAATTACCTTGTAATTGAAGCCGCTTTCCACACATATTCGGTATGCTTTTCTTGGAACTAATTCTACTTTTCCCGTTATTGTTAGTTCCGACTTAAAGGAAGATGAACATGAGAAACTTATAAATGTATTGAGGAAACATAGGAAAGCTTTAGGCTATACTGTAGCGGATCTTGTAGGAATTAAACCATCTTTATGTATACACAAGATTCTAATGGGGGAGTATTACAAGCCTTCACGACAACCTCAAAGACGGTTAAACCCGGTCATGAAGGAGGTTGTGAAGAAAGAAATCCTTAAGTTACTTGACGCAGTTATCATCTATCCTATCTCTGATAGCAAGTGGGTGATCCCCGTTCAAGTCGTTCCCAAGAAGGGAGGGATGACCATTGTGACCAACAAAAACAACGAGCTCATTCCAACAAGAACCGTGACGGGCTAGAGGATGTGCATTGACTACCGCAAGCTGAACAATGCAACTAGGAAGGATCACTTCCCACTACCATTCATAGATCAAATGCTTGAAAGTTTAGCACAACACTCCTACTTTTGTTATCTTGACAGTTATAGTGGTTTCTTTCAGATTCCGATTCACCCGGACGATCGCGAGAAGAACACATTTACGTGCCCATGGGGTACGTTTGCTTATAGGAGGATACCATTCGGAATTTGCAACGCTCCAACCACCTTTCAAAGGTGTATGATGGCCATCTTCTCGGAGTATATTGAGGAAATCATGGAGGTTTTTATGGATGACTTTTCAGTTAATGGTTCCTCATTTGACCATTGTCTTGCTTACATTTCTCTTGTGTAGCTGTTCGCTCCAAACGGTGTGTGCAAGCTTTAAATTTATAACCCTAGACTTAAGCTTAAAACAAGGATGCGAACCCGCAGTGTACGGGTCAATCGTAGTAAAAGCAAGAAAATTCCAGGGGTCGATCATAGGGACTCGGTGAAACAAAGTCAATACGGTGTGCTATGTCGATTCTAACCACAAGAGCAATTAACACAATCAAAGATGAATAAGAAGTCAATAAAGCAAACATGCAATTATAGGGATTAAAGCATCTAGTTGTGGTTCCAACTCAAGATCTGTAGATAAGCGGACAAAGCTGAGATTTTTGCGTGGGGAAGGTGTTTCTAAAGTGGAGTAGATCACCGGGTAAGTCTCACTGCTCACTAATCCAAAACCGTAACTCCTATTACCGGGTAAGTCTCAAGGAATCAAGATAAAGAACTATAAACTCAAACTAACACACCATCTAAGGGAATAGAATCAACCTTTACCGGGTAAGTCTCAGGCTAACTCACAAAGATGGGATGGAAGCACACTCAAACCCCAATAAAGGACAAACCTTTATTACCTACACTTATGATCGTTAATACACAAACTAAGGAATTACCGGGTAAGTCTCATCCTAAGCTTGCTTTGAACCAGGAAGGGTGTAATAAGAATAGGATTTGGCAAACTCTAACACTTAACTCTCAGTTATGGATCAGATAAGTCACCTCGGTCAGCCAGTTTCCACCCCGGCCGAGGTGTTCATCGACTAAACGAGATGCTTAGGGTTAAGGTTAAAGACTCGAACTTTCAGGATCCTACTGGAATCTAAGATTATTCTATCATTGTTTTTCCCACAACCTTCAGCAAATCACCCTAGAATCACACAAGGAAATTAGCCACTCATCATCATAATGAAAGTATTAAAATATATGGGAAGAAGGTGAATATTTGAACAAAGAAGAATTTAATGAAAAGACTTCAATAACTGAATCAAATATCACAACAAAGCGTTCCTTGGATATCAATCCAAAAAGACAAGACAACAATTGAGGGAATTGAAGACAATCTTACAAAACCCGTCAATAAAGCTATAAAAGCTATGGACTTCAATCTTCCTTCAACCTTCAAAAAGATTCTTCAATTCTCCCAACTTGGAGTAGGCTGCTGCTGCGTATTTTTCGGTGTAAGCCGGGTATTGGAATTGTGGAAATCCAACCCTTTTTATAGGAAAATAACCCTCCAAAGATAATAAATCTTAGAAAGATATTTTCCCATAAATATAGGTAAAATATATGATTCTGCATATCTCCTTCCTTCCAGGAGCCAAGCCCAAAAATATAAGATCACTTTCCAAATTTAAAAGATCTCCTTCAAGAATAAAATATTCTCGCCGCGTCCTAGGTGTTCGCCTCGGTCGAGTCGGCGTCTCTGGATCACCTCGGTCGAGGTGAACCTCTGGTCAACCGAGGTGAGTCATAACTGAATGTGAAATCTCTCAAAACTGGTCCAAAGTAAATCTTTAATCCATGGCTATGCTCCCTGGATGTAGCTCCAAATGACTCATGACTCCTTTTGCTCCTTTTTGATGCAAAACGTACCATATTACCTGTAATTACAACGAAACTAGGTGTAGACCTCGATTCTCGCAAAGGTAGATGAAATGGTAGTAAAATCACATAATGTACATACAAACATGCAGATTATGAAAGATAAAACGTCCAAACAAACCCCAAAATATAGACTATAATTCATGCTATCAAAATACCCCATACTTAGCCCTTGCTTGTCCCCAAGCAAGTTCCGCATATAGAAGACAAGATAGAATGGATTATAAGTCAAGAAAATCAATGAAAAAGTCTTTCAAAAACATTTTGTGGTGTGCAACTATCATAGATCACTCTAAGAGAGTACTTCCTGGAATTTAAAAACTCAATATGATCAAAACATTTTATAAATATAGGAAAGTTGTTCATCTTTGCATAAAATCATAGAATGCATAATAAATCATAATTATCAAAATTAATCATGTATAATCCAGTTTAAACCGCTAAGTCAATCAACGAGCTCAAGGTCTCAAGGGCTTCCCAAAAGAAAAGGTCAAGAAACGTGTAGGGTAGGGATGTATGTAAGGTAATGTGGTGCTAGAATCCGGGAAAAGGATGAACTTCACTTTCACTTTGACTTGCAACATCTTCCACCAATAAGCTTTGCTTATCTCACACTTTTTCTTTTTTTTTTTACTTTACTTTTTGGGATGCATGGACAAAGGTGCACAATAACCGAAGCCTAGGAAATCTGCAATCATCAATTTCTCGAGATGCATCAAACCCTTGATGCACATACCATGACCTGTTAGGAATATCACTTAATCCGACTTTGGCAAGACAAAAACACCCGGCTATGTGAATGGTGCCGAGTTACTCATCTTCATGATTGACTTCCCCAAACCTATTATTGCTTTCTAACACTTCACTTCCAGCCACTTCCCAACTTTAACTTGCTTTCACCACTTCGCTTGCTTCCAAATTCCCGGATAGGTAAAGGGAGGCAAAATGTATATGAGGGGCTAAGCATGATCAAGAAGAAGAAGAAGAAGAAGAGAATGAATTGCCTTGGTCTTTCCAAGAAGAAAGTGAGAGAACTTAACCTGCGGTGTCAACCTTCAAATTCAACATAATTTGGATAAAAACAAAGTATTAAACATGCTAATAATTTCAAACAAAGCATTTAACAACTTAAACATATTATAAAACCTTTCAAACACATAAAGAATTTAAAACCAGTAAGTAAACAAGATCTTCACTGATATCATATCCAGATAAGTAACACAAAATCGTTTTCGAAAACTCTCAGTTAACATACCTCGGTCGAGGTGTTCTTGGTTCAACCGAGGTGAAACGCCTCGTTTGGCCAATACTGACTCGGTCGAGGTCGAAAAAAAAAAATTTTAAAACCAATTTTTTTTTTTCAGTTTCGACGTTTTTCTCAATCAAATAACCTGTAGGTATGCATGTAATATCAGATAATCATATAAATGCAGAAGGGAAGCATAAATAAAATATCCGATAAATAAAATACATCAAAGGTGGTCAAATAACATACATCACGTAGTCAAATAACAACAAATACCCCATACTTGAGACACACTGTCCCAGTGGGTATAATAAAAGTTCTAAACATGAGAGTACTCACCGGATAAAAGCCGAACTGCATAAAAGAAAATAAAGAAAATCCAGCAGCTCCTCAATAGTCTCGATCCGGTGGTGGTGGTGGTATGTAGGGATACTGAGTCGGATCGTAAGGATGGCCCATGATACGCTCGAACTGCAGCTGAGCCATGATGTGCTGATGGTGCTGCCGCTCCTGCATCTCGCGGATATCCAGCGATAATGCAGCATATGAGTCGATAACCTGATCCGTCAGGTCATCGACCCGTCGGTGAGCAGCTCTATCCCTCACTCCACGCCTCCTGCGTCTAGCAGGTCTGACTGGAGAAGTCTTAGCGGGTGCCGGCTCTGTATCCTCCTCGTCATCCAAATCTATAATAGGTGGCGCGCTCGTCCCAGCTGTATCTGTCCCTGTGTCCATCGGGACGCCACCTCCTCTCTCATCTACTGTATCCTCATCGTCGTCGTCATCCTCAGCCTCCTCCTCCTCCTCAGCTGCAGCAGGGGCAGCTGCTGCCTCTCTGTAATCCTCCATCAGTGGAGCCCATGTTGTCTGCCAGTAATGCGGATCAAAGACTGTGAACTGTGCAGACCAGCGGATCCCCTGTGGCGCAGTCAGCTCCCATGGCATAGCGACGTAGGGTGTAGTCAGTCCACGGGGAACTAGAATCCTCCGTATGATCATCTCCTGTAGTCCGAGCGGCTTGGCAGCCGCCACCATAGTACACCTACTCAGATCCATATCCTGATAAGTAGCGATATGGGTCACTATCCCGCCACAGCATATATCTCCCTTCCCTTTGGCCTTGATCCTGTGCAGATCCTCTGCCAGCATCAATCCAAAGTCGGGGAATCCACCTGTAACCATGCAGTATAAAGCAAAGAGCTCCCCCTGTCTGACCTTCTGGGGCGTCTCAGTACGCGCCAGAAGTGTCTCGCTGAAGATCCTGTGGGCTAATCGAAAAGCTAGATGGAAGATAAGCTTCTCCCTGGAATCACCAGGGCGCCACCTATCTGCATGCTCCACAACATAAGCAATCTGACCCCAGAACTCTCTAGCTACGGCTCGGGTCGGGAAGTCTACAGCAGTGGGGGCAGGGAAGCCAAAAACATCTCTCCAGTGGTCCAGGGGCACTAAGAAGTTCCGGTTCATCAACCGGTACTTCACAGCCCTCTCTGTGGGGAGGTAAGTGAAGGAGCTAACAAACTCAAGGGTCGGCTCTAAGTAAGCTGGGGCTCGGATCTCAGTAAACTGATCCAGCCCCACTGTGGTGATCATCCTCCTAAGCTCTCCATCAACGTGGAGACAGTCAAAAGCAGAAATATCCGGAAATCTAGGTGCGATCACTGGACGGCTAGCAATACGCTCATAATCTACCCGGTGTCTCTCGTGGATCACCGGGATAGAAGGTCTGGATGAGGAAGAAGAAGGGGAAGGAGAGGATCTATCTCTAAGGGCTAAGAACCTGTCAGAACTCATCTTCAGAAATTTCCACTGTCAGAACACCTCGGTCTCTGACAAACTCCAAGAATCACCTCAGTCGAGGTGCAGGTCGACTGGACCGAGGCGAAGACAGTCGCGATTCCAACTCTCAGAAATTTAGTTCTTTTCCCCCTAAAATCACTACAATTGCTTCCTAAGGGGTACTTAAATCCTTTCTCAACAGATTCAAGGGCAACCAAAGCCCAAATCGAAGTAAACGAACGAGTTAGGGTTTCGATCGTTTTTACCTCGTTCCGGCCGATTCACTCGAATTTCTTGCAGATCTGCAGTTGCAATCGGTTCTTCTACCCTTTAATTGCAGTTTGGAAGCGGAAATCTTCGAAAACGAGCGAGAAACGAAGGAAGCGAGGTATAGCAGTCGCCGCGGTCGAGGAGGGTAAAAAAATGTGAAAAGTAATTTTTCCCCCTTTTATGCTGTTTACTGGATCTGCTGTCACCTCGGTCGAGATGGTCTCGACTGGACCGAGGTGGTACGGACCGAGGTGGTTCTGCAGGAACCCTAGTTGCCTCGGTTGCTCAAGAATCAACTCGGTCGAGGTGCTCTGACAGTAACCGAGGTGCTTCTGTCTTCTCAGAATCTCGAGCTTCTGTCCTTCCAGTTGTGCTCCTACTTAGATATTCCCTGTTGTCTGTCCAGAACGCCAAAACAAAGCAAAGCAAAGCAAAAACAAAAACTATCTAAACTAGACTAGAAAACGGGAAAAGAAAGCAATACCTTGGGTTGCCTCCCAAGAAGCGCTTGATTTAAGGTCGCTAGCTGGACCATGATGCGTCTCAAACGAGGTATATCGGTGCAACCTCCTCAACCGGCGTTTCCGGTGGGTACTTCTTAAGTCTATGACCGTTGACCTTGAAGCTTCCGCTAGTTTCGCCCCATATCTCAACTGCACCATGAGGGAAAACATGTTTCACAACATAAGGTCCGGTCCATCTAGATTTCAACTTACCTGGAAAAAGGCGGAGGCGGGAGTTGAAGAGTAGAACTAAGTCTCCTTCGTTAAGCTCCTTTGGAATGATACGCTTGTCATGCCATCTCTTCGTCCTTTCCTTGTAGATTTTGGCATTCTCATAAGCGTTCAAACGCAGCTCTTCCAGCTCGTTAAGTTCCAATAGTCGCTTCTCACCAGCCTCCTTGATGTCAAAGTTCAACCATTTGATAGCCCAATACGCCTTGTGCTCCAATTCAACGGGCAAATGGCAAGACTTCCCATATACCAAATTATAAGGGGTGGTACCTATGGGAGTCTTGAATGCGGTCCTGTACGCCCAAAGAGCATCGTCCAACTTCATGGACCAATCCTTCCTTGTTCTAGAGACGGTCTTTTTTCAAAATTGCCTTGATTTCTCTATTCGAGATCTCGACCTGTCCACTAGTTTGAGGGTGATAAGCGGTTGATACCTTGTGGGTTACCCCATACTTCGATAGAAGTGCTTTAAACTTCCGGTTGATGAAATGCGTTCCTCCATCGCTAATGATGATGCGTGGAGTTCCAAATCGTGGAAAGATAGTTCTATTTAAGAACTTCACAACCACCTTGGCGTCATTAGTGGGAGAAGCAATGGCTTCAACCCATCTAGAGACGTAATCAACTGCAAGGAGAATGTAGAGGTTTCCTCCGGAGGATGGGAAAGGTCCCATGAAGTCAATCCCCCATACATCGAAGATCTCCACTTCTTGGATGTTATTAAGTGGCATCTCGTTCCTTCTTGATAAGTTCCCTGTTCTTTGGCATGCATCACAAGAGACAACAAAAGATTGCACATCCTTAAATAATGTAGGCCAAAAGAAACCGGAACGCAATACCTTAGCGCATGTTTTATCGGTGCTAGCATGTCCTCCACAAGGAAGTGAATGACAATGCCTTATGACGCTATTAACTTCATCCTCCGGAATGCACCTTCGAAGCATCCCATCCGGTCCGCGCTTAAATAGCAGCGGCTCATCCCAGTAATAATGTCGTACTTCCTTGAAGAATCTCTTGTTTTGAGAGTACGTCAATCCGGGAGGTATTTCCTGGCAAACAAGATAATTCACAATATCAGCATACCAAGGACCTTTATTATCAGAAAGTTGGTGGAGGGAATGGTCCGCCAACAGTGGGTGAAAGTCAGAGAAGGGAGTAAGAAAATTGTTATTCTCAGCAATCTCAGTTGACATCGTCTCGCCGTCGACCTCGGTCGAGGCGCATAGGCGTTGACCGAGATGTTCTTCGGTCGCCTCGCTCAGTCCAGAAAGTGCCTCGGTCGAGGTACTGCTACTGGGTCCGAGACTAGAGATCTTCGTCTCCTGGATTAACTTCTCAGTTGTAGCTCCTGGATCCTCTTCTAGTGCTTTTAAGCTCCGTATATCTGCATCACAAGAAGCATCTATACCTTCCTCCATTAAACTGAAGCTAATAACTCTTTCGAGTGGATCGTTAACAAGGATAGAGCTCACCAATTCTCTTGATTCTTCTTCATCATAGATGTTGAAGATATCATCAGTTAGTTGCTCCCCTTTCATGGCTGCAAGTAGTGCGAACTCCACCTCATCGCCACCAACGTTGAATTTCAACTTGGCGTTCTTGCAATCCACGTTGCAACCCGAAGTTGCTAGAAATGGCCTCCCGAGAATAATAGGAACAGGATAGTCTGCGGGAATGTCAAGTACGACAAAATCTATGTTTAGATAGAAGTTACCTAACTTGACCGGAACGTCTTCCAAAATGCCCACGGGATGGGTAATAGAGCGATCCGCCATGTAGAGTCGAATCTTGACCGGCTTGGGCTCTCCAAGACCGATCTTTGTGCATAGCTCCAGCGGGATGATGCTCACGCTGGCTCCTAGATCACAAAGGGCTTCACAAGTTACATCCCCAACTTGAATGGGAATGCAAAATGAGCCGGGATCTCTCAACTTAGGTGGCATCTTTTCCTTCATGATCTTGATAAGCTCCGAAGACTTAGATGTCATCCTAACTTCACCAACATCCTCCAGCTTCCTCTTCCTTGATAAGATTTCTTTTAAGAACTTCCCATAGGCGGGCATACCTAAAATAGCATCAAGGAAAGGAATGTTAACATGCAGCTTATTCATCAAGTCAAGAAACTTACCTAAGTGCTTGTCTAGATGTGCTCTGGCTCTGGACTGAGGGAATGGAAGTGGTGGCTTATATGCAGGAGGTGGAACATAAGTTTCTGTCGTCCCTCCTGCCTTCTGTTGCTCCGCCTCGGTTGGCATCTCGGTCGAGGTGTTCTTCGACTGGATCTGGACCGAGGTGGTCTGCGTCGAGCGAGGTACTGGATCTGCAGTTTTAAGTCCACTCCTCGTCGTTATGGCCATGCACTGGCCCTTAGGGTTAGTTTCCGTCTTTGCTGGAAGCTTCCCTGGATCTCTTGGCGCTTCATTCGCCCTATTAGCAAGTTGTTGTTCGAAGGACTTTTGGGCTCTCGAAAATGAAGTCATAGAATTCTCCATAGCGCTAAGCTTGATCAAGATTGCCTCCAGAACTGCGTCTTTCTTTTCTGGCTGAGACGAACTTGATCCTTGCCCTTGGCTTTTCAATGGAGTAGAAGAAGAAGAAGAAGGGGGAGAGAGGAAAGGGTTAGAGGAATCATTAGAATTGGAGTTTGAATGATTGTTACCGTGATTTTGGTTGTTCGCCCTCCAGTTGTTGCTATTGGATCCTCTATTGTTGTTGTTGTAGTTGTTGTTTCGGGGACCGTTGTTGTTGTTACGGTACCCGTTATTGTTGTTGTTCCTTTGCCCTTGCTCTTCCTTCTTAGTTTGAGCCATCAAGAGCTCCTTCAATTGCTTCACGTCGTTCTTCAATGACGTGAGTTGATTGTTGTTGGATTGAGTCTCTTGAAAGTTGACTCTTTTAACTCCACCTTCAGCTCCTTGTTGGGTATATTTTTCCATGTGCAAGGCTTGCTTCTCAATAAAGTCCCAAGCCTCATCAATCGCCATGTCCATGAAGGTACCGGCGGAGAGTAGTTGGAGATTGAACTGGGTGCTTCCGTCCAGCCCTTTGAAGTAGATCTCCAACAACTCGATCTTTGGAATCCCATGATGTGGGCAATCCAAAAGGATATCCTTGAACCGCTCCCAAGATTTGGACAAGCTCTCCTTGTCGTTCATAATGAAAGCATTGATCTTCCCTCTCATTTCGGCGGTCTTTGAGGGGGGAAAGAATTTGGTCAAGAATTCCGTGGTCATCTCCTCCCATGTGCTGATTTTTCCTGGAGGAAGAGATTGATACCAAGTAAGAGCTCTATCTTTTAAAGAAAAGTAAAAAGGTCTTAGCTTGTAGTTGTTATTTTCAATTCTGGACGGTCGCAAGGTTTCCATCAAGATCTCGTAGTTTTGAAGATGTTGATGCGGCGACTCCTTCTCTAGCCCTCCGAATTGGCATTGGCGAATCATGGCTAGAACTTGCGGTCGAAGTTCGTAGTCATGATCTGCTGGATCTCCTAGGTTCACTCCTGGACGCCTCAGTTGTTGATTAGGGTCCATCCTTTGACCTAGGGTTTGTGGAATTCCTGCAAGAAGAACATCTCGGACTGGCATCCGAGGTGGAAGTACATCGGCCGGGGCGTCAGGTACTGGGATCTGCCTCGGTCGCGGATCAACAGGAGGATCTTCCCTCGGTCGAGGTAGAATCTGTTCTCTTATGACTGCTATCTCAGCTTATATTGCTGCAGTCCTGGTGCTATTCTCTTCTTTCTCTTGTCTGAGTTCTTCCTTGCTAAGGTGTAGCAGCTCTAGCGCCTCTTTCAATTGGGCCGCAAGATCGCGATCGTCTTGTTGGGCCATCTTTGCTTCTCTTAAGCGTCGCTTGTAAGTCTTTTCTGGTTCGGGATCGTAAGGAACGATTTCCTTCCCAGCGCGGGTTCTTCGCATATACCTAAGAAAGAACCTGCAAAAGTCGTCACTCAAGTAGAGTGGTTAGATGAAACGGGGCAAGCGCCCTAAGAGCAAACCGTACCGGCTCGGTCTAGACCAAGTCCCCGGCAACGGCGCCAAAAACTTGTTCGCTCCAAACGGTGTATGCAAGCTTTAAATTTATAACCCTAGACTTAAGCTTAAAACAAGGATACGAACCCGCAGTGTACGGGTCAATCGTAGTAAAAGCAAGAAAATTACAGGGGTCGATCACAGGGACTCGGTGAAACAAAGTCAATACGGTGTGCTATGTCGATTCTAACCACAAGAGCAATTAACACAATCAAAGATGAATAAGAAGTCAATAAAGCAAACATGCAATTCTAGGGATTAAAGCATCTAGTTGTGGTTCCAACTCAAGATCTGTAGATAAGCGGACAAAGCTGAGATTTTTGCGTGGGGAAGGTGTTTCTAAAGTGGAGTAGATCACCGGGTAAGTCTCACTACTCACTAATCCAAAACCGTAACTCCTATTACCGGGTAAGTCTCAAGGAATCAAGATAAAGAACTATAACCTCAAACTAACACACCATCTAAGGGAATAGAATCAACCTTTACCGGGTAAGTCTCAGGCTAACTCACAAAGATGGGATGGAAGCACACTCAAACCCCAATAAAGGACAAACCTTTATTACCTACACTTATGATCGTTAATACACAAACTAAGGAATTACCGGGTAAGTCTCATCCTAAGCTTGCTTTGAACCAGGAAGGGTGTAATAAGAATAGGATTTGGCAAACTCTAACACTTAACTCTCAGTTATGGATCAGATAAGTCACCTCGGTCAGCCAGTTTCCACCCCGGCCGAGGTGTTCATCGACTGAACGAGATGCTTAGGGTTAAGGTTAAAGACTCGAACTTTCAGGATCCTACTGGAATCTAAGATTATTCTATCATTGTTTTTCCCACAACCTTCAGCAAATCACCCTAGAATCACACAAGGAAATTAGCCACTCATCATCATAATGAAAGTATTAAAATATATGGGAAGAAGGTGAATATTTGAACAAAGAAGAATTTAATGAAAAGACTTCAATAACTGAATCAAATATCACAACAAAGCGTTCCTTGGATATCAATCCAAAAAGACAAGACAACAATTGAGGGAATTGAAGACAATCTTACAAAACCCGTCAATAAAGCTATAAAAGCTATGGACTTCAATCTTCCTTCAACCTTCAAAAAGATTCTTCAATTCTCCCAACTTGGAGTAGGCTGCTGCTGCGTATTTTTCGGTGTAAGCCGGGTATTGGAATTGTGGAAATCCAACCCTTTTTATAGGAAAATAACCCTCCAAAGATAATAAATCTTAGAAAGATATTTTCCCATAAATATAGGTAAAATATATGATTCTGCATATCTCCTTCCTTCCAGGAGCCAAGCCCAAAAATATAAGATCACTTTCCAAATTTAAAAGATCTCCTTCAAGAATAAAATATTCTCGCCGCGTCCTAGGTGTTCGCCTCGGTCGAGTCGGCGTCTCTGGATCACCTCGGTCGAGGTGAACCTCTGGTCAACCGAGGTGAGTCATAACTGAATGTGAAATCTCTCAAAACTGGTCCAAAGTAAATCTTTAATCCATGGCTATGCTCCCTGGATGTAGCTTCAAATGACTCATGACTCCTTTTGCTCCTTTTTGATGCAAAACGTACCATATTACCTGTAATTACAACGAAACTAGGTGTAGACCTCGATTCTCGCAAAGGTAGATGAAATGGTAGTAAAATCACATAATGTACATACAAACATGCAGATTATGAAAGATAAAACGTCCAAACAAACCCCAAAATATAGACTATAATTCATGCTATCAGTAGCAAAGGTGTGAAGACACAAACCTAGTTCTCAATTGGGAGAAGTGTCAATTCATGGTTAAGGAAGGCATTGTTCTAGGACATTTGATCTCCAATAGAGGGATCGAAGTTGATAAGGCTAAGATAGAGACTAGAGAGAAAATTCCTCCTCCATCTTCGGTGAAGGGGATAAGAAGTTTCCTAGGACATGCAAGATTTTATAACAGATTCATCAAAGAGTTTTCGAAATTTTCGAAACCGCTAACTAATCTATTGATGAAGGATGTAGTTTTTAACTTTTTGCAGGAATGTTTAGATGCTTTCTATATGATTAGAGAAGTTCTAATCTCAGCCCCGATAATCCAACATCCGGATTGGAATCTTCCATTCGAGGTTATGTGTGATGCAAGTGACGTAGTTGTTGGAGCGGTGCTTGGACAAAAGAAGGAAGGTTGCACTCATGCCATATATTATGCTAGCAAAACGCTAGATGAAGTGTAGCTCAACTACGCCACAACTGAAAAAGAATTATTAGTATATGCTTTTGAAAAGTTTCGTTCTTATCTTGTAGGAGCGAAGGTGAATGTATACACGGACCACTCAACAATACGGTATTTGCTCGCCAAGAAGGATGCAAAACCAAGGCTGATTAGATGGATTCTTCTTCTTCTTCAAGAATTCGATCTAGAGATTCGGGACAAGAAAGCTTCCGAAAATTCTGTAGCGGATCATCTAAGTCGTCTACCACACACCGACGGCAACGACCTACCCATTGATGACTCCTTCCCGGAAGAGAACTTACACATCATGGAAGAGTGCATCGACAAGATTTATAGAGGTAACGAACCTTGGTTTGCTGATTTTGTAAATTATTTGGTTTGCCAGGAAATACCTCCCGGACTATCTTATGCACAAAGAAAGAAGTTCTTTAAGGATGTCCGCCAATACCATTGGAACGAACCTCTACTCTTCAAGAGAGGTCCCGACGGCATCATTAGGAGATGTGTATCGGAAGACGAAATGCAAAGTGTCATTCGTCATTGTCATTCACTTCCTTGTGGAGGACACGCTAGTTCCAATAAAACTAGCGGTAACGTATTGCAATCCGGATTCTTTTGGACTACTTTATTTAAGGATGTGCAAACCTTTGTTTCTTGTTGCGATGCTTGTCAAAGAACGGGAAATATCTCTAAGAGAAACGATATGCCTCTCAACAAAATTCAAGAGGTGGAAATCTTTGACGTTTGGGGAGTTGATTTCATGGGACCTTTCCCATCATCTTGCGGAAATCAATACATACTTCTCGTTGTCGATTATGTTTCGAGATGGGTTGAAGCTATTGCCTCTCCAACTAATGATGTCATGGTTGTTGTCAAGTTCTTTAATAGAACTATCTTCCCAAGGTTTGGGACACCACGGACCATCATTAGTGACGGAGGTTCACACTTCATAGCCCGACGATTCGAAACTCTACTAGCTAAGTATGGGGTGACTCACAAGATCGCCCCTCCCTACCATCCACAAACAAGTGGTCAAGTAGAGATTTCGAATAGAGAGATCAAGGGCATCCTTGAGAAGACAGTATCAAAGACAAGGAAGGATTGGTCTTTGAAGTTTGATGACGCATTATGGGCATATAGGACAGCTTACAAGACTCCCATAGGTACAAAACCCTACAACCTTGTGTAGGGGAAGTCTTGTCATCTCCCGGTAGAGTTGGAACACAAGGCGTATTGGGTTGTGAAGTGGTTGAACTTCAGCATGAAAGAAGCGGGCGAGAAGCGCCTCTTAGACCTTAATGAGCTAGAAGAACTCCGCTTGAACGCCTACGAGAACGCCAAGATCTACAAGGAAAGGGCGAAGCGTTGGCATGATAAGCATATCATTCCAAAAGACCTTAAAGAAGGAGATTAAGTTCTCCTCTTTAATTCTCGACTTCGGCTCTTTCCAGGTAAACTTAAATCTCGTTGGACTGGACCTTATTTGATTAAACTTATTTTTCCCCATGGCACAGTTGAAGTATGGGGTGAGAAGTGCGGAAGTTTCAAGGTGAATGGCCAACGACTTAAGAAGTACTCACCGGAGCTCCAAGATGAGGAAATCGCTCCGATTGTCCTCAATTGAACATAGGAACGGTCTAGCTACGGACCCAAAACAAAGCGCTTCTTGGGAGGCAACCCAAGGTATTGCATTATCGTTTTTGCTTTCTTTCTTTCTTAGGATAATTTAGTTAGATGTCGTTTTTGTTTGTTTTTCCCCTCGATAACTTCCGGTATGTTGTGTTTTTGGATGTCAGGAATAAGGAATGAGCAAAGGAAGGAAGGAAAAGTTGGAAAGAATGACGAAACTAGATATTTTGGCACAGATTTGAGAGTTCCGCGGTATACCGTACAAAACCACGGCCGTGGAACACCCCGACTAGCCGTAATTTTCAAGTTTTGACACAAAACAGAGAATTTCACGGCCAAAACCACGGCCGTGGAACCCCTCGAGTGACCGTAATTTTTCAAAATTTTACGGCCACTATATAACTCCCTTTCCTTCTCAAAAACACACCCGCCTTCAAAACCACGCCCAGGAATACGCCCAAAAATCGCCGGTACTTCCCCTCTCCCGTAATCCTTCATCCGGAGTCCAATTCGAGCGATTCTTCAACAAAAACTGAAGCAAATTCAATCCTCTACAAGATCCAAACGACAAACTGAGCAAACAATCCACATTGGTGAAGGAATTTGGATTTTTCAAATCCAAACCTAGGTTTTAATCTCTATTCTCTTCTTGGTCGATTTAGTTCATTTTTCTTGCAAGTTTATAGGAGAATTGATGAAATTGGAATTAGATGTAGTCTAGGGCTGTGATTGTTGAGTTTGGTGTGAATTTTCTGAATTTTGAGAAAGACAGACCAATTCCATGGGTCCTTACATTTCCACGGCCGTGAAATTTCAAGAACAGACCATGATTTTTTTTTGTTTTGAGTGGAAATGTTTAGAAGGAAGTCAAGTAGAAATAAGAAGCAGAAAGGTGATAGTTCCTCTTCTTCCCAACCCCCTCCCAGTGAACCACCATCACCACCACGTCCTAGAATCTCTAATATCCATGAGGATTATGAAGGAGCCATGGAAAGGATTTCAAAGAGACCGATAATAGGACCTAGGTACCTTGTCCTAGAGGAACTTGAAGGGTTGAATGTAGTAAATGACTTGACTTGGTTTTTGGATAGAGCCAGATTGATCATCTTCTCCGCCATTAGGGAAGATGCTTATGAGGAGATAACAAGGGAGTTTGTAACTTCCTTTGAGCATAGCGCCGTTGGCCGAATGGTGTATTTTAGATTGATGGAGCAAAACTACGAGTTCTCCATAGTTCAGTTTGGAACCTTCTTTGGGTTTCATGAGAGTTTCAATGGAAGGTTTCCCGGGGGAGTGTATGCCAAAGACTTATGGAATGATATTGCTATGATTTATGCATCCGAGGATCGTTGGCAACCGGCCGACACTAAGGCTAAACTCATATACCACATAGCCTTAAAGATAGCCCATAGAGTCCTATCGGAATGCCTATTCCCTAGGACCAAAACACCACAAAAGATTAAGACCGGTGAACTTTTCCTCCTCTATTGCATGCTCACCGGTACTTCCGCATATTGTGCCACCTTACTTGCCTCTACCCTTAGTAAGTTGAAGAACAAAAAGGCCGGGAATATAGGTTATGGAGGTATGGTGACTCACATCGCCAACCAGCTAGGAATTGACTACTCCGCTTGCAGTAGGATAGCGGCGAGACCTTTGGGTCTCAATGGACTTATGACTAGAGTGATCATCTTTCCCCGCCACCGTGCTTCACCTACCGCAACCATGCCTTGGGAGGAGAGAGTTGGTAGGGGCATTCCATGGCTTCCGGAGTACTCTATCATGCTAGGCCGTCACAATTGGAAGGAAACTTTTCGTACCGATGCATGCCAACAGACTAGTAGCTCCTCCATATGTGCCTGATGAGGTTCCGGCTGAGGATGATGAGGAGATGGGAGGAGGAGATGATCAGGATGTAGGAGAGGCTGAGCATGACTTTGGCTCATTCCCAGACCAGCCGGTCGACTTCTAAGAGCCGCCTAGGAGATCTTCCCATCAGTCTAGACCGTCCAAACCTTCTTCCTCACATCAGGCTAGTGTGAGTGAGCGCCCGACATGGATGGAGACTCCACCTGCTTGGTACGGACAGCAACCTTCTTGGATGGGAGCTCTGCCTCCTTGGTATGATCAGCCACCGGTTGCACCCACACCTATCCAGCAGCAGCAGCCGGAGTGGTTGCAGCAGCCTCCATCTTGGTACGGAGAGCAACCAACATGGGCGAGCGATCTTTCTAGGAGAGTAGGAGACCTGGAGATACACCGGGATGCTCATGATGTGGAGCGGCAAGAGAACGCCAAGATACTACGAGATGTGTACCGACAACAGTTTGGGTGCCCCTTCAGCTCCGACTTCTTTCCATACCCACCACCGCCTTCATAGTGATCTCCATGGATGCTTTGAGTCACCATACCACCATTAGTGAGTTTCTTTGTTTCTTTTCTTTTCTTTACTTTTCTTGAACATTGAGGACAATGTGTATGTCAAGTATGGGGTGGGGTGTGACTCTCATTTGTAATAACTATATACACTTGCTTGCTTTCAATTCCATGAACATTTGCATCTTTCATTTATTTGTCACACGTTTCATTATTGCATTGCATTGAAAAGCTTTGAAAAATCCATAAATTTTTCAAAATTTTGAAAAATTATTGTGCTTCTAAGATTAGAGATGATTTCTATGATGAATCTACTTGTGGAATGAGTTTTTGATGGCAATTGTATGCATTTAATTGAATTATGAATCGTGAAGAGATTTAGTTTGTTGTTTATCCTTTCTTGCAAGTTTCATAATGTGAAAGTTTTATCTAAATCATATTGAAAAATGAAGGTTGAAATAACAATATAAGTTCTTATACTTCTTTATGAGATGATTAAGGCACCTCATTTTTCTTACTTCTTTCTTTGATCATTTAGCCCCTCAATGAAAATATCTGCCTCCTTTACCTATCCGGGATTTAGGAAGAGTTGATTTTGGCATTTTTGATGTGGGAGGGCCATGAAAGCAATTATTTGAATTCAAAGTGTAGAAAAATAGGTTTGTGGAAGTCAATCATGATGATGAGTAACTCGACACAATTCACATAGCCGGGTGCTTGTGTCTTGTCAAGGTCGGATTGAGCGATATTCCTAACGGATTATGGCATGTGCATCAAGGGTTTGAGGCATCTCGAAATTGAGAAACGCCAATCTCCTAGGCTTCGGTTTTTGTGAACCGCTGTCCATATTTCTAAAAGTAAAGTCGAAAAATTATATGCAAAAAGTCTAGAGCAAAGCTCTAAGTTGGTGGTTAATTCAATTGATGAAAATAAAAGAGATTGTGTTGTTCCTTTTCCCGAATTCATACACCACATTCCTTCACAAGTTTCCCACCCTTTCCGTATTCTTGACCTTACTTGAAAGTCCTTGAGATCATAAGAATGTTATTTGACTTGGTGATCTAAATTGAAGTTTCACATGTTTGATTTTGACAATACTTGAAGTTTATGATGTTTGTCTTGAAGTTTATGCAATTTATGATGTTCCTTTGCTTTGCATATTTTAGTTTATATGTATGAACGTTTTCAAGGATGAATGAAGCAAGATTTGAGGATGATCTATTGATTAGAAGCACGTTACCAAAAAGATTGTTTTGTTTTGTTTTCCATTCATATTTCATTCTACCTTATGTTCTAATCTTTTGAAAACCTTGCTTGGGGACAAGCAAGCGACAAGTATGGGGTATTTTGTTAGCATGAAATATGACTATATGTTAGGCACTTGTTTTGATTGTTTTTCCCTCTTAGATGTGTACATGGATATGAGTTCGGAGTATTTATGAGCACTTTCACCTATTTTATCCATATAGAGATCTACACAAGCTTTGTTATGTTTATAGGTGAATAAAGGCTTGAATTGGAGCATAATGTGGAACGATAGGAGTATTTGATCATGCTAAATGGCAAGGAGATGCTTTGGAGAAGCTAAGGAAGGAGCATGAGGGAAGAACATCACGAAACAAAGGCTTTCACGAAGGCCAGGGAGTTCCACGACCTAAACCACAACCGTGGTTATGGATTAAGATCGTGAAGAGTGATTTTGGAGCACAACAGAAAGTTCCACGCCCTAAACCACGGCCGTGGAAACTTGTACTAGGCCGTGATTTCCATGACGAAGTGACGTGTCATATTTGCCACGTCAGCGACAGTTATTGGGCTTTTCTCGTAACCCTATTTCGCCCTATAAGAAGGCTCGAGAAGGGAGTTTCGAGGACGGACGCTTAGAGTTTCATTTTACCTTCACTTGCAATTCCGTGCTGAGGATTGATACGAAGGATTGGAGATTCCGGATCGTGGCTTGAGAAAGACGCAATATTGAAGATTGTGTACTTCGAGATTTTCTTAGGGTTTGCTTTGAAGTTGGATTGACACTCCGTTCTTCGTTGTTCCTTAAGATTGTTGTAAGGATTCCTATTCCATATTCTGAATTCATTAAACATTATACTTTGTTGTTCGGATTTGAGATTGACTTTGATTATTTATTGAGTTTTCGAGGGTTTTTATCTTTCTCTCTTTTTGATTTAATATTTGATTCAATGACTATGATTATTGGCTAAAACCCTTTAGCAATTCTAAGGTGAAGGGTTGATAGTTGTGGCTTAGATAATGATAGATCGATCGTAAACAGATTGGACCCTGAGAGTGTGAGAAACCTCGTCGACAACCTAAACCACGGCCTGTTCTTGAGTTCCACGGCCGTGGTTCTTCAAGATCTAGCTGTGATTTTCTCTGTTTTACGACCTTTTCTTTTGCTTTAATCCAAAGTTAAAGATTTGCTTTAACCTAGCCTTGGCTTGCCTTTTCTAGGTAGAAGTGAGACTCAACATCCTCTATTTCGGTTTCGAGTGTCAAAACCTTAACCGTTTTAGTTTATCTTTGATTCCTTGGTTTTGGGGCATGGGTATTTGAGAGTAATTCTTGTCCTTAGATCCTTTCTATACTGTAGCCTCAACAACCTTTATAGAGAGTGTTCTTGGGTGAGTTATATAGGGTTTTGGAACTTCACCGTACTCAACCTTACATTAGTTATACCTTTGCAACCTCAACTGTGTCCATATATCTATAGAATATCTTGAATCGATTGCCACAATTGGATACTTGGATCTTTGGAATTGCTGTTTTCCCAATATATTTGCAAAGCTTATAATTCACTTGCTGGATAATTAGTGAACTGAATTTGATCCCCCAAATCCTTGAGTTTGATACTCTGGAATTCTTGCTTTACTACGCCGATCCGTACACTACGGTTTCGCTTGCTTAATTTCAGTTTTAATAATTTAAAGCTTATTTGCACGCATACTTTCGGGCGAACACAAGACACTAGATGAAGCTCAACTGAATTACGCCACCACCGAAAAGGAGCTCTTGGCAGTTGTTTATGCATTTGAGAAGTTTCGTTCTTACTTAGTGGGAGCGAAAGTTATTGCTTATATTGACCATGCAACTATTCGATACTTTCTAGCCAAGAAAGATGCAAAGTCGTGCCTTATTCGTTGGATTCTCTTACTTCAAGAGTTTGACCTAGAGATTTGCAATAAGAAGGGGTCCGAGAATTCCGTGGTGGATCACCTAAGCGGGCTACCACCTATCTCGCTCGAGAAGGACGAGCTACACATTGATGATTCATTCCCTGATGAGCATTTGCATTTGGTGGAGCATTGGACGGAACCAAATGTCTTTACCCACGGTACAGTTTAAGTATGGGGTGAAGCTAGCGGAAGGTTTAAGGCCAACGGTCATAGGTTGAAGAAGTATCAACCGGAAGTTCAACCTGAGGAGATTGTACCTTTGCATCTTGCTTAAGAGTGATGTACGGTCCAGCTAGCGACCTTAAACCAAGTGCTTCTTGGAAGGTAACCCACGGTATTGCTTTCTTTTCCCTTTTCTAGTTTAGTTTAGATAGTTTGCTTTATTTTTATGTGTCCTCCTAGACAAGAATTAGGTGTTCTCCAAGAAGAAATACAACTCAGGAAATACATGAAAGGATTGATGTTCGAGAATTTGAGAAAACGGAGCACGACTGAGATACGTCCCGGAAGCTGTCAAAGCACCTCGACCGAAACGAATTTCTCCAACCGAGGTGCCTTTATCTGAAAATCACCTCGGTCTGTCACCTCGGTCTGCCCAGAAACACCTCGACCGAGATGAAATCAAATTCTGCGAGGGGTATAAAAGGAGAACGACTTTCTCTCTCCTCATAACCCTAACTCCCTCTTTGCACTCACCACGACTGCGGCCCCCTTTTGCTCCAAATTTTCAAATCTCGACCGTTTGCTACGATTTTTGGTTCCAAATCACCAAGGGAATCACGAGAAACAAATTTCAAGCGTCAAACAGCACTCAAATCCATCACTCACTGCACTTTGGGTAATTCATTTGAAATCCTAACTTGGTTCATTTTTGCTTGATTTTGTAAGGATTAGAGTTTATCTATTGTTGATTGTTGTTGAGAAGAGTTTAAGTACCCCATAGGAATCAAGTAGAAGTGGAAATTGGGGGAAAATCCTACAATTTTTGAGGCTCGATCGAAGCAGTGTTTCGCCTCGGTTGGATCTTCTGCGTCTTGGCCGAGATCCAATCTAGAGCAACTGAGATCAGTTTTAGAAATGGAAATTTTGAGGAGATCTGATCTCTAGTTAGCCCTTAGGGATCAGCCTAGTAGTTCCCGACAATCTTCCCCTTCCCCTCCTCCACAACCTCCTATCCTAGTGATCCACGAGAGGTTTTAGAAGGATTTTGACCGAATTTGTGGCCACCCGATTATTGCCCCTAGATATGTAGACATTCCCGACTTTGAGTGTTTGCATGTAGTGGATGACATGCAGAAGATGGTCTCCATGGTTGGTTTGGACACCATCATGGCCATTCGAGCACGGGCTTATCTGGAGCCGACATTCGAGTTTTTGAGTTCTGTGACGTACATGCCGGAGAACAGAGGAATCAAGTACCGGCAACTGAACAAGAACTACATCGTCCTCCTTGAGCAGTTTGGGGAGATTTTTCGCTTCCACAACCCCACAACTATAGATTTTGCTTCCCGTGCGCAGGCTCGCAGTTTCTTGGAGGTCACAACCCACATTACCTCCCACCGTGACAAATGGCAGCCCGGGGATTCTCGGGAGCACATTATCTACCATCTTGTCTTCCGCATCGCTCACCGGATCTTCAGTGTGATGCTTCTGGCGCGTACTAAGGCACCTAGAAGGTCCGTGAAGGTGAGTTGTTTAGTATGTTTTGTATGGTGACAGGAGGGATTCCGGATTTTGCTCATATGCTTGCAGAGGAGCTGCACAAGGTGAAGGGGAAGCCAATTGAGATATCTGTTGTTGCGGCCTAGTGACTCACATTGCTACCAAGATGGGGTTGGACCTCTCAGGATGTACTTTAGTTGTGGCGACAAAGCCGTTGGGATTACAGGAGTTGATCACACTCCACATTCTCGTTCCCCGCAGTCTTGGCACTCCCTACATGGCCATGCCGTGGGAAACGAATTTTCCGAGGGGTATTGCTTGGTCTTCACAGTGCTTGGTCTATGACCATGAGAACTGGTAAGTTGTCTAGTTCCCGATCACGCATGAGGATGTTACTACAGAGGCATTAGGAGGATATGCGGACGGTGAGGACATTGGAGGAGCTGCAGCTATAGATAATGGTACTGATACCGGCGGCCCTAGTATTCCCACCATTGACCGCGATGACGAGGCTGGACGGAGCGTATCGAGGAGAGCCAGCACTATCAGCGCAAAATGATGATGCTGCAGTTCCAACAACAAATGGGCTATCCTTTTGATCCGTCCCAGTACCCCAACATTCCACATCCACCGCCGGTAGAGAATTGATTATATTATGGAGCTTATTCTTATTTCCTTTTTTTGTTTTGCTTCCGTTCAGTTAGTACTTTGCTTATGACTCTTATTTGACCCATTGGGACAATGTGTCCTAAGTAACGGTATTTGTATTTGACTTGCTTCAGGTGTGTAATAACTCTTACTTGACCTTCCTAATTATCGTATTTGGCTTACATGTGCGTATATGTTTATTTACATGCATTGCATACATGTTTTTGTTTGAGAAAAACGTCGAAAACTGATTTTTTTTTAAAAAAAATTTGCCTCGACCGAGACGTTTTGTCCAAATGAGGTCGTGATAACTGAGATTCATCTCGGTTGAACACCTCGGGCGCCGTCAAATCACCTCGACCGAAATGCTTTTGAAATTGAAGAAATTTTCGAAATATTTTGTAGTTCTATTCTAGATATGACCTCGATGATGATATTTGCTTGTAGATTAGCTTTGAAATCTTTACATGCTCGAAAGGTTTTATGATATGTTTACGTTGCTAAATGTTTTTTTTGAAATTCTAGCATGTGTAATATTTTGTTTTTATCAAAATCATGTTGAATTTGAAGGTTGACACCACTTTATGAGTTCTCTCACCTTCTTCATGGGATGATTAAGGCACTTCATTTTTCTTCTTCTTCTTGATTGTGCTTTAACCCCTCATATACATATTTGCCTCCCTTTACCTATCCAGGAATTTGGATGCAGTTGATGAAAAAGCGTGCAAAATGAAGTTGATATTGTGGTTGAAAGTGTTAGAAAAATAGGTTTGGGGACGTTGATCTTGATGATGAGTAACTCGGCACCATTCACATAGCTGGGTGTTTGTGTCTTGCCAAAGTCGGATTGATATATAGTCCTAACGGGTCATGGTATGTGCATCAAGAGTTTGAGGCATCTCGAGAAATTAAGAATTGTTGATTTCCTAGGCTTTGGTTATTATGCACCTCGTTCCATGTTCTCAAAATAAAGTAAAAAAGTGGAAATAAACAAAGCTATTGGTGGAAAATGTTTGTGATTCAAAGAAGTGAAGTGAAGATCTTATTCCCATATTCAAGCACCACATTACCCTATACACATCCCACCCTAACACGTTTCTTGACCTCTTTTGAAAGCCCTTGAGACCTTGAGTGTGTTGATTGACTTTGTGGTTTAAATTGGATTATACATTATTGATTTCGATAAATATGATTTAGTATGCAATCTACGATTTTATGCAAAGATGATCAACTTTATTATATTGATAAAATGTTTTGACCATATGTTGATTTTATTTGCTATGAAGCATTCCCTTAGGGTGACTATGAATGGAGCACACCACAAAAATGTTTTGAAAAATGTTTTTCATTGATCTTTTTGATGACTTATAATCCATCCTATCTTTGTATCTAAGATTTGAATCTTGTTTGGGGACAAGCAAGAGACAAGTATGGGGTATTTTAATAGCATGCATTATAGTCTATATTTTGAGATTGGTTTGGACGTTTTATCTTCATAAATCTACATGCATGGCTGTATATTCTTGATAATTATGTCGTTTTGTTTACATTTGCAAGAATCGAGGTCTACACCTAGTTTTGTTGTAATTGTAGGGAAAATGATACGTTTTGGAGCGATATGGAGCCAAGGGATTTAAGTATTCATTGGAGCTACATTTTGGAATATTGAGGAGCCACAAGGAAGACATAGGAACCATGGAAGCTGGATAGAAATTTGATATTGTACCAGTTTTGAGAGATTTGCACGTAACTGAAGATCATCTCAGTTGACCCCAAGATCACCTCGACCGAGATGACTCGCTGGGCCGAGATCGAGACGTACGGCCCATGGCCCATGAGATCTTTTATTTTTGGCAAGTGATTTTCCTATAAGTTTGGAGATATTTTTTGGATGGAAAGGAGCATGGAGCTGATTATTTTGGGAGATTGAAGATATTACAAGGAAGGAAGGAAGTTGAAGGAAGATAACTTTGAATATAAAGTTGAAGGCTTTTTGAAGGAAGTTGTAAGGTTTTGTTAGGAACCTTGACTGTTGTCTTTTGGTTTGTTATTGAGGAACACAGTTTGTTGATTGTTGGATTGTTTGTTTGTTTGATTGAGTGATTAATGAGACCTTTGTGTTAAGGTTTTCTTCTTTGATTATTGCTTCTTTTCATACATACTTGTTTGTTATTATCATGATGATTATTGGCTAAATTCTCTTGCGATTCTAAGGTGATTGGCAAAAGGTTGTGGGAAAGACGATGAAAGAGTGAGCCTTTACCTTAGTGGACCCTGAAAGCTCGAGCCGGAACCTTAGCTGAACATCACCTCAGTCGGTTCATAGAACATCTCGACCGAGATCGATATAATTTGAGCGAGGCATGAACTTGATCCGATCCAAACATGAGTTTAGGTTTTAGTTTTGACAATTCCTATCCTTGTTGCACCTTTCTTGGTTCATACGCAAGCGTAGGATGAGACTTCCCCGACGATTCCTTTGCTTGAATACCTATGATGATGAGTGTTAGGTAATAAAGGTTTATCCTTTATTAGGTTTTGAGTATGCCTTCATCCTACCTTTGTGAGTTAGCCTGAGACTTACCCGGTAAAGGTTAGTTTTATCCCCTTGGGTTGTGTGTTGGTTTGAGATTATAGTTCCTTTCCTTAGTACCTTGATTCTTACCCGGTGAGAAGATCTTTGGTTTGGGATAGTGAGTAGTGAGATTTACCCGGTGATCTATTCCCACTTTAGAAATACCTTCATATGCAAACTTCATCTTTGTCCACGTTATCCTTAGAAATCTTGAGTGAAAACCACAACCGGATGCTTTGACCTCTAGAATCTACATTCCCTTATCTAATTGATACATCATCTTTGTTATCTTTGCTTTATTGCTTGCTTTTGATTGACAACCTGTTATTACCATACTTGATTTCACCATAGTCCCTGTGTTCGACCCTGGAGTATTTGCCGTTATTACAATTGATCCGTACACTGCGGGTTAGCATATTGTTTCAGGCTGTTATTTTAGGTTATAAATTTAAAGCTATTTCGTTCACTATTACACACGTGTCTGAGAGCGAACAGTGAGGAATTGATTAGGCTCTTAACATTTTGACCAAAACATTTGACTATTGGAAGATCTACATTTATGAGCTATCTCTTGGACGAATCACCTCAAGTTGTCTTCATGAATGATGTAGTCTTTTAAATCAGCTTTTCAAAAAGTATTTATGAATCTTAATTGAACAAGCACAATCCTAGTTATGACCAAAATATTAAAGGATTGTATAAAGAGAATTACAGGCCAGATATGTTGAAAACTTTATAGTTGAAAATGATTTAATTTTCATTAAATGACACACCTAAGGCAACAGTTGTAAAACTTGAAGTCATATTTTCAACACATCTTTAATTGCCTCAAACGGACGTTGTAATAAGAAGTTAAGATCAATGATGAAGTGCAACCATTTGTATCGGTTCCATGAATCCCAAGGGCGTGACAACGTGGTATTAAAGCTCAGTTAAGAGGATCGGGACATCGTCCGCTGAAGCGATATTGGGAGTAAGAGAGGAGAGGGTAGAACCAACAATTAAAGGGTGTAGCCAAAGGAAGGTTCTTACCCTGTCCCCGACATTGTTCTCCGACGATGCCCCCTTGGGTAGAAGGGGTCACCGTTCTCTTACTTCAATCTTTACAATCAAGACAAGTGGGTTGGTTCGGAGAAGGAAACATAACATGTCACACGATCGAGACGAGCAATTAATAAGCACCTACAACAAGTTATACTTGGAAGCATCTGAACAATAAACTGAATGTATTGGTAAAGATGTTATTTCCCACATTACCAACTAAAAGTTCTTTTTATTCTCTTATAGTAAACAATAAAAAATTAGTAACTAAAAAAATATATTCCCTAATAGAAAATCGTGGCAGGTTGCTACTATAATTAGGATACACGAAGTTGAACTACAAGTACTTGATAATAAATCAATTTGGCAATTTGGTATATTCAAATCAAAGTTCGCCACAAAAGATCTTCACAACATTTACTTCTAGAAGAAATACTAGATATACATGTAGACACATACTAACTTAATACCTGTGACTTGCACGAAATTTGATGAAAAATCATACCATATTATATAGCATTTTTTATATTTAATTCAGGTGGCATCAAATATATTTATTTAAACAATTTGTTGTCAAGCTTTTGTCTAATATGTTTATTAAATATAGATTAAGCATGAATATTTATTAATTAATAGGTTAATATTTTGACTCAAATACAATAATCCTATATAGTTAATCAATTTGGTAGAATATATTAAAACTATTTCTACTATATAAATTAAGATTAGTTTACACAATAATAACCTTATCGTAATTAAGTGAAAAAAAAAAATTAAAGTAATACTCCATAGTGTTAAGATACCATGTGGTAAAATAGCAGTCCTAGAAATTAAATTATTTAAGCAAATTAAATTATTTAAGCAAATAAAAACATATATAGTCATAACTGATACAAAATAACATAGGATCAATTTTGTTTTTTTAATGGAAATAAATTTATATCATCTCCATAAATAAAATAAAATAAAAAAGTAAAAAAAATGAGGTGGCGCAATATAAAGAAGACACGTGGAAACATCTTATGTGGCTTAACGTCATAAAGACATGTGGTAAAATTTGAGGTGACTTAACGTGGTAACGACAAGTGATGTAATTTACTTATGCTTTAATATTATATAGTAGATTGAAGTATTACTTAAAAGACTCGCGATCCTTGTGTCTCAACTCCTAATGGTTTTTGGGACAAAACATGACTTAGTAATGGATGGTTATCGAGTGGACGGGGACAAATAGATAAACAAAATCTATAAATATGTAAACCGAGGATAATAAAAAATAAATTTGGTTAGGTTTTGATTTTCACTGATTCTTTTCCTCTTTTTGACATGATAACATATCATATTGGTCTATTTCCTTTATATTTGTGTTTTGGATATCTACCGGTTAATTTTTTGTAATTGTAGGCATTCTAGGCATTTGCGGAGCGCAAATGACACATCTATAATTGAATGTTTTGATCCACACTGAGGAGTTCTCTACGATCAAAGAAGTCAATGTCAAGACGCAAATTATTGCATTTCGAGAGTGAAGTGGAGAACATTGGGGAATATCCAAACGTGCTCAACAGACACCCATGTCGGCCGACCTGCCTCTCACTCTTTAGTAGTGGACCCCGAAATGACCTTCCGTTTTCGCAAGGAAGACCTTGGAGTAATTCTGGACCAAACACATAACTTTGGCCCAAGAGGTCGTTAGACGGCCCACTCGACCTACTTGCTTCGATGTCCTATTTTGTTTCCCTTTTAGTTGGGCTCGCCTACTGCCCTATTTGTTTCGCATCTTTATCTTTTTGTTCGTTCTTATCTTGTTAGAAGATATGATAAGGTAGATTCGATCTAATAAGGGATCTTATTATAAGATAATATCAAGAGATATTTATGTTTTTTGGGATTCTCCCGGACCCTATTACTAAGGCTCCTCAGTCAATGGGTTAAATATTTTCTTTTCTACGCTCTTATTTAGTTTTCGCCCAGTTTTGTCTTTGGAGGTCGTTCAACGAGCCTTTGGTCGGCCAACCTGTACCCCCTTAGATCATTGATAAAGCTTGCTTTCCTTTCATAAGGTATGTGTGTGTAACCTTCATCTGTTCTAGGATCTGGTTAGCCGGACTTACATTGATATATAATATTAGATTGAGTATATGTATTGATATCTTATTTGTGAGTTATGGTTGTATGAGATACACTATATGTTCTTATAGGAGGTTGGCTTTTGGTGAGAGTATAGTCTACTTTCTCCATACTTTTTTTGATGTGATGATTTGGTAACGTCTTGGGTATGTGAAAAATGATAATGACAACAATGATCTACTATGAACAATAGATCCTGACCACATGTGACAATCAATGAAGTTATCTTTACATAACTCTAGCTTACTTTTCATATTGTGGAATTCTCAATTGATATCTATTATATGCTTGTTGTGGTGATCTAGATTCTAGAACACTTATCCTCTTGATATTTGCTGCCCTACCAAATGCAAGCATCATTAAAAACCTTTATATAGCAAGCTTTTGAGTTGTGTTAATCTAGAAGACTTGCTTATAAGTATGGAGTAGTACTAGTTTCAAGATCAAACACAAGGAAGGCATAGTTTCACTTTGACATATTACTTACGAAACCAAAAATATAGAAATACACTAAACTAAATATGTACAAATATAAAGATTATGAAAGCAGAACAAAAACCGAAAATAGTAAACGCAGGTCGGCCGACCTGGGTCAGGTTGACCAGGAAAACACAATCCGATTCCCCAAAAGACAATAGAGATATAACCAGGGCTTAAATATGAGCAAATCCCAACCAAATATAAATCTAGAATCTTACATAGCTCAAAGATGTTCATATAAAGTTCTTCACTTGTCTATGAGAAAATTTATAGAAAGAAGATTCTAGATCTACAACTGAAGAGAGATTTTGGAGAGAGTGATTTTACTAGTTTCTCTCTCTCTCTCTCTCTCCTCCAAAAAGAAGTCCCCTTTCCTAAAAGGGTGTTAATGTATTTATTGAATTCCAATCGACCGTTGAAAACCCCTGAGATATTACAAAACACACTTACAACAACACACCAAAGCACACAAAAGAAGAAGGCACCTGATGCTGGACCATCCTTAACATATACTAGTAATCGTATAAGCATCACTAGATCAAGAACATTGAAGGAGGAAGAGTCTACACCATCTCCAACTCCTATCATGGGAGGATCGATCATAGTTACATTGATATCCATTGTGGAGGAGACACACATGAGTGAAGATGATTAAAGAGCCAATAAATGTGGCTAAATCGATATTTAAGAAAGCTAGTCAAAATCTCGACCCTGATGTAACATCCCAAATTCTTGGAACTCAAGATGTTACGGCCTACGGGTTAGGACCTCACAATGGGTCCTGACCTAGCATGACAACAACTTTACCGGATCTTGCAACAAGGAACAAATAAATATAAAACTCAAAACAGATTAAAAAAATTCAAACTGTTAACATATGAAATAAGAATATGACTCTCAGCCGAGTACTGCAATTATGATGTCAAGTGCAACAGAAATAAGAACCCATAAAACCGTCCTATAATGTACGGGAACAATAGATGTCCACTCCGACCGGATCACTCGACAACATCCCTAACTTGCACGGCATGTACAACAACGAAAAAATCCGTTAGCTAACATTCTACATATTAGATCAACGGTAACAACACAAACGCAAATAAGGTAATACTAAACACATATAGCATGATCACACTAAAGCCGTTTATTATCTTTTATAGGTGATTCACTTTACTAATTCAACTTCTTTTGTGACACCAGGATCTCCCGAACCTCGCATCTGTCCCCTTATACCAACATGACTGGATCCGAAGCATCTTACCGTGTACCTGTTTCGACTAGTCGTAGAGAACCTCCCAGTCTCCTATAGAACTGGACAAGTTGTCACCGCCCATTACTAATTGGGCCAAACAATGATAAAGGTCGTCCTAGCATGTTATCATAATTAATATACAACACACACCACTATTACAATTAAGCTAATACACAAAAGTCATCTAAGTAATCCCAAGGGACTTACTTGTTTCAAGGTAATCCCAACTATAAAACAACACTCAGCTTCACGCAGGAAACTACGTCTGATCAAACAACACACAAATCAATGACTATCTATCCTGATAGAAGTCCTCAACTTCTAGTATCAATGATATCTACAAGATCATATAACATGCTAGAAGGTTCCTACTTATAATCTCAATGAGCTCTACAATATCATATAATGACATGCTAGGATGTTCAAATTCCTAGTCTCAAGATCGTCACAAGATCCACTAACAACACACCAAGCCCTATGTTCTCATAATGTTTCCTCAAACCACCTAAGGTGTTCAAACACAAAAGAACTCACAAACCAATAACAGGTTTTCCCACTAGTTATGTTAGGTTCCAACTTAGCATGATACTAATCTAGAACCAACTACGACAAACAGAAGGAAATGATATACTAAAATATGGTACTCACTGGGGGAAAGACGCGACCGGGGTGACATATTTCCGAGATGCCGCAATCGCGGTGGTCCAAGCAGCGGGTGCGGTGACATTGGAAAGACGCGAACGTGGTAATATGTAGGCGCGGTCGCGGGAGAACTCCAAAGGCGAACTTCCACGACGATCTTTGATGTGCGGAGGTGCTCTGGTGCCCTTCGAATGGCTCATCTTGACACAAATGTTCCTTACATGGCCAAAGATACTATCCTGGATATGCACAAAGACATCCCACACCGGGATGGAAGAGAACCAAGTCTAAGATTGATCAAGGCTCCTTCACGCAAGAAGAAGAGGAAGAAGCATGAGAGGAGAAGAAGCTTTCTTACTAGATGTCCAGGAACTCCTCACCTCTCTAGATTACAGTCTCGTGAAGGGGACGGACACAAGGATCTTACGTTGGAAGGATGATCAAGAGATACAAAATGACAAAGGTGAAGGAAAGAGAATGAGAAGATGATAAACTTGAACGTGAAAGAGAAAGGCTACAACTAGGGTTTGGTGAAAGGTAGAAAAAGGGAAAAATGCCGGATTCTAATTCTCCTAAAAAGTGAAACTACTAAACGATGATTACGAAAAGAAAAAGAACACGATCTGTTGTTTACCCGCACCTGCGGGAACCGCAGCCGCACTCGCGGCGACGCGAAAGCGAGCCGCCCTGGGGGTAAGCAACTAGCCGCCGTCGCGGACCGCGACCGTGGTGACTCTTCTCGAATCTTCTAAACACGTTTTTTACATCAGATCCCCGAATAACAAGTTTTGTCCCAAAACTTAGTCAAACACTGATTCTCTCGGTCTTGCATGCCGACGTATACCCATAAAATTTCATGAAGGCATCTTCCTTCTAATCTACATACATGCTCTACTCATGCTTGCAAATTGAGATCTAACAAATCACACATACCATTCCCTTACGGGACACATACAACATATAACATCACATATGCGCATAAACTCCACAAGGACAAAACTAGGACTCACTCGTCGATCCTATAGGTGCCGCTAGCTCGGCGTAGAACTCCGTATAGTTCCTCCTAATACTATCCTATGTCCCCCAAGTAGCATCATCAACTCCTCGTCTAGACCATTGAATTGTCATCATCGGTATGTCCTTCGATCGTAAGTGTCTTGTACTCTGCTCTACGACAACTACAAGATGCTCTACAAATGTGTTGTCCGGATCGACCACTAGATCCCCATGACTGACAATGTGTCTCGGGTCTGGTATGTACTCTCACAACTAAGATACATGGAAGTCCGGGTGAACACCCTCTAGTCTTGGTGGCAACACGATTCTATACGCTACCTCTCCCGCTCACTCCACAATCTCAAACGGTCCGACATATCGGGGACTCAACTTCCCCTTAATACTGAAATGTCTAAGGCCTCATGTCGGTGATTCTCTTTACCAGACCTGATCTCCCACTCTAAACTCTAGACGTCGACGTCTCTTATCAGCATAAGACTCTTGGCGACTCTGTGCGGCCAACATCCTCTCTCGGATCAACGCTACTCGAGCCATGCCATCCTGAACCTGCTCGGGAGCTAATCCACTTGCACTACCTAGTTCATCCCATCATAGAGGTGTATGACAACTTTGTCCATACAATGCCTCTTAAGGAGCAATCCTGATCGACGTACTCCAGCTATTATTATACTAAAACTCTACCAAAGGGAGGTGATATGGTCACACTTGTCCCCAATCCAACACATAGGCTCTCAAGATATCCTCTAGGGTCTGTATCATCCTCTAACTCACCGTCCGTGTGAGGATGATAAGCGGTCGTGAAATGAAGGCTCGTACCTAAGGCGGCGTGCACCTACTTCCAAACCTCGAGGTACACCTTCCATCTCCATCCGAGACGATGGCCCTTGGTACCCCATGGAGTCCCACTATCTGCCTAGTGAACTCCTCAAATAACTGGCTCACCGGCCACGTTTCATTAACAGGAATAAAACGTCCGGTCATCGTCAGTCGGCCTACCACAAAACAGATAGCGTCGAAGCTCGTACTTGGTCTCAAACCGGAGACAAAATCCATGGAGGTGTCTTCCAACTTCCACTACGGTACTAGTAGTGGATGAAGCTCACCTCCTGACCAACGGTGCTCAATCTTGACCTATTGACAAGTCGCGCGCTGGGCTACGTACCTAGCCACATCCGGCTTATGCCCACCCCACTAGAAAGAACGTTTCACGTTTTGATACGTCTTAATCGTACTTGGGTGTACTGAGTAAGGTGTAGAGTGAGCCTCGTGTAAAAGTCGTTGTCTCAACTCCCTATCTGACGGCACACATACACGATCATGGCATCACAACTCCCCATCAACACCTACGGTAAACTATGGTGCCTCTCCTAGAGACATCCTATTCCGGATCATCGTCAAAGCCGGACAACTCCTACTTATGTCGGATCTCTCCCAACAGATCAGGCAGCATCTCTAAATTTGACAGGTGGTTATCCATATCCGGAAATCGGATATCCATCTTCAGCCATGCTAGATCTATCTATAATTGAGCTTGAGCCGTTAGTCGAGATATCACCTTCTCCCGAGGCGTCTTCCTGCTAAGGGCGTCGGCGACAACATTCGCCTTCCTCGGATGATACAATATATCCAAATCAAAATCCTTGATAAGCTCTAGCCATCTCGTATAGTGGTTATTCGAATCCTGCTGAGTGAATATGCACTTCAGACTCTTATAGTGTGTGAATATCTAACACGTAGCTCCATACAAATAATGCTGCTAGATCTTAAGAGCATGTATCACCGCAGCTATCGCAAGGTCATGCGTAGGGTAGTTCTCATCATACGGCTTCAGCTGTCTAGACGTATATGCAATAACCCTACCTCGCTGCATCAAACACATCTCAAGCCCATCTTGGATGCGTCGTTGTAGACCACAAAGTCCTCAATGCTCTTAGGCTAAGCTAAAATAGGAGCGGAAGTCAACCTCCTCTTTAACTCCTCAAAACTCTACAGGCACGGCTCGGACCAAACAAATCTAGTACACTTCCTGAACAAGGAAGTGAATGGTCGAGCGATCACTAAAAACCCTTCAACAAACTTGCGGTAGTAGCTCGCCAAGCCTAGGAAATTACGCATCTCCTTGACATTCCTAGGAGGCGGCCATGATGCAACATACTTTTTCTTTGCCGGATCAACCTTGATCCCCTCACGGAAACTGTGTGACCAAGAAAGGCCACCTCAAGCATCCAAAACTCATACTTAGAGAGGTTAACATACAAATCTCTATCCTGCAAGACTCGGAGTACCGTCCTTAAGTGCCCTTCATGCTCCTCCTCGCTACTAGAGTACACTAGGATATTATCAATGAAGACCATCATAAACGGGTCTAGGAAGTCAATGAAGATGTCGTTCATCAATTCCATGAAGACAACGGGCGCATTCGTGAGCCCGAATGGCATCACTACAAACTATTAGTGGCCATACCTGGTCCAAAATGCTGTCTTAGTCGCATCCTGCTCTTTCACCCTCAACTGGTGATTTCCTAACCTCAAATCAATCTGTGAAAACACAGTAGCTCCATGTAGCTGATCAAGAAAATCATCGATGCGAGGCAACATGTACTTGTTCTTAAATGGCCACCTTATTCAACTCACGGTAGTCGATATACAGCCTCATCGACCCATCCTTCTTCTTGACGAAGAGTACCGGTGCACCCCAAGGAGATACACTAGGGCGGATGAAGCCCTTCTCAGCTAACTCCTCGAGCTTCTTCTTCAGCTCAAGCAACTCGATAGGCGCTATACGATTTGGTTCCTTTCAGATTGGTCTTGTCCCGGACTCTAACTCGATGTAGAAATCTACACTCCTCTACGGTGGGAGACCGGGTGGCTCACTGAGTACATTTGTGAACTTGCTCGTTATCGGGATCTCCTTTAGGGACAAACTCTCACCATCCTTCAAGGCATAACACTAGTAGGCCTCACATCTCTGCACGATAAGTCTTGTACCTCAGAAAATGTCCACATGACCTGTCTCCGTAGTAACCATCACGGTCCTCTTACTAATATCTAGAACCAAAATGACTTCCTCATTCACCAAGTACATGATGAAGAAATCTTCTAGCCAATCTCGACCTCCCAAACAGACGGAACAATCGCTAACTTCTTTAGTACCTCTAACCTTACCCCCATGGGGTAACCCTATTATGAAGGGTCTCCCCTTTACTTTATCTAAGGCCAATCTACGAGCACAAGCATCGGAAATAAAAGAGTGCGTAGTACATGTATCAAAAATTACTCTAACAAGTAAGCCATTAATTTGAATAGTACTTGTGGTCGCTAGTGTTGTCGGCTCATCTGCGCTCCTCAACTAAAAAACTCTAGTCTGAGCGCCTCTCGTGTCCGTGGTAACACCCCACATCCTCTACCTCTACCCTGTGCCTGAGCGGAACTTTGAAGAGGAGGATAGCGTGGGCCCACTGCTGTTGACCTTGAGCCTGATACTTAGGTGGCCTATGTCCACCTCCTAGAATGCTAACAAGTGAGGAACCTAGTTGTGACGGCACCTTGCGTTGTCGGCAATATACAGCTCGGTGTCCTAGCTTGCGCATGTGAAGCAAGTCACTGGTGACTTCTTTCACTCAACTCTCATATGTCCATACCCTCCCCAATTATGACATTGCCGTCCTTTGTCATAAGTTTGTGCTGACTGCTGATATCTATGGCATCCATGTGTCTGACAATGCCCAAATCCTGAAGCTCCAATACCCGTACTGGATTCCCTTGTCCTTTGTTTCCTCTACGGCTCTCTTGTCAATTTATCCCTCCTCAGACCCGGTTGGTCCCTGTCATCACTACAAAGTACGGGTTGCCCCTGTCCTTTGTCTCCTCTACGGCTCTCTTGTCATAAGTTTGTGCGGGTGCGGCTACTTCTTCCCACGGGTCCAGATAAGCAGCAGTCCACGTCCCTTCTGTTTTGTAACCGTTGTTTCTTGTGTTCCCCTTTTAGAACCCCAAACCCTTTTTCCCTCTTAACCTAATCCGATAGTTTCCCGTCCTCTTCTGAAACCTTGACAGCTTTTAGAGAATCATGTAAGTCTCTTCCTCTCTTCCTTTTTCCCCTTCCTTCACCTTCCTTTAATCACCCTATCTCTCTTAATTCCGTCACCAGATGAGGTTATACATTTCATCACCATCGGATTGCAGCAAGATCATACCAAAGAAACCATCATTGAGGATTTCCGAAGCTCTCGCTTGTCTCCATGATTTCATTGAAGAGTAAGGGTAGGTTGTTCCTCCCTTTTTGTTCCTTAGATTACGGAGTGACTACTGGAGTGTCTGACTGATACTACAAAAGAGTTACAGGAAGTGTTGAAGAAGAACGAGATCATGCACGAACAAGGAGAAGTCAGAGATCTAAGTCTCTAGTCCCGGGACCGCGCCTTCAATCCCCCGCAACCGCGCCTCAACACAGTCACCGCCCCCGCGCCTTTCTTATTCCTCAGGTTCAGCCACTTGGACCTTTCTTCTCCCGCGGCTCTTCTCCTCCACGGCCGCAATATTCCTCCAGTGAGACTCTTAAGTCGTTTTTGTGACTTAAGAGTGTGCTCTTGGTATGTTTTCCCTCCTTCCCTGTTCCCTTTGATCATGTTGTAGCATCATGATAGGCGGTCTAGCAGAACTAGAGTTAATCTCATGTAGTAGGTTAGAGTTTGTTAGTTTTTGAGTTACGTTGAGTAATGTGTAAAGTAGGGAACTGTTAGGATGTAATTTCATGTTGACGTGGACTGGTTTTGATACCTTGTCTTGATTTATATTAAGCATTGATGAGTTGTTTACTGATCGGGTTTGTGTGGATTGTTGAGTGTATTCCGTTACAAGTAAGTCCTTAGGACTTACTTTGCGTCTATGATGTATTGGTGAATGCTTAAGTGGTGTATGTTTATGTGTTGTGGCGTATTGTTTTTTTAACATAACCGACTTATTATTTGGCCCACGGGTAACGGGCGGTGGTCACTTGCCCAGTTCTCCCGAGGGGGTCTGGGAGGTGCTTCGCGACTAGGCCAGACTTGGTATACGGGGAGGGTACCAAACCACTCGATTGTGTATACGGGGAAGTGCGCTGAACCACTCTAGCTAGATAAAGGAACGAAGGCGAGGGTCGAAGACTTCTTGTGTCACACTTATAAATGAATAATGTGAACAACTTTAACAAAGATAATAATAAAGGGTTTCTTGTGATAGCATGATTTGTGTTTATCTCTTGCTTTATCTTGTGCTTCGGTGTTTTCCTCTATGTTATAGCTAGTTAACGGTTTATCCGTGTTGTTAGATGCCTTGCAGGATAGGTAGTTGTCGAGTGATTCGGAGGAGATGGTCATCCGGGGTTCCCGTACGTGATAGGACGGGTGTCGGTTTTATGTGTTTCTACTATAGTTGACTCTTATAGTTTCTTTTGCGGATTACGTTTATGACTTTTGTACCTCGGTTGAGAATTTGCTTATTTGTTTGACATTGCATATTTCAGTATTTGGGTTTTAGTGTTTTATCGTTTGTGCCTTTTTGTAAGATCTAGTAATATTGTTATCGAGTTAGGATCGAGACCCGTTGTGAGGTCCTAACTTGTAGCGCCCCGAGTCTGAGATATGGGGTATTATATTTATAGGAAGCATCTAACCTAACACTCCTATGGTTTTGCTGGCAAAAACCCAATTTGCTAAACTATATCTTATAACTACAACATGGAATTTGTGTAGAACGGATAAGCTTAAAAGGAAAAACATCTAGATAGACCGCCTAAAAGATAACCTAAACTAAAAGAGAGAAAATTGATAAAAGAAAGACGTCAACTAGGTTTACTCCATTCGATTGGCCACCTTAGGAATTCCTCGTTAATGGTTTGGTCTTGAATAGTGGTCGTATATGAGATATATGTCGGGTGAATAGTGACCAATTGGTTGGCCATATGTACAATGATCGATCGACCAACCAACACGAATCTCGAGATATTCATCGTCTTTACTCTCATATCTCGATCATTTTAGTCTTGATGTTGACTTCCTTGACTGTAGGAAAACCCTTAGTGTGTTAAAGGTCATTTTATCGCAAATAGCTGTAGTATCCGGAATTTTTATTCCGTTTAATTCCGAATCAAATCGGATTCCGAGCCGTTGATGGTTTCCCATTCTATCTAGTATTTCTTCCTCCACAAATTTTATCATTTTATGTAGAATTTAATTCACATAAAATGATAGAATTATATGAAACCCTAATTCTTTTAAATGGTGCTTAATGACGACTTGTGACGAGACCATAACAAAGCTGTGACGAGATCATGACAAAGCTGAGTCATGACGAAGCCCGACAACTCTGTGACAAGGACATGCATGGGCCTGACAAAGCCATGACGAGTTTTTGACAAGTTTTGACAAACTTTCAGCCAACTTATTTCTTGCCATATTTCAGCCCATTGTTTCTTAACTGGATTGATTGTTCCCAGCCCTTACCTTAACCTTTTCTGGCGGATCAAAGCAGCCCAAGAGGCCCAGCGATCACACCTTCAGCAGCCCACACACTCAGCTGCTTAATGAGGCTTGCGGCAACCCAGAAGAGTGTTAATTCCAGCCCAGAACTCCATGAGATGCTGCCCTATCTTCCACGTTGTAACAGCCAGCTCTTTCCCTTCCCTATATCACGTAACAACAGTGAATAAATGAGGCAAATCCACAGCTGAAACAGCCCTATATTCACGCCAGATGAGAAGGAGTTGCAACGTCTTTGCTTCTAGATGCACGTAAACCTCTCCTCTCCTTCTTCTGTATCGACGCTTAGATCTCAGCAGCCCCATTGAAGCACCAACATTGCACAGCAACAGCCCCATTGAAGCACCAACATTGCACAGCAGCAGCCTCTTTTGTGCACTTCGACTCCATGAGTTGATGCATATGTTTCTGCATACGTTCGGTTGGTCTCTCACTCCCTAGTTGTCCTCTTTCTATTCGGTCACACGATGGGTAAAAGTTTATATTCCATCCCTGCTGTTTTACAGATAGAAAGCCTTCCCCATCACCAGAATCTTTACTAAGTTGCAATCAAGGTCTCAGCAAGGGGTAACTAGATCTCTTCTCCCTCCCTTGAATACGTATCTTCTGTAAGTTAATAAGTTAAAGTGTACTATGTGCTGCTGATGAATTTAGGACATTGAGATCAATAATTAGTTTGGGTTAGAAGAGGGTGACAAAAATAGTAGAAACAAATCAGCTGTAAATAATGGAGTTTTCTTCAGTTTTGAGAAGTTGAAAACTGTCAATATTGTAGACCAATGTTCAGGAGTTATATTGAAGATCCACCGTTGAATTTTTTATAGATCATAGAGAGATATACGTAGTTTACCGTGTTAAAATTTTGAGAAGAAATGAACGGTCGGATTGAAAGTTATAGGGTCTCAAAGTGGAGTAGTTGAGCTGTTTTTCCAGCAATGAATTTTGACTAAGTATAAGAACATTTTTAGTGTTGTAGCCACCTTTAAGGATTTTTGTAGAAGTGATAATTGAACAGTTTTAGGAAATTCTTGCTCCTATGAGTAGATTAGATATCCTAGATAATTTAGAAATTTACTTTAGAATTTTATAAGTTTATTTTAATTTCATATTTGAAGCTGTAGTTGGACCTTAGTGACTTTTCGAGAAATAGAAAGTGGGTATTTTCTCTAGTTTTTACCTAAAATCACCCTAGGGAGTAGAATATGGTTAATTAGCCTCAAGTAAGAATTTAAGTACGTATTACGAGTTTTTAGAAGTCTCGGGACCAAGGGTAAAATAGCCATGTTACCTTAAATAAGTATTGTAATAAATTATGTCCAAATAGGATCTTAGATCTTAGGAGTTTCAAACTTCTAAGTACCTAGGGAAATGTATTGACCCACGTACCTCCTTTGACAGGCAACTGAGTTTCTGCAGTTACTGATTGAGTGGTGTTAAGAGAGGTGAGATTTGATTCTGGTAAGTCCACGGACTTACTTAGTAGGCTTCTTGCATGTGTGTGATGTGTATGAGTGGTGTTTGCTAGTTAAAATAAATAACAAAAACGGAATAGGCCGACTTTAGTATATTGTGTAATTGACCCAAGTATATGATAACGGGTCGTGACATCATCTGCCTAGCTCTTGCGAGAGTCTAGGAGGTTCCTTGCGACCAGCCCAATCAGGTAGACGGTCAAATGCATTAGTACCATTCCACGTTGGTAAACGGGGACAGGGGCGAGGTTTAGGAATCCCTCGTGTCACAAAATAAGTATCATTAGTAATGACATATCACTTAATTAAAGATAACAAAAGGAATGAGTGTTGCATGTTAATTGTGTATGTTGTGTGTTTGTGCTTTTACCTTTATACTTATGCATAGATTGTTAGTTATCGGTTTTATACCGCTTGTAGATGCCTTGTAGGTTAGGGAGGCGATCGAGTGATCCGGCGGTAGTGGGCAGCCGGGGTTCCGTGCATTACAGGACGGGACTGTTATCTTTTTATTGCACGACTGTTGAGATTGATGTTGTTATTTTGGTTCTGAGACTTGGCTGCATTGTTTTTCAGAATTGTACTTTTCCTTTCGCTCATGATATAAAACTCTATGTTTTGCCTTTTTATTTGTGCCGTGTTATAAGGTCCGATGAAGTTGTTGTCGGGCTAAGGGTCGGGACCCATTGTGAGGTCCCAGCTCGTAGCATTTCGAGTCCTTTAGGATTCGGGGTGTTACAATAGCTCTATTTTAGCTTTGTAAATGCTTAGAATCCTTATAATGTCATAAACTAACCAGTAGATCTCCAAAAAACAAAAGACCTGATAAGTTATGTTATTATGCCTGAAAAGCTCAAAGGATATATAAAATGATGGTGGAAAAAGACTTTAAAATAGATGCTATTATTTAGTAAATATAAGTTGGAAGACTTACAAAAAGATTCTATAAAGGTGATAAATGTCCGAGCAAATAATATGGGATCGGTTAAGGAAGAAAGTGAGAGGATGATATGATTTTGGTGAAAAATGTTCACTGGGTCCAAGGTTATAAAATGAATGACCTTAATAAACCAATTCAAAAAACTCGTAAATAAATGATCACCGAAAAATAACTATTACACCAACACTCAAGCTTCTATTCTTCGACTATTAATAACCATCGAGCCCAATCGGTCATCCATTTTTTGCACCTCGACAACATCTAACTAGCCTAGAAAATGTTTTGAAGCTCTGAGCCATTGAGTTTTCTTTGATTGAGCTATCTTGCTCTTCAAACCAACCTTAAGAGTGAGTGATAAATTTGTTATAAATAACAAGTCGATATTCTTCACTTCCCTTTCATCACGCTCAAGTAAAAAAAACTCACATAAGGTTATACTAAACACATATAGCATGCTCACACTCAAGCCGGTTATTATCTTTATGATTCACTTTACTAGTTCAACTTCTTTTGTGACACGACGATCTCCTGAACCTCGCCTTTGTCCCTTTATACCAACAGGACTGGATCCGATGCATCTCACCGTGTACATGTCTGGACTAGTCGCAAAGACCCTCCATGTCTCCTGTAGAACTGGACAAGTTGTCACCGCCCGTTACTAATTGGGTGAAACAACGATAAAGGTCATCCTAGCATGTTATCATAATTATCATACACCACACACCACTATTACAGTTAAGCTAACACACATAAGTCAGCTAAGTAAGCCAAACGTACTTACCTGTCTCAATGTAATCCCAGCTATAAAACCACGCTAAGCTTCCCGCAAGAAAATATTCTATGCTTAATCAAACAAGGCACACAAATCTACGACTATCCATCATGCTAGAAGTCCTCAAGTTCTAGTCTCAATGATCTCTACAAGATCATATAACAACATGCTACAAGGTTCCTACTTACAGTGTTAATGACCTCTAGAAGATCATATAATGACATGCTAGGATGTTCCAAATTCCTAGTCTTAAGATCCTCACAAGATCTACTAACAACACTACAAGCCCTACATTCTCACAATGTTTCCTCAAACCTCCTAAGGTGTTCAAACACAAAACAACTCACGAACCACAAGCTAGCATTCCCACTAGTTATGTTAGATTCCAACTTATCATGATACTACTCCAGAACCAACTACAACAAACGGAAGGAAACAATACACTAAAAGATGGTACTCAGTGGAGGTAAGACGCGACTGCGGGAGAGGAAAGACACGACCGCGGTGACAAAGTTCCGAGACGCCGCGACCGCGGTGGTTAGAGGCGTGGGTGCGGTGACACTGGAAAGTCGCGGCCGTAGTAATATGCAGGCGCGGTCGCGGGAGAACTCCTTAGGCAAACTTCTACGGCGTTTGTCGATGTGCGGCGGTGCGAAAGACAACTATGTTTGATTTTCATGTGGACAACAACGCTTATTTGTATTTTGGGCATGAGTGAATCGCCTCTCGCATTTTTCCATCAACACCTTAAAGCACAAATAATAATGAAAGGTTTCACACTCGGCTCTCGCATTTTGCAATGAATAATCCAAATCACCATAACTCTCATAGATCAACATTTAAGCAATTCATTTATCATTACCATTATCATAGATCAATGTAATCGGACTCTCTAGACCCTAGAACGAATTGAACTTAGCCCAACATACCATGAGAAAAAATTCAGATCTTTATTAAAAGAAGACGAAGGGACTAGCCAATCGGGAAAAAGGTGATTAGTCAATTGACTTGCTACAAAAACTCCCGTTGTTTATTGGAACAATTGAATGAATAATCTAATGGTCGAAAGCCCTTTTTATAGGAAGCATCTAACCTAAAACTCACAGGGGTTTTGGCTAGAGTTTTGCTAGCCAAAACCAAATTTGCTAAATTATATCTTATAACTACAAGATGAAATTTGTGTAGAACGGATAAGCTAAAAAGGATAAACATCTCGATATATAGACCGCCTAAAAGATAACCTAAACTAAAAGAGAGAAAGGAGATAAACGATAGACGTCAACGAGCATAGGTGTGGGCCTAGTTGATCAACTAGGTTTAGTCCATTCGATCGGCCACCTTAGGAATTCTTCGTTAAATGTTTGCTCTTGAATAGTGGTCATCTACGAGACATATGTCGGGTGAATAGTGACCAATTGGTTGGCCATATGTACAGTGATCGATCGACCAACACGAGTCTCGAGATATTCATCGTCTTTACTCTTAGATCTCAATCATTTTAGTCTTAACGTTGACTTCCTTGACTGTAGGTAAACCCTTAGTGCGTTTGAGGTCTATTTTATCGCAAATAGCTCTTTTTTAGCTCTGTTAATGCTTAGAATGCTTGTAATGTCATAAGCTAACCGGTAGATCTTCAAAAAACAAAAGAGAAGAAAATATGCCGATAAGTCATGTTATTATGCCCGAAAAGGTTAAAGTAACAAGTCGATATTCTTCACTTCCCTTTCATCGGCCACCTTAGGAATTCTTCGTTAAATGTTTGCTCTTTTTTAGCTCTTTTTTAGCTCTGTTAATGCTTAGAAATTGTTTTGAAGCTCTGAGGCATTGAGTTTTCTTTGATTCAGCTATTTTGTTCTTCAAACAAACCTCAAGAGTGAGTGATAATTTTGTTATAAATAACAAGTCGATATTCTTCACTTCCCTTTCATCGGGCTCAAGTAACAAAAACTCATATGTGGTAGTACAGAATTGTATACTCCAAGGTATAGTCACATTCTACGGAAATTCATGATTTGTGAAAGGGGTGCTTCCAAAATGAGATAATGGAGGAAAACAATTCTTTGTGAGTGGCAATGGACAGCAAAACATGTCTTATACTTTGGGATAGGGTTATCTGTCAAGTTTGGATTGGGTCATTCAAAAGAGAGGAACAAACATGATCGATATTGAAGTTCAGATAATGTCGATTATTTTGAAGATATTTTTTATAGGTTTCGATTATCATAACTTGGAAACATTTTCTAAAAAAGTAGAGAGAAAAAAAAAAGTAAAATACATTTTTTTCCTAGAAACTTAACATCCTAAAAAATCTAATCTGGAAATAGGAATAAAAAGCCACACAAAAAAAAAGAGGAATAAAATTATATAATTTTCTACCAATTACAACTTTAATATAGAACAGTTTTATATTAATATATAACTATATAAGCATTGATAACGGATAAGCTTTATTGAAAGAAATAATAAGTTAGTAAGCCCTTTTCAATATGATTTAAGTAACATAATGTGAAATATGCCATGTTCTATTAAATGTTCTCTAACCTTTATAATATTTCTAAATTGTAGATATCACTAGAAAACTATATCCGTGCTATGTACCGGACTACTAATATTTTATTTTATTTTATTTTATATTCAACATTTTTTTATTTTGTACATTTAATAATTATTATTAATTTATTAATTATATATGACATTATTAAATTATTATAATATGAGTTACTTTAAATTATTTATCGGTAAATTTATTAATATTTATATTTTTATATCTATAATTTATTTTTTAATTATTTATTTAACATTTAAAAGTTTCTAAAGCTTAGGTTATATAAAGTTTTTGACAGAAAAAAAATATATTACATGTAGATAAATATTATGTTACCATAACTTTTATTTTTTTCGTAAAATTTAACAAAAACAATATGAAAATATTTAATATGAGAACATTTATTAAGAAAAATACTTAATTTACATGTAGATAATTTTTAAAACTTATAATAGAATTTGAATAAAAAGATATAATTATATTAAATGTGAACATTTAGTGTTCTAAAACCCTATTTTACATGTAAATAAATATTTTTTTTGGATATATAAAAGTTATATTATATAGCTCTTGAGTTTCTAACTATGTTGATAATCTAACCACTAAATTCTCATCCTTTGAATACTTAATTTTAAAAAAAATAAACTATTTTTTTCAAAAAATTTCAAAAATTTATTTCATGATTTTTGTTCGTCAGATTTTTGTTGATAGTTCATAATTGTATGATCAACAAACGTTAATAGTGCATAATAATACTATCAACAACCTTTGACAACCAATAATAATATTTTCAACAAATTTGACAATCCATAATGATAGTGTCAACGATCATGGGCATTCCATAATAGCATTATTATACTTGAAATTTGATACTCGGAACTTAACGTCCAAAATCTAACAGCAGACCTAATAGTTAAATTAAACTTAGTAATCAAACCCATGTAATGTAAAATAAAATGTACTTTTTATACAGTTTTTCATAACTTTAAGATGGTGTTCGGTGTTCCTCCCTAAAAGACGAGGAAGGAAATAAGCATGCAGTTTTTGACTGTATATGATGCAAAAGGCAACGTGCATACTGATGTAAGGCTGAGGTAGGCAGCCAAAAAAAATGGTCACTTTCATGGCCAAATCTTTGTCAAGGAATGGGTATTTTTCAACTTTATTTAATTATTAACTCATCTCTTTCTTCAACCATGTGGTTTCGTTTTTACCCTAGAGTTTTTTATTTTAATTTTATGGATTTACTTTGTAATATCATTCTTGGAGCTGCTTTGTATGTTTTTAAAATTTTTCTGATGTGCTGCATGTTTTGTCTATGGTCGACCCAATTAAGCTCTTGGAAAACAGGCTGTCAAAACTTTTCATGTGCATCAAAAGTGAAAGCAACGAAAATGTCGAATTTTCTATTTTAGTTTATGCATAGAATAATCAATCTAGTCATAGATGCTGCAATGATTGGATATGGTTTGCCATACCTTTGGTTTTTAACCAAGATTTACATGTTGATATTGAATAAGCTGCTTGAGATTGGATCAGGCTGATAATACTGTCGTTGTTTAGATCTTTTATTGGAAGAAGTGAGATTTGTGGATGATGACTGATAAGGAAGGATCTGTATATATCTCAATTATGGTGGCAGGATAATAAAATTAATTAAATGGGTCACTCTGTTGGTTGCTAACTCGTACGGAAGTGTTAAATCGGTGAACTGGCCGATCATATCGATTGTGCAAGATATGAGAAAGAATTTATATTTATGTTCAACCATGGCGGGATAATAATATAGATTAGATGGTCCAGTCTGCTAATTGCATACTTGTACGTAAATGTAAAATGAGTTATCGATAGATTATATCGGTTGTGGGTAATTTGATAAAGAATCCATTATATCTTCAAACATGCCGGGATAATAGTATTAAGGACTACTCGTACATAAATGTAAAATGATTTAACCACTTGATTATATAAGCATTTTTTTGTAGCAATTTAGATAATAGTAATACATTAGGTTATTTTTTTACAAGTTTTTTATTCAAAATTTAGTTTTACATATACTTTTTACATTTTTTAATTTAATAATAGAAGTTTTAATGAAATATAGTAAGTAAGGGGTATAGAGGCAAAATAAATTATACATGAGGTCATTAAGAGGAAACTTGAAAGTTCATGGTACCCAAGAGGAAAAGTCCAAACCTTAAGAACACCAAGTGAAGTATAAATTAGATGAATCAGTCCGTCGGTCGTTAACTCGTATGACAATCTAAAATCAATTATTCGGCTGGAATGTGAGAAATAACGAAATTCAACACATAGAAAAGGAAAATCAACATGGATTTACAATGGTTCATATTGACTATGTTCAATTAGAAAGCTTTTATTGAGAAGTTTCTCATTTCAGATGAAATAAATGATTCGGATGCATTATGCATAGTTAATGATACAATATATAGTGTTAAAACCCTAAAAATAATATTTGGCAAACAAGTATCATATTAAGCTATACGGTAAATGTACAAACCAAACAAATGATACAAGTGAGATGTATTGAGAAATTTCAGACCTGGAGGCGACTCCCCCGGACGAGTGGACAAAATCTCCATTGGCCCGTTAGTGGAATCCACATATTGTGACATTGAAGACATAAAAATATTGAAAGAATTTGGTTAAATAGACCCTTTTTGTATTTCTTTTTGGTAAGTGTACCCCTTTAATTTTTACCACTTTCATTTAATGGTAGGTAAAAGTAATTAACCCCTCTATTTAAAAATAAAGAAAATTTCGGATGGTGCCCTTGTGGTTTGGGGTTTTCCGGATTTTGCCCAGAGGTTTTTTTTAGTTCGGATGGTGCCCTTGTGTTTTAGTGTTTTCCATAAAATGCTCAATTCTCTTTAAATTGTAAGAGAGTGATGGACAAGTAGATAAGACGTCCAACCAAATGACGATGTTTCTCAAGATCATCAAGTAGAGCGGAAGAATGCCATTGAAGGTTGTTGTCAGCAAACATCGGGAAAGATGCTGGTTTACATCCAAGTAGACCAGAATCAACCAAAATGTCAAGGGTGTATTTCCATTGGTTAAGCCATAAACCAGTCGGAGTACGAACAATTTTAATGCCTAAGAAGAACCGAAGAGGTTCAAGGTCCTTCATGTGAAAACAAGTATGAAGATAATCCTTAAATGTGCGTATGGTAGCAAGATTGTTGCCAATATTGATCAGTTCATCTACATAAATCAGAAAATGAAGGGTGTTACATGACCATAAGTAGGTGAAAAGGGAGTAATCAACAAGGGACTGACAAAACCCTTATTTTAAAAGGGCAGATGTTAACTTGTGAAACCAATTCCGAGGAGCTTGATGAAGACCGTACAAAGATTCCTTGAGGCGACACACTTTAGAAGAGGTTTGAAATCCAAGATGTGGGAGCATATAAACTTTCTCATGCAGATCACCATGAAGAAAGGCATTGTGAACTTTCATTTGATGTTGTTCCCAATTATAAATAGAGGCAATGGCTAAAAGTAGTTTAATTGTGACTAATTTAACAACATGAGAAAACTTTTTAGTGTAGTCAATGCCTTCTTGTTGACGATTTCCAAGGACAATCAAACGTGCCTTATAGCGCTCAATCTGACCATCAGAGTTATATTTGATGCGAAAAACCCATTTAGAGCCAATATCTCTACGATGTGCAGGGAGATCAACATATTCCCATGTGTTGTTGTGTTGTACGGAAGAAATTTCAGCTTGCATAGCTTTCTGCAATTTCGGATTTACAACGGTTCCTTGATGGAGGTCGGTTCTTGTTCTTGATAGATAGAGTTAAGAGTAGCAAAATAGGCAAGAGAAAGGCGTTCATATGATAAAGAATCCACAATGGAATATCGTGTACTTGATTTCAGAGAGGGAGAAGGTTGACCCGATCGGATATCGAGGTGGCTTGCCTTTTGAAAAACATAATCTCGTAAAAGGGTTGAAGGTTTGATGATTCGGGGGTTGCGATTAGGTGGTGGATCTGTTGGGGTAGTGGTAGCTGGTGGAGTTGTTAAGGTGATTGTTGGGGGTCGGTAAAAGTTACAATAGAGGGTCCGCAACTGGGGCGGGTATGTAAGGGGAAGTCGGTAGCATGTCAGTGGGTAGATGGGATAGGGTAGGCTATAAGGTAGTGTCCGTTGGGGGTAACGTGGGGAGGGGGATCGTAGGAAAAGGAGAGGGGGTGGGGTCCACTGTTGTTTCCGCTGAGGGTGGAGCGGTGGGAGGGTCATCAACTTTGGGAGTAAAGAAAAATGGTTTCACGGGAAATAAATTTGTTTCGGGGGAATCCGTTTTAGAGAACGGAAAAATTGTTCTCATAAAAACGCGCATCATGTGTGACAAAAATATCCCGAGTATCTAGATCTAACATTTTCCAGCCTTTTTGAGAAGGTGAATAGCATATGAAAGCACACTTTCTACCCCGAGATCAAAATTTATCTAAAGATTGAAGAAGAATCAAACAATAAGCAAGACAACCCAAAATCTGAAGATGGTGAGTGGAAAGTGGGGAGCCATGAAGAATCTCGTAAGGTGTTTTGTGATGAAGTACATGTGTAGGTGTACGGTTGATAAGGTAGCAAGTAGCAATGACACATTCTCCCCAAAGTGATAAAGGTAAAATTGCCTTGGAACATAAGGACTCTAACGACATTAAGGATGTGACGATGTTTCCGTTCTACCCTCCCATTTTTTTGTGGTGTATAGGTACATTAAATTTCTAGGCGAATACCCTTGCGCTGAAGAAAAGATTGAAGACAAAGAAATTCCTTGGAATTATCACTACGAAAGGTTTTGACACATGTATGAAATTGAGTCTCAACCATGACACAAAAGTTTTGAATTAAAGAGGGAGCCTCAGATTTTCCCTTTATTATACAAACCCAAGTGCAACTGGAGTAATCAAACAAAATGGTAACAAAGTCGGAACAACCAGAAGTAGAAAGGGTGCTATAGGGACCCCAAAATATCTAAGTGAACTAATTCAAATAAAGATGGAGTATGAGAACTACTAATAGGAAAAGATAATACAGGTAGTTTGGCCCAGAGACAGATGTCACAAGGATAGGTAGTTTTGGTGTTGGAAAGATACCAAGACGGTTATGGTGGGTATAATTGTCGACAATGGTAAGGTATGAAAGGGGTGGAGAAACATTTGTCATCCAACGAAGCCAGTAGATTCCAACAACAGTTTCACCTAATCCAATTATTGTGCTCAAAGTACGGTCCTATATAGCACAAAGTTTATTAGTTATCATAAAAGCACATTTGAAGTCCGTAGTTAACTAATTTGAGGAAAGGAGATGAGAATCAAGTCCTGGAACACATAATGCTCGAGGCAAGTGAAGGGAGTTATTGAGGCGAAAGTTCCATACGTGTCTAGCTAAGACTAGAGAACATAAAGAGTTTGATCCGGCATGTGATTAGCGGTGTAAGGGAGGAAAGTAGAGAAAATCTGTGTCATATGAAAAGAGACCCCTGAATAAAGAATCCAACGGAGCAAAATAATATACGAAGTAGTATTGCGAGTTGAATGAGAGCGGTATGAGTTCAAAGCACATAGGATGATATTCTAGTATCATCAATTGCAAGCTCAATACATTTACGGTGTTGGACATGTTAAGGGACCAAGAGAGGAGGATGCTCCGCTCCAATAACTGGCGGTCATGAATTCGACCAAAGTCGTGTCTGATACCGGTGATCAAAAGTCATTTCTGATCTGGCAACCAAAGTTTTTTGTGATACCGGCGGGCAAAGTTATTTCTATTACCGGTGACCAAAGTTATTTCGAATACTGGAGGACAAAGTCGTTTCTGATAGCGGAGAACAAAGACGTTTCGGATACCGGCGGACAAAGTCGTGTTTGAAACCGGTGGTTAAAGTTGTTTCCGATACCTATGGCCCAATTTCTTATCTAATATCGGTAGAAAAAGTTTTTCCTGAAACCGACGGTCAAAGTCGTATCTGATACCGGTGGCCAAAATTGTTTTTGATATTGTGGTGGAAGTAGGGATTATACTTATAAGGTTTCCTTCTTCTTCCTCAGTATTCTGATTGTAAACCAAAATAAACTACATAAATCCATTAAGTTCCATGAATTCAAAAAAATCGTTGATAGTTCGGATCCAAATAATCACCGATTTAGAAGTGTTTTCAAAATCTGCAATAATATGCTATGCATGAAAGTATCAAAGCCTATCAAACCCTAGTGCCCATAAATATAAATATCTATAAATACATAACTATAAATAATGAATGTAAAAACATGCAGAAATAAGCTTTTCATTTCCGAGATGATGTTTTGTTTTTACACTAATTACAATCTTTGTGCTCAATCTTTTGATTCCCTTTATCACAAAAGACATGTACTAGAATATATATCTTCTCTATTTAAGTAAAGGTTTTATTTACTTTTTTCATTTTAAATGATAAAATAAAATCCTAAGCCTAAAAATAGCCCGTCTTCGTAGAATCAAAAACAGCTTTGGCGACTTTGGCCTTTGGTATCATTAACAAATTTGTCCGCCGGTATTAGTGAAGGTTTTGGACACCGGTATCAGAAACGACTTTTTTTACGGGTATCAGAGAAGACTTTGGATATCGGTATTAGAAATGACTTTGGTCACTGGCATTAGACACAACTTTGTCCGTCGGTATCAGAAACGACTTTGTCTCTAGTATCAGAAACGACTTTGTCCTCCGGTATCAGAAACGACTTTAGCCATCAGTCTGACAAGCGACTTTAGCCACCGGTATCAGAAACGACTTTGTCCTCCGGTATTAGAAACAACTTTAGCCACCGGTATCAGAAACGACTTTGTCTCTAGTATCAGAAACGACTTTGACCTCCGGTATCATAAACGACTTTAGCCACCAATATCAAAAACGACGTTGTCTCTAGTATCATAAACGACTTTGTTCTCCGGTATCAGAAACGACTTTAGCCACCAGTATCAGAAACGACTTTACCCGCGTTACCACAAAAGACTTTGGTCACCGGTATTAGAAACTATTTTTGGTCACCGTATAAGACACAATAAAGGGATAATTCTAGCACAATAAATGCTCGAAATGAGTGAAACACAAAAGGATCAAGGTAGATACCGATATATGGAAAGTGAATACTTTCTATACCAATAGTGATGTATTATAGAGCAATATATGTATGAAATGCATGATTCTATAGTCTATATGATGTTACATTAGAACTCTTCAAAATAACTCATACTGAATATTTGCTCGTACTCGAGTAAGATCATGTCATAAGCATATTATGTGTAAGAACAAATGTGCGCCTCAACTAAGAGGAGAACAAGCAGCTCAAACCATGTCATCATAGAAACAATTATTTTAAGAGGATAAGTATAGAATCATAGCCATCTAAACCCCTCAAGAGTAATGTGTTTGCTCTCAATCTCGCAAGATATGTTCAGTCATATATCAATAATCACTCAAATTTAATAGTAATAAGAAAGAAAGGACACATGAAAATGAGTATTTATTTTTAAAAGAGAGTTAATCACAAGTTCTAAAGAAACTAGACACGTTGGAGATCACACAATAATAAGAAAGAAAGGACACGTGAAATTGCATGTCTATAGGATAGAGCACTCACAAGAGTTATGTTTAGACAAACTAATCATCAATAATTTATGCAAAAACTCATGTTCATAAACAATAGCAAGAAATAGTAACCCAAACCAATGTTGGCAAGTCAAGTCTAATAACATAGCATATTCCATTTTCTGGAAGTAAGAATGATGAGAACCGACTCAATCTACACTAAATGAAATACTTTTGTGATTTTTTTGGTTTATGAATGTATGCGTAAAGTGAAAGAGTCAAGGAAAGGAAAAGGACATAATAGTAAGCGTGTAACATGAAAGGGAAACATGATATGCAAATGTGAATATAGTACCCCATACGTAAACTACATATTTTCCTCAATGTGAAAAGAAGTAAAGAGAATAAAATACACATTGAGGAAGCCTTTGGGCGTTTGAAGAGCGAGGGAAGTGGGTTAGGACAAAAGGAGTCTCTTGTATCTTCGGGGGCGGGTAGAGCAGACAACTTCGGAGGTGGGAAAGAGGTCTCTTGATATTGACGGATGTAGTGGAGAAGGAGGAGGAGTTCCTTTTTTGTGGTGTGTGGAGTGGGAAGGAGGGGAGAAAGACTTACCAAAGCTGCTGGAACGGAGAGGAGAAGTTAGAATTTCAACTTTCGGTGTCTACAGAGGCAAGAAGGTCAGAGAGACAGGGTCAGACGGCTTGTGAAGCCATCTCGTATTAAATTTTTGGAAAAAACATAAGGAATGACTTGTGAGACGGATCAGGAAGTTGTCTCAGATGCCGTCTCGATGCCTTCTGAATTAATGTATTGGCTAACACTTTTGGAATTAATTCTAGGAAATTGTCCAGCCACATCCCAAACGGCTTGTGAGACGGTGTCGAGACGGTTGGAGATGCCATCTCGCCGGTAGTCTCGAATTCGTCTTGAAGTTGTCTTTGGTTACGGCTTTTTGTACTTAATTCAACTGAATTATATAAATTCATCCCAAATTCAACTTTTTCAAGGACGAACTCTAGAGCATCCAACTTTTCTATGACATCATTTAGGTCAACTTCTACGACTTCCAGGTGGTCAATGAGCTACAGTCAGGCACCTTTTAAGTCCGCAACTTCATATTCCAAAAATTCATGGCTATCATTAAGTTCTCCGAGCTCTCTCAATATGGTATTATTCTCTACATGGCTATTCACAATCTCTTGTAGTTCATGAATTGTCTCTTGCATGGCTGCTTGGTTTCTCAACACCTCATTCATCATTAACTCCATGGGAGTTACTTGTAGTTTCTTGTACTTCCGCATCATACGACATCTTTGTTTCATGTTATCATGCAAGACAAAGATATCTAAAGAGGGGTTGTCCTCAATGATCATCAACACACCAATGGATCTCCAAAACACAAAAGTGAAGAAAATTTTTATCTAGGTAAAGATAAATTCATAAAAAGAGTAAAACAAACTTTATGTACATGTCTACGGCATGTGGTCTACGGCTAAAAACATCTCATACAAAGTACTCCAAAGAGACCTGCAATCCTCTTGAACATAAAAACTATCCTGAAACTAATGAAGCTAAAAATACATCTAGAACCGGCACAACTCATAAGGCTCGTCCATCTTCGGCAAAACCATCAGCAAACATAGACACTCACAAACCAAAACAAGTGCCAAAACCTGGGGACAATGTCTGATAGCATGAATTATAGTCTATATTTTGGGGTTTGTTTAGACGTTTTATCTTTCATAATCTGCATGTTTGTATGTATATTATGTGATTATATTACCATTTCATCTACCTTTGCGGGAATCGAGGTCTACACCTAGTTTTGTTGTAATCGTAGGTAAAATGGCACGTTTTGCATCAAAAAGGAGCAAAAGGAGCTATGGAGTCATTGGAGCTACATTGAGGAACATAAGGAACCATCCAGGAAGCATAGCCATGGATTTGAGATTCACTTTGGACCAGTTTTGAGAGATTTCACATTCAGTTATGACTCACCTCGGTTGACCACAGATTCATCTCGACCGAGGTGATCCAGGGAAGTCGACTCGACCGAGGCGAATACCTAGGACGCGGCGAGAATATTTTATTCTTGGCTGAGATCTTTTATATTTGGAAAGTGATCTTATATTTTTGGGCTTGGCTCCTGGAAGGAAGAAGATATACTAGATGATATATTTTACCTATTTTTATGGGAAGAGATCTTTTCTAAGATATCTTATCTTTGGAGGGTTATTTTCCTATAAAAAGGGTTGGATTTCCACAAATCCAACATCCCGCTTATCATGCTATACCACCGATCAAGGTTTATACGCAGCAGCAGCCATACTCCAGTTGGGATATTTGAAGAACCTTTTTGAAGGTTGAAGGAAGATTGAAGATTGTAGCTTTTATAGCTTTTGAAAGGTTTTCTTGTAAGATTACCTTATACTCTCTTCCTTGTTGTCTTGCTTGTTGGATTTATATCCAAGGAACGCTTTTGTTGTGATATTTGATTCAGTTATTGAAGTCTTTCATTAAATTCTTCTTGTTCAAATATTCACCTTCTTCCCATATATTTGATTAATACTTTCATGATGATGATGAGTGGCTAATTTCCTTGTGTGATTTTAGGGTGATTGGTTGAAGGTTGTGGGAAAAACAATGATAGAATGATCTTAATCACAGTAGGACCCTGAAAGTTCGAGTCTTTAACCTTAACCCTAAGCATCTCGTTCAGTCGATGAACATCTCGGCCGGGTGGAATTTGGCTGACCGAGGTGACTTATCTGATCCGAAACTGAGAGTTAAGTGTTAAAGTTTGCCAAATCCTATCCTTATTACACCTTTCCTGGTTCAATGCAAGCTTAGGATGAGACTTACCCGGTAATTCCTTAGTTTGTTTACCTAAGATCATAAGTGTAGGTAATAAAGGTTTATCCTTTATTGGGGTTTGAGTGTGCTTTCATCCCATCTTTGTGAGTTAGCCTGAGACTTACCCGGTAAAGGTTGATTCTATTCCCTTAGATGGTGTGTTAGTTTGAGGATATAGTTCTTTATCTTGATTCCTTGAGACTTACCCGGTAATAGGAGTTACGGTTTAGGATTAGTGAGTAGTGAGACTTACCCGGTGATCTATTCCACTTTAGTAACACCTTCCCCATGCAAAAACCTCAGCTTTGTCCGCTTATCTTTAGATCTTGAGTTGGAACCACAACTAGATGCTTTAATCCCTAGAACCGCATATTTCCTTTATTGACTTCTTATTCATCTTTGATTGCTTTAATTGCTCTTGTGGTTAGTTTTTACATAAGCATACCGTGATTGGACTTTGTTTCACTAAGTCCCTGTGATCGACCCTTGGAATTCCTTACTTTTTACTACGATTGACACGTACACTGCGGGTTCGCATCCTTGTTTTAAGCTTACGTCTAGGGTTATAAATTTAAAGCTTGCACACACCGTTTGGAGCGAACAAGTTTTTGGCGCCGTTACCGGGGACTTGGTCTACACCGAGCCGGTTACGGTTTGCTCTTGGGGCACTTGCCCCCGTGTCTACTAACCACTCTACTTGAGTGACTTTTGCAGGTTCTTTCTTAGGTATATGCGCAGACCCCGCACTGGGAAGGAAATCGTTCCTTACGATCCCGAACCAGAAAAGACATACAAGCGACGCTTAAGAGAAGCGAAGATGGCCCAACAAGACAACCGCGATCTTGAGCCGAGTTGAAAGAGGCGTTAGAGCTGCTACGCCTCAACAGGGAAGAACTAAGACAAGAGAAAGAAGAAACTCGCACCAGGACTGAAGCAATCGAAGCAGATATGGCCGCTTTGAGAGACCAATATCAACTTCGACCGAGGGAAGATCCAGTGGCTGATCCTCGACCGATGCAGGTTCCAGTTGCTGACCCTCGACCGAGGCAGGTCCCAGTACCTGATGCCCCGGCCGATGTACTTCCACCTCGGAGGCCAGTCCGAGATGTTCTTCTTGCAGGAATCCCACAAACCCTAGGTCAAAGAATGGACCCCAATCAACAACTGAGGCGTCCAGGAGTTAACCTAGGAGATCCAGCGGACCATGACTATGAACTTCGACCGCAAGTTCTATCCATGATTCGCCAATGCCAGTTCGGAGGGCTAGAGAAGAAATCACCACATCAACATCTTCAAAACTATGAGATCTTGATGGAGACCTTGAGACCTCCGAGGATTGAAAATAACAACTACAAGCTAAGACCTTTTTACTTTTCTTTAAAAGATAGAGCTCTTACTTGGTATCAATCTCTTCCTCCAGGAAAAATCAGCACATGGGAGGAGATGACGACGGAATTCTTGACCAAATTCTTTCCCCCCTCAAAAACAGCTGAAATGAGAGGGAAGATCAACGCTTTCATTATGAAGGACAAGGAGAGCTTGTCCAAGTCATGGGAGCGGTTCAAGGACGTTCTTTTGGATTGCCCACATCATGGGATTCCAAAGCTAGAGTTATTGGAGATATACTTCAAAGGACTGGACAGAAGCACCCAGTTCAATCTCCAACTACTCTCCGCCGGTACATTTATGGACATGGCGGTTGACGAAGCTTGGGACTTCATCGAGAAGCAAGCTTTGCATATGGAGAAGTACACCCACCAAGGAGCTGAAGGTGGAGTTAAAAGAGTTAACTTCCAGGAAACTCAGCCCAACAACAATCAACTCACGTCTTTGAAGAATGACGTGAAGTAATTGAAGGAACTCTTGGTTGCTCAAACCAAGAAGGAAGAGCAAGGGCAAAGGAACAACAACAACGGATACCGTAACAACAACAACGGTTCCCGGAACAACAATTACAACAACAACAATAGAGGATCCAATAGCAACAATTGGAGGACAAACAACCAAAATTCAGGTAACAATCATTCAAACTCCAACTCTAACGATTCCTCTAACCCTTTCCTCTCTTCCCCTTCTTCTTCTACTCCATTAAAGAGCCAGGGGCAAGGATCGAGCTCGTCTCAGCCAGAAAAGAAAGACGCAGTTCTGGAGGCTATCTTGATCAAGCTCAACGCTATGGAGACTTCTATGACTTCATTTTCAAAGGCCCAGAAGGCCTTTGAACAACAACTTGCAAGTAGGGCGAATGAAGCGCCAAGAGATCCAGGGAAGCTTCCAGCAAGGACGGAAAGCAACCCTAAGGGCTAGATCATGGCCATAACTACGAGGAGTGGACTGAAAACTACAGATCCAGTGCCTCGGTCGGTGCCAGTACCGACGAAGACCACCTCGGTCCAGTTGCAGTCGAAGAATACTTCGGCCGAGATACCAACCCAGGTGGAGCCACAGAAAGCGGAGGGGAAAACTGAAGTTTATGTTTCACCTCCTGCATACAAACCACCACTTCCATTCCCTCAGTTAAGGGCCAGAGCACATCTAGACAAGCACTTTGGTAAGTTCCTTGACTTGATGAATAAGCTGCACATTAACATTCCTTTCCTTGATGCTATTCTAGGAATACCCGCCTATAGGAAGTTCTTGAAGGAGATCCTATCAAGGAAGAGGAAGCTGGAAGACTTTGGTGAAGTTAGGATGACATCTAAATCCTCGGAGCTCATTCAAATCATGAAGGAGAAGATGCCACCCAAATTGAGAGATCCCGGCTCATTTTGCATTCCCATTCAAGTTGGGGACGTCACTTGTGAAGCCCTTTGTGATCTAGGAGCCAGCGTGAGCATCATACCGCTGGAGCTATGTGTGAAGATCGGACTTGGAGAGCCCAAGCCGGTCAAGATTCGACTTTATATGGCGGATCGCTCCATCACCCATCCCGTGGGCATCTTGGAGGACGTTCCGGTCAAGTTAGGTAACTTCTATCTACCCATAGATTTTGTTGTACTTGACATTCCCGCAGATTATCCTGTTCCTATTGTTCTCGGGAGACCATTTCTAGAAACTTCGGGTTGCAACGTGGATTGCAAGAACACCAAGTTAAAATTCAACATTGGCGGCGATGAGGTGGAGTTCGCATTACTTGCAGCCATGAAAGGGGAGCAGCTAACTGACGATATCTTCAACATCTACGATGAAGAAGAATCAAGAGAATTGGTGAGCTCTATCCTTATTAACGATCCACTCGAAAGAGTTATTAGCTTCAGTTTAATGGAGGAAGGTATAGCTGCTTCTTGTGATGCAGATATACGGAGCTTAAAAGCGCTGGAAGAGGATCCAGGAGCTAAAACTGAGAAGCTAATCCAGGAGACGAAGATCTCCAGTTTCGGTTCCAGTTGCAGTACCTCGACTGAGGCACTTCCTGGACTGAGCGAGGCGACTGAAGAACATCTCGGTCAACGCCTCTGCGCCTCGACCGAGGTCGAAGGCGAGACGACTTCAACTGAGACTTCCGAAAGTCCAGTTTCTGGATCTACTCCACTGGAAGGAGGAAGCAAGGATCCCCCTCAGAAAGCACCCCCAGTTATGGAGCTTAAACAACTCCCAAATCACTTGAGGTATGTCTTTCTTGGACCGGATTCCACTTATCCCGTTATTGTTAGCGTTTCCCTTTCCGAAACTGAATTTTCTAAACTAATGCATGTCCTGAGAAATCATCAAAAGGCTTTGGGTTATACTATAGATGATCTTATTGGCATTAAGCTCTCTTTCTGCATGCATAGAATTTTAATGGAGGATGATCATAAGACTTCACGGGAACCTCAAAGACGGTTAAATCCGATCATGAAAGAGGTTGTGAAGAAGGAAATTCTTAAGTTGTTGGATGCAGGTATTATTTATCCTATCTCGGACAGCAAGTGGGTTAGCCCGGTGCATGTAGTTCCGAAGAAAGGAGGGATGACCGTTGTGACAAATAAGAACAACGAGTTGATCCCAACCCGGACCGTTACGGGCTGGAGGGTTTGCATCGATTATAGGAAGCTGAATACGGCCACACGGAAGGACCATTTTCCACTTCCCTTCATTGATCAAATGCTCGAGCGGTTAGCCCAGCATTCACACTTTTGCTACTTAGACGGTTATAGTGGATTCTTCCAGATTCCTATCCATCCGGATGATCAGGAGAAGACCACTTTCACTTGTCCATGGGGGACATTTGCTTATAGGAGGATGCCATTTGGATTGTGCAATGCACCCGCTACCTTCCAGCGATGCATGATGGCTATCTTTTCCGAGTACATAGAGGAGATCATGGAGGTATTTATGGATGATTTTTCTGTATATGGTTCCTCTTTTGATGATTGCTTATCTAACCTTTCGCTAGTGCTTAAAAGATGTGAAGACACTAATCTCGTTTTGAATTGGGAAAAGTGTCATTTTATGGTTAGTGAAGGCATTGTGCTAGGACACCTCGTTTCTAATCGAGGCATTGAGGTCGATCGCGCTAAGATCGAGACTATTGAGAAACTCCCTCCCCCTTGTTCTGTTAAAGGTGTGAGGAGTTTTCTCGGGCACGCAAGTTTCTACAGGAGATTCATCAAGGACTTCTCTAAGATTTCTAAACCTCTAACCAACCTCTTGAATAAAGATGTTGTTTTTGAGTTTTCGCAGGAGTGTCTTGATGCTATTTACAGGATTAAGGAAGCGTTGATCTCCGCTCCCATTATCCAACCTCCGGATTGGACCTTGCCCTTTGAGATCATGTGTGATGCTAGTGATGTAGCCGTAGGAGCGGTGCTTGGACAGAAGAAGGATGGCCGGACCACCGCCATTTATTATGCTAGCAAGACGTTAGATGTGGCACAACGCAACTACGCTACCGCCGAGAAGGAGTTATTGGCGGTTGTATACGCTTTCGAGAAATTTCGTTCCTATTTAGTTGGGGCGAAAGTGATTGTCTACACCGACCATGCAGCCATTCGTTACTTGTTGGCTAAGAAAGATGTCAAGCCACGCCTTATTCAATGGATTCTCTTACTTCAAGAGTTTGATCTAGAAATCCGCGATAAGAAGGGATCCGAAAATTCTGTTGCGGATCACCTCAGCCGGCTGCCTGCATCTTCACGCGAGACGGACGACCCACCCATAGACGATTCATTCCCCGATGAGCACTTACACTTGTTGGAGCGTTTGATAGATTTACTTACTTCACCCCACGATGGAGGTGAAGTATGGGGTGAGGGCACCTCCCATTACGTTTGAGATGCATTATGGTCCAGCTAGCGACCTTAAACCAAGCGCTTCTTGGGAGGCAACCCAAGGTATTGCTTTCTTTTCCTTCTTCTAGTCTAGCTTAGATAGTTTTTGCTTTTGCTTTGCTTTGTTTTGTTTTTGGCATTCTAGACAGATAACAGGAGATATCTAAGGAGGGAGCATAACTGGAAGGACAGAAGTTCGAGAATTTGAGAAGACGGAGTTTGACTGAGGCATCTCGGTTGCTATCAAAGCACCTCGATCGAGATGATTCTTGAGCAACCAAGGCGACTAGGGTTTTCTGAAGAACCACCTCGGTCCGTACCACCTCGGTCCAGTCGAGACCATCTCGACCGAGGTGACAGCAGTTCCAGAAAAGGGTATAAAAGGGGGATTTATTTTCTCTCTCTTCCATCTCACCCTTCCTCGACCGCGGCGACAGTTTCACCTCACCTCCTTCGATTTCTGCTCGTTTTTGACGATTTCTGTCTCTAAACTGCGATTGAGACTCAGAGGATCCCAGTACAACATCGATTTGCAAGAGAATCGAACCGATTCGGACGAACGAGGTAAAAATAGAACTGAAACCCTACCTCGCTTTTTCGCTTCGATTTGGGCTTTGGTTGCCCTTGCATTTGTTGAGGAAAGGCTTAAGTACCCCATAGGAAGCAGTTGTAGTGATTTTGGGGGAAAAGAACTTAATTTTCAGAAGGAATTAGAATCCAGTTTTCTGCCTCGGGCCAGACGAGTTGTGCCTCGGCCGAGGTGATTCTTGAGTGTTGTCAGTTGACCGAGGTGATCTGACAGTGACTGAATTGAAAATGAGTTCTGACCGACGCCTTGTCCTTAGGGATAGATCCTCCCCTTCCCCTTCTTCCTCTTCTTCCCGACCTTACCGCCCGGTGATCCATGAGCGACACTGGGTGGATTATGAGCGTATTTCCGGCCGTCCAGTGATTGCACCACGCTTCCTGGACGTGTCTGCTTTTGATTGCCTCCAGGTAGACGGAGACCTTAGGAGGATGATTTCTACAGTAGGGCTGGATCAGTTTACTGAGATCCGGGCCCCAGCCTATTTGGAGCCGACCTTAGAGTTCGTTAGCTCCTTCACCTACCTTCCCACAGAGCAGTCTGTGAAGTACCGGTTGATGAACCAGAACTTCTTAGTGCCACTCGAGTACTGGAGAGATATTTTTGGCTTTTCGAAGCCCACAACTGTTGACTTCCCGTCCTGATCAGTAGCTAGGGAGTTTTGGGGGCAGATTGCCCATATTGTTGAGCATGTAGATAGATGGCGCCTTGGAGATTCCAGGGAGAAGGTCATCTTCCATTTAGCCTTTAGGTTAGCCCACCGGATATTCAACGAGACACTTCTGGCGCGTACCGAGACGCCCCAGAAGATCCGACAGGGAGAGCTTTTCAGTTTGCACTGCATGGTTAGTGGAGGTATCCTGGACTTTGGCTTGATGTTGGCAGAGGATCTGCACAAGATCAAGGCCAAAGCGAAGGGAGACATCTGCTGCGGAGGGCTTGTCACCCACATAGCTAGTTATCAGGACATGGATCTCAGTGCTTGCACGATGGTGGCGGCTGCCAAGCCGCTTGGGCTGCAGGAGATGATCACTCGGCGGATTCTAGTTCCCCGAGGTCTGACTACTCTGTACGTGGCTATGCCGTGGGAGCTAACTGCACCACAGGGGATCAGGTGGTCTGCCCAGTTTTCTATTTATGACCCTCACTATTGGCAGACCGCTTGGGCTCCACTGATGGAGGATTATAGAGAGGCAGCAGCTGCCCCAGCTGAGGAGGAGGCAGATGATGAGGAGACAGTTGATGAGAGAGAGGGTGGAGTCCCGATGGATACAAGGACAGATACTCCAGGGACGAGCGCACCACCAGTTATAGATCTGGATGAGGAGGACACTGAGCCTGCACCTGCTACTTCTCAAGTGAGACCTGCTAGGCGTAGGACACGCCGACACAGGGATCCAGATGCTCACAGACGGATCGATGACCTGACGGATCAGGTTATTGATTCATATGCTGCTTTGTCACTGGATATCCGCGAGATGCAGGAGCGGCAGCACTACCAACACATGATGGCCCAGATCCAGTTTGAGCACGTCATGGGCTATCCGTTCGACCCGACCCAGTATCCGTACGTGCCACCACCACCACCACCGGATCATGACTACTGAGAGCTGCAGGATTTTCTTTATTATTTTTATCCAGTTCAGCCTATTATCCGGTGAGTATTTTTATCCTTTAGACTTATTTTGACCCACTGGGACAGTGTGTCCCAAGTATGGGGTGTTTATGTGATGTATTATTTGACATTTGATGTATGACTTCACTTGACCGGATATTGATATTTTATACTTCACTTTTGCTTCTATATGTTTATCTGAGATTGCATGCATACTTACAGGTTATTTGATTGAAAAAAACGTCGAAACTGAAAAAAAAATGGTTTTAAAAAATTTTTTGGACCTCGACCGGTGGAGTTCTGGCCGAACGAGGTGTTTCACCTCGGTTGACCTAAGAACGCCTCGACCGAGGTGGGTTAACTGAGAGTTTTTGAAACGATTTTTGTGCTTCTTATCTGGATATGATCTCAGTGAAGATCTTGTTTACTGACTGATTTTGAAATTCTTTATGTGTTTGAAAGGTTTTATAATATGTTTAAGTTGCTAAATGCTTTGTTTGAAATTATTGACATGTTTAATACTTTGTTTTTATCTAAATTATGTTGAATTTGAAGGTTGACACCACGTTATGAGTTCTCTCACTTTTTTCCTGGAAAGACCAAGGCAATTCATTCTTCTCTCTTCTTCTTCTTGATCATGCTTAGCCCCTCATATACATTTTGCCTCCCTTTACCTATCCGGGAATTTGGAAGCAAGCGAAGTGGTGAAAGCAAGTGAAGTAAAGTTGAGAAGTTGGCTGGAAGTGAAAGTGTTAGAAAGTAATCTTAGGTTTGGGGAAGTCAATCATGAAGATGAGTAACTCGGCACCATTCATATAGCCGGGTGTTTGTGTCTTGCCAAAGTTGGATTGAGCGATATTCCTAACGGGTCATGGTATGTGCATCAAGGGTTTGATGCATCTCAAGAAATTGATGATTGCTGATTTCCTAGGCTTCGGTTATTGTGCACCTCTGTCCATGCATCCCAAAAAGTAAAGTAAAAAGAAAAAGTGTGAAATAAGCAAAGCTTATTGGTGGAAGATGTTGCAAGTCAAAGTGAAGTGAAGTTCATCCTTTTCCCGGATTCTAGCACCACATTACCTTACATACATCCCTACCCTACACGTTTCTTGACCTTTCTTTTGGGAAGCCCTTGAGACCTTGAGCTTGTTGATTGACTTAGTGGTTTAAACTGGATTATACATAATTAATTTCGATAATTATGACTTATTATGCATTCTATGATTTTATGCAAAGATGAACAACTTTCTTATATTTATAAAATGTTTTGATCATATTTTGATTTTAAATTCCATGAAGTATTCTCTTAGAGTGATCTATGATTGTAGCACACCATAAAAATGTTTTTGAAAGACTTTCCATTGATTTTATTGACTTATAATCCATTCTATCTTGTCTTTCATATGCGGAACTTGCTTGGGACAAGCAAGGGCTAAGTATGGGGTACTTTGATAGCATGAATTATAGTCTATATTTTGGGGTTTGTTTAGACGTTTTATCTTTCATAATCTGCATGTTTGTATGTATATTATGTGATTATATTACCATTTCATCTACCTTTGCGGGAATCGAGGTCTACACCTAGTTTTATTGTAATTGTAGGTAAAATGGCACATTTTGCATCAAAAAGGAGCAAAAGGAGCTATGGAGTCATTGGAGCTACATTGAGGAACATAAGGAACCATCCAGGAAGCATAGCTATGAATTTGAGATTCACTTTGGACCAGTTTTGAGAGATTTCACATTCAGTTATGACTCACCTCGGTTGACCACAGATTCATCTCGACCGAGGTGATCCAGGGAAGTCGACTCGACCGAGGCGAATACCTAGGACGCGGCGAGAATATTTTATTCTTGGCTGAGATCTTTTATATTTGGAAAGTGATCTTATATTTTTGGGCTTGGCTCCTGGAAGGAAGAAGATATACTAGATGATATATTTTACCTATTTTTATGGGAAAAGATCTTTTCTAAGATATCTTATCTTTGGAGGGTTATTTTCCTATAAAAAGGGTTGGATTTCCACAAATCCAACATCCCGCTTATCATGCTATACCACCGATCAGGGTTTATACGCAGCAGCAGGCATACTCCAGTTGGGAGATTTGAAGAACCTTTTTGAAGGTTGAAGGAAGATTGAAGATTGTAGCTTTTATAGCTTTTGAAAGGTTTTCTTGTAAGATTACCTTAGATTCTCTTCCTTGTTGTCTTGCTTGTTGGATTTATATCCAAGGAACGCTTTTGTTGTGATATTTGATTCAGTTATTGAAGTCTTTCATTAAATTCTTCTTGTTCAAATATTCACCTTCTTCCCATATATTTGATTAATACTTTCATGATGATGATGAGTGGCTAATTTCCTTGTGTGATTCTAGGGTGATTGGCTGAAGGTTGTGGGAAAAACAATGATAGAATGATCTTAATCACAGTAGGACCCTGAAAGTTCGAGTCTTTAACCTTAACCCTAAGCATCTCGTTCAGTCGATGAACATCTCAGCCGAGGTGGAATTTGGCTGACCGAGGTGACTTATCTGATCCGAAACTGAGAGTTAAGTGTTAGAGTTTGCCAAATCCTATCCTTATTACACCTTTCCTGGTTCAATGCAAGCTTAGGATGAGACTTACCCGGTAATTCCTTAGTTTGTTTACCTAAGATCATAAGTGTAGGTAATAAAGGTTTATCCTTTATTGGGGTTTGAGTGTGCTTCCATCCCATCTTTGTGAGTTAGCCTGAGACTTACCCGGTAAAGGTTGATTCTATTCCCTTAGATGGTGTGTTAGTTTGAGGATATAGTTCTTTATCTTGATTCCTTGAGACTTACCCGGTAATAGGAGTTACGGTTTAGGATTAGTGAGTAGTGAGACTTACCCGGTGATCTATTCCACTTTAGTAACACCTTCCCCATGCAAAAACCTCAACTTTGTCCGCTTATCTTTAGATCTTGAGTTGGAACCACAACTAGATGCTTTAATCCCTAGAATCGCATATTTCCTTTATTGACTTCTTATTCATCTTTGATTGTTTTAATTGCTCTTGTGGTTAGTTTTTACATAAGCATACCGTGATTGGACTTTGTTTCACTAAGTCCCTGTGATCGACCCCTGGAATTCCTTGCTTTTTACTACGATTGACCCGTACACTGCGGGTTCGCATCCTTGTTTTAAGCTTACGTCTAGGGTTATAAATTTAAAGCTTGCACACACCGTTTGGAGCGAACAATGTCCAGTCCACCTTCAACAAATCCATCAACAGACTAAAACCAAGCCCGGTACATACATAGATAACATATACATTAAAGCAAAGAGCATAATACAACTCGATAAAAAAAACTACTAAAGTGTATCCCTCTCTCTAGCTGTTGTGGGGAATGCCTCATGTAGCAAACTATAGACATAGGTCATGATCAATCTCATGAGGATATCTATCAAATTTTTATTTTGGTCAAATATTGAGGCATTCATGGAATAACAAAGGTAGTAGACCGTAGTAGAGGACGCATATATCCTATATTTGCTCGTCTAACTCCTGCCATGTACAGTGTGGATCAATTAATCCAAAGTCTTTGATCTTGTGGTGATCAAGTGTTCATGAGCCTCACTCTCACTTGTATATGTGTAGCCAAAGATCAGGTGGTCTTGAGACTCACTCTCAATCGTGCACCAGCTACAAGTAGGATCAATACCAAGGAAATGTAAACTATCTCGGGTAGATAGCCGGAAAATGATCGCCATCCATAGGATAAAGCAATACTTGGACATATTTACCGGATCCCAAACTACTTTGGACTAGTCCACCACCTCACCATGTGGTCTAAGCTTCTCATAAGCCTTACCACTTAGAATCTCCCCCCTTGGTAACAAGACTAAAGTATATACATCCGTGGTGTCATCTGATCAGTATAGGAAACCATCCCATCTCTAGCGCAAAGGATTGTCTTCTCCAAAGGCGAGTCCTAATGAGTGACAATCCAATGCTCTGGTTCAATGGTATGTAAGTTCGTGTGGTGAATCCATATGACCTAGCGACTATCGATCACGCTAAGCATGGATGTGACAGTAGTACTTACAGATAAATGTTATGTGTTAGGACCTAAGGTCCAACAACCGTATCCCTCCCTCCATCTTCAGCAAGCAAACTCTAGACCATGCGACACGTGGCCAACTCCATAGGAGCTACCATTACAGGCTAGTAAAATTACCAAGCACCAAAACTGGGACTGGAAGAAGTGATAGCCAAAAGCTCTCAATACCCTACAACACTGCTCCGATCAACTTTAAAGAGATAGTAAATGACATGTGTTGCTTGTTCAATGATGAAAGGTGTCTCCTAATCCTTTCAATGAGAGGAGAGGAGTACCCAAGTGGAAAAATGGTAGGTCAAATGGGAATGTTCATGTATCTGAAAGGAAACTCTCCTATCACGATAGGTCATCTCAAACGCCTCCTCCTACGACATAGATGCTAAGAAGATAGAGGACTTGGGTAGGCTGACATCCAATTCAAAAATCCTCTCAAACTGGCGTAGACACTCCAACAAGGTATCAATCACGCTCTATCACCCCAGCAAAACAACACCACATCATCGACAAATATTATATGTGAGATTCTAAGCTTCTCACTTTGCTTGTAGAACCGGAATACTGGCCTAAAAGTCTCCACTTGGATCATCCATGAAGGAACTCCACGCAGATTACAAATAAAAACGGTGAAAGCGGGCAACCTTGTCTTAACCCAAGACGACCCTAGAAGAACCCAAAACCCGAAACCTGAATTCTTGTTAACCCGGATCGAGTAAGATGCCATGGTGACGTACTTCATCACCTAGTCAATAAACCTGGTGGGGAACTACAACTCCAACATCGCAAAGTGTAGAAACTTCCAAGACATCGTGTCATAAGCCTTGGCAAGGAATATCTTCATAAAACATCATCTGTTGTCTTACCACACATTATATCTCTTCAAAATCTCCTGAAAGAGGAATACCTTATCTGACATCGTCATCCCCAAGGTGAAGACACATTGTGTCGGGTCAATGAGGTATCCAAGACACTGACCCTATATGTTCTCCACCAGCTTGGTGATGATCTTAAAATAGATCACATTATAGCAAGATATCGGCCTAAACTGCTCCACAGAAGAAGGTGCATCTACTTTGGGAATAAGTGAGGCCATAGTACGGTTCATTTGCCTCAATAGCTATTTATTAACAAAGAACTCACGAGCCGTAACATAAACTTTACTCAATGTCGTTTCCCATGTATTCTTGAAAAACGTAGAGGAGAAATCATCTAGCTTCGGGGCCTTCATGTCACCAATTGACCAAAGTCCCTTTTTAAATTTGCATTGGACACCGTTCCAACTAGCCTCTACTAATCTCCATCAACAACTCTTGATCCCACCAAAAACCAATCCCTCGGCACGTTCTCCACCTCCCTCTTCGTCCCAAAAATCCCCTAAAAGAAGGAAACAAACTCTCCGGCCACTCCCTCCAAGGAGGTTGTGGCCATGCCATCAGTCAGGTCGAACGAAGGGATAAAATGCCTCCGTCCATTAGCCTTCATAAGACTGTAGAAATATGAAGTTCATCTACCACTCTGAAGAACATACCTAGTCTTCGTGTGTTGTTCATAGAAGCTCCTCTTTGTAGCATTAAGCCTTATAACTTTAGAATTAAGCTCAATCAAATCAGTCTTGAGGGACTCAAACTCGGTATCTAGTCTAAAGCTCTTCAATCAAGTAGCCAACTTCTTGCTAGCTACCTTTTCTTTTTCCAAGATATGTGCAAAGTGCCACATGTTCATACCTCTTAAATGGCCCTTTGGACCGTGAAGGAGGGCATACAAGCAATATTTGTAGGTTCCCTAGAGTCTACAACTCCAGTTCTCCTCACAACATCTTGGAATTAGTAATGAGATACCCACATATTAAAGAACTTAAATTTGGGCCTCGTAGACCTAGGGAAGGTGTACGATATGGGTAATAGTAGGCTTGTGATCCGCATACTACCCAATATTTGGAAAACTCGTGTGGCAATAGACCACCTGCTTTAACCATGACTCTATCAATCCTACTCCGAATAGTATCATTACTCCAAGTGAACTTGTTATCACTTGTGAATGGAATGTCGGAGAGGCCGAGCTCTTGACAAGCATCTAACATACCTTTACACTCATACATGCATACAGGTGCACCATTAACTCGTTTATCGAAGTACATGAAGTTATTAAAGTCACCCCGGATAAGCCATCGAATAAGGCATATGCTAAACCAAGCTCGTACAGTATGTCACATATCTTTACGTTCAAAAATATCTCGGACCCCATGGATAAAGCAAACACCGTACTTGGCCCCAACAACCTCGTAGGTGACTAGACCGATAACAAACTGCACACCAACCGCCCCAATCTCTATCTCAATGTGGTTACTATCCCACGTGAACAAGATTCCACACCTATTGTGCACATAGAAATTGGTGACGTAACTCCAATCCGAGAATCGAATTTGCATCACCGGAACAATGTCGGAAGGTCTAGCATTAAACCTTGTCTCAAGCACACGATTAAATGCAAGAATCATTTTCCTCATGAGATCTCTCATGCAATTTTGTATCCGGGGTTGGTAGAACACTTGAACATTCCTTGATATGCCACTCATTGGGAAACCGAGTGCTTGCCCTTCCTCCTAATCTCTCTATCAACTGTCCCGGTTATCATGGAAAAGACAAGTCTAATAGACCTACATTCTCCCCCAACCTCAGCTCTAGCCTAAGTCGTCTTGTCCATATTGGTCTTGAGGGGTCGTCCATCTCTCCTTTTGGACCGAGAAATGATCATGGTGAATCACTCATCAACCGTCTCAGCCTCCGTAGTATCAACCAAACCGATGTGTGCATTTATTATTGCAATAGTGGGAAATTGACCAGAAACCCTCCACAATCTCACCCTCATCAATACTCTATGGGATCTCATTGGATGCCTTAGTAGAGGCATCACCCATTTTGTCAACCACAGACTCATCCTTGCTATACTCATAATCAAAAAAGTTAGCTTCATAAGATGAATCATCAAACTTAACCTTAGAAGTATCCCTCCCTAACTCCTCTAGGAGAATCTCAATCAACATGGCTAGTTTCTTTCTCTTGCTAGCCGACATACCCTTCTTCCTTCTCACTTTGTTGTTCACAACTTTAGCCTGAACTCTCACCTCGTGATTGCCAATAATATCTTTTTCTTTCATGGTAGCATCGTTAACGGCCTTTGTAGCAGTCATTACAAAAGTGACACCCTTTGTGGCTTTGGATATGGGTTTAGTCTTTTGACATCTGCGATTGGTCCTTGACCTAGAAACCTGGCCAATCACATCACCTTCTTTTTCATTATTAGATGTGACAGTTGGTCCTAGTTGGCTAATATCAACTCCAATCTTACCCTTTTCTTTACTCACAATCTCAATAATAGACGTCCTTTTCTTATCAGTTAAAACCTTATTGGATATGGTACCCTTGTTATCCTCCTTAGGCTCAACAACATTATTGTCATCCTCAACTTCCGGAGTGAAGATCCTATGTCTAAATCCAACAATACCCCTAGCCTCCTTAAAAGAGCAGGTACCATCCTTATGCCTAAAGGATAGGCATCATTTGTAGTAAGGGGCTCATTTTCATAGAGCATAGTGCACACTATCTTAGCATTATCATCAAATTCCAAAGTGATCTCTCTCTTTATCTCATGGGCAAAACTAATGATAGCATGAAATATGACGTTAGTATAGATGTGCATGTAGATAGTTTTTTCCCTTCTTTTGTACACATAGACATGCATTCATGGCATTTATGGTCATATTCACCTATTATGTTAGAATCGAGATCTACACAAGCTTTATGATGATTGTAGGTGAATTGGCGCTAATTTGGAGTGGAAATAGAGCATTCATGAACGGTTGATCAAATGGACCTCAATGGAAGCATTGGAGAGATTAAGGAGAAGTATAAAGTCAAGTTTTGGAAGATACAAATAAGAACAAAGAGAAAATACGCCTCGGAAAAGAAATCTCGGACAAGGACACCTTTCCACGGCCGAGATTTTCTTTGGGCCGGGCCGTGGTTTCCACATTTCAGCCCAAAACAAAATATTTCAAAACTTAACCTTATTATATAAGATAGAACGCATCAATGATGAAAAAGGAAGGTCAGAGACGCATCTCACATTACAGAATACAACATCAATTGGAAGGAAGAGCATTGGATTCGCAGATGGAAATGGATTGACAACCCGTCTTGATTCACATCGAATATTGAGAGATATTTTTGTGATATTTTCTAGTTTTTTATTTTCTTTCCTTTAGAACACAAGAACGGAGTTTGTTTGATAACACGATTCATGGGTTAGTTTTAGGCAATCATTTAGGTAGAGTTCTCGCTCATTCATGCATGGTTTAGCATTGGTTCGAGACATTTTGCACTCAATTCATGTATTTTGTCGAGATAGATGTCTACACGGACTTGTGCGTGTTTTGTAGGTAATTCGGAAAATTTAGGAGCGAAAACGATGCATTTGAGGATCGTTTATCTAGACGACACACCCTCGGACTCATTAGGACACAAGCTATAGGCTAAGGAGGACTCATGGAACCTTGCCAACACTAGCCATGCACCAATTCACAACTTAATGATCCAAGGCAAAGTTTCTGCACAGAATCACGGTTCTCTGACAGATCACGGCCGTGGAATCAACCGTGGTTTTTGCCAGATTCTTGTGACAGCTGTGCCACGACTCTCATGGCCAGCTCATGCAAGTTTGTTATAAAAGTGGTCCTTCATGGGTTGTGAGAGGCAGCTGGGAGCATCTTGGAGCAGCTCATCCATTTCCCATTTCTCTAACAAAAATATCCTCTTAAGAAGAAGATTTTTCTAGGAAGGAAAGTGTCAAAAAGGAAGAAGAAGAGCTCCATTGAAGGGAAGAAGAAGAACACACAACATTGCTATTGTTGCTAGATTTCCGGATTCTATTTTCTAGTTGTAAGAATCATTTGAACCTTCTTTTGGAAGGATTGTAAGTCTCCCAAATTCTATTTTCAGCTTGGTTTAATCCTAGCACTCTTGTTCATCTTTTCTTTCATTCTCTTGCAAATGAATGTTATGATTTTGTGTTTGTTTGTTTCGATTTCTATTATGAATGTTGTAGGCTAAATAGATGTGGTTCTAGGGTAAGGAAAGGATGGTTATGGCTAAGGTTATGATAGGATGAACTTAGATTTATCTTTGGATGACTTGTGTGCTTGAACGTACTCTCTGTTAGGAATTACGGGTGGATCTTGTCAAACCACGGCCGTGGTTTAGTTGGAACAAACCGTGATTTTCCTGATTCGACGGATCTTGATTTAGATTGTTAGAATGTTGAAATCCTAGTGTTTGTTGAGTTAAATCTATCCTAGGGTGACCTAGTGTTAGCAACTAAGTGTTTAGGAAAGACTTACCCGGTGATTCTTACTCTTAGATTCAAAAGATGACAAACCCTTAGGTAGTGGTGAGCCTAATAAGCCACCATTGGATTAAGTGTGCTGGATAGTAGCTTGAGACTAGCCCTTCCGAGACTTACCCGGTGAGGATAGGTTAGATCCTTGAGTAAACAATCCGGTTTGAGTAGAATTCCGCTCCTTAGGTTCTTAGAGACTTACCCGGTAATGAGACCTAGGAAATGGACTAGCGGATCTTGAGACCTACCCGGTGATTGATCCCAATCTAGAAATGCTTAACCCCCAACATAGTTAACCCAAGAATTGAATAGATAGCTTGAGCCTTATGCCATGACCGGAACTTCCAACCCCTAGAATCCATCTTTTCTTTCTTTGATCTATATCTTGTTTAGTTGTTCATTCGTGTTTATTCATAGTTTAGTTGACTGATTGTTTTGCATGAGTTGTGATCTTTGATTGATCACCAAAAAAATCAACCAAAAACATTTGAGATTTTCATTTCTTTATTTCTTTCTTTTCTTGCACCCTAGGTCTTTACTAAACTCAATCACAAATCGAATCAATTTCACTTTAGTCTTTGTGTTCGACCTCGGAATACTATCCCTACTACAACGTCCCGTACACTGTGGGTTTCGCTAGGAGTTAGGATAATTATAACGAGTATAAATTTAAAACCCAATTGCGCATCACAATCTTAGCGTAACATTGTTATTTGATTAGATTTAGTTTATGTTATTAGAGAATGCCTTGCGTTATAATTCTCGTGTTTCTGTTGGTTTATTTGGTTGCATTCTATTCTTGATTATATATTGCATTATTGATTTGAATATGATGATTGTTGGCTAAAACCCATGCGATTTTAGGGTGATTGGTTGAAGGTTGTGGTTTAGATGATGATAGATTGACCTTTACAAATAGATTGGACCCTGAGAGTTGTAAATTAGCCTTCGCACAAACGTTTCCACGGGCTATTCTTGAGAATCTCGGCCGAGATTTCTCAAGATCCACCCGTGGTTTCTTCTATCGTGCATACAATGTTTTATCATTAAACTTTAGTTAAAGATTGTCTAAACCTTAGCCTTGTTAAACCTTCCTAACCTATATCCAAGCTTGGGAAGAGACTTACCCGGTGATTCCCTTACTTGGTTGCCAATGATGATGAGTTCTAGGTAATAAAGGTTCATCCTTTATTAGGTTTGAGTGTGCCTTGCCCTTGCCTTTGTGAGTTAACTTGAGACTTACCCGGTGATGGTTAATTCTATTCCTTTAGATTGAGTGGTTGGTTTGAGACTATCATTCCTTTCATTAGAAGCTTTTAGACTTACCCGGTAATTAGTTTCTTTGGATTGGAATGGCAGATAGTGAGACCTCCCCCGTGATCTGTCCCACCTTTGAAACACCCTACATTTGCAATCCCAACTCTGTCCTGGACATCTTTAAAAGTCTTGAATCAAAAACCACAATTGGATACTTTGATCTCTAGACTATGCGTTTTTAAATTATATTACATTTTCTTGTCATTGCTTTTGATCATTGCTATTGCATACTTTCTAAATTAGATTGCTTTTGTTAAATTTGCTTTCACCAAATCCCTGAGATCGACTCCGGAATATTTTCCGTTACTACGATTGATTTGTACACTGCGGGTTTGCATATTGTTCATGCTTATATTTTAGGATATAACTTTAAGACTTTTGCACACACGTTTTGTAGAGAACAAGTTTTTGGCGCCGTTGCCGGGGATTTGGTCTAGACCAAATTCGGTATTTCAGTTGTCTAGCTTGGAAGCTCTTACTTTCTATTGATCTTTTTTTCTTTAGTGGTTTTTCTTTCAGGAATTTCTTTCTAGGTTTATGCGAAATACTCGCAATAGTAGAGAACTCGTTCCTTATGATCCGGAACCGGAGAGAACTATCCGAAGAAGGCAATGAGAAGTTAGTAGAAGAAGAATGTATGAAGTAGACCCCCAAACCGAATATAGAAGAGCCATGGAACAATTAAGGGTTGCGAATCAACGAGCACATGAGGCAGAACAGGAAGCGCGTTGAATAAGAGAAGAGGCGCAACGAGTAAGAGAAGAAGCTCCTGAAAGGGAAGAAAAACTTCAAGCACAATTAGAAGAGCGGAAAAACAACGGCGACATGAAATTGATGACGTGATTTATGGCACTAGATTAGACACCCTTTTAGGTAGTTTTTACATTCATTCATGCATGGTTTTGCACATGTTCGGGACATTTTATGCTTTATCGAGTCATATCGTCGGAATAGACATCTACACGAGAACTTGTCGGTTTTGTAGGTATTTTGTGGAGCTTTCATGCATTATTGATCATATCCGACGATCAAGCCTCGTGACGGCCCGGATTCAAGGTTCTAATGGAGCAAGCATGAAGAAAAGAAGAAGAAATTGACCTTAGTTGGTTCGAGCCATGCACCGGCTTGTGTTTAGCCATGATTATGGCCATGCAGCCATTGACCTCGGTCCAGCGCTCACCCATCTCGGCCAAGATGATTTCTGGGTCATCCGAGATCGTTCAGTGTTCCCCTACGACACTTGGCACACTCCTCTTCCAACCCACGATTTTCTCTCCCATGATGGAGGAGAAGTGTCTTGTTACAGCCTACACATTTGTTGCAGGGATTCTTCCAATCCATTCCATTCTCTAGCATTCCTAATTTTGAAATCCAAAGTGTAGAGAAGAGAAGAAAGGAGCCTCCGTTGAAGAGAAGAGAAGAACACCAATTTTCATAGCTTTTGAGTGAGTTTTTGAGAGACTTGTAGTGAAGAAAGTTGTAGAGATTGTTGAGCTCGTTTTGAAGCTACCTTTGGATGGTTGTAAGCTCATTCTAAACTTATTATTCATCTTGTTATTGGTTTATATTGCTTCCTATCTCTTTATCTAGCTATGGCATGCATGTTTGTTGTTTTGATGATGAATGAACTTGAGATGCTTTTTGTTGGCTAAGTAGCATGTGATTCTAGGGAGATGGATGAAAGGTTATGTTTAGGATAATGATAGATTGGACTTAGATGTATCTTAGGATAGTTGCTTGCTCGAAATACCTAGCTCAGCTTACAATCTCCACCTGTTCTTCAACCATTTCGGCCGAGGTCTTCTTGATCCACCCGAGGTGTGTGAGTTGTTGTTCCTATAGTGTTATATCTTCATGTTAGGGAGTTTGAGAGTTGAAATCCTAGTGTTTGTTTAGCCCAATCTAGCATTAGGGTGACCTATGTTAGTAAACTAGGTGAGGGATGATACTTACCCGGTAATTCCCGCTCTTAGGTATAGAAGATGACAAACATTAGGTAGTAGTGAGCCTCAACAGCCGCTATTGGATTGAGTGTGCTAGGATTGTTGCTTAGGACTTGCTTTTCCGAGACTTACCCGGTAAGGAGAGGTTTGACCCCTAGGTAGTAATGCGGTTTGTGTAGAATTCCCAACCTTAGGTTCCTAGAGACTTACCCGGTAATAGGACCTTGGGTGCGGGATTAGTGGACTATGCGACTGTTAGCATGAAATATTGTGATATTTTAGGCATGTTTTCTAAGTGTATTTCATCCATATTGGTGATCATTGATAAAGCATTGAAGCATTTGTGAGTTAGTTTATCTATTTTGTCGATATAGAGGTCTACATAAGCTTTGTGTTGATTGTAGGCAATTAAGAGCTAAAACCGAACGGATCAAGGGAGAATGGACATAGATTGAGCATGTCCAAGGATTGAGGATATCACTAGGAGCTAAGGAAGATGCTAAGTTGAAGAATAGCACAAGACAAAGGAGAATTACGATCTACATGTGTTCCACGCTCTAAAATACGGCCGTACTAGGATCCACGCTCTAAACCACGGCCGTGGAACCTTGGCAAGACAAGCGTGGAGCATTCCAGAAACTTACACGGCCGTGGAGAGTTGTGACAAACCGTGATCCAACTCCACGCTCTAAATTACGGGCGTGGAATCTTTCCACGACCGTGATCTTGACGATCTTTTACGCAATATTTTAAGCCACAATCTTCTACGCACATGGGCCGAAGACGCATTTTATTTGGGCCTATACAAGGACGGAAGGAAAGAGATTTCGTCACCTCTGCTTACCCTAGTTTACACCTTCGCTTAGACTTTGCCTACGCTTATTGCACGTGCCTAGGGTTTCAAGTTGGACGTGTGGAGATTGCTATTTCGCAACGGAGAATTGCGAAGAGTTGAAGATTTGGAAGATTGTTCGTACGGAGATTTCGCTTTATCCTTAGGTTTGATTAGAAGACGGATTGACATCCCGTTCTTCGTTCTTATCAAGGATTGTTATTATTTGTGTTATTCTGAATCTACTTACATCATTGTTCTTGATTTGTGGATTTGAGAATGATTTGAGATTTATTCAAGGTTTTCGAAGGTTTTCATCTTTCATTCTTTTTAATCTTGAATTTGATATCGATATGACTGTTGTTGGCTAAAACCCTTTAGCAATTCTAAGGTGAAGGGTTGATAGTTGTGGCTTAGATGATGATAGATCGATCGTAAACAGATTGGACCCTGAGAGTTAGAGAGAATCGCCGACGAACCTAATCCACGGTCTGTTCTTGAGCTTCCACGGCCGTGGAACTCAAGAACTACCCGTAATTTTGTGTCAGTTACGAACCTTGCTTTTACTTTAATCCAAAGTTAAAGATTTGCTTTAATTTAGTCTTGGCTTGCCTTTTCTAGGTGGTAGTGAAGCCTCAACAACCTCTACCTCGATTTCGAGTGTCACAACCTTAATCGGTTAAGTTAGTCTTGATCCTTGGATTGCAAGTTTGGGTGTTTGACGTTAATATTTACCTTTAGAATCTTTCTATACTGAAGCCTCAACAACCTTTATAGGGAGTGCCTTTGGGTGAATTATATAAGGTCTTGGAACTTCACCGTACATTGCCTTACATTCGTATACCTTTGCATACCTCAACTCTGTCCTTATATCTTTAGTATATCTTGAATCGATTGCCACAGCTGGATTCCTGGATCTTTAGGATTGTTGTTTTCCCAATATTTACAAAAGCTCATACATTTACTCGCTTGACAATTCTATAATTGGATTTAACCCCCCAAATCCCTGTGTTCGATACTCTGGAATTCTTGCTTAACTATATCGATCCGTACACTGCGGGTTCGCTTGCTTGATTCTAGTTTTATAAATTTAAGACTTATTTGCACGCACGCTAAGTGGCGAACAAGTTTTTGGCGCCGTTGCCGGGGATTTGGTCTAGGCCGAATTCGGTTATCGGTTGTCAAGCTTGGGAGCTTCTCCCTTGTTATTTGATATCTTTTCGAGTGTATGCGCAGGTCTAGGAACAACGAAGACCTCTTACCTCTTGATCAAGAGCTTGAGAGGACTTTGAGGAGAAATCTTAAGGAAAGAAAAATGGTTGAAGGAAGAGAACGTGATCTCCAATCGGAGTTAGCGGAAAAGGAAGCTCAACTCCAATGGAGTGAGAAGACTCGTAGGGAAGAAACGGATCGTCATCAAATGAAGGTTGATGATCTAACGGACATGATGTTCCAAATGAGGCTGGAAATAAATAACCTAAAGGAGAAAAAGAAAAGGAGGAGGCCGGGAAGATCGGTTAGAGCCAACTCATCCAATGAGGATAGCGAATCCTCCATGCCACCACTAGAGGAAATTGATCCAACGATCAATGTGAATCCATTCTTTCCACGGCCAGCTGCAAATCGTTGTGTTCCACCTAGAGGTGCGAGGGTCGAACGTGTGGATGAGGAGCCAAGAACTCTTGGCCAAAGGATGGATCCAACGCAGCAACCACGCCGTTTAGGTGCGAACTTTGATGCTGACGATGCACAAGGGTTTAGCTTCAACCCTCAAGTTTTTACCATTGTCCGCCAAAATCAATTTGGTGGAACAAGTGCTGAATCTCCACATCAACATCTACAAAACTTTGAGATTATGATGGAGACAATGAAGCCTAAGAACGCAACTACCAACAGCTACAAACTCAAGCCTTTCTTCTTCTCCTTGAAGGGGAAAGCATTGTCTTGGTATCAAGCTCTTCCAAGTGGAAAGCTTGAAACATGGGAGGAACTTTCTTCGGAATTCCTCACTAAGTTCTTTCCGCCATCCAAAACGGCAGAGTTAAGAGGTAAGATTAACGCATTTTCTATGAGATCTAACGAAAGTTTGTTTCAATCTTGGGAAATATTTCAGGATTTTCTATTGGATTGCCCTCATCATGGCATATCCAAACTTACACTATTGGAGATATACTATAAGGGGCTGGATGTGGAGACACAATTCAAGCTCCAATCCCTCTCATGTGGTACATTCATGGACATGAGGGAAGATAACGCTTGGGACTTCATTGAGAAGCAAGCGCGGGTTATAGAGAAGTATTCTCATCGGAAAATGGAGGCGAATCATGTGGATCAAGGAGCAAAGCTATCACAAGCAGCTCAAACTCAAATCTTTTCTCTCAATATGGAGATTAAAGAGTTGAAGGAAGCCATCAAAACCAACTTTCCGAAGCACAAGGAACAAGATGTGGGTTATTTAGGCAACAACAATAACCACAACGGTAATGAGAATACCAATCGCAACAACCGGAACAACAACCGGAATAATTGGAACAACAACAACAACCGGAACAACAATTGGAACAACAATAGGGGTTCAAACAACAATAATTGGCGTTCCAATCAACAAAATTCCGGTAATTCTTATCCTTCCAATTCAGGAAAATCACTAACTCCACCTTCCTCTTCTTCCACTCCTTTGAAAAGCCAGGGGCAAACATCTAATGGTGGAAGTACTTCGGGGAAAGATAAGCCCGATCCCATGTTGGAAACGATTTTGGGGAAGCTTCAAGGGTTGGAGACTCGCATTATCAAGGTTGATGATCACATTACCAAGGTTGATAATGCCCAAAAGGTTTTAGAAAACCAAATGTTCAGCCATGCGGAGGAAGTTCCAAGGAATCAAGGGAAACTTCCAGGAAAAACGGAGGACAACCCAAAAGGAAGGGTGATGGCAATCACAACTAGGAGCGGAGTAACAACTACCGACCCACAGCCTAAGTTTGTAGAAGTACCCGTTGAGAAAGAGAAAGAAAAGGGGAAGGAGAAGGAAGATGTCTATGTTCCTCCTCCAGCTTACAAACCTCCCCTACCGTTTCCGCAATCTAGAGCAAGAGCGCGTCTCGACAAGCAATTCGGTAAGTTTATAGAACTCATGAGCAAATTGCATATTAATATACCTTTCATTGATGTTGTTGTAGGTATGCCGGCTTATGGTAAGTTCTTGAAGGAAATCCTCTCTAACAAGAGAAAGCTAGAGGATTTTGGAGAGGTTAAGATGAGTTCGGATTCTTCGGATCTCATCAAAACCATGAAAGAGAAGATGCCCCCAAAGCTAAAGGATCCGGGGTCATTTTGTATTCCCATAGGAGTGGGAGATGTCACATATGATGCATTATGTGACTTGGGAGCAAGTGTGAGCATCATCCCACTTGCATTATGTAGGAAGATCGGTTTAGGCGATCCTAAACCGGTGAAGATGACGTTGTACATGGTGGATCGATCCATAACTCGTCCCGTCGGTATTGTTGAAGACGTCCCGGTCAAGCTAGGTAAATTCTATGTTCCTATAGACTTTGTTGTGCTTGACATTCCTGTAGATAGTCCGGTCCCGATCATTCTCGGAAGACCGTTTCTTGCAACATCCGGCTGCATAGTCGATTGCAAGAATGCTAGACTCGCCTTTGACATAGGAGAAGATAAGGTAGAGTTCGTCCTTTCCACTCTAGTGAAGGAACCAATCTTTGATGAGGATATATTCAATATCCAAGATGAAGAAGGACTATCTAGAGAGGAGGTAAGTGCTATTCTCTTCAAAGATCCCTTGCAAAAGGTTATTACTATGAGTCTAATGGATGTAGGGGAAGAAGAAGAGTGCAATGAGGCAATTGAAGCCTTAGAAGCACAAGAAGAAGTGTGTAAAGAAGAGTTTGAGAAACTCCACGACGAGGCAGAGAACGTACGGATCCACGGTCATACACTATATTCCACGGCCGTGGACTTCACCAACAAAAGCGTGGAGCACTCCAAAGGGTTACACGGCCGTGGAGGAAACAGAGCCACCGTATTTACTTTCCACGCCCAAAATCACGGCCGTGGAGAAGTCAGAGAGGCCGTAATTTTGGGTGATTCCGAAGGTAATTGTGTCTCTTCCTCAACTTCTCTTGATTCTTCTCCAACTCCTTCTACTTCCTTAGACACTTCTAAGGAAGCATCGGAAGCTCCTCAAGAGCCATTGGAGACTCCGATAGTCATGGAATTGAAACCACTTCCTACTCATCTAAGGTACGCATTTCTTGGACCTAATTCTACCTTTCCGGTAATTGTTAGTTCCGATTTAAGCATAGATGAACATAGTAAACTTATGGTTGTCCTTAAGAAACATAGGAAAGCTTTAGGATATACTATAGAGGACTTAGTAAGAATCAAACCTTCCCTATGCATGCATAAGATCTTAATGGAAGAGGACTTTAGGACTTCGCGGCAACCTCAAAGGCGGTTAAATACGACCATGAAGGAGGTTGTCAAGAAGGAAATTCTTAAATTGCTTGATGCAGGTATCATCTACCCTATCTCCGATAGCAAGTGGGTGAGTCCCGTACAAGTGGTTCCGAAGAAGGGAGGAATGACGGTCATCACTAACAAACACAACGAACTCATTCCTACTTGAACCGTAACAGGATGGCGGATGTGCATAGACTACCGCAAGCTAAACAACGCGACGAGGAAGGATCACTTCCCACTACCCTTCATCGATCAAATGCTTGAAAGGTTAGCACAACATTCACACTTTTGCTATCTTGACGGTTATAGTGGTTTCTTTCAGATTCCGATACACCCGGATGATCAAGAGAAGACCACATTCACGTGCCCGTGGGGTACGTTTGCCTATAGGAGGATGCCGTTCGGGCTTTGCAATGCCCCAGCCACCTTTCAAAGGTGCATGATGGCCATCTTCTCCGAATATATAGAGAAAATCATGGAGGTTTTTATGGATGACTTCTCCGTTTATGGTTCCTCTTTTGACAATTGTCTTTCTAACCTTGCTCTTGTGTTACAAAGGTGTGAAGACACTAACCTAGTTCTTAATTGGGAGAAGTGTCAATTCATGGTGAAGGAAGGCATTGTATTAGGACACTTAATCTCTAGTAGAGGGATTGAGGTGGATAAAGCTAAAATAGAGACAATAGAAAAGCTTCCTCTCCCAACTTCGGTGAAAGGGATAAGAAGTTTTCTAGAACATTCTGGATTTTATAGGCGTTTCATAAAAGACTTCTCTAAAATATCAAAACCGTTTACTAATCAATTGATGAAGGATGCAGTTTTTGAGTTTTCGCAAGAATGTTTAGATGCGTTTAATATGATTCGGGAAGCTCTAATTTCAGCCCTGATTATCCAACCTCCGGATTGGAATCTTCCCTTTGAGGTTATGTGTGATGCAAGTGACGTAGCTATAGGAGCTGTCCTTGGACAAAGGAAGGAAGGGCGAACCCATGCTATCTACTACGCTAGCAAGACGCTAGATGAGGCGCAGCTCAACTATGCCACTATGGAAAAAGAATTTCTAGCTATTGTATACGCAATTGACAAATTTTGCTCTTATCTTGTAGGTGCAAAGGTGATTGTATACACGGATCATGCTGCGATCCGGTACCTCCTTACAAAGAAGGATGCGAAGCCAAGGCTAATTAGATGGATTCTTCTCCTACAAGAATTCGATCTAGAGATCCGTGACAAGAAGGGTTCAGAAAATTCTGTTGCGGATCATTTGAGTCGTCTAACACATCTAGAAGACGACCATCTACCTATAGATGACTCCTTTCCGGACGAGCATTTACACATCATAGAGGAGTGCATCGATGTGATCTCCAAAGGTAACGAACCATGGTTTGCTGATTTCGTTAACTATTTGGTTTGTCAGGAATTACCGCCCGGATTATCCTACGCACAAAGAAAGAAGTTCTTTAAGGATGTTCGGGAATACTTTTGGAATGAACCTCTCCTCTTTAAGAGAGGTCCGGATGGCATTATTCGGCGATGTGTGCTGGAAGATGAGATGCAAAGTGTCATCCGCCATTGTCATTCACTACCATGTGGAGGACACGCTAGTTCGAACAAGACTAGCGCTAAGGTATTGCAATCTGGATTCTTTTGGCCTACTCTATTTAAAGATGTGCAAACCTTTGTTTCCTGCTGCGATGCTTGTCAAAGAACAGGAAATATATCTAGGAGGAATGAGATGCCTCTCAACAACATCCAAGAGGTGGAGATCTTCGACGTTTGGGGAGTAGACTTCATGGGACCTTTCCCATCATCTTGTGGTAACCAATACATACTTTTAGCGGTTGATTATGTTTCAAGATGGGTTGAAGTGATTGCTTCTCCCACCAATGATGTCATGGTAGTGGTTAAGTTCTTTAACAAGACCATCTTCCCGCAATTTGGGACACCACGGACCATCATTAGTGATGGAGGCTCTCACTTCATTGCCCGGCGCTTTGAAGCTCTATTAGCTAAGTATGGGGTGACTCACAAGATCGCCACCCCTTATCATCCACAAACTAGTGGACAAGTTGAGATCTCAAACCGGGAGATCAAAGGAATCCTAGAGAAGACGGTTTCAAGGACTAGGAAGGATTGGTCCTTGAAGCTAGATGATGCATTGTGGGCGTACCGGACTGCATACAAGACTCCCATCGGAACTACACCATACAACCTTGTGTATGGGAAGTCTTGTCACTTACCGGTAGAGTTGGAGCACAAGGCATTTTGGGCAATCAAGTGGTTGAATTTCAGCATAAAGGAAGCGGGAGAGAAGCGTCTCTTGGACCTAAATGAGCTTGAAGAACTTCGCTTGAACGCTTACGAAAACGCCAAGATCTACAAAGAAAGAGCAAAGCGTTGGCATGATAAGCATATCATCCCAAAGGACTTCAAAGAAGGAGATCAAGTTCTCCTCTTCAATTCAAGGCTTCGTCTCTTTCCAGGTAAGCTTAAATCTCGTTGGACCGGACCTTTTCTAATCAAACGTATTTTTCCCCATGGTGCAGTTGAAGTATGGGGTGAAACGGGCGGAAGCTTTAAGGTGAATGGTCAACGACTCAAGAAGTATACACCGGAACTCCAAGCTGAAGAGTTCGCGCCCACCGCACTCGAATAAGTGCGAATTTGGTCTAGCTACGGACCTTAAACAAAGCGCTTCTTGGGAGGCAACCCAAGGTATTACATTGTCGTTTTTGCTTTTGATTCATAGATTAGTTTAGTTTAGACGTTTCTGCTTTGTTTTGCCTTCGATACCTTCCGGTATGTTCGTGTTTTTGGATGTAGGAATAATGGAAAAGGAAAGGGGAAGAGAAAGTTGAAGAAAAGTGACGAAACTTGGACTTTGGAGCATTACAGAGAGTTCCACGGTCTAAACCACGGCCGTGACAGCTATAGTGACCGTAATTTTCAAAAGCCTGAGAAAAATCACCAAAACCACGGTTCCGTACATTTCCACGGTCGTGGAACCCCCTGATAGACCGTGATTTTCAAAAATTTTTACGGCCACTATATAAACCACGTTTCTTCACAAAACACAAACCAAAAACCCATTCCACGCCCCAAAATCGCCGATTTAACTCCCCCTTCCTCAAATCTTCGTTCGTTAATCGTTTTTAACGATTCTTTGACCAAAACTGAAGCAAATCCAATCACCAACAAGATCCAAGCAACGATTCGAGCGGCAAATCACCGGAGAAGCCACAGTTCGGATTCCAAAATCCGAAAACCTAGGTTTTTGATTCTTTCTCTATCTTTGTCGATTTGGATTCGTTCTTGCTAGTATTTTTAGGAGAACTGATTGGAATTGCACCGAAATTAGTCTAGGACTGCTTGCTGCTGAGTTTGGTGAACTTTTGCTGAGTTTTGGGAAATAACGTGCCGAACCACGGTCACTGTACGTTCCACGGCCGTGGAAATCCTAGAACAGACCGTGGTTTTCAACAGAATATGGATTTTGTGAGAAGAGTGTCCGGTAGGAACAAGGACAAGAATAAGGATAAGAACAATGATAAGAACAAAAAGAGGAAGGGCAACCCCTCTTCCTCTTCTAGAGCACCACCCCCTTCATCTCCTTCACCTCCTTCATCACCATCACCACCTCCCCCTAGGATCCCTACTATCCATGAGGATCATCTAGATGCCTTAGAGAGGATAGAGGAGAGGACGGTCATTAGACCTAGATACCTACTACTTGAGGAGCTGGCACCCTTGCATGTGATAGGAGACCTTACTTGGCTCCTAGATAGAGCCGGCTTAGTCATCTTCTCCGCTATTTGGGAAGATGCTTATGAGGAGATCACTAGGGAGTTTGTGGTTTCCTTCGAGCACAACCATGTTGACAGGACAGTTTCTTTCCGGCTGATGGAAAGAAACTATGATTTTTCGATTAGAGAGTTTGGAGCCTTCTTTGGGTTCCAGGAGACCTTCAATGGTCGTTTCCCCAGTGGCGTGTACGCCAAGGATTTCTGGGAGGAGATTGCTATGATCTACACTAGCGAGGACCGCTGGCAGCCTGTTGATACCAAGGCTAGATTGATCTACCATCTAGCCTTGAAGATTGCCCATAGAGTGCTTTCTGAGTGTCTCTTCCCTAGGACGGAGACACCTCAGAAGATTAAGACAGATGAACTGTTTCTTCTTTACAGCATGTTATATGGCAGGCCAGCTGACTGCACCACCCTCTTAGCTGCTACCATGAGCAAGCTAAAGAATAAGAGGGTTGGCAACATAGGATATGGTGGGATGGTGACCCACCTTGCTAGACAGTTATGGGTTGATTTCTCGGCTTGTACACGTATTGTTGCTAGACCCCTAGGACTTCAGGCCCTTATGACTAGAGGCCTCATCTTCCCCACTCATAGAGGTCCACCTTACGCTGCTATGCCATGGGAGAGTAAGACATGGAGAGGGATAAAGTGGCTCCCCGAGTATTCCATTATGGTTGGACGCCATAACTGGAAGGCGACGTTCACTGCCATGCATGCGAACAGATTAGTAGCCCCTCCTTATGTTCCACCACCACCAGTTGTAGAGGAGGAGGAGGAGATGATTATGAGGGAGGAGGAGGAGGAGCTGATCAGGACTTTGGTACATTCCCGGATCAGCCAGATGCAGTTCCCGACATGGCTAGACGTTCTCCCCGCCCTGCTAGAGCATCTGGCTCTTCCTCTCGCCGTGCTAGTGTGAGCGAGAGGCCGACTTGGATGGCGGATCCTCCTGCTTGGTATAGGACGCAGCCGGATTGGATGGGAGCTCCAACACCTTGGCATTCACAGCCTCCACCAGCACCAGCACCTTCAGATGCACCGGCGTGGTACAGCCAGCCGTCTGGTTGGTACGAGCAGTTGCTAGAGTGGGCTACCGACCTTTCCAGCCGGGTTGGAGCTTTGGAGATCCGTGCAGATGCTAGGGATGCAGGAGTGGACGATCTAGACCACATGATGATAGACGTCTACCGCCAGCAGTTCGGGCGGTACTATGATCCTAGCTTCTCCCCGTTTCCACCACCGCCTCCACCGCAGTGAGGACCTTGGATGATCGACTGTTTTAGCCGCTCCACCACCATTTTGTGAGTTTCTTTTTCTTTCTTTCTTTTCTTCTTTTTCTTTTTGAACATTAGGGACAATGTTTGTTCCAAGTATGGGGTGGGGTGTGACTAATAGTTTGTAATAACTCTTACTCACTTTTGTATGCTTCTATCGAGACTACCTTGCATGTCCATTCTATTATCTAACGTTTCATTATTGCATTGCATGAAAAAGCTTTTGAAAAACCCATAAAAATTGAAAAATTTTGAAAATTTTGTGCTTCTAAGGATAGAGATGATTTCTATGATAATCACTACTTGTGAATTGAGTTTTGATGACAATCGCATGCTTAAACAAATAGTGAATTGAAAAAAAATTGAACGAGTTGATTATCCCTCTTTTGCAAGTTTCATAATGTGATGAATGTTACTTAAATCATGTTGAGAAATCAAGGTTGAAATCACATAATAAGTTCTTATGCTTCTTTTTGAGATGATTAAGGCAATTCGATTTTCTTTCTTCTTCCTTTGATCATTTAGCCCCTCATTGAAATAATGACCTCCTTTACCTATCCGGGAATTTGGAGGAGTTGATAATTGGCATGCTTGACTTCGTGGTTTAAATCGGATTTTCCATAATTGATTTTGATATGTTTCAAGTTACGATGCTTGTTTTGAAGTTTTTGCAAGGTATGATTACTCTTTTCATAATATGATTCATTTTGTTCACGTAACGGTTTTCGAAAGCTATGAAGCAAGTTTAGAGAGTGATCCTTGAATAGAAGCAAGAAACCAAAAATATTGTTGTTTTCCCTTGTCTTTGCATGTTCATATTTCATTCATCTTGTATTTCAGATTTGAACCTTGCTTGGGGACAAGCAAGAGACAAGTATAGGGTATTTTGATAGCATAAAATATGGCGTTAGTATAGATGTGCATGTAGGTAGTTTTTTCCCTTCTTTTGTGTACATAGACATGCATTCATGGCATTTATGAGTTAACTTGAGACTTACCCGGTGATGGTTAATTCTATTCCCCTAGGTTGAGTGGTTGGTTTGAGACTATCATTCCTTTACTTGGAAGCTTTAAAATTTGCCCGGTAGTAAGTTTCTTTGGATTAGAATGGTGGATAGTGAGACCTCTCCCGTGATCTATCCCACCTTCGAAACACCCTACATTTGCAATCTCAGCTTTGTCCTGGACATATTTAGAAGTCTTGAATCGAAAATCACAATTGGATACTTTGGTCACCAGAATCTGCGTTTCCCAATTATATTACATATTATTGTCATTGTTTTTGATCATTGCTATTGCGTACTTTCTAAGTTAGATCCTTTTTGCTGAATTTTCTTTCACCAAATCCCTGAGATCGACTCCGGAATATTTTCCGTTACTATGATTGATTCGTACACTGCGGGTTCGCATATCGTTTAGGCTTATATTTTAGGATATAAAATTAAGACTTTTTGCACACACGTTTTGAAGCGAACAATTAACATCAACCAGAACCCTAGCATAGGATCCTCTTTTCCTTTCCCTTGTGACGGGGTCCTTGAAAAGAAGGTTTCCAATCATGAAGACCACTCTACCCAAAATCTCAGTTTCCAATAGTCATTAGGAATACCTAAGAGTCTAACCCAAAGCGGTATAATAACATTTTCCTTTTCACTAAAGTCAAACTTGTTTGGAATAAGTTTTAGGATCAATGGTTTGTAGTGTATATAATACGGACCCTCTCTGAGCACCTTATCTTTATCCCATCAGTGTCAAAGGTAAAGATGATCTATCCATCTTCATCTCTAAACTTGCACCTAACCCCCCAAGACTTCTCAAGGCCCTCAATGACTAAGTACCCTAGGTATTACCCGACATATTGACCATGAATACAACTACCCCACACATGTTGCTTTGGTATAGCTTCAGCACTTCTAATCCTAACAATACCACCCGTTGGGGTGAAAAAGTCCATTTTCTTCCCACCTTGTGATTCATGAAGGACGTGGCAGAAGGCATAACCCAAGCAGTTTGCCTTGGTTGGCCTTCAAAACTAGGCAGGAAATTATCCGTACAATATTTTTACTTCCGGCTATGGTAGAATTACCGTTATTTCTATCATTCAAATGGACATTATTTCAAACATGATTGTCAATATGCATAACATTTTCATTGTTCTTGACATTAATATCACTATCTTTATTAACAATATAAGTATCATAGATAATATGATTACCAATTGTGCTATTAGCATCACAGTCAAAATTAGCAAGGCTCGTTTTATTAGTAACAACAATAGCATTATTAATAGCATTAGTAACAACAAGAGCAAGTGTGGGATGATTGCTAATATTATCATGGCACATGGATTTGGAGATAGCTATGGAAGTAGTCAAAGTAACAACATTCTCGGTAAGAAACAGTTCTAAATTAGCATGTTTAGCATTCACGGTACTTTTAGAGCTTTGCATACACGTATCATTATTGACTTTACCACTAGATAAAATATTCAAGGCATGAAGGGTTTGGGCATTCCAATCGTTAGTAGGATCACTTACCTCGATATTTGAGAATATGTCACGTTGATCATCAACATGTCCATATCTTCTTGGGGTATCTTTCGTCTACCAAAACATTCTCACCTATAAATGACGCTAGGGCCAACGTCTTGTTTGCCACAACAACCTCCACATCATGGATGTTATCATGGTCAATAATTTTGGTTTTGTTCATTTCTAAACCATCTTCATTGTTCCATGTTGTCAAAGCAAGGAGGAAAGAGTTGTATGCCCTTTTCATCTCTTTTGAACTACTCTACAACAAGTCTTGTAACTCTCCCATTTGAACTGTTTTTTGCGTTTCATCAATGTTGTCCCTATCTAGCATCTTCTTTTCCATCCTCACCACATGCTCCTCGAGTTCAGTAGTCCCAACATGGATTTATTTTCATTACCCATTTAAAGAGAAGGTTAGTAGAAGTGAATATGGGAAGAGGCCGTCGGTTACCTTCCTTCATAATGTTTTTTGTTTTCTGATAGACACGAAGGACTCTGCTTGGAGTATGGTGGGACCTGTGGATAAGTTTTCAACGTCAGTTTGACGGGGTTGATGCCGCAGTTTTCCAATCTAGATTGAAGTCCACAAAATCAACGACAGAAAGAAATCTTTGTGTATATCTCGGGCGATATTTATATGGTTAGGACGAGATTCTTGAAAAATCAAAGAATAAGAGTGTGGTTTAATATGGATGATAACAGAAAGATAAAGAATATGATTAATGAACTAAAATTGATGAAAATATAGAAAGATAGAACCAAGATATAAACTTGCAAAGAACTTTTACCAATTGGATCAAAACCCATAACAAAGAGTTACCTTAATCGTTCCTTCTTCAACCTTACACATGCCTTCTAATTAGGACAAGAACAAGGAGGGACTAGTTTGACTAGTAGCACCAATCTTTACAAAGATTAACACGCACAAGAACAACCTAACAAGGACTCACAACTATTCAATCAAAGGCTCTTTTTTTTATTGAACTGAAATGAATAAAACGCACACTTCGTAAATGAAGCAACAACTATCTCAGAATGTATGTGGAAATAATATCAAATCTAATCTATCTATAATCTCGTCTTTTTAAGGCTATTTATAGGTGAGATTCCTCTAAAGGATCAAATAAATGATAATCATAAAAGAAAGGATCAAAACCAAAAGATACCTGTAGAATATTTATAGCTTTGAAGGTATTAAAATTAACAATACTAACCACTAATAAGATCTCGGCTGGATCTCGACAAAAGCAAATCTCGATTGGGATCTCGGGTGAGAATTTTGTTCTCGGGGTTGAGATTTTGACTAGCTTGCTCAAATCTCGATTTAGCCACATTTCTTGTCTCCTTGATCATCCACTCTTGTAGGGTCCTTCCACAATAGACACTAATGTCACTAAAAAAGAGTTAGTCACAAGTAGAATCTCTTTAGATGTACATGTTGTCAATAAGCTAGCAACCAAACTAGATAACCTGGCCTGAATAGCATTTCCGTGCGATTCCTATTTGCTTTGGTAGCCACGGCCTTGCCCTTCTCCTATAGCCTTATGCGTTTCTTTTCATGCAAATCCTTGATGAATTGCACTGTTTTCTTGCATTAAAATCTACTCGCTCCTCTATAGGCAACGGTATATGATCAAAAGGGGTCAAAGGATTCAACCCATAGACACACTCAAAAGGCGTTAGGTTAGTAGATGAATGCAAGGTTCGATTATATGCGAATTCAACATGTGGTAACACATCTTCCCAAACATTCATATTATCCTTCAAAATAGCCCGCAATATGGTAGTTAAACTCCTATTAGTAACCTCCGTTTGACCATCCGTTTAAGGATGACTAGAGGTTAAAAATAACAACCTAGTTCCTAGCTTTCCCCAAAGAGTCTTCTAAAAGAAACTAAGGAACTTAACTTCTCTATCACTGACAATAGTCCTAGATACTCCATGTAATTTATCAACTTCCCGAAAGAACAAGTTAGCAACATTATAAGCATCATCGGTCTTATGGTAAGCAATAAATGAGCCATTTTAGAAAAACGATCAACAACCACAAAAATAGAATCCCTCCCCTTCTTAGTACTACGTAATCCTACAACAAAGTTCATACTAATGTCTAGCCATGGTGAGGCAGGCATAGTTAAGGGGTTGTACAAATCATGCGGTTTCAATCTAGCCCTATCTTTCAAGCACACAAGACATCTCTAAATCATGTTCTCTACATCTTTAAGAATATGATGTCAATAAAAGTGTGAATGCAGCATATGAAGTATCTTATATCTTCCAAAATGTCCCATTGAACCTCCCATATGAGCTTCCTCGACAAGGAAGAGTCTAAGGATTCAACCCATAGACAAACTCAAAAGGTGTTAGGTTTGTAAATGAATGCAAGGTTCGATTATATGCGAATTCAACATGTGGTAACACATCTTCCCAAGCATTCAAATTATCCTTCAAAATATCCCGCAATATGGTAGCTAAAGTCCTAATAGTAACCTCCGTTTGACCATCCGTTTGAGGATGACTAGAGGTTGAAAGTAGCAACCTAGTTCCTAGCTTTCCCCAAAGAGTCTTCTAAAAGAAACTAAGATCAAAATAAAAATCCATCAAATAAATAGAATTTATCATGACAATTTCGTGTACTACAATGCTCATAGATGTCACCAAATCTAAATCACCTACATATAGATCCTTGATATAATGGAAACCTAAATCCTTAGAATCCATAGTAGTGATCAAAAAATGTCTCCTAGAAAGGGCATAAACAACAGCATTATCTTTTCCCTTCTTATACTTAATGATATATGAAAAAGTTTCTATAAACTCCATCCATCTACCATGTCTCCTATCCAACTTATCTTGACTCCTAAAATGCTTTAAAGACTCAAAAGTAGTTATAAGGATAAATTCACTAGGCCAAAGATAATGCATCCATGTCTTGAAAACTCAAAATAAAGCATACAATTCCTTATCATATGTCAAATAATTCAAGCATGTTCCTTTCAATTTCTCACAAAAGAATGCAACTAGTTTACCTTCTTGCATAAGTACTCCTCCAATGCCAATTCTTGAAGCGTCACACTCAACCTCAAATGGTTTAGTGAAATACGGAAGTACTAGAAGGGATGCTTGTGATAGTTGCTAATTCAATTCCTTAAAAGCTTTCTCTTGAGCTTCTCCCCATTCGAATGGTACTTTCTTCTTCGTTAAAGATGTGAGAGAGGCAGCTATGGTGCTGAAATCTCGAATGAAGCGCGTAGCTAAACCGTGGAAGCTTCGTACATGGCCGAGATTTATAGGTGTTGGTCACTCTTGGATTTCTTTGATCTTCTCATCATCTGCTTCAAGACCTCTTGTACTCACTACAAAACCAAGAAAAATAACTTGATTAGTGTTAACCTCACATTTCATAATATTAGCATATAAAGATTCATTTCTAAGAGTTCCAAGTACTTCCCTTAAGTGATCTTCATGCTCCTCAAGTAATTTGTTGTAAATGAAGATGTCATCAAAGTAGACCACCGTGAATTTGCCAATGTAGTGACGTAGCACATGATTCATCAATTTCATTAATCTGCTAGGAACATTAGTCAAACCAAAAGGCATAACAAACCACTCATACAAAGCCAAATTTTGTTTTAAAGGCCGTCTTCCACTCATATCCTTCCCGCATTCTGATTTGAAGATATCCACTCTTAAGATCAATTTTCGAGAACAAGGTGGATTCACTAAGCTCATCTAGCATATCGTCCAAACGGGAAATGGGATGACAATACTTGATAATGTTATTGATTACTCTACAATCAACACACATCCTCCAAGTATTATCCTTCTTAGCTACTAGAAGGACAAGAATTGTACACGGACTCAAGCTCTCTCTCTCTTACATAGCCTTTATTCAAAAGCTCTTGAACTTGATCTTGAGTCTCTTGACTTTCCTGAGGACTCATCCTATAAGCGGGTCGATTAGAAAGTGTAGCTCCTGGAATCAAGTCAATTTGAATGCCTCAAAAAGGTGGAAGTCTTGCTGGAATCTCATCCGAAAAGACATCACAAAACTTATCTAAAAGGGTTATAATGGTTTTGGGTAAGGTATCCTTGACTTCATCACTCAAAGTCACAAGGATTTTACATAGGCTCATAAGAACAACATCCAAAGGAGTAAAATCATCAATATACTCTTGCTTGGATGCTAGAAGAGTTCTTGACTGAGGCGAGATTTTTGCATTGCGGCGATATTTTGATAATCTCGGGCGAGATTTTGCCTCTCTAGGGAGAGATTATGCACCGGGGTGATAATTTCCTCCACTGGGGCGAGTTTTCTCATATCTAGGGCGATATTCGTCACTAGAATGAGAAAAGTTGTCACTGGGGAAATATTCTGATAAACTCGGACGAGATTTTGCTTCTCTAGGCCGAGATTCTTCACTAGAGCGCTTTTCTCGTTCTTTTCCTTTGAGAAAGTTTTACCCGTTGCCTTTGTCCTTCTTTTTCTCCTAGCTCTCAGCAATCTACAAGAGCGTCATTGGTTTCAAAGTTAATATTTGACCCTTATACTCAAATGAATGTTTATTAGTAAGCCCATCATGCTTGACTTTTCTATCAAATTTCCATGGACGTCCTATAAGAATATGACATGCAAGTATGGGCACAAGATTACACACAATGCTATCCTCATATTTACCTAATGTGATGGTAGCTCTAGCTTGCTTATTCGCCTTTAATTCACCTCAATCATTAATCCAATGCAACTTATATGTTCTAGGGTGATAAAATGTAGTAATTTTCAATTTATCAATCAAATCAGCACTAGCAATATTACAACAACTACCATCGTCAATAATCATAGTACACACCTTCCGTTTAACAAGACAACTAGTATGGAAAAGGTTCTCTATTTGATTATCTTCACATGGAGCTATCTTAGCATGCAATGTTCTCCTATCAATCAATGATTCTCCATGCTCAAATTCAATACCTTCCTCACTATCACTAGCACTATCTTGTTCATGCAATGCATTAAGGTGGGTATGATCATTATCATGCTCTTCTTCACTTTCATATTGTCCTTGTTGATATATAAATGAAATCCTTTTATTAGGACAATCTCTAATATAATGACATCTAATTGACATTTAAAGCATACAATATCTCTATAACGTAAAGTAGAGTTTGAATTGCTCCCTTTAGGACAACTTAAAGGCTCATTCAAGGGTCGAGATTATGTCGACTAGGGCGAGATTTTTGGACTGTTGGATTGAGATTTCGGCCTCTTCGTTCCTCCTTGGTCGAGACTACAATATCTTAACTTTGTGCTTCTTCGGGCCGAGATTGTTGTTGCTTCCAAGAGCTTGTATTCCCAAAGTTAGACCTAGTTGCTTGGCTGCTTCCTTTGGTCTTTTTCTCCAATTCCATGGTCAAATACAACAAATCTGTCATAGTACTATATGGATACAACTCAATTTCACTTGCTAAAGATGGATGTAAAATATTTAAATAATGAGTCATTGTTGTCTCCTCATCCTCTATGACATTGGCTTTCACCATTGCCATCAACATAGAGGTGTAAATTTCCTCCGTACTGATCCTTGCTTGAGGTTCTTAAATCGTTGTCGTAACTCTCTAGTATGATATTGAGGCACAAATTTAGCTCTCATCAAGGCCTTCATTTGCTTCCAAGTGTTTATGTCCAGATCTAGCGTTCTTCTCCTTTCTTTGACAAGATGATCTCACCAAACTAAGGCATCGCCTTGAAATTCCAACGCGACAATTTGGATTTTTCATTGCCTTTTCAGATTATGACAAGACCAAATCTGTTCAATTTTGGTATCCCACTCCATAAAGGCATCCGGATCACATTTGCCTTCAAAACTTGGAATTTTGACCTTCACTTTTCCAATTTCGTCATGCTCTTGGTGAAGCCTATAAGGTTCCAAGTCACGATCTCTCCTAGGACGATGGTTACGTCTAAATTAGTCTCTCCAAATGCCCTCATCATCTTCCTCCTCAAATTCCTAAAATTCATCAACAAAATCCGGAACATTAGTTGTATTATAAAGAGGATTTGAATATCTCATACCTGGCCCTTGAGGGGTCTTGGAGGTATTTCTCGGGGTGGAAACTGAGTTGGATTAAGCGAACTTTTGTCAACGTCAAATACAGATCTTGGCTGAAATCTCGGCTGGATAGGGGCGAGATTCTGGGGCCGAGATTCTTATTTGGGGCGAGATTCCAACTTTTTCATCCGTTCAACCAATTGGAAACTATATCCATGAGTTATTTTAGAATGTATATGGCCTCTGGACCTGAGGACTCACTTTTGTGTGACCCTCGAGGGATGTTTTGCTTAGACATCTACACAAACACGCAAAGTAACAACAAAGTCACGAAGTTAGTAAAAATGAAGGTACCTTACTTGTTTTCTCTAACACTCACACCCTGTTGTGATATCGCAAGCTAATTTGATGTAATTTTTTTGGATGGATTAATACTCCTTAATTGATGGCTAGCTTCAACTAGAACTCCTTGGTTGACTCAAGTAGTTGACTTGGCTTAGAAGAAGATTATGGTGTTGAAAGATAGTTAAGGTAATCTTGTTGGAGTTCTCTTCACACAATTGACACAAAGTAGAAAGAAAATTGCAAATAGACTCAACTAGTATGATAGAAAGTATAGATACTAACTTACACACACAAAGATATAGAATCAATGAGTTTAGAGTAGAAAAAGAGGCAAGAAATAGGCACAGAAGAGATTAAGAAGAGATTTGTACGTTCCTTGAATTTATGCAATTAGAGAGAGATAGTCGGGTAGGTTTAATCTCGACAAAAAAGAATCTCGAGCAATTTCTATCTCAAGGTCGAGATTGATCAAAAGTGAGGTGTTCTGGCTATGAATTGGATCAAGGATGGTATGAAACCTCTTCTCAAGATGCCCTCTTGAACTTGGCACATTTGAATTTTTCAAATTTTACCTAAGAAAATTTTCTATAAAATCGAAACAATAGCGAGTCTCGACCAAAATCTCGGGCGAGATTCTGGACTGCGGGTCCAGATTGTCAAATCGTCGATTGTTTGACGAAAACCACTGAATATGCTTTGGATATACTCCAACCTTGTTGCCTTGATGAACCCTTCTCAGTTGGATCGCAACAATCCTCACTCGAAAGGCTCTTCCCAAACCTTAGGGTATAATTGATAACATGAAATGGCGTTGGGAATATGGTACCTTTGTATTTTTGGCTTTCTTGTGGAGCTAGGGGATAGCTAGATCGAATAATAGGGTTGTTGTAGGTGGTTATACGAAGAGATTTGGGATAGATATTTGGCTAGGATTTGCAAGATATTATAAGATCTCATATGCTAGATAAGATCTCAACAATAAGATCACTTGTAAATCTCTTTCCTCCTTGGATATAGCAGCTGGATATAATTAGATTTGACTCAAATCTAAGGGGGTCGTGACTAGATATGGAGAAATCATAAAACTTGTTGGACAAGTAATCTTAAAATCTCGGCTTTATGCACTCGGTCTCGGGCGAGATCTCTTTGGAACTCAGGTGGGATTTCAGTTTAGGGTGTGGTTGGCTTATGTTTGGGCTATGGCGTCTCTCCCTTCTCTAATAGAAACAAGACAACACACGTTAAACTCAGATAATCTCAAAGAATAGCAACAACAAAAAGACTCGATTTTTATTTGACTCAAAGAAGACTCACATAAAAACACCCAAACCGTTGTGTGTGGATGAGTTGAACTTCAAGCAATTAGATCTTATACCACTTTGATGTGGGGTTGATGCCACAGTTTCCCAATCTAGATTGAAGTCCATGAAATCAATGAGAAAAGGAATCTCGGGCGAGATTTATATGGTAAGGTCGAGATTCTTGAAAACTCGTAGAATTAGAACATGGTTAATATGGATGATAATGGAAAGATAAAGAAGATGATTAATGGACTGAAATTGATGAAAATATAGGAAGATAGAACCAAGATATAAACTTGCAAAGAACCTTGATCAATTGGATTAAAACCCTCAACAAAGAGTTACCTTGACCCTTCCTTCTTCAACCTTACACAAACCTTCTAAGTAAGGCACACACACAAGGAGGGACTAGTTTGACTAGTAGCACCAATCTTTAAGAAGATTAACACACACAAGAACAACCTAGCAAGGACAACTATTCAACCAAAAGGCTCTCTTTTTTATTAAGTGGGAATGAATAAAACGCACACTTCGTAAATGAAGCAAGGAGTATCTCACAATATATGTGGAAATAATATCAAAACTAATCTATCTATAATATCGTCTTCCTAAGGCTATTTATAGGCAAGATTCCTCTAAAAGATAAAATAAATGATAATCCTAAAAGATAAGATCAAGACCAAAAGATACATTTAGAATGTTTATAGCTTTAAAGGTATTAAAAATAAATAACTAACAAATCAAGCAAGAGGTAATAAGATCTCGACTGGATCTTGAAAATCTCGACTGGGATCTCGGGCAAAATTTTTGTTCTTGGGGTCGATATTTTGATTCGCTTGCTCAAATCTCAATTTAGCCACAATTTTTGTCTCCTTGATCATCTTCACTCTTGTAGGGTCCTTCCACAATTGACACCAATGTCACTAAAGAAGACTTAGTCACAAGTAGAGTCTCTTTAGATGTACATGTTGCCAATAAGCTAGCAACGTCTTCTTGGATGGACCTTGCTCTTGATCTAGTGATAGGTCCTTCTATGTCATGACTTGAAGATGATATAGCCTTCTTCTCCTAAAATGCTTTTGCTCTAGCTCTAGTGATTGGTTCTTATATAGTTGGTGTTGGGGATGGTCTCTCATCAGTCACCCTAGTTTGTATCTTTTAGCCCAAAGCAATGAACTTGGAGATTCTTGGAGATTCGGTATTCTGCTTAACTTGCCTGATAATTTTGCCTCCTAGGATGGTTAGTTTCGTTAACAAAGATTCAACATCAACAGTTACTTATTTTTGGAGGAAAGTGTGATCTTGTGCATGGATAGTATTTGTCGACACATTAATGATAAGTACAACCATCCCTGAGCTGGCAGTAGTGCCTCAACCACCAAACCCATAGTTGAGGTTGCCACCGGTGTCTTCTTCTTCATCAGATGTATCCCCGATGCCCTTTTTCTTTCTCACCATAACCCATGATTGGTAACTTGTGGAGAGACTTATGATTATATGTAGCACAAGTAAGCAGCAAGTGCTAATTTTATGTGAACTTAATACTTACTACAACTCTCTAATTGCCTTGGGATCACATCGGATAACCAATCTTCCAAGGAGATAGAGGTAATAGAGAAGACACTAATCAAGGATTACTAATTAGAACACCTACAATGAGAAGTTAAGTCATACAGCCGCACTCATTGCCATCAATTACATGTTTCTTTAGTAGGAACTTGATATTGGCTTGGAAGTGATCCTTTTCGTCAGTTGTATGACGCCCAGTAGCGATACACCCCAACGTAAGGATCCAACGATGCAAGATTAACACAAACTAAAACAAACTTGCACACGTGTTTTATTACATTTTTTGATAATGGTAAATAAAAATAAAGGATATGTATTGTTAAAGCTTCAAACATCTCACCATTCACTATACAATACTCGCATCAACTCTCATAAGCATCTCACCTATAAGAAAAATGTATTCGCCCTCACATCGCTCAAAGGCAATCCACCCGGCATTTCACCGAGGAGGTTCCGGCATCTCATCAAAAACCAAGGAACTAGACTCTTTTTTCCAAAAATATCAACTCTCACTTTTTTTTATGAATCATGGAAGCCTTAAAATAGGGAACATAAAGAAAAATTAAAGATCATGAACAAGGCAAAAAATCATATTAAATAATAGGCATTAAAGATCCACATAATGAGGCGTTGGTTTTGGAGTCTTCACATTTTGGGCCATAAATCTGACAGTTAGAAGAACTGCATTTTCGATCCATCTATTGGACAAATGTTCTCTTGTAGTCTACATGAATATTTTAGCCCTTTAAATCATCTTTTCAAAAAGTATTTATGGACCTTCATTGGATAAACGTTGCATTCTTTATCACCAAAATCTATCTCATTACATCGCACGAATGTGCACTTAAGGTGCATGCTCCAGCAAATCAAAAGAAGTTATGCCATTATGGAGAGTGAAATAAAATTTTGGTTTACAAACATGGTTATATTGACCTGTATTACACTATAACCATGGTTTTAAACCACGCTTATAGTATTTTTAAAAAATCATTATAACCTTGTTTGAAACCACCACTATAGTATTTAATTTTGTATATATATAGAAATAAATTCAATATAATCTCGGTTTAAAACCATGGCTATATTATTGAAAATATCTTGGTCTTGAAAAACTTCATATTTTCGGAGTCAAGTTTCCTTCGTACCTATGAGGTTAGTTTCTTCTTTCTTATTATTTCCGGGTAAAAAAATCCAAGATTTTAAAATAGCTAGGTGATGCGGGCCTATGTCGCAATTTTTCGATCTAGATTGAAGTCCACAAAATTGACGATAGAAGGAATCTTGGTGGCAAATCTTGGGCGAGATTTGTATGGTAAGGCCAAGATTCTCGAAAACTCCGAAAACAAGAACGTGATTAATATGGATTATAATGATAAGATAAAGAATATGATTATTGGAATGAATGGATGGGAATATAGGAAGATAAGAACCAAGATATTCTTGCAAAGAACCTTGACCAATGGATAAAAATCCCTTAACAAAGAGCTTACATTAATCCTTCCTTCTTCAACCTTACACAAGCCTTTTAATTAAGACAATCACAAGGAAAGACTAATTTGACTAGTAGCACCAATCTTTAAAAAGATTAACACGCACAAGAACAACCTAGCAAGGACGCACAACTATTCAATGAAAGGCTCTCTTTTTTATTGAACTGAAATGAATAAATCAAACATTTCGTAAATGAAGTAAACGAGTATCTCACAATAATGTGAAAATCAATAATCAATCTAAGCTAACTAATAATCTCGGTCACTGTGGTATATATATAGGCGAGATTCTCCTAAAAGATAAAGAATAAAATAATCTTACAAAATGTAGGATGGAAAATTAAACATTTAGAAATGTATAAAATAACTAACTATAATCTTGTATAAATTTTAACAAGATTCGTGCAAATCTTGACTTAAGAGGTTTAATAATCTCGGCTAGATACTTGTGGGGCTGAGGTCTTCACTTGCTTCCTTGATCATCTTCACTCTTGTATGGCTCATCCATAATAAATATCAATGTAACTAAAGAAGACTTAGATATAAGTAGAGTCTCCTTAGATGTACAAGATTTCAATAAGCTAGCAAACCTCTTCTCGGATTGATCTTGATATAGTGATAGATCCTTCCATAATATATAATGTAAAGATGATGTAGACTTTTTCTCCTTCAATGTTTCTACTCTATCTCTAGAGTGTTGGAGATGGTCCCTTATCACTAGGTTTAATTTTTATTGATAAACTTAGAAAGTTCTAATAGACATTAGACTATATTACGTTTAATTTATATATGTTTTTGTTTATTTTATTTTCTTTCTTCGAAAAAAATAAAGATTTCGATGAATCACACGAACTTGAATGAAAAATGGGTTTATACATTGCCTATGATCTCCCAGGAAAAAAAAAAAAAAAAAAAAAGGCTAACTGTTTGGCAAAAGTTCATTCCAATCCAACAAGTTTTTTTTTTTTTTTTTTAAGAAGGTTACGTAGATCGCCCGGTTCGATCGGCTACCCTCCCGCCCTCTCCACATCCCACTAGACCAACTGAGTATTGGTCATCCAACAAGTTAAAAATGATCAAAACTATCGATGAGTTCGTAATTTCTTATACATATTATAAAAATATAATCACGTAATAAATGTGACAAAGATAACTAAAATTTTCATCACAACCCACCAACGTTTTTATCATAAAAATGGAAGAAAGAAGTTTGATAAAACATTGAAAGACGTATTCGTAGCAAGGCCTTGTTTGGATTAGAGAATCACTGTTCATTCAAAATATCATTTGCACCGATCAATGGTCAATTCAGGAGTGCTTTCAAAACCCTGCAATAATGTGGTATGCATCAAAGTATCAAACCCTAGTGCCCATACGTGTCGTTCCACTGCTACTTCTTTGTACTTTCACTTCCCTGCTTCACTGCTCTTCGTTTGCATTTATATTCTTTATATGATATAAATATTAGTAGACTGCATGGAAAAGCATGCACAAACAAAACGAAACAAACCATTATCAACAATCGTCCCATTCCCGACGAAGCCTAAATTTCACCTTTAGATATATACAACCTTTATGTTCAGTGTTTGTTTTTCCTTTGTTGGAGATATATCTTCTTACTAGTTAGTGGAAATAAATATTATAATTGTAGAATACGTATCAAACATTGTATTTCCAACTTATGATACCTAAAATAAAGATAAATAGATATGAGTAGCAAGATAATAATTTGTATCCAATTATTTATGTTTAATACTTTTTTATGTTCAATCAAATGAGCCATAAAATAATTTTCAAGAAAAAAGGGATAAAAAGGGAAAATTAAATAAATTTACATTGTCGGTAAGAACGAGGATTATAAAAATTATTTTTCGCATAGTTCATAAATAATATCGTGTAATCTTGTTTTATGAAAAGTTTGTCATAGTTAATAGCTAATTGATTTGTTTTTTGTGGAGGAAAATCAAAGCTAAGAAATTAACTGTTTAATTTTATTATTAAAACTAATTAGTAATTATCACTAATAAAGCATGATAATTGATAAGAATATATTACTAATCCAATTCAGAAAATACATTCCACATGGTTTGGAGGAAGTCAAACATTCTACAAAGTTGATTAACACATCTACAAAAGAAAAATAAATTATATAAAAATATAATCAGTATTTTGCTTTGTGGAGGATAATGTTACGATAGGTTGTTGTGGCCTTCCAACATATATAATTACTCCAACATGTAAACAAATGAAGTTTTCTAATGTCTTTGTTGATTGCATAATCAGAATCTAAATAATCATACAACTCATCACTGAAAGAGTGATGAATATATAACAAACCAATGTTAATAGATCCATACAAAGTAAGAACTAATAGCATTACGATGTTTATCTCTTGGTTGAGACATAAATATGTTCAAAACAACTATGGAAAAGGTTAGGTATGGTTGAGTGTCAAATTCACAAGGAATATGTATGAATTGGACGTAGCAATAGATTGACAATTATGCTAATTTAAGGGAGAAAAGGAAAGATTAAAGTAAGAAATATCTTAACTGCAAATGGTTTTTTGGCATTGTCAAAAGAAAAAGTAACAAGCAAATGATAGTCAAGAAATATATAAACGCAAGTGATTAAAGAATATGTATCACTGCTATAATAAATTAATATATGAACTAGTATATGAACATAATAAGCAATCAATCAGCGGATACGTAGATATTTGTCAAAAATATCATTTATCACATCTCATTGTATAAAGATTACGTACAACCTAACCCAAAGACATTCTCGCGGTTGTAGAGGGTAAAAGTCAAACTCATTAAGTATATAGAAAACAAATAAAAGACCAAAACAGGTCATGTTGTCACATAAAGGCTAGAAAGATATAAAACCGGTAAGTTTATGACAAATAAGAATCCTCGAGGTAAAGGCAAATCTCTCTCCTCAAACCAAGTTAAATCTCAAAAGGTCGAATAGTATTAGTACGTTCTAACAAAAAAAACTAATCTATTTCCAAAGAAAACACTATTTCTCAACATATGCCAAGAAAGGGTATTAATAAGATCAATGCGTAAAACAAACTCAGTTAATTTCCGTTCAACAATTCATATACAATAACTATAAACCAATGCATTATATGGTTCATTCAATCCTTAGATCATTAGAAAACTAGTGAGACATGAAGTAAATATCAAAGAAATAAAATAAATAGCAAATACAAGATATAAACAATAATCCATAAGAAAACCTCAAGGAACTCCCCAACAAAAGTGTTCTTCGCGAATCCGAGTAGAAAAGGAAAATTATCGTCTAGGGTCGAATTCTCAACAAAGAGGAACAAGGTTGGAACCCTTCTAACAACTTAAAACTAGCAATATATAGGGTATATAATTGGGTCCTAAAAGATATGGAAAAACCCAAAGAAATAATACAATCGGGATCTTTAATTCGGAGTTCGTTACGCATCAACATGGGCATGCAATTAGGATGAGACGGGCAAGACGCGGGCAAGAAATCCGTGACCAAGCCATCTCACGGCGTCTCAAGTAAAAATCAAGGAGAAAGTAAGGCGACACGGGCAAAAATGGGGGTGTCACGGTGATGAGAGTTGAAGTGTGAACCTCATGTTCTCACAAATACTTACAAGACCCGTTGTAGTAGAGGGGGACAAGATCGAGCATAAGGAAGAAGATGTTTTGCTTTGACAAATTAATTAAGAAGCCAAAACAAAAAAAATATATATAAACAAATAGTAAGGAACATAGGATGAAACCGGAAACCGAAAGAAGAGAACCTTGGTCGACCGCCTGGGGTCGGTTTGACAGGAATAATACGTAGTTTCAAAACCAAAATATGCATACGATATAAATCAACTAATTTGTCAAATCAATACATTCTAGAATCCAGCATACTCGACCTTTGTCAAAGAAGTTTTCTAAACTTTAATTGTGATAACTTGTTTTCTCCAACATAACTCATCACCGAGTTTAGAAAACATCAGACTTCACAATACAACATGATCTTAGTAGCTATGGAAACTTATACGAGATGTCTTGCGAAGCTCTAGGCTAAGCTTTGATATGGATTAAGATTCTTGATATGTGATAGAGTTTCAAAAGTAACACTTTTATAGCATGTTCTCATCCTATATATGCTGTTTTATACGAAAATCATCCACTTTTTGTATTTCGGTATCTACCTTGACTTTTATGTGTTCCGTGCATTTAAGGGCATTAAAAGTGTCAAGATTGCATACTCCTTGAGGTCAGAGAAGAAGAAGATCAATATGATTTAGGAACTGCAACACAAAGTCCGCAAGATCATATCAGAAGAGAAAGATTGGAAATTAGAAGCAATAGTAGGTAAAACGCCCTCCATACGGCCAGTCCACGGCCGTAGGGTGGCCGTTACTATGTCGTTTGGCTCGAGACTTCAATACCATGGCCCTTGTCATCCGCCCATCCCACAAGCCTTCGACAAGGGTGTGAAACTACCACCAAACGGTAGTCATACGGCAGTATGGTTGCCATTGATATACCGTTTGGGTCGTTTGGCCGCCGCAACGACAGCTCCTAAATATTCGACTTCATTTCTGGAAAGTGTATATTTTGTGTAAACCCTGGACTCCAATTTCTCCCCTATATATGTCATCATCTTTAAGGTTAGATACGTTGATTACTCCTTAATATAGTAGTCTTCTACTCTCTCCTTATTTTTATTTTTTTTTTGAAAAGGTAATTGTATTAGAAGTGAATATATAACGGTTACAGCAGGAGGGGAAGTTACAAGTACATCAACCACATCACAGACAGTTAATGAAGGGGGGAATAGAGGTGGAACTCTCTCCTTATTTTAGCCGTCACATATTGTTAGTTTTGCTTGAAGGTTGCCTTAAAGGAACCAAACTCTTGTAAGTACTTCTTGATTTAATATATCATCTTCGGTTTATATTTTATCACAATTGGCTAAACTTTCTCCTTGATCTAAGGATTGGATGATCTCTATAATGCTTTAGTATATTGTATGCATATATCTTTATGAGGTTTTGAAATTGTTTCTTTTCAAAGTGTTTCACTCCACCTTTTGAAAAACTCTGAATGAAATGACGTTTTTATTGGTTTAGATAAAACAAGTGAAGGGCCAAAAGCGAAGTTTATTTTATTGAATTTATTGAAAAGAACTTGGTTTTGAGAGTACTAGTTTATCAAAGCGTCGATGATTTCTAATCAACATAGAAAGTTTCGGTCTTTGACCTTTTTTAAACTGAAGGCCCACAAGCGAAAGTTTTTCTTGGTCTTTTACGGATTTTAAGTTTTATAGGTTTTCCTTATACTCGTCGAACCGCTGGATTGAGATCTACGTGAGTTGGAAAGCACCGTCTTATTTTATCTATATCCAAGGCAATTTTAGATGATACCTACTTTATTCATTATCCGATGTTCATGAAATATATATATATATATATATATATATGTTGAATCATTATAGTGTAGATTTATGTTTCCTTAGATCAACTTACATCTCATTGATATACATTCATCATTGCTTGTTGTCATGACTCCTTGTTTATTGCTTTCTTTTGCTTATTATAATTAGCTATTAAATGTTATCCAATTCAGACACAATCTACATGTAAATTCGTTACTCGGTTATATTATACATTTGATATCGCAATACTTTCTTTTATGCTTAGACATTGATGTTAAGTCGTAGGGTCTTACAAAGGGGTGGTTATTGAGCCTACACTTAGCCACATGTGTATCTAGATGCCAATAGAAAGAACAACCTTGATACCAATGTGATTAAAGTCTATGACATTTTAAGGACGTCATGATGATCTTGATGATCAAGGACTAAACACTTGTAAAGATTGTAAATCCTTATTTAGAAAATTGTGTTGTGCCATGATGGAATAATTATGTTTATAGTGAAGGCATATAAATATTGATCATGAAGAGATGCTGATGTGTGCCTCAACATCATACACCAATACAACGTGTTTTCTGCTTGGAAAGAGATGCTATTTCATATAAAGCGAGATAAATATTGGTCTGCTAACTAACGTATTAAGAATTGTCACTTTTTGTGACGTGACGTTTTGTCTAGTACCAAAATGTTGATATGAGACTAAAAAAAAAATCAAAATATAGGAATTGCGTTTGGTAACGGAACTTTTTTTTTATTAGTTTTTTGATAGATTTTGTAAGATTTGAGATCTAATGAAACCTCTCCAAAAAGGTTTAGTAAATCTTCTCAATACCATTCTAAAAACACTTTAAAAAAGTCCTGTCTCGGAGAGAGGTTCTGTGACATTGAATGTACAGACAAACTCATCTTGCGACAAAAATGAGAAATGATAGTTTATGAACCGAGCTACCCAGGTTCATTGGAGTTCCGCCACTTCTAAAAAAAAACATATAATGCACATCTTTAAGCTTAACTAGTTCCGGATTGATTCGTTTGACTCGAATAACGACTCTAAAGATGAGTCAATGGATCATCACTTGATATATCGTCTGAACTACTCAAACTCAACACACAAAAGGTTGGAATGGATTCATTCATCTAACTAAACAAGCCGATCGAATAATCACATACTTTCAAACTCGATCAAAATTTAGATTCGATTCGAGTACACTATGTTGAACATCAACGTACTAAAATTCGGCTTGTTACAATGTGACACGTTAACTTGGTACCTCACTAAAGTGTGTCAAATCGTACAATACGTTATTCTGTGTAAAGGGCAACAAAGTACGTATTGACACTCAGATGCATGTACGTGCATTAGGGTTAGCTAGGTTAGCTATGTGGTCGATTATTTGACGGAATTGTTTTTGGATTTTTGATCAAGACAAAGGAGCTTTCAATATTCATATTCGACGATGGCTTTTCCAACAAGACAAACAAGGTTTCGGTATTATTTATATTAGACGATACTATGAAGTGCAGATTGTTATTTTCCACTTGATACATTGAATCACTTGTATCGATACAAAACTTACAAACCACCTACTTCAAATTCAGTTGATCGAACAAATATTATTCAATATATATTGTGACAAAATTGAGAATTTAATTAATATTGTTAATCGCAGAGATAACGAATGGGAGTGACATTGGTCAGAAGTCATTTTGTGTCACAGTCCTTGATTATGTCCAGATACGTCCACCCTCACCATGCATCAATCTTTGATCATTTGGTTTAGGTACAGATAAAGAAGAGAGTTTTAACTCGTCTTTAGGTCGATGGCTCTAAGTAAGGTTGTTCAAACGGTCCGGACTGAATTGGATCGGACCAGATGCTCTTCGAGTTATAAAATATTTAAAGTATAAAAAATTCGGTCCGAACCGGAATATGACGGTCCAGTACCGGATCGGACCGTAATTTTCGGTCCGGTCCGATCCGGTTTTTTGTCCAGTCTACATGTGTGCATCCCTAGCTCTACGTCCAGAACAGATACTTTTGTGACCCGTTCAAGGGTTCTTCGTGCATGATGCCATACGAATGATTATTTTCAACATTAACTTGTTTTTTTGACAATTTAATTAGGAATATATATCTTTTAAACTCAAATTTTGACTATCTTATCTTATATCTATTAAAGCAGAGGTCTTTATTGCCACGTGTCAATGTCATGTTTCTCGAAGCTTAAAAAATTATTTTCAAAAGTAATTTCTAAATATTAATATAAATTGAAAATTGAAATCTAAATTTTTTTTAAAATATTTAAATAAATATTTTTACAAAAATAGTTTTTAAACTTTTACAGATTTTTTTTACCAACAAGCATATCTTAACAAATTAATTTAAAAATATAATTAATTGGAAGAGATAAATACTTAAAAGAGAATTAAAAATCATAATAATGATTATCATTTCATTCTCCGAATTTTTATTTTACAAAAAATATACATATAAATTTCTAAGTATTAAAATATTATTAAAACTCAACTCGCACAAAGTGCGGGTAATACACTAGTAAACGATTGTTCAAACCTCTCATCTAAGATCGAAAAAGTTAAAGACATGATGTTTGTTTTACTAACGGAAAAACAAACTCATTCCAGTGACGTTCAACCAAAAACAAAAAAATGATTTGGGGCTACAGTTGCCTACATCTAAATAATTTAAAAAAAAAAGATTAAAAAAAGGATTTTCTATGCTAACACATAACTTTTTAGAAAAAAAAAAAAGTAAAATTACGTTGAGCGTCAAAACATTCATATTCGATGCTAAGTAAATTTAAAATTGTGTAAATAACGCGTCCCAAACTTTACTTGAGACTAAAATACACTGTTACAATAAAAAAAAAAAAAAAAAAAAAAAAAAAAAAAAAAGAGAGAGAGGAGGTAATATCGTTTTAAAATCAAACATCGATGTTTTTTTTCGAGAAGGACATGTTGAGTTATTCATATTTATCTTATAAGATTTAAATCAGCCGTTTATTAACCTAAACCGTTAAGCTATATATAGTATATATTCCCTTCATGTTTATTTTATAGTATTATTCTACAGGATTGAGATAACAGTCTGATACTAAACTCTTTATATTATATATGTTATTATCACGGCCTTCAAGTGCAAATAATTTAGTTTAATTAATATTTTAAAAGGTGTTGCATCTCTTTTCTTTTTAATTACTATATATGGATAATCTATAACAATGGGGTGAATACAATGTGCAACTTAAATTTGCTATATTTTATTTTTATTGTCATGTTTATGCATGGTTATCCAGTGAAGATATTATTTGTGGGTGAAGAATTAGTTTTAGAATGCAAATGAGTTTTGTTATCTTTCTTTATTTATTGGTGTAGTTTTATTGGTTAATTAGATTTTTAGTCTAAATTTTTTTAATTGGTCCGAGTTATTGAAGATTTTATATCTTTTTAAAAGATTAATTTACATCCTATCGTACATAAGATACAACCTGTAATATTCAAACCGGAGCATTTAATAAACTTTTAGTGAAATAGAGCTATATAACCTCCATTTATCTTACAAGACTCATTACTCACTTTTAAAGGTATGTTGAAAGGATACAAATCTGTAGTATATATATAGATTATATGACAAAGGTAAGACTTTTTAAAAAAGCCGGACAATGGACTTTTAAATATTTGGCGGGCCAAAGCATGTCCGGCCCAAAGGCCTCCATCTACGAAAATTTCAATCAAGTCCATATATTAGTCTTTATTTAAAAAGGTATGTTGAAAGGATAAAAATTTGTAGTTTATATATAGATTATATGACAAAAGTAAGACTTTTGAAATAGCTTAACAATGGACCTTCAAATATTTGGCGGGCCAAAGCACGTCCGACCCAAAGGTCTCCATCTACGAAAATTTCAATCAAGCCCATATATTAGTCTTTATTTAAAAGGTATGTTGAAAGGATACAAATTTATAGTTTATATATAGATTATATGACAAAGGTAAGACTTTTGAAATAGCATGACAATGTACCTTGAAATATTTGGCGGGCCAAAGCACGTCCGACCCAAAGGTCTCCATCTATGAAAATTTCAATCAAGCCCATATATTAGTCTTTATCTAAAAAGGTATGTTGAAAGGATACAAATTTGTAGTTTATATATAGATTATATGACAAAGGTAAGACTTTTGAAATAGCTTAACAATGGACCTTCAAATATTTGGCGGGCCAAAGCACGTCCGACCCAAAGGTCTCCATCTACGAAAATTTCAATCAAGCCCATATATTAGTCTTTATTTAAAAGGTATGTTGAAAGGATACAAATTTATAGTTTATATATAGATTATATGACAAAGGTAAGACTTTTGAAATAGCATGACAATGTACCTTGAAATATTTGGCGGGCCAAAGCACGTCCGGCCCAAAGGCCTCCATCTACGAAAATTTCAATCAAGCCCATATATTAGTCTTTATTTAAAAAGGTATGTTGAAAGGATACAAATTTGTAATTTATATATAGAATATATCACAAAGGTAAGACTTTTGAAATAGCTTGACAATGTACCTTCAAATATTTGGCGGACCAAAGCACGTCCGACCCAAAGGTCTCCATCTATGAAAATTTCAATCAAGCCCATATATTAGTCTTTATCTAAAAAGGTATGTTGAAAGGATACAAATTTGTAGTTTATATATAGACTAGTTTAGGACTCGTGCCTTGTAAAGATATTTGAAAAATATATTAATTTTGAGTACATTGCTAATATAGGTCAATATACTTCGAGTATTAATTACCATATAATCATTGAATGTATAATATAAAGACAATACTTAGGTGGGTGACTCGTATCCAAATATATGCTCAACGTCCATAATAGTCCGGAGAGATTTGGGGACATTAATATTAATTTGATTATTTTCTTATCTTCTTATGATACGGTTTCGAAAAAAAAAAGTTACCAATTTAATTTTCATAAAAAATAATAGTCGTTAATTTAGATTAAAATTTTTTATAATTTTTCATAAGCAAAATAGAATATACGGACTTTAAAAGAAAAATATATATATTTATATATATTTATTTTCAACCGAGTTTGAAATTTAAAAATAAACAAAATTCATTCAACAATTGAAATCGTTAGTTAAAATAGAAAGGATATTTTGGCAAAAATTACAATCGGATTGATTTCGAAAGAGACACGGAATCTAGTTCATTAAACTAAAAATTATACTTCAACTTAGCTAAAAGGCCAAAAAATGTATGATTATTTAATCTTCAAACCTTCTATTTATACAAGTTATCAAACTATCAGTCTTACTTATAATCAATGTGGGATTGAAAATATTTAGCAATCCACAAAAATTAGGTCAACGACCCACAAAGCAGTAGGTCAACGACCCAAAAGGCAAATATTAATCCGTTATGAGTAAAAATTATACTTCAACTTAGCCAAAATGCCAATAAATGTATGATTTGTGTAATCTTCAAACCCTATGTTTATACAAGTTATCAAACTATCAAACCTCAACGACTAACAAAGCAGATATTAATCCGTTATGAATACAACTTATACTTCAATCTATCCAAAAAGTCCATAAATATATGATTTGTTTAATCTACAAGCTCTCTGTTTATATAAGTTATCAAACTAGCCGCCTTACTTGATAACCGATGTGGGAGTGAAAATATTTAGCAACCCACAAAACATTAAGTCATCGACCACAAAATAGTAGGTCAACGACCCACAAAACAGATATTAATCCGTTATAAAAAAATATTATACTCCAACTTAGACAAAAGACCAAGAAATGTTTGATTTGTTTAATCTTCAAACCCTATATTTATACAAGTTATCAAACTATCAGCCTTACTTGATAATTGATGTGAGATTGAAAATATTTAGCAACCCATAAAAAATTAGGTCAACGGCCCACAAAAGTAGGTCAACGACCCACAAAACATATATCAATCCGTTATGGTAAAAAATTATACTTCACCTTAGACAAAAAAGCCAAGAAGTGTTTGATTTGTTTTATTTTCAAACCCTCTATTTATAAAGTTATCAAACTATTAGCCTTACTCGATAATCGATGTGGATTAAAAATATTTAGCAACCCACAAAACATTAGGTCAACGACCCACAAAGCAGTAGGTCAACGACCCACAAAACAGATATTAATTTGTTTATGGATAAAAATTATACTTCAACTTAGCCAAAATGCCAATAAATGTATGATTTGTGTAATCTTCAAACCCTATGTTTATACAAGTTATCAAACTATCAAACCTCAACGACTAACAAAGCAGATATTAATCCGTTATGAATACAACTTATACTTCAATCTATCCAAAAAGTCCATAAATATATGATTTGTTTAATCTACAAGCTCTCTGTTTATATAAGTTATCAAACTAGCCGCCTTACTTGATAACCGATGTGGGAGTGAAAATATTTAGCAACCCACAAAACATTAAGTCATCGACCACAAAATAGTAGGTCAACGACCCACAAAACAGATATTAATCCGTTATAAAAAAATATTATACTCCAACTTAGACAAAAGACCAAGAAATGTTTGATTTGTTTAATCTTCAAACCCTATATTTATACAAGTTATCAAACTATCAGCCTTACTTGATAATTGATGTGAGATTGAAAATATTTAGCAACCCATAAAAAATTAGGTCAACGGCCCACAAAAGTAGGTCAACGACCCACAAAACATATATCAATCCGTTATGGTAAAAAATTATACTTCACCTTAGACAAAAAAGCCAAGAAGTGTTTGATTTGTTTTATTTTCAAACCCTCTATTTATAAAGTTATCAAACTATTAGCCTTACTCGATAATCGATGTGGATTAAAAATATTTAGCAACCCACAAAACATTAGGTCAACGACCCACAAAGCAGTAGGTCAACGACCCACAAAACAGATATTAATTTGTTTATGGATAAAAATTATACTTCAACTTAGCCAAAATGCCAATAAATGTATGATTTGTGTAATCTTCAAACCCTATGTTTATACAAGTTATCAAACTATCAAACCTCAACGACTAACAAAGCAGATATTAATCCGTTATGAATACAACTTATACTTCAATCTATCCAAAAAGTCCATAAATATATGATTTGTTTAATCTACAAGCTCTCTGTTTATATAAGTTATCAAACTAGCCGCCTTACTTGATAACCGATGTGGGAGTGAAAATATTTAGCAACCCACAAAACATTAAGTCATCGACCACAAAATAGTAGGTCAACGACCCACAAAACAGATATTAATCCGTTATAAAAAAATATTATACTCCAACTTAGACAAAAGACCAAGAAATGTTTGATTTGTTTAATCTTCAAACCCTATATTTATACAAGTTATCAAACTATCAGCCTTACTTGATAATTGATGTGAGATTGAAAATATTTAGCAACCCATAAAAAATTAGGTCAACGGCCCACAAAAGTAGGTCAACGACCCACAAAACATATATCAATCCGTTATGGTAAAAAATTATACTTCACCTTAGACAAAAAAGCCAAGAAGTGTTTGATTTGTTTTATTTTCAAACCCTCTATTTATAAAGTTATCAAACTATTAGCCTTACTCGATAATCGATGTGGATTAAAAATATTTAGCAATCCACAAAACATTAGGTCAACGACCCACAAAGCAGTAGGTCAACGACCCACAAAACAGATATTAATTTGTTTATGGATAAAAATTATACTTCAACTTAGCCAAAATGCCAATAAATGTATGATTTGTGTAATCTTCAAACCCTATGTTTATACAAGTTATCAAACTATCAAACCTCAACGACTAACAAAGCAGATATTAATCCGTTATGAATACAACTTATACTTCAATCTATCCAAAAAGTCCATAAATATATGATTTGTTTAATCTACAAGCTCTCTGTTTATATAAGTTATCAAACTAGCCGCCTTACTTGATAACCGATGTGGGAGTGAAAATATTTAGCAACCCACAAAACATTAAGTCATCGACCACAAAATAGTAGGTCAACGACCCACAAAACAGATATTAATCCGTTATAAAAAAATATTATACTCCAACTTAGACAAAAGACCAAGAAATGTTTGATTTGTTTAATCTTCAAACCCTATATTTATACAAGTTATCAAACTATCAGCCTTACTTGATAATTGATGTGAGATTGAAAATATTTAGCAACCCATAAAAAATTAGGTCAACGGCCCACAAAAGTAGGTCAACGACCCACAAAACATATATCAATCCGTTATGGTAAAAAATTATACTTCACCTTAGACAAAAAAGCCAAGAAGTGTTTGATTTGTTTTATTTTCAAACCCTCTATTTATAAAGTTATCAAACTATTAGCCTTACTCGATAATCGATGTGGATTAAAAATATTTAGCAACCCACAAAACATTAGGTCAACGACCCACAAAGCAGTAGGTCAACGACCCACAAAACAGATATTAATTTGTTTATGGATAAAAATTATACTTCAACTTAGCCAAAATGCCAATAAATGTATGATTTGTGTAATCTTCAAACCCTATGTTTATACAAGTTATCAAACTATCAAACCTCAACGACTAACAAAGCAGATATTAATCCGTTATGAATACAACTTATACTTCAATCTATCCAAAAAGTCCATAAATATATGATTTGTTTAATCTACAAGCTCTCTGTTTATATAAGTTATCAAACTAGCCGCCTTACTTGATAACCGATGTGGGAGTGAAAATATTTAGCAACCCACAAAACATTAAGTCATCGACCACAAAATAGTAGGTCAACGACCCACAAAACAGATATTAATCCGTTATAAAAAAATATTATACTCCAACTTAGACAAAAGACCAAGAAATGTTTGATTTGTTTAATCTTCAAACCCTATATTTATACAAGTTATCAAACTATCAGCCTTACTTGATAATTGATGTGAGATTGAAAATATTTAGCAACCCATAAAAAATTAGGTCAACGGCCCACAAAAGTAGGTCAACGACCCACAAAACATATATCAATCCGTTATGGTAAAAAATTATACTTCACCTTAGACAAAAAAGCCAAGAAGTGTTTGATTTGTTTTATTTTCAAACCCTCTATTTATAAAGTTATCAAACTATTAGCCTTACTCGATAATCGATGTGGATTAAAAATATTTAGCAACCCACAAAACATTAGGTCAACGACCCACAAAGCAGTAGGTCAACGACCCACAAAACAGATATTAATTTGTTTATGGATAAAAATTATACTTCAACTTAGCCAAAAGACAAGAAATGTTTGATTTGTTTAATGTTTAAACCCTATATTTATACAAGTTATCAAACTATCAGTCTTACTTGATAATCGATGTGAAATTGAAAATATTTAACAACCCACAAAACAGTAAACGACCCACAAAGTAGTAAGTCAACTTCCCACAAAGCAGATATTAATCCGTTATGAATAAAAATTATATGAATAAAAATTATACTTTAACTTAGTCAAAATCCCAAAAAATATATAATTTGTTTAATATTTAAACCCTCTAATTATACAAGCTATCAAACTATCAACTTTACTTGATAATCGATGTGGGATTGAAAATATTTAGCAACTCACAAAACATTAGGTCAACGACCCACGAAGTAGTAGGCCAACGACCTACAAAACAAATATTAATCCGTTATGAATAAAAAGTATACTTCAACTTAGTCAAAAGGTCAAGAAATGTATGATTTGTTTAATCTTCAAACCCTCTATTTATACAAGTTATCAAACTATCAACCTTTCTTGATAATCAATGTGAGATTGGCAATATTTAACAATTGATCAACGGCTCACAAAATAGTAGGCAATTCGTTGTTAATAAAAATTATACTTCAACTTAGCCAAGATGCCAAGAAATTTTTTATTTGTTTAATCTTTAAACTCTCTATTTATGTGATATTAAAAATATTTAGTAATCCATAAAACATTAGGTCAACGGCCCACAAAGTAGTAGGCAATTCATTATGAATAAAAATTATACTTCAACTTATCTAGAAGGCGAATAAATATTTGATTTGTTTAAACTTCAAACTCTCTATTTATATGATTGAAAATATTTAGTAACTCACAAAACATTAGGTCAACAACCCACTAAACAGATATTAATCCGTTATAAATAAAAGTTATACTTCAACTTAGCGAAAAGGCCAATAAATGTTTGATTTGTTTAATCTTCAAACCCTCTATTTATATAAGTTATCAAATTATCCGCCTTACATGATAATCGATATGGGATAGCAAAATTCCTGAAAGTATTTAACGTAAATAGATTGAGCTTATAATCCTTCAAAAATAAATTAAAAAATAAAAAATCTTTCTAAAAAAATTTTGTTAAAAAATCATTATTTTAATTTTGTACGGGATCTTTTTAACAAATATGGGTTGTGATTGATTTGGTGGTTATAAAATTTATTTTGGTAATTTAAAAAAAATTGATTTTAATTGAGAAAGATCGATTTCAAAATACTCGCATCGGCGCCACGTCAGCAGATAAGGACTCTACTTTAGTAGTAATATATTGATATATTGATTATATGGAAAAGATAAGACTTTTGAAATAGCTTGAAAATGGATCTTCAAATATTTGGCAGGTCAAAGCACGTCCGGCCCAAAGGCCTCCATCTACGAAAATTTCAATCAAACCCATATATTAGTCTTTATTTAAAAGGTATGTTGAAAGGATACAAATTTGTAGTTTATATATAGATTATAGGACAAAGGTAAGACTTTTGAAATAGCTTGACAATGAACCTTCAAATATTTGGCGGGCCAAAGCACGTCCGGCCCAAAGGCCTCCATCTACGAAAATTTCAATCAAGCTCATATATTAGTCTTTATTTAATTTAACTAGTTTAGTTATTGCAAGTAAAATCATTTCAATCTTGTTATAGGCCTAGTTTATCTTGTAGATTAGTTTATTTTATTTAGCTGGAATAGTTTATCTTTTAAAATATATTTAGGGTCTGTTTGGAATTGTTAAGAATATGATTTCAAACCAATGATAAAGTATGTTTATTTAGTGACTAAAATATAATGTGAGATGTCTGTTGACACATAAAATTAATTTAAACATTTTAAATTTCATTTTCTTCTTCTTAACCTTTTTCATTGCACCACTTCAATCAAACGGACAATTAAGATTAAGAACATTATAAATAGAAAACTTGCATATATGCTTTAGGTAGATTTGAATTAAGATATCCCTTGTATCTTTTATTAATTCAATTTGGATCTTTTATATCAGTAATCAAAGTTGAGTTATACGCTTTTCTATCCGGGTTAATCTTATTATAGGTTTAATTGTTAGTTGATTTGAATTATCTTTGCCTAGAGAGCTTTGCTACATTAGGAGAAGAATTATCTAGAAAATTTAAATCAAGTTACAAGTGCTCTATTCGCTCATTCTAAGGTTTCAAAGAAGAATTTGAGTATCTTTAGAAAGTTCGGAACCGAAAGAATTGTGTCCTTTAATCTAACTTGTATTGACTAAACTTAGAATGAGACAATTAATATCCATATACAACTCGGTTATTTTAAGAGTTGTACTATTTTGCTAGAAGTCAACTACGTTTAATGAGATTAAAAAATTTAACTCATGATTATTATAAATGGGTCATATGTGGTAACACACTTAGAGTTCATGGAATAGAACAAAAGAAAGATGGTTTTGGCATTAGTGTATATTAGATATATGTTAATAATAGTTGGATAAGATTTATTTGTGAAATAAACAAATAAAGACTTAATGGTGAGGTTAATTACGAAGTTACTCTAGAGGAGTTATATTGGTGAAGAAAGAATTGTGTGAATTAAGCTCCTTTTATGAGATTTTGTTTTGTAAACCCCTCTAATTTTATTCCATTCTATTTGACTCACCACTATTACTCTATTAAGGGTATATTTAGTTAGGGTGGTTCGGCGTGCCAAAAAAATGAGGTTATTTGGTACATTATTTTGCCCATATTATTTTGGGAATTATTTTGACCAAAAAAGTACACATATACAAAGCGATTATTGGGATTATTGGTAGATTATTGAAAATTTGCATCCCTCAAAATAATCCCATTGTTCCACCAAACGGACCCTTAATGAATTTAGGCTATGGATAGTCGTAATAGAGTAATAGTGGTAAAAAGTCTAGTTTGTCATTTCACCCTATGTGTAATACCCGGAAATTTATTTCCGATTATTTTTCGAGTAAAACCGGTTTCCGACCAGCTTAAACTTTTAACGGAAATTGTATCATTTTATGTATCACTCATTCATAAAATACACATTCTAATATTCATCATTTTAACCTGACGGGCCCAACAGTGGACCCATTACTATGGCGGCCCATTAAGAAGCATTTAAGCCTTGTAGATTGCCGGCCCATGGAGAAGCAGCAGCCCTCTTCATCGCTTCAGCATGGCGGGACACAAACAACAGCAAGCTGTCGTAACCTGCCCTCCGGCCATTTTGACGCCACAACTCCTCCCTTCTCTATCGTGCCCAAGGCTGTGCAAACGGTCCGGACCGGACCGTAAATTCACGGACCGGACCGGACCATAAAGTCACGGACCGGACCGGACCGGACCGTTTAATTTTTATTTTTTTGTATGGATTAAATCCGGTCCGGTCCGGGTTTGGACAGGACCGGACCAGACTGAATGTTGTTCTAGTTAAAATATATTAAAAGTATAAAAAATCCGGCCCGGTCCGGACCGGAACATTACGGTCCCGGACCGGACCGGAATTTTGCAATTACGGTCCAGGACCAAACCGGACCGTGATTTCCGGTCCGGTTTTCCGGTCCAATGTGTTCGTGCCCTCTTTCTTGCAAGTTGTTCGAGGACGGAACATGGCAACAACAAGTACGAGCCACCACTTTCCTTGTTGTCAACGCGGTATCCTCTGCAGACATCACAATGAGTCTTCTTTCTTCTTCCTTCCGCTTTCGAACCCAAGAGCCGGTGTAGGGTCTTGATGCGTTATGGGTGGCCTATGCAGACTCAGTCCCGCGTACTCTCGAGCTTCCTCCTCCGGCAACCTTCCAGGTGAGGCAGCGGTGAGCCGAGCATCTCAGTCAGTGCCGGAAACTTCCTTCACCGTACCTTCACCTTCTGCAGGTGCGTGGGTGAGTAACTTGCAACCTTCCTCTGTTGTTGCACCTTAACCTTATGTAGTGATGATCTTTGTTTAGATTTAGGATATTTATTGCCTTCTAGTCGGGCTCGAACCTAGGTTGGGTGAGGAGGTGTTTTTAAGCTGTGTACTTTTCATTTTTGCTTATAGAAGGATCGAACTTGGGATGCTTGGGTAGTTGAATATATGTAGTTTAAGGTATTAAAATTTGAGAACAATCCAATGGCCGAATTTAGAATTTTGATGTTCTAAAGTAATGTAGTATAGATCTGGCAACACTTGGAGTAAGTTTTGGATTTTTGTGTAGAACTAATGGATGAATATCTTTGGAGTTATTTGTTCTAGTGAGGAGAGTGTATAACATTGCAAGTCTAGATATTTTCTTTGAAAATTTTGGATTTTAGTATGGGTGTTTTACATTAGCTCGGAGTATGACCTTAGTAAGTTTTTCAAGGAAGTGTGAAGTTGGAAAAATCATCCAACCTAGTTTATATCTTTCCCTTTTTGTGTTAGACTTTTGTTTTGGTTTCCTAGGTTATATTAGAAGTATTCTAAGATTTTTAGGATTTTTCGGATCCGGGGGTAAAATGGTCATTTACTCTATTAAGGCTATATTAATTTACTTCCTTAAATGTTCCTTGTTAACTTAGAAGTTGGAAACTTCTAAGGCGTCAGGATATGTATTGATCCATTGTTCCTCTTATAACCAGGCGTTTGTGACCTGACTCTTGTGAAATCGAGTATTAGCATTAATGAGATTCGTGACTCGATTCAGGTAAGTCATTTGGGCTTACTTAGCTGTTATCTTGTATTGGTTGAGTACATGAGTGGTGTTTGCTTGTCTGTGTTATAATATGATAATCGGATTAGTTTATCGACTATAATCGGCCCAAGTGTAACGGGCGGTGACCTCATCTGCTTAGCTCTTGAGGGAGACTGGGAGGTGCTTCGCGACTAGCCCAAACATAGTATACAAGGAGGGTACTGAACCACTCCACATGGTATACAGGAAAGTCCGCCGAACCACTCATGTTGGTATAAGGGGACAGAGGTGAGAGTCTTAGACTTCTCGTGCCACAAGCATAATTGGATTTAGAAGTGTATGACCTTAATGAAGATAATAAATGGATTATGTGATAGCATGCTCTGTGTTTTCGTTTCCGCATTGTGTATGTTTATGCTTGTGTTATCCTTCGAATATGTAGATTGTTAGCTAACGATTTATCCGATGTTGTAGATGATTTAGGTATAAACAGTTGTATAGAAATCCGGATCTGATGGTCAGTCGGGTCCATGTACTCATTAGAGGGAGAGAATATTTGTTTATATATATATATATATATATATTTGTGTCTTGTTGAGTAAGATTGTTGTTAAAGCAAGGTCGTGACCCATTGTGAACTTCTAACTAGTAGTTCTGGTGTAAAAGGAGTTTACAAATTATTTAACGTATAATTCTTAGATATTACTTATGGATGGCAATGTAACAAATCTTCTCTCCCTCTAATTTGCTAAATTAAAAAACTTCATTTTTCTCTCAAAAGTGAAAAATCAAATATTGGTATTGGGATTTGTGAGAATCAATTACAATCCTCATTTGAAGTAATCTGATTGCTCCCATTTCGATCCTTGTCCTAACTGTTGATGATAAGAGAGATTTTGACGCCGGGCTCGTGTGGACCAAGTAGATAAGCCGCACTTGACGTTGTCGTTCTCTTTTGTTTCTCTCTGAATGGATCTGATTTACGTATCAATATGTATTTCCTATAACAATTCATTGTTTTTTTTTTTATATATTACGTTTGTAGACCCTTCTATGAAATGTTTAGATATGATTTAAAATATCTCTTTAACACATCTTTCATGATCAACATTAAAGAGTAAGTTAAAGGTGCTATCTTTCATTCACATTAAACAAAAAAAAACTGGATAACATATTTTAGGAGGCATAAGTGTTTGCAGCTAAAGTAACTTTGTGATTGCTATATAATATTTTAAATCATAATGAAAAATAATAATAAGTAAAATGGTTAACTAGTTCTTTTACCACTATTATTCTATTAAGATTACACATAACATAAATTCATTAATTAAATATACCTTAATAGAGTAATAGTGGTAAGTCAATTAGAGTGGCAAAAATTAGAGGACTCTAAAAAACAAAATCCATAAAAAGAAGCTTATTTCACCCGATTCTTTCAAGAGTATAATTGATCCATTTATTCAATACATGAAGAAATTTATGGATCTAAAAGAAGATAATTAATGATTTACTAGAGTAATTTTTGTGCTTTGCACATTTTTTTTTAAGTTAAAGTGAAATATATTTTTATAATTATATTTTCTAACAGTTATAATTAAAAATATATATTTTTAGGTTATTATAACGTAACATATTTTACTTTTTGGTAATTGAAAATTTAAGTTTGAAAAACCTACCAAATCAAGTATATTAGGAAATGAATACAAGAGAAACTTTGTTTATCAAAATTAAAATGTATTTAGAAGGTAATAGTATCAATCAGATTGATATTCCTCTTAGTTTAGCAATATTTTATTCCTCTTAATTTATATGGTAAAAATAACTAAATTTTAGATAATAATAGATATAATAAAATAAACAAATAAAAATAATATAAGATAAATTGTGATAAACATGACACGGGTCATCCGATTATAAATAAATGATATTTGATTTTAGGTATTTTTTGTTATATATAATATATAATTATACATATACATATTTGATTGAGTTATTTATTCTATTACAAGAGTGAATCACTATAGTAAATTAGTAATCAAATGCCTACCAAAAATAACTATAGAAATCAATGAATAATATAAATATCAAATGATCGAATAAAAGCAGACTAATGTTTTATTTATAATTTAGGCTATATCGATTAGTTTAACTTATAAATATAAAAAATATGTTTAAATAAATTTGAAGACTCGTGCTGATTTTTGTGTCAAAGTAACAGTACCTTGACTTTTCATTTCTATTGTTTAATAGGATTTATTTTTGTATTAAATTACTAATACTAATTAAAACTCAATTTAATTATAACCTTTTCTTTTAATGAAATCAACCATCAATTCTAATTTTCAATTTACTCCATTGATTCTCAAGCTATCTCACTAATAATAATAATAAAAAATAAAGTTTTTGTAACAAATTTTGTAAACCATCTACTAAACAAATTATTCTAATTTTATTAATATATTGAATTATCATCAAACTCAAACAACACTTGAAACCTTGTCATCGTTTTAACAAGAAATATAATTAATTAAAAATACTAAATATTAATAGGTATTAAAATCAAATCATTCATATTGTGTTTAAGTATGATTTAGTTGTGTATATATATATATACAAAATCCCTTGATCCATATTTTAGAACAAAAGAAAAATATGAGTATTTTTAGAAAAATCTCAAGATAGCAATTTAGTATATGGAACAACATAACAAACCTCAAGATGATTGTAATTGAAATTCGAGCTCTTGGGTGTAGTAACCACTGACCTGAACTGCTGCATAAGAAATCACCACTTCAGTACATGTAGCGTAAAGTTTTTAATGGCTTTCCCAATACTAGAAGAGTCGTCTTTGTTGAGATGTAGGGAAAAGAATCCCACATCGATAACACGCAATCAAGTGAACCTACCATATAAGCATCCGGACTACTCCTTCTATTGCCAATTAGTTTTAGGATGGAACCTCGTGTGCTTGTAAGAAAAAGTAACATCTTTGTTCATAAGAGATCCAGCAAGACCAATTTTCTAGTACATGTAGCGTAAAGAGGTTTTTTTTCATACATCTTTTGCCATATCAATTGATTCGACATGGATTTTCAAATGATAAAGGGGAGTAAGATGGGGTTTTGTCCTTCATGCTCGAAATAGATCCCACCAAGACATTTCTTTGGTTAATGGTGAACGTCGTCAAAATCTTGAAACATACCCGTACGTGAATCACAAGCATTGCCTTTTGCCTCAAAAATTTCGAGGCAACCAACCATACAAAGTTCCCCACTAGAAGAATTCCATATCTTCATCAACAAATCTACCCCATATTTAGATTATCGTATCTATATATATTACTAAATGTTATCAATAATATCATTTATTGGAGAATACATTCTTTATATAAAGAGCCCTAGAAGAGAAAGGCGACTCCTTACCCCGGTCGACTATTCTGGTCGATGACAGTAGCAACAAATTCGACGGTGACTATAACTGTGAATGTGGCAGAGACGGGAGAAGGGAAGGAAGAGCCGCTTAGTAAGAAAGAAAAATTGTTGAGAGATAAGAAAAAAGAAATGTCGATAATTTAAAAAAATATACTGAAAAGGGAATTTTGGAACGTGAGGTTGATATATGTACCCTAAAATACCAAAACATGAGATATGATATGATGATACCCATACCTATATAATTTTATGGGATCATGAATACCAAACGACCGCTAAACCTTCAAGCTTCATCGTTCTTATTGTTCCTTGTAGAGAAGAAGCGTCTTCGTCTCCTTTCAAAAGAGAAGCTTTTGTCTCATTTCAGTAGCAGGCTTATCATCTCTCGCTCGATTCCAATTCTTTTTCACCAACGTCGATTGTGTGAGAAAATATCTCTCTTATTCACTTCCAAGACTTTGAATCGAACAACCCTAACAGTCGAAACCGCAAATTGCTTTGGGATGCTTTGGTAAGTCTTTAATCTCTCTAATGAATTTTATGATTTAATTTTTTTACCAACAGTAGCAGGCTGATATATGCTCCATATTTTTCTTCTACTACTGAAATTGTTCAAGTTCATATTTTAGGGTCAGTTTTTTCAGAATTTGGTCTGAATCGTGGTCTGTCAATTAATTTGCTCGTGATATTCAATGATATTATGCTCAAGATTACTGTCGGAATGGAATTTTAGCCATGGTTCTCCAAATTCTGATTCTCAGTTTGATTATAAGCCCTTGTGTCACTTTTGTTTGTATCACCAACTTGCTTTATCTAATCACCAGCCATTTAAATATGTTTAATAATATCATGGTAGCTCATTGTTATCCTTATGTGACAATTCAAAGTCCTTGTGTTGACTGCTTGTAATCTAGAAGGATAGACATGACCGGCATTGTTATAGTGTAAGAGCTAGATTGCTTTAATCAGTTTTAAAGTTCTTCAATCGACTCTTACTTATGACCGGCATTGTGATAAATAATCAAGCATTATGGGCTTTTTCTGTAGGTTGCTTCAGAATAATGCTATATCCGGTGAAATCCCTGCAGAGATTGGGAAGTTGATGTTGGTCCCTCCTTAATCAAGCCCATTTAATAAATGGGTTATCCAACTAATTGGATATGAGTCCAATGGGTTATCCAACTAATTGTGAAGAATAATCTAGAGAAGAGAAGATAAGATAGGAATGATCTAGATAAGATTAGTCTAAACTAATCTAGAATTCTCCTCTAAAATATCTTTTAGGATTTTGTGTAATTCTAGAACTTTCTTCTCAAATATCTTCCTAGATTAGTGTGTAGGGAATGTGATCTCCTCCCACTATAAATAGGTGGAGAAGTTGTAAATTTCCATCATCCACAAATTGAGAGCAAGCAAAACATAAGTTGTGAGAGTGCCCACACAAAGTCTTGTAAAATTCCTTCTCCATAAAATATAAGTGAGTTTGTTTGTATCAATTAAGTCATTGACTTAATTAGTCCATATTCCCATTCTACCAACACGAAAGTGAGAGGTTTTCCTAACAGTTGAAGAAGCAACTTACATTATGTTTCTCCAATAACATGTTTGATAGTGTTATACCCGCTTCTCTTGCAAACTTGAGTAACCTCAGTTACGTGTAAGTTTTGTGCATGCCCACCCGTTTTGTATTAGTACTACAGATTATTGAGTTTCATCTACCAGTGTCACATGAATTATATTTGCGTTAACATCATTGAAATCTTAAAAACTGCATCTATTTGTGCAATGAATTGTGCTAGAGTAGCTGGTTACTTTTTTTTATACCATTTATAAATTAGTATCTTATCATCTAAACCATTAGAAGTTATACTTGTTAAAGAATTGAATTGTGATTCATATTTCATATACTAAATGTTTTTGAATACTTAGGCGGCTAAATAACAATAGCCAATCTAGACCCTGCCTAGATTCCCTTTCTAAGATTCAAGGTCTCAATATTGTGTAAGTCTTCGAATCTTCACTGAGTTTTCGGTTTGATGATACCGCATAACAGTAAGAAGTTAAGAACTTATTATTCTTTTTGGTATCAACATTGATCAATGTCCATTGACTGTTTTGATCAAGCAATGATCAGTCATTGAACGATTTAAGTGGTTCCTTGCCTAAGATTTTTGCCAGAACATTCAAGTAGGATGGCATTTTGATGATTGGATTAATTTTAAAAGCTCATGTTTCTAAAATCTTTCTTTTACTTTGATTGTCTAGGTTGAAAAAATGAAGGAGGAATTTTCCAATTCAATTTCTCCCGGTGGGCTTGCTAGCGATAGAACAGAGCAAGTGTCAGCCTCAGGATTTTCTTTCCATGTACAACAGATCTGGGAAGTCATTAGAAACAACAAAGATCTTGACCTTCCTGCTCATAAGGCGTGTTTCATATGCTACTTCATCTGCAAAGCAGTTTTAAAATATGGTGCACTTGTGACTTGTACTTAACAACCTTAATTCTTTTTACTTGTTGCTAGGTAATGATCGCTAGTTTCAGATGTGATGAGATCGTCAAAGAGAAGTTATGTCGTCTTCATGAAGATAAGGTACACTACAGTAGCTTGACTTGCTTCTATTTGATTTAAAAGCTTAATTTGAATGTGATAAATATTTGCTAATATTTCGATCTTCTGTTCAAGTAGTGGTAATTGCTTTTTATGTACAGACAACTCAAATTATACATTGTAGTTGTTGGACCAATAAAACAACTCAAAATATGTTGGTGTATGTTTATATATATACGTACACAACTTGTCCCGTCTACCTATGATATCTTGTTGAGCCATCTACTCTCTGAAGCTAAGAAAAGATTTGAGACTCAACTGGTTGATGTACTAAATAGGAAAGAAGGATTTGCAGTCTATGTATGCAACTGTGACAAGTCTTGTAGGCTTGGGCTTGACAAACAATGTGAAGGTGCGTAATTGTGACAATGCTATCACATTGATTTTACATTGATAAATAACCAAACTTATGTTCCGGGCTCGACATAAAACGGGTATTGAACGTATTGAATTTTGTTGGTGAATGCTATTTTTGATTTCTTATCCATGTCAAATGCTGTCACACAACAAACAACTTGCTGGGATGCTTCAAAACCCGAGGAGATGCTCAGAATGAGTGAGAGTTAAACCAAAGAGCTCATCATAGTTATTTGAATTTTGATAAGCGCATCCGAACCATACTTAAGATCCATGGTTTATTGCAGGTCTGATGCTACAAACTTATGTTTGTCATGTGACCGTAATTTTGAATTTGTGAACGCCCTCTCTAAACGTCATTTTAGAATCCTCGTTTATATTGTTTTTATTTCAGATCATATCTAGATGTTGTCGTATTTCATCTGACGTTTTATGGGCTTCTTGTAGTACTAGAAGATTAGATAGTGTTTTGGTGTTTTAGAAATGAGAAAATTTCAGTTTGTAGATAGATTAAAAAAGTAAAACATAGTTTTATAGATTGAGTGTCGAACACACTTGTAGCCTAATTAGTATTTAGTAATTAGTTTTTTTTGTATGACAATGAAGACCATAACTATTTCGTTATTGATTTTCTTGATCAATTAAGAACTGAATGTTAAGCATACAGTGTTCATTTTTGTTTAACTTCTCTTTACATATTTTATTTTCTTTGACTGTAAAATTCTCATGTTCAGATTTTAGTATAAACTGTTTATTGATGCTTTATTAGTCATGGCTTGGCGGGTAATTGCAACTTTGCATGGCATTTATAAACTGTTTATCGTTGAAGTTGTATCTTTTTTGTTGATTTCAAGTTGCTTAATTAATTTTCACACATTCTCAAATTATCTTTACTATTTTGTTCCCAATATTCTTTCATTTTTAGGCGCTCTGGGAATTTGTTAATAACTTATCATTTGATATGTGTGTTACGATGCAGGGATTAGTGTTATTAACATGGTTGAAGAAGCTACATTTAGGATAGCTAGGACTAAGGGATCGGACTTCAAATCACCATTACCTACTAGATAAAGATGTAAGTTACTCCATTTATGCTTCACGATATATTTGGGAAGTCTATCATTTCAGTTTCAACATCTATGTAGTTTATCTTGTCTGACCGAGCTCTTGTTATTTAAAGTGGATTTTTTAACTTGTAAGTTGTAACTAAGGTACTTAAAATATGTATGAGTTTGTATTAAATAAAATTAAAAATTAATTAAAGGGGACCAAATAAGTGTACAATTCCCTTCAAAAATTGCACAAGCTAATAACAATAACTAAAACAAACAAAATAAAAGGAATTAATAGGGAAATAAATATTCAAAAAAATGTTAAGAGTGTGTAATTCCTATTTAGGAAAGTGTTCAAGTAAGGCCCATTATTCCGGTACGGCCGTGCGGCCGTCTGTACGGCCGACACGTATCCCGGAAATTTTTTTTTTTTTTTTTTTTTTCCTGAACGAGTTTTTTTTTTTTTAAAAAAAAAAAAAAACGAGTAAAAGTAATAGTTCAAAACTTATTATGAAATAGTTCATAACTTATAAAAGGATAGTTCATGAATTATAATAGAATAGTTCATAGTGTAAAATTTATAAAGGAATAAAAGTAATAGTTTAAAACTTATTAAGAAATAGTTCATGAATTAAAATAGAATAGTTCATAGTGCAAAATTTATAAAGGAGTGAAAGTAATAGTTCAAAACTTATTATGGGATAGTTCATGAATTATAATAGAATAATTCATGAATTATAATAGAATAGTTTAAAGTGCAAAAATTTATAAAGGAGTGAAAGTAATAGTTCAAAACTTATTATAGGATAGTTCATGAATTATAATAGAATAGTTCATGGATTATATTAAAAAGTAATAGTTCATGGATTATATGGGAATAATTCAAAGTTTATAGGAGAATAGTGCATAAATTATAACATGGTAGTTCAAATAAATTTTCATTAGTTTCCGAAAAAAAAAATCGTTTCAGAAAAGAAAAAAAAAAATTTCGGGACACGTGCCGCCCGTACAGTCGGCCGTACGACAGTACCGCAATATATGGGCCGTACCTGAACATTTACCTTCCTATTTATTCGTTGATTAATCATTCCTTAGAAAAAAGAGAAATGTGGAAAGCAAAGAAGTTCAAATTAAACTCAAAGTCATAGACAAAATAAATAAGAGAGAAAGAAATTTGAAAGTAAAAGGTCAAAGCATCCCTAACAACTTCCCTAAACTCTTCTTCAAAATGGAGAATTAAAAGTAAAAATTTACCCTTTATATATTTACCAAATGCAACAAATTTCCTATCTTAGAGAATTCTCTATTTATTTGGAGAATGTTTTCAAATTTAGAAAAGAGTTCCCACTTTTTTCCATTATTCTCCATTTTGGAGAATGAAATGGAGAATCTGTTGGACCAAAAAATCTTTAAAATTCTTCAAATATTCTAAAATAGAGAAGCTATTGGGGATGCTCTCAATATTGCTAATAATTAGGACATAAGAAGACTTAGTCAAAAGCAAAGTTACACGCTTGTGTAACAAGCATTTTAAAGACTATGTTTAAGTATGTGAATTAATTTCTAGCTCATGTTTCCTATAAAAAGAAGATCGAAAAGTGTGGCAATAAGAAACGACCAAGGAGAAAAGAGAGTCTATCGAGAAACATAAGAGTACGAAAAAGTAGAGCAAGAAAGAGAGTCAAATCAAAATCGTTAACGGAAGCAACGAGAGGAGGAAACAACAAAGGACAGTGTTGGGAATACAAATTTCACAAATCATACCAAATCAAGCGAAAAGATAATACAACCCGTCTTTACAGATCGATCAACTACGGTAAGAACTTTGTAACAACTTTCTTGAACTAATATAATGAGGAATGCCCGAAAGAACGCTCACAAAATGTGTCCTAAAACCACAAAGCGTCGGACTCTCAATTTCTTCCGGAAAGCCTAGGCGTTGACAAGGCCAATAACGCTCTTGTCAAGTCATGACATTGTTATGACAGAGTCAACACAATGTCCCGTGACACTCATGAGGCTCAATTAAACCAACTTTCAACATAGCCGTGATAACCATGTCCCTTGGTTTAACTCAGTTTAATTAGCTTCCATACTTTTACCCTGTAATCACTAGTTACTCTAAGTGCCGGTCACTTGACTTGCCTCCCGCAACCCATATCATCGTGACACACATGTGAGTAACTTATTGCACTTTGTCTCGACAACAAGCTCAATGGTACCGTTGAAACTTAACACAAATCTCCAACATTCCTCCCCCATTTGAGCAAAGTCGTAAAATTTAATTTAGGCAAATTAACAAACAAAACTCTACACATAACCACAAATATCTTTCGATTGAATTTATTGATTTAGTACAAATACACATTCTGTACAAAAGAATCATGGTGTCCTAACGGATTGAACCACTCAACTTGTCTTAGTACATGAAGGCAAAGTACATGTGAGTTTACATTCCTTACAAACATTTGACATATTTAAAGGCTATTGTGTCCTAATCCTTTAATGAACGCGTAGGCGAGTCGACCACATACTCCCTTGAAGAAGCCTTGACACTTCACGTTCATGTAGCCGACTTTCTTTTAATATTGTGCCTACCCTCGCAATTCTTCAAAGAAGTCGTTAAGAGAATTCTCTCAAGCTTTCGTTAGTTTGTAGGACCAAACTCCCTTTGGATGGAACTTTGAGTTCGCTAACTTCTCGAAATGGGCTTTCCACATTAAATCCGGCTATAGCTTTTGGTCATAGGCAAATTGAGTGTCCCGCGACGAGAGGTTAAAATAGTAGGTTGTAACCCATCCCCTTGGCTAACTTGTGTACCAAATAACAAGCCAAGATCTTGGCTCAAGAACCACTTTTTCGACAAACCACTGATGCTATATGTTGTCTATTAGTGCTATAACCAAAATATGTCGCAACAGTTTTGATTTCCATAACATCTTTGACTTCATACCAAGCCAAAGAACCACTTTTTCAAAGAAATAGATTTTTCAGAAAATCAGGATTTAGGTCACAAGGACTTTTAACCACCAATTGCCTTAACCTTTTGCTTTTCATGTCGTGCGTCGACAACAAGCTTTCAACCCTGATATACGAGTACTTTCAAGTCTCAGAAATGATCATGCCATGTGTTGAAAATGATATCTTTCACTTGAATCCATGGATATACTTTATCGGAGTATAATGATCATCATTGGAATTAGTCCGAAACCCTTTTCCAATAGTCAATAATTATCAAGGATAATGCCATTCTCATTTCATATCAGCCTTGTACAAGTCCCACGACTCCAAGGAATTTCAAGACAGCTCGTTTGTACAAAGGCAAGAACACACACGCATATTGCATGAATCAATCAAGCCGATCATAAAACCGATCGAGCCGACCACTTTAGTAATTCCTAAGAATCACAAGTCCCTGTCGAAGACGGACCACTGTCCTAGTCGGGTCGACTGGTTAACAAAAAGCAAGCCAACATGTTATAAATAGTGTCGGTCGAGCCGCCCGACAAACCAATCGAGTCGACCGCTTGGCGGTTACTCGACGGTTTCATGGCAGTTATGTCTAGTCGAGTCGACTGACAAGGCCATCGAGTTGACCACATGGCGGTTATAGACGGTCGAGTTGCCTGAAGTAGTCAGTCGGGTCGCTCGCTTCAGTGTCATGTTTTGGTCGAGTGACTTACAAAGCCGGTCGACTCGCCCGATTCATTATCAAGAACCGGTCGAGTGGCATAGTTTGCTCAAGTCTTTTCCAACCAATACTTAGCCATTAGCTAATATGGCTTGGGCATTGACATAACCAATCCAAAAGACTTCAACGAGTCGTTGTTGGCTTGTCTTTCCTTGGGTATTTTGACACGCCTTAGGACCATGATTTGCCTTGTCATTGGCACATAATGACATAGCCAAGGCAAGCACTTGCGTGCGCCTTTACTCAACCCGCTTTAACCATTTCTTGAGCTTGACACTCGCTTATTCACAAGGCATGTCACGAGCCTTATTGAGCGTTCCACTTGCCCCCTTTTGGTACAACAAGTCCATGTCAACACTCAATGCCTCCACATGAGTTTGCGCATAACTTGGCTTGTTCATCTAGCCTAATGCCTTAGCCATTTCTTTGGCTTTCATCAAATAATAAAGAAGACCTATTTGCTTCTAAAAAAGGGTCAAGTTTGAGTGTTTTACCATTCGACTTTCAACACTAGAATGTGTAATCGAAATAATCTCTCAAACATTTATAAATATGACAAACAACCATATTTCCATTCGATCTTGACACAAGTGTAAAATCGACAACAATTATTTATTAATATTGATAAGGCATTACAAAGTATGACTGAAGCCTATACATAATTTTAACATAGTAAGATACTTACAGAGCATATAGACCTGAAGCCCTTTACATATACTTAATATCAAACCATACAAGATCATCCTTTATGGATTCTCTTCCTTGGGAACTTTTGAGAGAGTTTTCTCCCATTGCTTGAAATATATTCTCTATTCCTTCATGGATAATCCGCCGATCTCAAACAACATGGTACGCTTGAAATCAACTCAGGATTGAGGAATCTTTCGTATGATAATATCCACTTTTGTAGACTCGTCTAATTCCCTTCCATACTTGTCCATACGAGCCAATTCCCATCCATGACATACCTGAAGAACACAGTCTCATACATCGTTCTATGATATTCAAATTACAAGGCATCCCAAAGATTTGCGGACTCAAAGTCATGGTAGATATCCAACATGTACGGCGACATGCTCTTGAGAATGATTCTTTTACATGTGTAGTTATCAACACTCCACTGCGTTTGCAGTCGGGTCTTCATCAACCCATTATGGCCCAAGATAGGACCAATTCCAGGCGGCTCGGGAGCCCCCTTAAGAAATAAGTAGTCACCTTTAAGGGCGTCAAAATTTTCTTCACTTGTCGTTGTCATATGACAAAAGATATACTTGCAAAACCATCCAATTTCTTGGGCGGTAGCAAATCCATGACAGCCATGTCTTCCATCATGTCTTAACACAATCAAGTCAACAAAGCAATTGTCAAAACCACACTATGCAAACATATATGTTTGCACAACATATATCAAATGTATAAAATACACTTAGAAGATTGGTGGATTTCGGTGTCCAGTTTTGTGTCAAAGTTACAAGTTGTTGTAATCTCCAATTGGAGTAGACAAACAACTTAATTAAGTAAAGACTCCGTAATCTCACAAGTGAGTAGACAAGCGACTTACAAGTTGTTGTAATCTCCGTTAAGGAGTAGACTAACAACTTAGTGTTGTAATCTCCCAAGTGAGTAAACAAGTAGCCTTAAATTAGCAAAATAGAATTATATATAGTCTTTAATTCAATATCCAAAATTAAATCCAAGGAGTTGTAGTCTCCAAAAGGAGTAGACAAACATCCTTATATAATTACATTTAATTGCATGCAAAACCGGTTATTATGATATTATATGTACTTGACTTGGATAATGTTGAAATCACTCAAATATAGAGTTTTTCTTCTAAGCGTATTTCCCTACACCGGGATCCAAATACCTTAGTGGGATAAGACCAACAAGTCACAAAGACTAAAGTATAGAAACATACCTTGTCTTACGTTTGTAAAAGGAGTTCTTCCAGATCTTGTCGAAACTTGGCCCTTCTAATGGATGCCTATCTTTCTTCAATATTAATGAAGTATTTTGGTCTTTCAAGTGCAAATGACTCTCCCTTTTATAGGCAAAGAGGGACACATTTTTGGGGAGAACAACCGCCACCAAATTGGTTAAGAGTGGTTACAAACAGTTACTGGCGGTTGACAGAAGTTAGGGTTTCATAACCACTTTTTGGCCCAAGCCCAACTCAATTGGGCCATCAAAAAGCCCAATTTAAGTTAACTTTTTCGGCCCGACGTTTTTCTCATCAATGAGTTTTGACTAACTCAAACTAGCTTCTTGGAGCTCAATGGATATTTGTGGTTGGCAAGGCCAGTAACGCTCTTGCCAAGTCATGACATTGTCATGACAAAGTCAAGACAATGTTCCATGACACTCATGAGGCTCGATTAAATCAATTTTCAACATAGCCGTGATCAATGTTCCAAAATACGTAAGACGGAGACGGGACAGAGAGCTACCGTCTAGCGTCTAGACGGCCGGATTCGAGACGGACAAGACATTCTTCATTATTTTCATGTATATTACCCATAATTCCTCCTAAATTTGTGTAAAATATTCATATAATGCAAATAAATATTCATTTTCATAATCTTATACATCTTAAGCATATAATCTACTAAAAGTGTCATGCAAATGCAATACATAAAAATGTTCAAAATAAACTAAAACGGCAAAAGAGGATTCTTGATAACTAGACACAACTTCTCAACTTGAGCAAATTATCTACTCTTCTGTCTCTTCATGTTCATACTCTTGAACGTGGAACTCTTTGTCCGACTCATAGTCAAACTTTTCATCATCATCACCATCTTCATCCTCCGTGTCATCGGAGACAAAATCATCCTCATCAAGCTCTCTCACCTCCTCGAGGCGACGACTTCTTCGTTGCAATTCTTCATCCGCTCCCATTACCTCACTCACCGTACCCCATGTAAGGCCGGAACCGGGAAATACCTCTTCTTCACCGTCATCTATTCCATCAAAAATCCATGCTTGTGCATGTGAAGCCTCATTTGCTAGAAGTACATCAACTTTGTCTTTTCGACTTTTCATTTTCTTAATTCAACAACCTTGCATTGAATTGAACATAAACTAGGTTATTCATTCGGACGGTATCTAGTCTATTCCTCTTCTTTGTATGAATCTACATAGTTAAAATCAATAATCCAATCCCATAAGTTATTATAAAGACTACAATAACTAAATAACTATTCAAACGAGAGATAATTAATTACCCCTTCAAAGACGCTCCAATTTCTTTCACATCCGGATGAACTCGTTGTCAAGGAAAGTATTCTAATTGCAACCTTTAGGAGATTTGGAGTTTAATTGTCATATGACCTCCACCAAACAACTATAAATTCAAAAAGTAGATATCAAAACTCTTAACTAGTTAACTTTTATATAAAGTTAAATGAAAGAGAAATAATCATACCCGGATCATAACGTTCATCATTCTTTGAACACCCTTTTGATGCCAAAACTCTTCCAAAGGCACTTTCTCTATCATTGTACATAGGAAGCTCCATATTTATCACTTGATCTTGCATATCAACATCGGGATAAAACCGTTCAATGCACTTAAAAGCCCCATCCATAAGACGCTCTCATTCTTCAATGGACCATTCCGAACCGGAATTGTATAAGTAACACGGATTTAACAAGTAAACCATCAAGTGAAGTGGAGTATCAACACGGCCCTTTCCTTTTGCATCCACTATGTCACGTATAAGCTTATACTTGTCATCTTTATTTTTATAAGCCGCTTGTATCTCTTTTCTCTCCTTTAGCATCTTACCATGCACAAATCTCATGGCCGGTTTCAAATCTCCATTTACAAGTCGAAACACTCTTACTAAAGGTGTAAACATCTTCAAAGACATTCTTACACCATTCCAAAATGTAGAAGCCAATATAGTAGCACAAGCCTCTTTCCCCTTTTTGCTCTTTGAACATTTTGATTTCTCCCACTCCGTGGAGGTCATCATGTGCTTCAATGTCTCTTTTTTTCTCAAGTAAGCTTTGTAATGTCAAGTAAGAAGATGCAAATTTAGTCACTCCCGGACGGACAATCTCTCTTCGTGTACGACTTTTCATTAGTGTCAAGGTCTTGTGATGAGAGTAGATGAATACGGTGAAGTTCTTTGCTTTAGTATTTGCGTTTTTAAAACATGGGAGCTTACCAATGCCTTCAAGCATGAGATTGATGGAATGAGTAGCACAAGGAATCCAAAATATTTGAGGCCACTTCTCAAGCAATAGGTTTGAAGCCGCAATGTTGTTTGAAGCATTATCGGTCACCACTTGGACCATATTCTTCTCACTAATGCACTCACCAACATAGTCAAATATATATTGCCCGGTATGTGCATCTAAGGAAGCCTCTTTGGAACCAACAAAAGTAGTTGAACCACCGGAGTTCACACACAAGTTCATTATACTTCTCTTTCTATCACTCCAAGCATCTGTCATGATAGAACACCCATTCTTTTCCCATGCTTCCTCTTGAACTTTGAGTGAGGTTTTCACTCTTTTCACTTCAACCTTCAAGAGTGGTTCCCCTAGTTGATATTGAGTTGGAGGTTGGTACCCCGGACCAAACTGTCCAACCGCCTCAACAAATATTCTAAATGCATCATTATCAACCGCATGAAAGGGTATGCCGGTCTCATACACCCACCTAGCCATGTACTAACTCAATTTAAGGCTCTGTTCTTTGAAGAGAGCGTCGTTGATGCTTTTTTGCCTTTTCTTTTTGCTCTCACTCAAGCTAATGTCATCGGCCTTGATTCTTGAAACAAATCTATCCATTTCTCCAAGATAACATGGTAGCTTTTTGGGACATTCATCATCATCTTCATCTCCATCTACGTCTATCACATTAACTTCTAAGACTTTCATCATCTTGTCTTCCAACCACCTTCTTTTTGGATTGTAGAGTTGCATCTTTGCATCTTTTCTTGTCTTCATCCGAAGACTTGGTACAAGAGACAATATTGCCCCTAATGCCGGCAATATGTTGCTTAACACGGCTAACTCCTCCACTGAACTCCTCACATTTCAAACATTTCCATTTTTCTTGAGTTGCGCTGCTAAGTATTGCGTACTCCCATCCAATGTCTCCACTATTTCGTTTCAGTTTTAGAGTGCCGCTCATAGACTCGGTGTTAGGAGTTGGTTCAATCAGAGCCGATTGAGACATATCTGCACAATGAATTCAGCATTCAATTAAATTCATCTCAAATTCTCATTAATGATGTTATGTTGATTAAACTAATCTCTGCACAAAGCACAAGCACCACTGCATCACAGAAGCACTCACTTAGTCTCAAATATAAATATTCAATCAATGAATCAAACAATTACATTTAACCACAAATTCCACAATCATCCAATAAAAGCTAGAATACTCAGGAGTTGTTGTTTACTCGTTTATCGAGTTGATTCAGTAGTTCAGTGACAGAAAATTTCAAGCATAACTGCATACAATTTCAATCAGAAATCTAATAAAAATACACAGAGAAGACTTAGAAGAATGGTTGAAAAACGTTCCAGCAAGCAGCACCAACTGAGTATATTTAGTTAGAAGAGAAACAAGCCAACAGTAAGCAAAGAGGAAGAGAAACGAGCCAACAGTTTCAAGCAAAGAGGAAGACAAATCGAGTTACAGAGAAGATAAATCGAAGAGCACTCGGAGTCGGCGGACCGTGTTCAGCACAAACGAGAGAAGAGAGAAGAGAGCTTGCCTGTACCGTGTTCTGCACAGACGAGAGAAGAGAGAAGTCGAAGAGCACTCGGCGGCCGGCGACGGCTATCGGAGAACACTCGGCGTCGACTGTCGGAGAGAAGAGAGAAGTTCATAATCGCCTGTCGCTGGTGTCGGGAATGAGGCTGTGTGTTTGGGAGGGAAGCCGTAAAACGTGTAAAATGTTTCCCCGTCCCGCACCGTTTCACCCCGTCTCACCCCGTCTTAACCCCGTCCCGACTTCAAATTCGCACCAAAACGTCCAGACAACCCCTTTTTCCCAAAAACGGGACATCCACCCACCGTCCAGCGTCTAGACGGCCCTGGACGGCGTATTTTGGAACATTGGTTGTGATAGCCATGTCCTTTGGTTTAGTTCAGTTTAATTAGCTTCCATACTTTTAGCCCGTTATCACTAGTTACTCTAAGTGCCGGTCACTTGGCTTGCCTCCCCGAACCCATACCATCGTGACACACATGTGAGTAACTTATTGCACCTTGCCTCGACAACAAGCTCAATGGTTCCGTTGAAACTTAACATAAATCTCCAACAATAGTTCGAGATGAAGACCTCTACAAAATGTTTAAAAAATACTTTAAAGAACAAGTATAATTGTTTGAAAGCGTTATGTAGATTATGGATTAAACTTAAGCATGATGATACGGGTCTGGGATGGGACTACGAAAGGAACTATATTGATGCAATTGACGATTGGTGGACAAAGAAGCTACATATATTCATTTCGTTTTCAACATTTTTCAAAAGCTTCTTATTCATAGTTTCACACTACGCCTGAAGTACTTCATTTCAAGCTTTGAGAGTATCAAATTGTGCCTTGTTGCGATTGTTGGTGCAACTGACGATTGGAGGACCTTTTCTATGAAACTTATATAAGCACAAACAACAAAAAAACCGCATCGATCAAACAGTAAGGTGAGAGCAAAATGCGAGTTGTTATAACATTAAAAGTGTTTTACAAAAACAGTACCAATTGATATAGTCAAAGCAAAATAAACATAACTTTAAACTGTAAGTTCAACAAAAACTTAGCGGTCATAGTTGCATACTAGACCATGATAAAAACTTCACATTTAAAAACATATCCTTCGATGCTGAGGATCATCAATATCCTCAAGATATGAATCTAGTTCCTCCACATGCTGAGATGGTTTGGCAAACTACAACAAAACACCAATACATGTCAGAAAAATGTTTTAACTAATAAAAAATTTACATTTATTAAGATAAGTGATTTAACAGCGGGACTGCACGTAAAATGTTAGACCCGGGAACCTCAACTAGACGTTGTGGCTCTTCGATCACAACTTCACCCCTGTTACGAATCAAATTACAAATCTTCTAGAAACATGTTTTAACTAATAAGTTGCTTGAATTAAACATCACCATTTTTTCCATAAACTTTGAATCAAACAGCCCCAACAGCAAAACGAAATGATGCACACAAATGATTTTTTTCTAACAGCTTAACAAAATTAGAGAGCCAAAATGATGCAAATAAACTTTGAATCAAACAACAAAACCATTCAATCATGAAGAAAACCTAAATGAGCCCAAATTATGCACACAAACATTGAATCAAACAGTTGATGCACATAAACTTTGAATCAAACATCGAAACCATTCAATTATGAATAAACCTAAATGAACTCAAATGATGCACATAAATGATTTTTTCAAACAACAAAATGAAAACAAAAGGCCCAAATGATTCAATTTCAAAAGCAAATCAGAAACAAATCATTAATGGTCCATCTTCAACTCACAGGAAAAGAAGCCATCATAATCAAGTGAAAATCTTCATCGAAAGCCCAAATGATGCAATTTCAAAGCAAATCAGAAATAGATTAAGCTCAAATGATGCATTTCTAAAGCAAAGTAGATTAAGCTCTACCCACTGAAGTTATAATCAGACGCTGCATACAAAATCAGGTTATCATACAAAATCAGAAGATCTTCGTCGACAGAAGAGATCTAAACACGCAAGAGGAACATCAAGGAAGACAAGCAATCATAATCAAGTGAAGTGAGAGCAAAATGCGAGTTGTTATGGCTGTTAAGGTTTGGTTGCTCATCTTTTTACTTACTTGCCAAACAATATACCAAACTGTGAGGCGAGAATCAAAAACCCTAACCTTTTCACAAGACGGATCGAAGCATGCTTCTTCCTTCTTCCAACTAGTGAAGGAGAAGGGAGTATGTGAAAGAGGAGAGAACGAGTGAAGAAACTACTTCACTGGAGGTGATTTTTGGATATTGGGAGGAGAAGAACGATCGACAAAAGAGATAAGGATAATGAACGATAAAATGGAAGGGTATGACTGAAAGAATAAACAGTCTAACCTAATGAATCCCAAGAAGCTTGGTGGACAAGCTCCTTTATACAAGATTCTTTTGCCAAAAGATTCTCGTAAAATAATACAATACCGAAGCTACAACTCATACCAAAGGGCACCAATTTTTCCATCCCGAAGAATGCCGTGAAAAAGAATCTAAATGAATCTCCAAGAAGCTAATACCAAACAAGCCCTTGGTCTCCTGAGTTGCATCTAGACTTTGCTTCTTCTCTTTATTAAGTTGAGCATGCTTCTTCACTCTTAACATATTCTTCTTCATCGCTTCCTTATCAAGGGCTAGACTTTCCTTCAATCTTAGCCAATATGTCCCATCACCATTAAAGAACTCTTGGACTTTGGGGTTGAATCAAGATAAATTTACTACCATTTTCAACGCTTTCAGCTTATCAAGGGTTTGATCGTTTATTGATGACAGATCATCAAAAGAGGTTTCTATTTTTTTTTATATCTTCAACAATCTTCTTCACCCCTTCTACGATAGCTCGGCGAATGAAATCTTGCTCTGAAGTAGAAATTCAAGTGTGTAGGTCAGCTAGTGTATCTCTGGGAGGGGAGAGACCAAAAGGTTCTCTTGAAGCTCAATGGGACGCTCTTCAACTATAGTGGCACATTTGTTCTCTTCCCTGACATATCTCGTGAGGGGTTTCTTGGATCGTTCAAGTCATTTCTTTTGATTTTGGAGTAGTTGACTTCTCATATCTGATTCTTTTGAAGTTCACATCATCACTTGAAGATACCTCTCAGGAAGATATCTTTGTCGTCGAAGAAATGACAGTTGGGGTAAGACAATGGGTTAAGATGATTGAGAAGTTGCAACAAACCTTACAGCTCCTCCCAAATCATTCAGTACATGCTTCATAACATCAATTATATAATCATTAGCCTTCAAGGGAGTTGTGTTTGACTTAAGAGTTAAATCAACCTTATCAATTAGATTGACTTAAATAAGGATTTGAAGATGTCACCTACCAAGTACAAAAGCTAGAAGTGCACCTTCTTTCATGAATTGAGCGGAGAACACGGAAAGAAACACGGACATTCCTTTTGAATAAGCTATCATAACAAGTTAAATATCTTCGACAATTTTCCGATGTCTTTGGGAGAGGCTGAATCTCAAAGAATTAGAAGGAATACCTTGGTCAAAACCAAACTGACTTGCAAATATGTTCGGATAATATGATTTTTTGACCAAAAGCTTCATGACTCTAACGGGTAAGGTACTTGAGTGTATGCAAAGAAGTCGTTCAAAGTGATAATTTGAGATCCCTTATGTGTGTGTATGATCTGAGGTAGTTTTTTCACCAAAGAGAACACTTCGGAAAACAACATGTTTCAAATGCCTTAATACAAGTTCAACTTGATGAACGGAAAATGGTTTTGCTTGTACTCCTGCATAACACGCCAGGATGGGATGACCTCTAGGAAACTCTTTATCTGGTAGACACTTATACAAGCAAGGAAAATACTATGTCATCCAACCAACTACAAATTGAACACATAAGGTTGGACTAACTTCACCTGGACAGGAGTGATGGGAGACTATTTGATTTAGTCCATAATAAATATACACTAAAAAGTGTGAGTTAAAGAAATTTTTCTGCCTTCGTCCATAATGCACGCCATTATAAATGTTTCCCGTCGAACTAACTTATCATGCGGTAGCGCAAAACGACTTAGTATTAAGGTCTAAAAACTTGTTAATACCCCCTTCTCACTCGCGGAGTACATCGGTAGATCGTCTCCTTTAGAAAAAGCTTTGACATTCGAAGGAAACCTCGGGTTGTCACGTGCTTTTTGTGAATCGTCAAACCCTTCACCAAAACCAGCATGGAAACTATGCTTGAAAATGTTGTATCTTTCAATAACCGAGAATTTGGTGGTAAGAACTCATAGGGTTCACCGAGAATGGGAAAACTTCCGATATGCTTCAAATTGTTAAGTAAGATATCTATTTCACCTTCCACATGGGCAAAGTATTTGTTAAAGGATTCTAAAGTTCAATGAAACTCTTCCATACATCATCATTGCGCATATATGGAAAGTGAGAAACAACAATAAGACCATAAACATTTGTTTGACGTAGCACATCCCCATGTCACTCCAAAATTTGCTCGGTCCAGTCCATCAAACAAGGAATAAATCTTGATAAGCCATTAAAAAAGGGTTTTGGGCTCCAAAGCGCTGTCTTATGCAACAACCTTGAAAGTAGTGGGCAAAACTCCTCGGAAACTTTGAACTTGTCAGCACAGTTGTCATCAGTGCACACTTTCTCAAGAGGCCGCTGAAAGTCTTTCCATGGTTCCTACCTGCATGTACACTTTCCCTCTCTTTAGCTTGAGAAATTGCAAAAAACACTCGAAAGCCTCCTCCCTCTTGGTCGGATGCGCTTCGAATTTCGTGTGGATGCTTCTTTTCACTTCTCTGAAAAATGTTGATCGTCAGTAATACGGACCATACTTGAGAAGCCGTCCATTTACGTCGGTTGCCCGCTGGGGTAGAGTCTCTCCGTTGGCTCTCATTCTTGAAAAGACAACACAAAGAACTCAATACAAATTTCGAAATAAGGCGGACTTTTCTACATGTTCGTTAGGACTCACATATACAAAGTCTGGAGGCAACTATTTAAAGTGGAATTTTTAACTTAAGAAAGTTATGTAACTGAGGTGGTTAAAATATATATGCGTTTGTATTAAATAAAATAAAATAAAAGGTGAGGCGGCAAATATTTGTACAAGTGTAAAATTCCCTCTAAAAATTGCACAAAGCTAATAACAATAACTTAAGCAAACATAATAAAAGGAAATTGATATGAAAATAAATAGTCAAAAAAATGTTAAGGAACTAAAAAAGAAAAATAATGAAATGGGTTAGCAATGTTAAGGCAAAATATATATTTGAATGAGACAAAAAAAAATATTTCTATTAATTCATTGATAATTCTTTAAAAGCAAAGGAGTTAAAAATCAAACTCAAAACTATGAACAAAATAAATGAAAGGAGAGAAAAAAATTTGAAGTGAGGCGTATGTTTATTTGAAAGGAATGACACATTGCTCACTATGTTGATTATTGACACAAAAATGAGAAAATACAGTGAAAAAGTTTGAGGAAAAGTTTGAGAAGTGAAAAGTCAATAGTACTAATAATTAGGATAGAGAAAGAATTAGTCAAAACCACGTTACACCTTTGTGTAACAAGTATCATTTTATTTTGTAACCGGGAACATAAAGGTTGTATTCAAGTTTGTGAAATAATTTCTAGCTCATATTTCCGATAAAAAGAAGATAGAAAAGTACAGCAAAAAGAAACGACCAGCAAAAGAAAAGAGAGCCTATCAAGAACGAAGAAGTAGATCAAGAAAGAGAGACAAATCAAAATCATTAACCAAAAAACGAGAGGAGGAAGCAACAAAGTATAGTAATGGGAATACATATCTCACGAAGTATACCAAATTAAGCGAAAAGACAATCTAACCGTAAATCGATTAACTACGGTAAGAACTTGGTAAAATTTTCTTTTATGTGTTGATAACAACATACTAAGAAATAGCAATGAACGTACAAGATGTAAATATCAAAAATCAAAGTAGAACTCATAAAATCAAAGCACTAGAAGAGCAAGATGTACTTACCTCAAAGATTATTGGGAGACGGTTGTTGAAATCAAACGATTGGAGTCACAAATAGATATTCGATTTTGAGTTTGATCGAATGCTTGTGTGTTGAATGTATGCTTCTCTGTTTTATATAAGAGCCCCCGCTTTTCATAAAGTCGGCTTTCGATGTAGTGATATCGAAATATCGTTGATAGCTTCTTGTGGCAATTGAAAAAGATACAAGAAGCTTAATATTAAGAAGATCATTAGTTTGTGTTCAAGCAAGGAAGGAAGAATCGAGATATACTTTGTCGCAATCTTCTAACAGGGAAGTTTTTTTTGTTAGGATTCAAATTTGAAGGAGCCCAATGTGGGAACAAGAAGACAGGTGTGGGAAAAAAAAAAGAAAAGAAACAACTTCAAGTGGACAAGTCATATGATGATTTGGTTTTAATGTATTTGGTGGTGCTGGTGTATGTAATTTAATATGAAGGTTTATCAGAAGTATGACCCCAATAATGATGATTGAGTTTTTGACTTTGCAAAGTTCTTATAGTTTGAGCAAATGTCAAGAATATTCAATCCTATCGGCGTTCTCGTCTACAAAAAGTCATGGACAAAAACTGGTTACGGAGTTTAGTTCAAGATACGTGGAGAACTCACATTGCATGTATAGCTCATTAAGTTTGGGTGGATTCAAATTGCGCAAGATAAAGAAAGTCACACTCAAGTGTCAAATTTACAACAAGGGAGTTGAAATATATTCAAGCGTGGTACCTAAAATCATTGTTGGAGGATACTACGAGAAGCTCGATCTTGGAAGATTGTTCGAAATGTGTGACAAAGAGCTATTCACGTTGTTCCCCCACCGTATAAAGATAGATCTATTCAAGTAGTTTCTGACACTAATCATATCTTTGTATCGGAAAGGCGTAAGAAAGTTATGATGAGGCTCCAAGTTTATTTGTATTTTTCTCTTGATGAATAATGATGGAGCGATAAATTTGTTTATCTTTTCGGATGAATTTTCATAAGTCAAGTCATCAAAATAAACGTGGTGTAGACTCTTGACACATATTACATGTTCATAACACAAGAAAATGAGAAAAGTGTTTGATGGGTTGTCAAATCTCAATATCAAAAAACATGAACTTTTTACTCCCATTGTACAATAGCCCAAATGAGTGTCCGTGTGTAATGTTGTGAAAGATAGGTGGCTATATGATTTTCATTCTTCATAAAAAATGATGAAGAGAAGGAGAATGCTCTTTATCCGACTATTTTATCGTGGACATTTAATGCATAGGGTCTTGATGTGACAGGGCCCATCAATCCATCATCTTCCCGTGGTCACCGATATATTTTGGTTGCAACTAATTATTTTTCAAATGGGCTGATACTTTGTCATTGAGAGTTGTGGGAGCAAAAGAGGTAGCAAATTTCATAAGGATTCAACTAATTTACCGATTTGGAGTCCCTACGACAATCATTTCAGACAACGCTTTGTACTTCAAGAATTAAATGTTAGTGAAGTTCCGCTTCTTGCTCTAAGAAGAAGACTTGTGGGAAATCGTCAGTTGGTCCAACCTCTGCTGAAAAGTTTGGATTCAAACATGCTTTTTCTTTAAATTATAATTCATATTCAAATGACCAAGCCGTGACGTTCAACAAGGTCCTCTCAAAAATTTTAAAGATGATGGTGTTAAAATAAAAAAGAGATTGGCATGAGCGTCTACTTGAGGAGGCCTTGTTGGCATACTAGACAATAGTACGAACATCAACTGGGTGAACAACGTTAAATCTTGGTTTTGGCTCTAAGGCGGTATTGCCACTTTGTAACACCCCAAGTTCTTGGAACTCGGGGAGCTACTGGTTAGGACCTCACAATGGGTCCCGACCTTGGTTTAACAACAACTTTACTAGGATCTTACAACAAGGCACAAATGTATATAAAACAATTTTCAAAACATAATATTTTTATGTTATGAATGTACACATGTGACAGTCTTAAAAACATATATATAGATACATAACATGCATGCCGTACGGAAGACTCCCCCGTCCCTATCTAATGAGTACGTGGACCCGGCTGACCATCCGTCCCGAATCTCTCTGCAATTGTTTATCTCTACACGAACTACAACACGGACAAACCGTTAGCTAACAATCTAAATATAAAAAGAATAACGGTAGCACAAACACAATCAAGATTACATAAAACAATCATCATGCTGACACACAAACCGGTTATTATCTAGTAGTTAAGTGATTCACCTTATTCCATTTTACAGTTGTGGCACGAGAAATCTTAAGAGTTCTCACATCCGTTCCTTATCCAACCGGTGTAGGTCTAGCTTACCTCCGCCGGTAGCATCACTACAAACCGAGTGTGGACTAGTCCCTAAAGAAACCCCCAACGCCCTTAGGCTACTGAGCAGAATGCCACCGCCCGTTACTCTTAGGCCAAGGTATAGGTCGGTATATAATTATTACTAAAATATAACTATAAACATCTCATTCACACACCACTACCATTATTCATACTCATATCTAGAAGTCAGCTAAGTAAGCCCAAAGGACTTACATAAATCAAATCGCAACTCTCTTAATCTCAACTCGATTTGCAACCGTAGAACTCAATCGCCTGTTATACAAGGCAAGAGAATCAATAATGTATCCCACTTTCTTAGAAGTCTCCAACTTCTAAGATATAAGATCGATTATAAAGAAAATACCAAAATACCCTTATACGGGTAAATGACCATTTTACCCTGGTCCCGAAACTCTATAAACTTCTATAACAAAGGTCCAAACTATTCTTTGGAACTCAAAACCACACTCTACTCTAAAAAGAAGTTTGTTAAAGTTTTAGAAGTGTTAGACACATTCATGACTTTCATAAAAACTCCCTAAGATACGAGGCTCCAATAAAATGTAGAACTTTTACCCAAAATATTATAGGTCTTCTATGATATGTCCTCTACTCAAATGAGCAACGATCTCTCAAAAACTATTAACAACAACTCCTACAAAAATCTCCAAAGATGGTTCCAAAATCCAAAAATCTTACACTTTTCAAATTCCGAGTGATTTCAAAACTGTTCACGCAACCTACTTTGAGTTTCTATAGATTCAGATCCGACCGTTGGATCGATCTCAACTTCTGATACGTCAAAGTATGCCTAACCCTTTACAACGTATTAAAATCTGAACGGTGGATCATATTTCTATGTTATCAAAACATACGATCAAACATGACTACACACACAGTTCTTGGGAATCAAAATAGCAAGAGCAATTGGGTCTAGGTTCGATTCTCACCCATGGCATCTTAGATTGCCAAGTCATTCACACGTGGCCGGTTTGATACTACACAATCCTCACTTCTCTTCGACTTTTATGTGAGCCACTGATCCACACTTCGAGTTCTTCTTGTTGATGCTTAGGATCGGATCTGCTCTACTCACACTCCAGCCTAGGTGATCCTCTAAGCTACTCCTGTTGATGCTGGTGTTGGCAGGAAAGGTCAGATCTGATTCCCAAGCGACAGATAAACGAAATTAGGAGGAGGAAAAAGGAGTCTTACGTTCTTCCAGAAGGATGACGACGAAGGAGGAGCCTCGGTACACTGATGTCACGTCTGGGGAACGACTTCTAAATGTCGAGATTGGTTAGGCGTGACTTGGCACTTCTCTGTCGTTGAAGAAAGAGAGGTCTGAGGAGGTCTTCTTTCTTCGATCATAGGAAAGAGAGAGATGGCGGTTTCTCGAGTGAAGGATAGGAGGTTGGGAGAGGCAAGGATGGTACTCTTAAATGATTTTGTGACAACAACAGAGAGAGGGACGAGAAGGTGGGTTATGGGTCGATGTTACAGGTGATGGCCAGGCTTGCTGTTGCATTAAAAGGATCGATCGAGGGAGGCAACTCATTGCTGAAGAAAACACGATAGAGAGGGGCGTTGAATGTAGATGGAAACAAGGGAACTTGGGCTGCAGAAGGAAGCAGTACGTGATCAGTGGCGTGATTTCAGGCGTTACAAGATCTGGGGAGAGAGAGGACCGGCTGATGCTACGTGGACTGGAGAGGAGAGTGCAGGCCGGCTACTCTCTTTCTTCTTGTTGGGATCGACGATGCTGGGCCAATAGACTCGCAAGGACCTCGCTGGATTGGACGATGCTGGGCCAATACACTCGCAAGGACCTCGCTGGGCTGGACGGCCGCTGGGCCACCACAAAATGAGGACACAACTGGTGGAGTAAGGGTAAGACCGGCTGGAGTAGGCTAAAGGGCTGGGCTGAAACTATGTAAAGAGAGTGGGCTGAAATTGTCAAGGCCTTGTCAAAAGCTTGTCATGGCCATGCATGGCTTTGTCATGAATTAGTCATGGTCTCGTCATAACTCGTCATGGTCTCGTCCTGACCTCGTCTCGGGCTCGTCTTGATCTCGTCACTAGAACGTCATGACCTTGTCAAAAACCAGTCATGTTATAAACTAGGTTTGAGGGATTAGGGTTTGCTGTAAAATTTTATCATTTTATGTGAGGTGAGGTTACATAAAATAATAAAATTTTGAGATACTGTGTCCGACTAGATAGACATATAAAGATCAACGGATCGAAATCCGGTTTTCTACGGGATTAAATGGAAAAAAATTCCAGATATTACATCAGTACCCCCTTAAAATAAGTTTCGTCCCGAAACTTAAAAGAAGACTCGTAATGTCGGAGTCCATACAGAAGAACTAAAGCGCCGGAAAGAGGTCACAAACGGTCGAGTTCTGATTTGTTTCTGAAATAGCCGGAAGAAATATTTCCGGGTATTTCATCAATCCTCCCTTAGAATAAGTTTCGCCCCGAAACTTAAAATACGCCAATAATTAGGTCAGCCTTCAAGGTACAAATCTAGTATATCTACTTGTTACCGCACACGACTCATCGTTTCCACATATAAGTATCCCGCACATCAAGGTCACCAATAACGCACATCCTGACTAAGCACTCAAGCATGAAATAAACAAGTAGTCAGACAATCTAACATGGATATAGGGCCAAGCCCTAACTCGTCGCTCCCTAGATTACAACTATCTCCACAAAGGTCTCTGAAAGGATATGTCTCATACTATCCATAGTATCCTAGGTAGCCTCGTCGGCTTTTCATAAAACCACTAACTCTGAAATCTTTTCATGTACAGACCTCACAAGTGTCTGCTACCACATTCTAGAGTGGTTACCAGATATTTGACCGGTATAATCCGACTCAATTTCCCGATCCTCTAAGCCGACGTCCTAACCTTTATCTGGTAAGTATCCCTCTAAATGAATCCATAGAAAACTGGGGTTACACTCTCCAATAGGGTGAGAATTACTAGTCCAACAATCACTTATAAACCACTTTACAGCCTCAAGTGGTCGTATTTTGCAACTCACCTCCAGATCCTTTGATGACCTTATAGAAAATAACCCAATCAACTTTCTTCCCTACGTTATGATTACTTGACTACACACTCAGGCCAAAGGTCTTAGACCTCCGCCAGCACTTTACCAAGTGCCTAATGCTCTTCGTATCTCGACCCACTTGATCTTGTCTTCTAATATGACTCAGTCATCTTATCCCTCAGGTAAGGAATCGTCACCTTTACCCTTTTCTGGTCTAGCACTTGAGACACATATCTAGTGGTCATCATCTGCATTCACTAGGTTTTATAATATTTATGGATCTCTAATATATTGTTAGCTCAACCTTAGGCTTCTCACGTATTTTCAAAGGTCTTGAATGACATATAATATGTCCGGAATGACGGTGTTAAATATAAGTTGATCTCATATCACCGTTATTTGTTCACACTACTCAATAGTTGTTAACATTGCAATGTGTCCTATAATATCCCTCTGACTCAAAATGCAACTCGACTCCATTCCGATATAAAATCCTCCTTATACTCTACTCTTGAGATTATGTTTTCTATATGTATGGGTACTGGTTTGTAAGTACAATCCCATAGCTTCCTTTTCTTATCTGTCTTTCGATTCAGCTTGATAGTTACTCACATCTAGCTTGTTAGTGCAGGCCCTATACAATACATTTATTACATCGTTACTTCCTTTCTTATTCCATCAAGAAATTCATTCTAAAGTACCCTGCTAGGTATTAAATTCCAAATTTACTTGTCTGCCGACATGTGACGAGGTCGGCATGCTTCACTTGGATCTATAATGGGGTACCACTCCAATTCTATACTTCTTTGTGCACATACTTTCTCGTCTATCTAGATGGTGATACAGATCCTCTACAAAATTTCCTATCACTCCACGTAGCCTATTTCACGTTCCTTCCAAACGATATGTATTTCACCAATTATTATCGTCTTAACTCGACACGTCATTTTCTGTACTCTCGAGTTTCTTGTTCTGTGGGTTAGGACTCATCACGCTTCCGCTGTGCTACTTTGATAATTATGTTGTCACTAGTTAATCATAAGGACATTTTCCGTGAGTCCAAAATGATTGACCCCAAAACTCTTCCTCTCAATTACACCATAAGTCCTATCCGGATGAAGTACCAAGTACCCTCTTTACTTGCCTTAAGGAACTAAGATAACGGTTGGAAGACGACCTCTTCCGTTTACTTTTGGAATTCTTTTAACACGGATCCAAACTCTCTAACTCATACCTTTAGTTAATCAAAGAAGGTTGTCAATACCTACTTGAGGAAATCCTCCAAGGTGTCGGTAAGGCTAATTCGTAAATCCACAATCACAAATATCTCTTCTTAACGGCACATAACTCCTCAATACCAAAAGAAACACTCGCACGTCCTTTGCATATGCAAAGAAGACATTCAAAGTGATAATTTGAAATCCCTTCTACGTATGTATAATCTGAGGCAGTTTCTTCACCAAAGGGAACACTTCGGAAAACAAGATGCTTTGAATGCCTCAATACAAGTCTAGCTTCATGGACGGAGAACGGCTTTGCTTGCACTCTTGCATAACGCGTCAAGATGAGATAACCTCTAGGAAACTCTTTATTTGGCCGACACGTATAAAAGCAAGGAAAATACTTTGTTGTCAAACCAACTACAAGATGAAGACCGAATGTTGGACTAACTTCACCTAGACGGGATTGGTGGGAGACTATCTGATTTAGTTCAAAATAAATATACCCTAAAACAGTCAGAGCTAAAGAAACCATTTTGCCTTTGGTCATATTGCACGGCATCACATATGTTTTTGGTCAAACCAACTTATCCTACGGTAGCACAAAATGACTCAGTAGTAGGGTCAGGAAAGTTGCTAATATCCCTTTCTTACTCACGGAGTACATCGGTAGACCGTCTCCTTTAGAAGTTTTGACATTCGAAGGAAACATTGGTTGCCATGTGCTTTTTGTGAATCGTTAAACCCTTTGTCAAAACCAGCATAGACCTTTTCTCCTCTATAAAAATAGGACAACACTTCCACCAAGAAATCTCTTCTGTATCAAAATGCTTGCAAAGGATGACATGAATTCACAAGAGCTTTGAAACTATGATTAGAAATTTTTGAATTTGGTGGTAAGTATTCCTCGTAGGATTCACATAATGGGAAGACCTTCGATGCGCTTCAAATCATTAAGCAAAATATTTGTTAAACGACTTCAAAGTTCAATGAACGCCTTCCACATATTCATTGGGCGTATATGGGAAGTGAGAAACAACAACAAGACCATAAATATTTTTTTGGCGTAACACATCCCCATGTCTCTCCAAAATTTGTTCGGTCCATTCCATCAAACAAGGAATACATCCTGATAAGCCATTAAAAAGGGTTATTGGCCCCAAAGCGCTCTCTTACGCAACAACCTTAAAAGCAGTGCGCAGAACTCCTGGATAACTTTGAATTTATCAGCACAATTGTTATTAGTGCACACTTTCTCAAGGAAGAGACCGCATAAAGTCGTTCCACGGTTCCTACCGGCCTACACACATACTGAGAAAATTGCAAAAAAAAAACACTCAGAAGCTTCCTCCCTCTTGGTCAGATGCGCTTCGACTTGTGGGTGGATGTTGCTTTTCACTTCTCTGAAAGATGTTGATTGTCGGTAGTACGAACCATACTTGAGAAGCCATCCGTTTACGTCGGTTGCCCGTTGGGGTTGAGTCTCTCTGTTGGCTCTCATTTCTAAAAAAACACAAAGAACTCGATATAAATTTCGAAATAAGGTGGACTTTCTACATGTTCATTAGGACTCACATATACAAAGTCCGGGGACAATTATTTAAAGTGAAAATTTCAACTTAAAGAAGGCTTTGTAATTAAGTGGTTAAAATATATATGAGTTTGTATTAAATAAAAAAAAGGGGGGACCAAATACGTACAAGTGTACAATTACCTTCAAAAATTGCACAAAGATAATATCAATAACTTAAGCAAACAAAATAGATATAAAAATAAATAGTAAAAAAATGTTAAGGAGAGTATATACAATGAAAGAGTTTTGAGAAGTGAACGATAATAGCAATAACTTAGTAAAAAGCACATTACACACTTGTGTAACAGATATTCACATTCTTTTGTAACCGACACCTTAAAGACTATATTGAAGAAACATGAAATTTTTACTCCCACTGTATTTAAAGTAAAGAAAAGAAGTTGAGGATAAAAAGTATAATAGTCCAAATGAGTGTCCATGTGTAACGTTGTGAAAGATATGTGGCTATATAGTTTCTTTTGTTCATAAAAATACGATTTCTTTGTGTGGGGGAACATGTTAACAAATGGAGAACGTTGATGATCGATCGGGAAAACACTTTGGTTGTTAAACCAATTTGTTTTAGTCAAAATATTATATAGTTTATGGAAAGATGAGATGCATATAATACTACAATGGGGTAATGGTTTTTCAAAAGTGCATAATTGAATGAATATGAAGCAACTAAATGATCAAATATAGTGACAGTTCTTGAGGCCTCTCATAAAAGGGGTTGATTATCACGAAAAGGTCAAAATAAAGGATATTTATTAATCATAGTTGATACATATTATATAAACGTGTCTTTCGTCTACGAACGACTCTATTTTGGACGTGGTTTAGTTTTTCATATTAAAAGGAGGAAGACACTTGTGTCCACATTGTCCAAATGATGCAACTGGCTCGGTTCTACCCTTGGTTAGAAATGTTTGTATATGTTGAGGATGAAATAGTCGATATACATTCATAGTTATTAAAAGATAGTGCTATAAAAGGTCCTACCTTAAAGCATGTCATTCAATCTTATGGAAGATTGATTGTTCCAAGTTAAAATGGTTGTTACTATATGTGAATAAGTGGTAGTCGAAGGGGAAAAATCGTTTTCTTTGTGATTTGAGGATATAAAAGCAACATCTTCAATGAATGTGTAGACATTTTTTACGAACTACGCACGGTTTGATCCCCACAAGGAGGGGTACATAGGAGACTTGATCCAAATGTCAGTCAAGTTCAATCGCCAACGTCAAAAGTGTCACAGATTGTTTGCGGCAAAACTAGGTGTGATTTGATCTTCACCAAGGAGTACGTAGGAAATTTGATTTATTAAATAATCGGATTCAATCACAAGTTTCAAATACGTCAAATTCGATTGTTGAGATAGGAACTACGGTGACTTGATTCCGTCATACACAAATACATAGGATGCTCGAAACAAAGGAAATCGCTCATTGAGTTTGGTCACAAACCTAATATGCAAGATTTGTTTGAGAACTACATTTGACTAAATTCCGTTGAAACGGACACGTAGGAAACTCGTCGAGTTCAGTCATACCCTAAACAAAAAGAAGAGAAAAAAACGATATATCCAATTGGTGAATTTCTCATGTGCACATGATAATCGGATAATTAGAAAACTACATCATAAAAGGTGGGTTTGATTGATTCTGGTGATGCGCAAAAATGAAGAAATACAAGTCATAGTTGGTGCGGATTATAGACATGTCCTAAAATTTGGGTTTGGATTCCACATGTGACATATGATGGTCAAAGTCTACAAAAATAGACATCTGAACTACGTAAGACTTAATCATTCTTAGGGAAGGTACGTAGGCAACCCGTCGGGTGCAACCCAAATTCTTGAAATATGTTACGCAATTTTATTTTTTTTCTAATATTTTTGTCTAACACTTGCATTATTACCTTTTTATTTTCACAGGAACTTAAAGAATTCTTCAATAAAATGATGGACACTTAGATACAAAGTTCAAACCAACATATGTTCATGATGTGATGCATCTTCAAGTTTTCATAGTTAAATTGTAGGTCAAAGTGTTAAGGTAAAATTGTGCTAAATAACCCCAACTTTGCTCGGGTTGCTTTTAATAGCACAAACTTTCAAAATTACATACTTGAATGTGGGTTGTATAAGTGGTCCCATGAGCTTTCATTTGACTTTTCAAACCTTTTTTTAGGCTGACTTGGCATTTTTTAAAAGAAAATAGAAGGAGATGAATTAATTAAAAGGCAAAATAACTATAAGTCTCTTCTCTTTTACAGATCATACGTGAGAAGAAGTAAATAACCCTTTTCTCTCTTTCTTCATTACTGTATTTCAGATCTGTTCAATTTGAAAACGTAAAACCCAAAATTGAGGTTTGTTCTTCTCTTTATTTACCATTCCTTTGAGTCTATTTCTTCATTCATTGATGTATCATGTGTTTTTGTGTCACATATGAATAGAATATGAGTACAAACAGTTTTTTGGCGTTTTTGTGTCACTAATGTATCATGTATTATGTGTATCATGTGTTTTGATGTTTTCATATGAATAAAATATGCGAAAAAGTCAGATTTTTGGCATTTCTTGGTGTTCCTGTTGTTATTTTTGTATATGCTTATATATGAATAGAATATGATTTAGGGAGTACCGTTTTATCATTTGTTAATATAGAACTTACTATGTTTTTAATTGTAGGATTTTGGAAGAATAAATATAAAATTTACTATAAAGTTACATTATGGAGGTGTATTGCAGACAATGCCTAGAGTTGAGTATATTGGAGGAAGCATGATTCGTTTAGAGAATGTAAACTCAAATGTCTTGTCTTGGAGATCAATGGTTGATATGATTAATGAGGTGGAGGGCTATAGTAATTCGAGAGTAATTTACTATTGCATTTCCGGTGAAAAGATGAGTGATGGTTTGAGAAGAATTGACACTAATGATGATGTGAATGATATGACTTTGTTTATATCTATAAATAATGATGTTCATGTCTATAGTTCAATTGTTAATATCAATGAGAATGTAGATGTGGAAAAATCCAGTGAATTAGGGGTTGCTACCTATAATTCTAATGAAAGTTCTAGTGATGAGGAATTAATAGCTAGTATGAGGATATTGAGGGATAATACTGAAGATGATGTAGATTCTGAAAATCAGCTTATGCTTTGTGACAGAACATATGAAAACTCATCATCTGAGGAGTTTTATGATAGCATAACTGAATTAAGTGATGAAGAGCATGATGTTAACAAGAGATCTAAGAGGAAAATGGTTTCTAGAGTTGATAATTCCATTGATTTCAACCACTTTGAATGGAGTGTGGGCATGAAATTTATGTCTCCGAAAATATTTAAGGATGTTGCAGCTAGATATTCTGTTGTTGGTGGGTTTTGCATTACATGGTCTAGGAGTTCACATATGAACAAGTTGGAAGCAAGGTACAAAGAGGGTTGTCCATGGAGGATTTATGCATCCTGGGATGGGGAAGGAGAGGCATTTGTAGTGAAGTCCCTGAATGACATACACACTTGTGTTAGGAAGGACTATGAAAGCAAACAAGTCAAGCCAGAATGGTTAGCAAGAGAGTTTCTTGACAACTATAAAAGGAATCCTCAATGGGAAGGCATAGAGTTGAAAGTTAAAGCTAGAAAAATGTTTGGGGTTCATTTAGACAAACACAAATGTCATAGGGTGAAAAAGGTAGCCCATAGAATTTTGTATGGATAAATAGAAGAACATTATATGAAGTTGGGTTCCTACATAAATGAGCTGCAAAGAGTAGACCTTAAGACCACATTTGTGTTGTTCAGTGAACCAAATGACATACCTAGAGGTCCTGATATTTTTAGGAGGATGTATATGAGCTTACATGGATTAAGGAAGGGGTTGTAGGCCAATCTTAAGGTTTGATGGTTGTTTTTTGAAGACATTTTTGGGAGGTATGCTTCTCACTATCATTGGAAAAGATGGGAATAATCAGATGCATCTTGTAGCATGGGTTGTAGTAGAGGTTGAAACTAATGCTTCTTGGAGTTGGTTTGTGGAGAATTTGAAAGGTGATTTACCTGAACTTGGTGGAGAAGAGTGTAAAATTATTTCTGACCAACAGAAGGTACTCAATCTATCACTTATAAGTATTTTGACTTTCAATTTATTACTTATGTTGTGAATTTTGTAGGGTCTTGTTAATGTTGTGAAAGATCGTTTCTCTTTGGTGGAACATATGAATTGTGCAAGACACATATACTCAAATTGGCACAAGAAACATACAGGAGAAAGATTAAAGCAAGCTTTCTAGAAGGCAACTAAGGCTTATACTCTTGTTTATTATGATGCTGATTTAGAAGAGATGAGTGTGCTAAGTACAAGTGCAGTGGCTGATTTCATAGCTCAAGGTCCAAGAAACTTTTGTCGAAGCAAGTTTAGGACACTGAGCAAGTCAAATGTGAATGTCAACAATATTGCATAAACATTCAATGGCTTTATTTTGAAGGCAAGAGGTAAGCCTATTATTGATATGATGGAGGATATAAGATTGGCACTCATGGTAAGGTTGTTCAAGAATAGGTTAATAATGGAAAATAGTAGTGATTTCATGTGTCCAAGGATAAGGATGCACTTAGAGAAGGAAAAATTTCTTGCTAGAAATTGCTTTGTCATACCAGCAGATAATACTGAACTTCAAGTGTTAAATGAAACACTTATGTTCAATGTGAACTTCAAAAGCAAGACATGTAGTTGTAGGAAATAGGATTAATTGGTGAAACATGTTGTCATGTTATTGCTTATAGTACTTACAAAAGACAATCTGCTAATATACATGTGCATGACTGGTTTTAGAAAGTGAAGTATGTCTTGGCATATGGATTCCCTATCCATACTATAAGAGGTGAACATCAGCGGCAACATGTAGAGTCTCCATTATTGCCTCCAATTGTGAAGATAGGTGCTGGTAGGCCAAGGAAGAATAGGTGGAAGGATCCATATGAAATAAAGGAGAAACTAGGGAAGTTGACAAGCATGGAGTTCAGATGACATGCCAAATTTGCAAAGGAAAAAACCATAACAAGAGAAGTTGTCCCCTAAAGGATAATTTTAGACATGCTCAAGTGGAACAATCAGTGAGTAATATATGCTCCACCCCTTATTTTTCTTATACTTTGTTACTTGTATTCTTTCTTTTTTTTTTTAATTTTACCAAGTAAGAAAAAGAGGGAGGTCTAAGAAGGATAATAATTATACAACATCAAACACTGATTTAAGGGTAACTAGACCTAGAGGAAGGCCTAAGAAGGGTACTAACCTCATTCTCTCTATGAAAGAAAGGCCACCAATGGGGTTTGGTGTGTATTTTACTAAAAATTCATCCATCATTCACATAAATGTGAGTTTTGTTACTCTTACTGGAATCTTATCATACTTTGTATAATGTGGTATTTTCACATGATTTGGGACCTTTTTTGAGAGCCTGGTTTAGCTAGAGCAAGTACAATTCATGTATACCAAGAAGCATCTGGTGGTACATCTTCTCAACCATGATTATCAAGGAGCAAATACAAGTGCAGTGATCTTTCACAACATTAACAAGACCCTACAAAATATTGCTCATTTGTTACTGTCTAATGTCAAGTACAAGTGCAATGATCTTTTTGGAGTTAAATAGCTTATGTTTGCTAATGTCTAATGTCAAGAACAAGTGCAATGATCTTCTTGAAGTTAAATAGCTTATGTTTGCTACTGTCTAATGTCAAGAACAAGTGCAATGATCTTTTTTGAGTTAAATAGCTTATGTTTAATGTCTAACGTCAAGAACAAGCTACTGTCAAGAACAACCAACCCCTTGCTATTGTCAAGCTATTTGCTATCTGTTTAAATCTTAGCTTATGTTTGTATAACAAGTGCAGTTGTCATTGCTACTGTCAAGCTATTTGATATTGTCATTGCTACTATTAAGCTATTATCATTGCTACTATCAAGCTACTGTCAAGAACAACTAACCAGTTGTTGTTTGCTAATGTCATTGCTACTGTCAAGCTATTTGAATTTCAATTTTTTTTTACTCTACCCCTTGTTGTTTGCTACTATCAAGCAATATACACTTGTATTGTTGTTTGTTTAACAACAATACACTTGTTTCCTACTATCAAGCAATATATAGTTTCATTTTTATCCATACAATTGCGGTCAGATTTGCTATTGTCAAATTTGCTACTGTCAAGCAATATATAGTTTCAATTTTGAGCTACTCCTTCTAGTTGCTGTCAAATTTTTGTCATACACTATTCAGCAAATTCAAATGTGCACATCATTTTGAAATGCTTAGTTGCTGTCAAATTCAAATGTGCAAACAATTCATTCAAACGTGCAAACCATTCATTCAATACACAATTCAAAACACTTCACATTCATTCAAAACATTTTCATACAAAGGTTTAACCTTTTACAAAGACATATAAAAAAGCATACAATACAACAACAAGAAAAAATATCCATGAGAATAACAACATTCTCAAGAACATGCTCTCTCTTTCAATGCTCCTAGCATTACATTCTTTTAACATAAAATTTTCACTCTTCAGTAATCTATTCTCATCGGTCAATTTTTTGTACTCTTCTTCTTTCACAATAACATTTGTAGAAGGGGCATATGTAGTTCTCTCTTATTCATTTAACTCAAAAAAATGGATATTGTTTTCCTAGAAAAGGTACAAAAACAGAAAATTGGTCATCAAAGAATAAGTATTGATTACATAAAGGTAAACTAACTCTATAATTCATAATACCTTCCACAAAGGACACCCATAGAACCGTTTCCCCTTGCTCACAGTGTCTTTGGTAACAGCGGCTACGACGGCTGGAAGGTTGCGATGACACGAGATTGGTGACATCTTGCGTTGAAAATTCGTTCTATTCGTAGATGATTGAGCACTCATAATGAATTCACCAATTTCTTGAACCTAAAATTTCTAGGGTTTTAGTAAGAAGTAATAAACAAGCCAAACTACAAAGAGAAGAAGAGAAGAGCAAATAGAACAGAGAGAGGATTGCATTCAACTCAAAGAGAAGAAGAGAAGAAACAATGGAAGGTACAATCTTACGCTATTGATGAAATTCAAACTTCACAGATTGAGAGAAGAGGAGGATTGCGTGAAGAGCCAAAGAGGAATGGAAGTCATTTACCACAACGAAGGTAAATTAATTAATCACCTTGTATTTTCTTCTAAATAAAAATGAACCCCTAAATGCCAAGTCAACCTCAAAAAAAGGTTTGAAAAGTCAAATGGAAGCTCGTGGGTGCAAACCATATTCAAGTTAGTGATTTTTTTGGTAATTTTTGAAAGTTTGTGCTATAAAAGCAATCCGGACAAAGTTGGGGTTATTTAGCATAATTTTGCCAAGTGATGAATGTCATCATAACATCACTCTTTTTTTTGTTTTTATAGAGATTATGATACATGTTAACTTAAGGTTAAGTTCCATGTTAAACAAATATATTCCTACCCTAATATGGTTGGATATAAAATTTAATTTCGTTGGGATGAGCTACTTGCTTTATTTTGAATTAATGGTTAAAATATTGCTCATTTGTAGAATGAAGGTTGAATTATGTTATGTAATTGTTGAATTAAATGGTTGTTTATCTACAAACAAGGCAAAATTATAAAAAAAAAAAACGGGAAGGGTTAAATTAAGTCAATTAATGGTAAATAATAATGACCTTACCATCACAATTAGTAGAGGAGTCGTGACATTAGGTAGGTCTTTGTGCGCCAAAATATATTTTTAATCATTAACCTTTCATCACTGTTCATACGTAACCGTGATAAAAAAATGTACCTCGGAGCGCCACTTTTTCGGTTCTTTTATCCCGTTCTGAAAACCGAAATAATTGACTTTTTATCATGGTTTTTTATGAACCATGATAAAAGGTACTCATGGGAACACTGCTTCTTCGGTCCTATTATCCTCGTTTGAAAATCCGGGAGAATTGACATTTTATCACAACTCAATATAAACCGTGCATGATAAACGATACCCCTTTGCAAATTCGGCGTCTCTTTTATCACGATTTTAACCATGATAAAATAATTTTTATCACAATTGTAACCGTGATAAAAGAGGTTCAAGAACAATAAAAAGGAACTAGTTCAAATCCTTTTATCCCGATCCTAGAACCATGATAAATAATACCTTATATCACGATTCCTTTCCAAATAACCTATTATCCCGGAATGGCTGAGATAAAATATCAAATACAATTGTGATAAAATGCCTTTGTTGTTCTAGTGTGGTTCTCCAAATTGCAGTTATGTAAATTGAAATTGTTGCTCATGCCCTTCCATTCGCAATGGTCCTTGATTTCAACAAATGTTGAACCCATCCCCACAAGGAACTAAACGATTGAATTGTTTAAAATGCATTCTATAACCAGAAAACTTCAAAGATATTTGCATTACATGCATATGTGTGCTTACATGCTACTCTAATCTAAGTGTATGATTTGTATGTTCCAGTTTGGCAGTTTTTAGATACAACACTTTCAAATGAGTTAAGGTATTTCCCCCTTATAAACTAGTTCAAATCATTTGTCCTATTACATATACTAATTTCGTGTCTCACTCTTCTTATTGGCTCACCATTAATTTGAAATGTAAAAAAAAAAAGCCAATTAAGTTGATAATTTGATAGAGTGAGCCAATAAGAAGAATGAGACATGAAACTGAGAACATGTAACGGGACATGTTACACATATGATTTGCACTGATCATAACAAGACCTTGTCATATTATTTACTAACCACGATTCTTGCTCTAGAGATTATTTGGGTGGAATGTAGGAAACAAACCTACAATGCGTTATATTTTATGTATGAATAAAGTTGAAGCAAATTCATCAACCTTTAACCCTCATTTGGTGTTCAGTACTTGTGTTGGAAGAGAATGAAGGGAGGATTTAAAGGAGAGAGGAGGGTGACCATTACTGGATTTCTTCAACGACAAGTGCCCATATTAAGGGGATGAAGGCTTTTGTCATAATTGTACCCTTCAACAAGCACTTCAAATCCTAGGTTTTTCGATTCTTTCCTTTCCTTTTTTTCTCATTCGATTCTCACATACTTTTGTCTTTCGCTTCAAATTATTCTTAATATTCTTCTTTCATATCCGAAATGTTGTTGAATTGATTTTGTTTCTCTCTTATGCTCGGTTTTCTACCTTATATATGACAAGAACGTTTCGATTTCTCTTCCCTTCTACCGCTCGTTACACTAACAACCACCATATGAAATCAAATGATTGCGTACTTTAGTGTGAGACTATTATGGTCCCCGAAGTAGGATCGAATCTCACGTAAAAGACACAAGGAGTTTGTGGATAAGAAGATAGATGAAAGTAGATTGACAGATAGATGAAAGAGATGGATAAAAAGATAGATGAATGTAGATGGATGGATAGATAAAAGTAAACTTATCCTTGATAAAGCCCCTTCCTAGGTTAAACTTGTAAACCCTCTTCGTTTAACTTGGGTGAATTTGGTAAATAGGCCCATTTCAATTTTTAGTATAGTAACTAGGCCCAGCTTGTTTTTTAATTTAGTAAACGTACCCAGTATTTTTTTTACCGTTGAAATACTCTCTCATCGAGGGTTTTCCCTTCCCCTCTCTCTCTCTCCTTTGCTTCTGGTTTGGCAAGGAAAACGCCGCCAGTGTTTCTCGTTTCACTGCTCTTCGGCGCTGCTTGCGGTGCCCTCACCAGCGTACCATCGACGTTGCTAGTGTTCTCGCTTCACTGCTCTTCGGCACTGCTTGTGGTTCCCTCACCGGCGTACCATCGACGTTGCTAGTGTCCTCTTCATCCTGGCTTTCTACTTCACAACCAAGCATGGTGACTGTTACGCTCAGGATGTGTGTGTGAATCGCAATAAGCTTTAAATTTATACTCGTTATATTTATCCTAACTCCTAGCGAAACCCGCAGTGTACGGGACGTTTGTAGTAGGGATAGTATTCCGAGGTCGAACACAAAGACTAAGGTGAGATTGATTCGATTTATGATCAAGTCTAGTGAAAATCTAGTTCAAGAAAAGAGAAGGAAATAAAGAAATGAAAATCTCAATGTTTTTGGGAGGTTTTTAGGTGATCAATCAAGGATCACAAATCATGCGGAATAAACAATCAACTATGCTAACAAATCAACGCATGCAAACAAGACAAACACAAGATATGGATCAAATATAGAAAAACGGATTCTAGGAGTTGGAAGTTCCGGTTATGGCATAGGACTCAAGCTATCTAATCATTTCTTGGATTAACTATAATATTGTTGGGAGTAAGCATTTCTAGATTGGGATCAATTACCGGGTAGGTCTCATGGTCCACTAGTCCATTCCTAAGGTCTCATCACCGGGTAAGTCTCTAAGAACCTAAGGGACGGAATTCTACACAAACCGGATTGCTACCTAGAGATCTAACCTATCCTTACCGGGTAAGTCTCGGAAAGGGAAGTTCTAAGCAATTATCCTAGCACACTTAGTCCAATGGTGGCTTATGAGGCTCACCATTACCTAGGGTTTGCGATCTTTGGAATCTAAGGGTAAGGATTACCGAGGAAGTCTCTCCTAACACTTAGTTGCTAACACTAGGTTGCCCTAGGGTAGATTTAACTCAACAAACACTTAGGATTTCAACATTCTAACAATCTAAGACTAGATCCATCAAACGAGGGAGAATCACGGGCTGTTCTATACCTTCCACGGCCGTGGAAAGGCAAGAACAAACCGTGGACTCCAACAGAAGCTACGTCCAAGCAAGAGAGTCATCCAAAGGCTAATCTAAGTCCATCCTATCATAATCCTAGCCATAACCATTCCTTCCTTACCCTAGAATCACATCTATTTAGCCTACAACATTCATCATAGGAATCAAAATCATCAAGCATAAAATCATGACTTCCATTTGTAAGATAATGAAGAGAAAGAGATCAACAAGAGAAGTAAACAAACCAAGCTGAAAAAATGGAATTAGAATGACTCACAATCCTTCTTAAAGAAGGTTCAAATGGTTCATACAACTCAAGAAATCGATTCCGAAATTCTTCTCTACAAAGCTATCAAGTCTATCAATGGTGTGCTCTTCTTCTTCTCCAACCAAGCTCTTCTCCAATGGTAGCCTTCTTCTACAATGTTCTTCCCAAGAATCTTCTTGTTGAGAGAATATTTTGATTAGAGGATAGTGGATAATGGAGAGCTGCTCCAAGATGCTTCTCTCAGCCAATGCAGGACCACTTTTATACTACAACTTTGCAAGAGCTGGCCAAGAGATCGTGGCACAGCTGTCACGAAAACCTGGCAAAATCCACGGGCAAATTCCACGGCCGTGATTTGTCAGTGAACCGTGATTTTTGTGCTTCAGCTTGCCTTTGATCATTAAGCTTCGATTTGGTGCATGGTTTGTGTTGGCAAGGTTCCATGAGTCCTCCCTAGCCTTTAGCTTGCATCCTAATGAGTCCGAGGGTGTGTCATCTTGGTGAACGATCCTCAAACGTATCGTTTTAGCTCCTAAATCTCCCAAAATACCTACAAAGCAATGCACAAGTCCGTGTAGACGTCTATCTCGACAAAATACGTGAATTGAGTGCAAACGTCGTGAACTAGTGCTAAACCGTGCATGAATGAGCGAGAAATCTATCTAAATGATTACCTAAACCTAAGCCATAAATCGTGTTATCAGTGACCAAGGTTGGATGCTTATGCTCGTCTCTCTACTAGGACTGACCAATGGACACCTCACGGTTTGTGCTTTGATGGGTTCTACTCAAGGCTATAAGGTTTGCTCTTCACTTTCATTACTTTGACAGTTAATGTTTATGTCATAAAGCATGATCACATATTGATTCATCTTTTAATACGACGAGGCGTGATTTTGTTTGATCTTTAGGGACCTGAGCAAAACGCGTTGGGAAACGCTCTAGTGGTATTTCTTCTTATTGGGATATTTTCAGGTGCTGCTCTTGATTGGCTTTGGATCATCGGTCATGGAAGCTTTTGAGATGAATGAAGAAGAATGCATTTGCTGGATGGAAGTTGTATTATTTTATATTCTATTGAGGTAAAAATGTTGCAATGTATTTTGGGAATTGTGGTCAATACAACATTTTCGGGTATTTGGTTCTCTTATCTAGGCTTGATATCCTCTTCTATTTAGATCCCCCCGTTTCTACTGTGTTGTTGTTGGTGTTATTGCTATTTGCAGATTACTGCAAGTTATATTGCATGATGTACTGATGAGGAACTAACTCTAAAGTTGATTAGTTTATTTGTTTGTCAATCTTACTTGTAGGTACGTAGTACAGAAAATGTGTAGCTTTGATCAGACCAATATATATATGGTTGTTTCAGAGAGAAGGTGGGTAAGATGAAGTAGAGTCTTGACATGATGTTGTACTCAAGTCATCTAGTGTCAATGAAGACCAAACAAGGCAATTGGGGCAATTGTCGTTGAATGTTGTGTCTCTTGCAGTATTTGTGATTCCGGAATCTACATAGGTTGTTGAGGTCGAGAGTTGGTATTCGCTTGTGGTCATGTATAGAGGAGATTTACGACAGTGTCTTGTATATATGTTGAGGAGGTTTGTGTAATTTGTTGGGGTTTGTGTGGAATGATTTAATTGTTACTATTATGAAGCATAATATGAAGCATCTTGATTCTGTATGATTAGTGTGTTGCGTGTAGCTCTGATGCGTGAATTAATTTGTTATTGAACAGCAGTTACATTGCAAATTGTGTTGCATTGATTTGTGGAGGGGTGATACATTTTTGCTTTGACTATAGTTGAACTATTTGTTAGATGTAGCTATAAATTGTCATGAATTGGTGTTTCTACTAATAAAATGAGAAGGGGAAGATGAACAGTCAAACATGTGCGTTTTGAGGGGAGGCTAGGACCAACTCCACTCACAGGTTCTATCTAGTCCAACGGTCAAATTCTGGTATGAGTTTTCATACCAGAAAATTCTGGTACTAGTCTTTTGGCATGAATTTCATACTAGAAAATTAATATTAGAACTTTCTAGCATGAATTTTTGTACCAGAAAACATTCTTGGAAATTTTAGCATGAAATTATGGTATAAAATTCTGGTATGAAAATCTGGTATAAAAATTCTGGTATGAAAATCTAGTATAAAAATTCTCGTGTGAAAATCTGATATAAAAATTTTAGTATAAAATATCTAGTATAAAAATTCTAGTATAAAAAATCTAGTATGAAAATCTGGTATAAAAATTATGAAATGAAAATTCATACCAGAAAATAAAATAGAAATAAAAAAAAATAAAAAAAAATAAAAAAAAAAAAACAAAGTCAAGAATTAGTTGCACGTAAGGTTTGTATATGTTTCTTTTTTTTAAATAGAGGAGTTAATTACTTTTACCTTCAGTTAATGAAAGTGATAAAAAATAGTGGGATACACTTGTCAAAAACAAATAGAAAGGGGTCTATTTGACCAAAATCTTTCGTTTAACTTTAGCCTCCCTAGATTATAATTATGCTTAACCTTTTACTTCATCCTAAATGTCATATATATATATATATATATATGGAGGCTATTAATTAACAAATGAATAATAAACTAATATCCTAAGTGAAAGTAAAGATAATTCTAAACATATAACATCAAGTTTTAAAATATAAAAATTAACCTAAATCGAATAGGTATAGTAACTTTAATATTGAAATATCTTCTTTATTATTATGTGCCTAAATCCAACCATACGATCACATCCCCTCTTGACTCTGAATTTGTCCCTTAAGCTCAAACCCTTTCCTGGTTTTCATGTCGCATCCTCCTATATTTGTCTTCTAAATGCACTTGATTTTATCAAATTGGTTTCTACACATGCTTATTTCCTTTGAGTGGCTAACAAAGAATACATACCAACTACTTGTTACTCGATCTCTATTTAAATATGAAACACAACTTGTGAAGATAAATGTTTTGTAGACGCTAGGAGATATCAATGATGAATGGGCAAGTCATCAAAGATTACCTTACCCATGGACATAACTTTGATTAGAGAGAGCCAAGTACTAAAACAATCTTATGTATACTTCAATTACACAAAAATGATCCCAATGCCAATTATACAAGAAAGGGATTAAGATTGTCAATGGAACATTATTGTGATAAGGCATTACGGAGTAATTTAGGTATTTGAGTAACTTGATCTAGTGGTCTAGATTAGTTCACGTCATTTAATGATTTATGAAGGCACAGTGACAATTTTGTAATTTTTAATAGGAGGTGTGAGGACAATTTTATCATTTTGAAAATTTATTTAAAAGTTGAAAATTTATTTAAAAGGTGAAAGCGATGCCATTTTTGTAATTTTCATGAAAAAATTTGTAACATTTTCCTATCTCGATTCAAAATTTTAGTTCATTTCATTTAAAAGTTATATACTATTAGTTCTAATGTTTTATATCGTTAGTTTATGTATTGTTTTGTTCTATTTATTAGTTATGTTTTTATGCACTTTTTCACTTGTACATACTTGAACTAATAAAACATAATGTTTGAACTAACAAAATATAATGTTCGAATTAATGATACCCAATTTTGAACTAATATTATAAAAGTTCAAGTTTTTATAGTTGTAATTATTAGTGCAATATAATTTGAACTAACAAATACTTTATTTGGATCATTAGTACAATATAATTTTAACTAACAAAATATTCTACTTGAAAAAACAAATTGTACAAAAATTTAAAAAGAAAAAGTGTCGGTTAGAAGAAAATTTTTTAAAAATTTTGTAATATTAGTTCAAATAGAGTGTTTTACTAGCTAAAAAAAATTATATTATTAGTTCATACATTATGTTAAACTTACGAAAAAAACATTCACTTGAGAACAGCATTCAATCAAGTGCATTTGTTAGAGCTCGAAACAGCAAGAGAACCTAAGTTGGCATACAAAGACACCCTAAACTTACAGAGGAACCTATACAGTATACACTCACATTCACTTGAGAAGCTAAACTGAGCGAAGAAAAAGAAGCAGTGACACGCAAGAAAGAAACATATCCATGTCTTCTTGTTTTATAAACAAGGATCATGCCAAATGAAGCTTTCTTACAGGCAAGCATTTCAGATACAAAACAGAATCAGCATTGCCAAGTGTTTCTTATCATTATGAGCTTAATCAGAGTATAGCAAACAACATTATACGTATAGAGCTTCATATATTCTACAAATTTAGACACGAGTAGACGAAATTAAGTTCATAGGCATACACATAGCAATTTGGCATGTGGGAGAGCATAACAAACCTTAACAAATACCATAATCGTTACCTGGGGAAAATTTATTAAGCATCAAGCTTCTTGATCACGAGCATTGGTCTTATGTCCACCACTCGCGAGTTCTGCCTCAATGGACTCGGACGGCAACTTCTGGTACACTTTGCGTCGCAGAGGAAGTAGCCTGCAACGTCCGAGAACAAGGGCGTCGCTGATTTTGTAGTAACTCCATCTCTGCTGCACGTAGACGAACACCGCTAGGAGTACAGTCATAACAGGTATGAATATGTCGCTGAACTTCGAATAGAAGTCCGTATCCCGGTTGATTAATGCGTAGTCCGTAAAGAAGTACGGGTTTTGCATTGAAGCTTTGAAGTAGTCGTACACGTGGGGGAAGATCCTGACAAAGGACAACCCGATGTAATACAGCTTCCTTAGAGGCTTAGTGTCAACCTGCCATACGAGATTTCCGACAACCTGAGGAAAAAGAAACAAATCCTGCACTAGACCTGTGTACTCCTCCAGTAGAACCATCCATTGTATAGGTGCACGAGAACTCGGGGAAACTACAAAGCTTCCATCTTGATTAATATCAATCGGCTGCATTTCCTCGATAGCTTGACTAGTATTAGGAGTATGAACAAACAAAATGCAGACGAAGCCCGCTAAGTGTATGACCGAAGTTATGACAAGAACTAGCTTATCATTTGGTACACGATGAGGTTCCTGTGAGACCCGTCTGAGGAATCTAACTCTAGATTTCCACACCTTCTGAAAGAGCCTTAGAGTCAGCAGAAATGCGGCCAAGACCACGAGCTTTTCCGTGAAACCAATTGCATGATCCAGCTGACCGGTCCTGCTCTCAAGCACGTAGGATGACTCGGTGACAGGGTTTTTCTTTTTGAAAAGAGACTCCATGCTTGTGATGAGAGGAAGGGAATATCCGAGGGCTTGAATACCTAGCATGACAAGGGACACATAAGGCACAGCATCTGCTGCATTTCTGATGTAAAGCAGCTGAAGCAAAATGCAGACAACCATCACAGAGAGAGTCAAGACCCGAAGTACGCCTTCAGTTTCTCTCTCGGAGAGAAAGTATTCCCTTTGACGTCTGTATGTGATCGGACGTGTTTTGAGCTTCACCGGGTTGAAATACAGGGGATCATCTTTCGGTCTACTGCTTGTGATTGAAATCTGAGCTCCTGGGTGTAGTAACCACTGACCTGTAACTGGCGGATATGAAATCACCACCTCAGTACAGCAATCGAAACCGCCCTCAAGATCATTGGTTTCTGATACATTATGCGCCCGAACATCACGGCAACCAATCATGTACATCTTCCCAACATGTGGGTTGTATAGACCCTCCAGAAACAGTGAAGAGAAATTGCTGAATACCACACTTCTAATGGACAGTTGGGCTGAAACATTCAACAGAAGCTGCTTTTCCGTGTACTCGGCCTTTTCGTGGTAAGAAGTCTGGACTCGACGGAACGAGAAATTTCCTGCACGAGAACTTGGGTGGAGCACGGAACCGACAGAGAATATCTCCATGTAAACAAAAATTGTTTCAGATGAAGAACTTGGGTTGGGATTAAGCACAGCTGAAACATCAAAAGTAAGATCTTCTGCAAGTAGAGAAAAGCTTGAATTGTAAACCTCATTTTCCTGCAATTTGGGATAGTTCAACAAAGACTTCTTAATGACTTTCCCAATACTAGAAGGCTCATCTCTATCCATAAGTGCTCCAGCAAGATTAATTTTCGAGTATATATAGCGTAAACCAGTATCTCTGAACAGCCGCCGCCATATCCATCGATTCTGAAATGGAATTTCAAATGATAAAGGGGAGTAAGACGGGGTGTTAGCCTTCATGCTCGAAATAGATCCCACCAAAACGTTTCTTTGGTTGATGGTGAACTTCGTCGGAATGTAGAAACATACTCGTGAATCACAAGCATTGCCTTTTGCACCGAGGCAACCAACCATACAAAGCTGCCCACTGGAAGAATTCCACACACCTTCAGCAGCAAGTGTCATGTCTCCCAATCCACTTCTTCTACTTTCGAGGTAGAAGTCTCCCTGCCTAGGAACAACTCTAAGTACCAAAGAAACCGAAGCCACGATTACCTTGCCCTTTATAAGCTTTTGCTCACAGTGAACATTTTGTGTGAGTAGTTGAACATCAGCAAAAACCCCATGTGAACCAATTTTCTTCTTGCCATCAGTGAAAAAAGGACCAAGCCTACTACAAAACTCGTCCACTCCTTTGCACCTCCAGTTTGGGATAATATACGCATTCCCTCTACGTTGAATTGCTTCAAAGAGTGAACAGAACTCATTTCCTTTGTAGAAGTCAATGCCACCTTCCAACAACGTATCCAAGTGCGGGTACGGATCACATGCCTTGCGTACAGCCTGTGAGTCAAACTTGTAATCCTCCGTGCTTAACTGAGACAAGATCCGAACATTATCAAAGTACATGAGATTTGTTTTCAAACTTAGGCTTCTCATTTCCCCTTGAATTGCTCTACGTTTCAAAGAAAACGTCATGGGGTAACGAATAACAAGAAGAATTTGATCATCATTCTGCAAAGGTGGCTGGTAATTCATTGAATCCAATGTACTTAACTTTCCCCATGGATGACTCGAATCAGATTGGCGCACCGGAAACTTGGCACTCCCCAACAAACACAACACTCTTTCCCCACCATTCTCTTCTGATTCAGTATACACTCCTTGGAAGAAAAGCGAAACCCGAGTATAATCCGTCCACATTTGAAACTGAGGGACCGGAACTGTACTTCCGGTTTGATCAAAACCATTCCTAGTAATGACCAAATCCAACACTCCATTGACACCAACTGTCTTCTTTGACCGTTGATCATAGTTGACATCAGTCAATTGAAATCCAGATAGCTTAACCGGAGACCCAAAAATGGACACATCAGAGTTGTTATAACCAACATAATCCAAATACGGCAATAATGGACGAGTCGTACCAGGTTCTTGATCCCAATCCCCACCAGAAAAAGATAGATGATTTCTGATAGTATATGCCCTATTGTCATCAGAAGCCATTTCAGAAGCAGAATCTATAGTTTCCCTACAAGCTATCTTGGCCTCCTTAATCCGGTCATATTTTCGAGCCAGGTGAGTATAACTGTCTAATACAAGCGCTTGCTGACTTCTTGTAAAATGAAATCTGCCCTCCACAGAAGTGAACAAGGGAAGCATCAAGGTAACAAGCAAAGCCCCAGCACATAAATTTCGCATGTTTCCCGCCAGTTTGAAGATTATTTTTCACTATCTTTGCAATTCAAGCTTCCATTTAACAGCAAAATTTATAACACAGTTTTTCAACCAGTTCGCACAAAATCAAAGCACTGCCATACCTATCCATCCAGATGCCGAATTCCGAAATACCAGTATCCCAGTTCGCAAATTTATGACCCAATTGATGACCTATAAGAAAAAGATACGGACAAGGAATTATATATAAACAATTGATTGGGAAATAAGTAAGTAGGGACTGAAGTTTGATGCATGCAAAATATCAAGAGTGTTCACCTGTAGATGGTCTGGTTGTTCATTGATTGTCGCAGTAGGAGTTCGGAAACCCCAAAGCGAAGTGTTGGACAAGTGAAGAAAGCAAGAGAGTGAGGACTGATTAATGAAATTGGAAGAGTAAAGTAGAAGGAAGGAAGGAAGGAAGGAAGGAAGAAGGAGATTAGTGCTGTTAAGCATTGAGATATCGTTGTCCGAACTCGGAAGACTTTGAATCCGTCTATGGGTGCGAGGACGACTTTGAATATTTTTTTCCCCACAATCACTACTGAGTCTACTGAAGATATAAATATAATTATATACATCCTTCGGTCCTCTTTGATGGCTCGTTTACTAGAAGAGCATAAAATGGAAATTACACAGAAACTACATCCATGGGTTTTTTCAAACTAAAGAATCACCACGAATTGTGTTTCTGAAGCAAGCACTCAATTCATATTTGGGCGATAATTATTACAATTGGGATAAAATTTAAGTTAGGTTAGAACTTTATAAAAAGTAGTGTTCGAACATGTTAATGTTTGATTCGTTCAACCTTATAAAGATAAATATAAAATGAAGAATTTATTTTTTTTTATGTATTTTGGCAATTAATAATCATAAATTTTTGTCTTATAAGAACAAAGCTGAAATTTAACATATTTTGAGATAAGTTTTGTATTCTCGTTGGTCACTCAGGACTCGTGATGATGGTGGGGTCCTTGTTTTATGACATTAAAGTTGAAGTCAATGGTTTTTGTAACTTCAGTTTCTCTGCATTATAGATTAAAAGCCATTCAAATGAGATGCGTCCAAACAAGTCAAGTATTCCGACAAAAAAATCAAGTATGAACATTTTTATCCTTCTTGAAGTTCAGCTCGAACTAGATCATCAACGAGATGAATTTAAGCATATCAATACCAATACCAAGATTGGCGCGCTCGACTCAAAAACTGCCCTAATTTGATTACTGACTTTACCAACGATAATTTCTATTTTCCATCAAAGGCCTCGGAAGTGCTAGTGCGGAATTGTATTGGGATGTTAAGCCGCCAACTACGATTAAGAGAAAGAACAATCTTAAATAGTTGGGTAAAACGTAAGAAAAGAGCGTTAAACGTCCCTTAGAGGCATTGGATTATTGTTATTTGCCATGGAATAAGGCAATTGTGATCTTCTACTCCTTAGAGGACTTGTTAATGAGCGATTTGTGGATGTGCGGAATGACGCCTCCTCCAGCAATGGTTCCTTTGATCAAGGTGTCAAGCTCTTCGTCTCCACGGATGGCGAGTTGCAGGTGTCTCGGGGTTATACGCTTCACCTTAAGATCCTTGCTAGCATTCCCAGCCAGCTCCAGCACCTCGGCTGTCAGGTACTCCAAGATTGCAGCTGTGTACACTGCAGCTGTCGCTCCTACCCTTCCGTTTGCAGTGGCCCTCGTTTTCAGCAGACGGTGAACCCGTCCCACAGGAAACTGCACAATTCAATTGGCTTAAATTGTATTCAGTAACAATAAAGCTTCAAAGATATTTGCATTACAGGCATATATGTATGCCTCACACTCACAGGAAACTCTCATCTAGCTATTTTGTACAAGTAAATGATTTGTATGTTCCAGTTTGGTATTTTCCCCTCATAAACAGGCTCCTGTCCTATTATTTACCACCCATGATTCTTAGTCTAGAGATGATTTGGGTGAAATGTGGGCAAGAAACTTTGATATGTTCTAATCAGTATCTAATCCCACCTGGATTATGTATTCCCCTTTTCATGGCAGCAGCCCACATAAACACTTCATTCGTAGATGCAAAGTACATAGCATTTGATCAAGTGCATTTGTTAGAGTTCAAATCAGGATCACGCAGCAAGAAAACCTGAGTCGGCATACAAAGACACGCTACAATTTACAAAGGAACCTATACACTCAAGTGACTCACATCTGTTTCTTACTGTTTCAAAAAAATAGGAACAACCTGGTGCAAAGTGCATACTATTCCCGCTTACAAAGAGTGAATATATTCACATTCAGTAGCTAAACAGGGCACGGAAAGAAGTAGTGACACGCAAGAAAGAAACATACACTCTTCCATCCATTTCTTCTTGTTTATAAACAGAAAACAATCACCAGTATCATGCCAAATGAAGGTTTAACAGTTAATGGAGTTGACAAATGCTTAGCAACAAACTTATAAGGCTGTAATCAGTATTAATCTCCCTAAGAATACATGAAGTTAGCACTTCCATCGGTGAAATAATCTCAAAACAGTTGTAGCATTTCATGAAGTAGAATGTATTCAGTTTCCTTGACCATCCAAAACATAATTCACCGGTTATGTAACGTATAAAGATTCCAGACAATCCAATAATCATCAATTCATCTTGAACCCAACACCAAATTTTGACATCCCTACTGGCACCCGATCTGCTCCACAGTGAAGACTAAACAATGGCCTAAGAAAGAAAGAAGCCGAATATAGCTTCTATATGTTCAAAAGCAATGAAGCCTGGCAGGAAGAATCTTTCTTACAGGCAAGCAATTCAGATACAAAGCAGAATTCAGCATTGCCGAGTGTTCCTTTATCATTATTAGCATAATCAGAGTAAAGCGTTTACTGAAGACAAAATGAGGAATTTGACGCCCATTTCCATCTCCATCTATTTGCTGATCTTATAGTAACTCTCTCACCACTTTAATAGATTATAGAAAACATTCAGCGCTTAAATGCGAGCATGTGCAATCCCATTTCCAAGCCCGCCATAGTAAACATCTACCATTAATCCAACAATTTCAACCAAAAAGCAAATTTGTTTCACCAATTGACGAAGTCCAGCCAAAGAACTCAAATCCACAAACAATTCACTTGTTCAGTACACAGGGAAGCGCAGATCTAGAAAGCGAACAACAACACCAACACATAACAAAAACCAGAAAAGAAGACCAAATGGAAGGCGTTGACCAAGAATGGGAAGAAGAGAAAGGAGACCTGGAGACCAGCGCGAGAAGAGCGAGAAATAGGAGCCTTCTTATCTTTGTCCTTGTCCTTGTTGATTCCTGACTTGGAACCTGTAATCAACCCTTTGGCGCCTTTCCCCGACATTTTTCTCTTGCTTCTCCTTCTTCCTTCCCTCCAAAATTAGGATAATTAAGATAAATTAAATTTCAATTTTGTGTGTGGAGCGAGGGAGAATGAAATGAAAGACGACCAGGTTCAATTTCATAAGGGGAGGGAGAAGACGGGAGGGAGATCCGAAAGCTATAGACCATAGCAACTTTAGCAAGCCGGGATATTTATGACGTTAATACCCCTATATGTTTTTGGGCTCATTATTGGGTTCCTTTGACCCAATTTTACTTAGGCTCGATCACATGGGCAATAATATGGTTCCTATTTTTTAAAAGGTATGCGAATGCATTAGCCTTAGGGGTGTAAATGGGTCGGGGATTTTTCGAAATTCGCGGGTATTACTCGTAATGGGAACAATATGGGGATTTTAAACGGGATGGGGAAATTTTTTATTACCCGCTAGGGGATGGGGACGCGGATGAAGATAGGGGTATCCGCCCTGCCGCCGATTCGAACTCGAACCCGTTGGGGAACCCCGATGGGAATCCCCGACTGATAACCCGATGGGGATCCCCAACGGGTAACCCGATAGGGATTCCCGACGGAAAACCCGATGGGATCTCCGACGAGGAATATATCGAGATACATAAATAAACCAATTGTAATTATATTAGAATTTCATTGTTGTTCATGTTTAATTTAAAAATTACCGCTTATTCTTAAAATTAAAACTACATAAATTTTTGTATTTTAAGACTATTCGTTCTTACTTACACAAAATGTATTTTAACTTTGAATATTAAATTGATAGTAATATGTGTAAGTTATGCTAATACTAACCTATATTAATTTGGTTTTCAATCATATGATGATAACACCTCGTAAAATTTTTGAATACGTCGTGAACGTCAATCACGATGATCAAATGCAAATCGCACTACATGTTGTGTTTTTTAATTTGTCTTACTCTTTCAAATACATGATTTGACGTGCAACCTAAATTCTAAACTGTAAAATTAAAATGATAAAATAATATAATACTTTATATTGAGATCATAATCTAATTGTTAGAAAGATATAATTATTATAACTTACACTAGTTTAAACTATGAGTCTCGATCGTACTTGAACGAATGAAATTTAATATATATATATACAATATACCTATACTTTGACAAATTGAATAAGGTGATGCGTTAAGCAACAAACTAAGCCACGTCAACATTGTTAAGTATATTAATATAATATTAATTGACATTTATTTTTGTAATCACAAACTAAGGGTTGGTAAACTATATACACTTTTGTACTTAAGACTTAATGGTATCATGCTCGTTCCTACTTACACAAAATATATTTTGAAAAAATACGACGATAACATTTCAATTAAAATGTATATTATAAGCGTAAATTATATACATGCTAATGGTGACCATTATTAATTTTGTTTTGGATCATATAAGGATAACATAAAATTTTGAATACATCATAAATATCAAATCACAATGATCAAATGTATAACAAACTACATGTTGGGTTTTTTTTACGTGTGTATTAGTCTCTCAAATACATTTGTTTGGTGATGCAACCTTAATCATAAATCATAAACCGTAAAATTAAATTGATAAATAAATATAACTCTTTATCTTGATATCGTAATCTAAATGTTAGTAAGATATAATTATTTTAGTTTTACACTAGTTTGTACTACGAGTCTCGGTCTTACTTGAACGAGCAAAACCTAATATATATGCGGTATAACTTTACTTTGACAAGTTTTTATTATTTTTTTAAAAAAATGAAAATTTCTTCTTTCTTTTTTCTCGTGTTTTTTTATTTACTAGGTTGAGCCGCGTGCGTAGAGCGCGCGGGTCGGTTTTACCAATGGTGTTTGTTTGCGTGAGGGGGGCATCGTTGTGCATGCGTTGATCTGGTCTTTATTGTTCTCAGAATGGTTAGTGAACAACCTCACTGGCGTCTAGGATCTGCTCAATGATGGTCCTTGTCTAGGCCATTAGACGGTGGAGACAGTAATTTGCTACCCTTCCATTGAGTTCCAAACCTTTGAACATTATGTTACTCGCTATGATGTTTCCAAGAGAGAGCACGATCAAAATGGAGATAGTTAAGGGCCCATGCTTGTCGACTGTAATCTTCAGTCTCTGAGCCCAAGTTAATGTAGAGCCTCTTTAAGGTCACTTTGAAGGAGGAAGCAGGGTACGTGTATAATGTAGACGGTACAAATTCTATCAACTAATTCAGTTCTTTCTTCGGGCTGTCTTGATTTACTATCAAAGCTCTCCGCTTAGAAAATACAGTCGTGATATTGTTTATAACAGGTATGTGTATGTTATATTCGTATATATAGAAACAGACGAGAAAATATAGATTCATCAAACGTGCAATATATTTAAATTCAAACTTATCAACAAAGGAAAGCAAATTGTCGGAAAAAAATGTACAAGACCAGAAAGTGAGAACATACGAATTTCTAACTCCTATCAACATATATTTTAGCCGATGTTTGTGTCAAGTTCCCCACATCACAAAGTCCTCGACCAAGACACTATATGGATCCAGATCCTATGATTCCAACACACTTAAAAATAGCAAAATCACATTTGTTGAAACGCGCTGATCATTTGATTCGGTCTCAACATCTTTTCCATGAGAATAATCATGACTATTGAAGCAATGGTTTATTGGTAATAGAAGAAGACTGAAGTGATCATCCTACCTAGGAAACACGGAGATGGAGATTATACCCCTACACCACTTATCTCAGGGCACATATCGCAGGCAACACAATTTACCCAAAGAACATCACTTCTTGTGTCGACTTGCATGTAGTAGTCCTTAGTAGGATTCCGATGCTGAACTTTGGTGAAATAAAGCCTAAAACATGTAAATAAATTATAAATGCTAAAAAGGACTTAGCAAAAGACTAACTCAATTCGATGAAGATAATCAAAAAAAATATTAACATTAGGTATTCACTAAACCCAAAACCAATTAACAACAAGTAGCATATATGTGTAAAATTTAGAAACTTTTATGAAACTATGCAACTCATAGACATACTGGAAAAAGAATCAAAATATGAAATTCAAACCCATTTATTGGCCATCGAATGAGGAATGATGCTTGTATAAATGTCACAAGCAAGGAAAATATGTTGATAGATCATAATAAATATATATGCCTCTGAAAACGAAAGTCTACCGAAGACCATGTGTAGTAGTAATGAGAAAAATGAAAAACAAAACAATCACACAATATATAAGTTAATATGAAATCTATTGTTGATTGTCATCTACTAATGACAATGAAAAATTTAGAAGAGACATAAGCAAAAATCAGAATGAAAACGCATAAATTATTTTAAAACAAAGAAAAAAAGAAATTTTTCAAAGAGTGTTATTCCATATTCATACCAAGTGCTTGAGCATCCTTGAACCAAAAATTTTGTTTTAGAACCTAGTCTTCATTCATAAAGGCATCATTGGAATATTTATATATTTGTAAGAGATCTGAGGTTCAAATTGCTTTTTAAACCTGGTATATGAATAGATGTATGATTAGGCTTCTTCCAATCATGTTTGGTGCCTACCTATAATGTGAAACTAATAAATGAATCTTTAATAGTTACAAAATATCATCGTAAGTATGATTTCCTATCAAAACAATTAAAAACCTCTTGTCCTCTTCCCTGGGCACATCCAAGACTTGGCCTAAGGGTATCCCACTCTTACCAACAATAGTTGGATAAACTTAAGCAACTTGAGAAGTTTGGCTATTAAAAACATTTTTAGACCAGCCACTTTGAAACTGTGATGGCACAAATGATATTTCTACAGGTCATCTTACAATAAGAGGGTTACCAGAAGCTGGAGTTTGCATATTTAGGGTATGCTGCATCATCAAGGGTCCCCTTCTTTTCTTTTCCATATCAGATTTAGAAGAAAAGTAATCCCTCTTAGCATGAACTCCAAGTAAGCTAGGCTATGCAGTGAAAGTAATAGAGGTCTTAAATGACTTCTATAACACTTAAACAAGTCATGTGTAAAATTTGATGTCTGCATAACATAAAAGTTCAGAAGAAAATTGGATGGATCATGTACTTAGTATTGGTACAATTCTCATATTAAACTGTGGATTTGTAGCACTTGAAGAAAAATGCGAGGGTAGTTAAGCAATCTCAAGCTCTACTCGGGGAACACTTGTGGGTGCATTGCTAGCAGAATTGACAACCTTTTCATCCTAAAATGTGGCAAGAGAGAAAATAACAGGGAAACATCATGATATGGTTATTGGTCGTTGTTTATTCAAAGGAAGTATCATACACATACCACCTCCAGGCATCTACAATCAAGTTACCTAAAATAACATTAATCCCGCCGTACACACATGATAAAAGTCGGCCTGTAATTCATTCGAGATGTAAAGTCACAATATTAGTACTTATAGATAAATCAAGCAACTTAAACCTGTTTTGTGAGCTACGACCAACCAATGTAAGATGTAAAGTCTCAATATTTGTACATAAAGTCTCAATATTAGTACTTATAGCAATTGATGAATTCAACTACATGAGTTGTGACTGTGTGAAGGCTGAAGTAGGACAAATGCCCTTTATATCGAGATGCTCCGAACTCACTGTTTGTACTCTACATTGAGGGTTAGGCATAATGTTAAACATTGAATAATGTGTTCTTAGAAATAAAACTAAAACTACCTGACCAGCGGCATGTACTTGACATTTAAGAGAAGGAATCACATTTCCCTACAACAGGTTGACTTTCACATCTCAAAAGCTCTTGAAGCTTGACATCACATGTCACTGTTGAATTTGAAGAATCCTAAGAATACCAATTGCAATTACTCAGATGAGCACACTTGATATACACAAAACAATAAAACTGAGCAACAGTAGTTCTAAAAGCACAAATAAGAACATTAGGAAACTTCTCACTGACCTTCAGCTTGTATATTTAGAATTTTGGTGGACAAGATATTGCCATACACTGTTGTAATACAAAGTTATAGTTGCAAATATTTCAACTTTGACAAAAAGAGTCCCGAACAATACTGAACAACATGTAAATGCAAATAAGTAGAAAATAAACAAAGAGAAACTATAACTAATCAAAATTAGCATAACAAATAACTATAAACAACTAAGAATCGTTTTTAGAAAATCGAAACCCTAATCTGAACGAAGAATACTAGCATGTTTAGTTTTTCTACAATTGATGTCTTGAGAGACTAGTAACCGTCAGTTCGATCAGAAAACCTCCATCTAGATCAATCAGTGGAGATCATCGACGCCTTTGCAAAATTGGAGAGCACGTCAAGGAGGAACTCGATTGAAATCCAAAAGGCGAAAATGACTGAATCGAGAAAGAGAAAAAAGTGGGGGAAAAAAATACCTGAACCGAGAAAGAGAACAAGTAGAACTCTACAAAATCGATTAAGCGCAAACAACAAAAACGGAAAAAAAACAAGGGTAAATGCGGCATGCATGAAATAGATCCATAATAGTGTACCAAATAGATGCAATAAGAGTGAGGCCAGTGAAGACAGTGACGGCGACAACTCTACACATCGCCATCGTAACCGCTACTTCCGCCGCTGGTGCCGATAGGGACTATGGAAGGATGAATCTGGCGGCGCAAGTGAAGACGAACTCCGGCGGGTCGAGAGAGGCACAGAAGAAAAGAACGAAGAATCCCGAAGGGAGGAAGGGAGAGGAACGCTTGGAGCTCATGGATGAAGAACCGTCTATCGAAGCAAAAGAAGGGGAAAAAAGGCCATCAAAGCAGTGAAGACGAAGGAAAAATTAGTGAGAGAAACACGTATTCATATTGACAGGTAAAAGTGACACGTTTAGGGTTGAAGGATAAAACGGGCAAAAGACAGGAATAAAATTTGGAAGGGCATATTCGGAAATCGACTATTGATACGGGGAACTCTCATTCTAAATATCGTAAAGATAAAGTAAAAAATAACAAATTTCTATTTTATGGTCTAATTTCACATTTATTACCCCACTTAATATTTTTAACAAAATCCTAAAAGTTAAACGGGGATGAGGATAGAGACTTTTACGGGGAAAACGGATTGAATTTTAAAATGGGTAATTAAACGAGGATGGGGAATCCCCGATGGGGACGAATATCCGACGGGAACGGGGATAGGGACAATTCTCAATACCCGCACGGGTATGGGGATGGGGACACGGGGGCGTTAACTAAACGGGTATGGGGATGAATAGGATACTCCCCGCCTCAAATCCGACCCATCGACACCCCTAATTAGGCTATTTACCGCCGGATTGAGTTTTTTTCGCGTTTATAAGTTTATAAACTAAGGGTATGTTTGCTTGTAATTATTTGTGTTTTATTACGCTTATAAACTGTGAGTTTAATTTTTGTGCGTGTTTACTTGGTGATTGCTTTATTTCTCAACGTGTTTATTTGAGTTTTTAAAGCACTAAAAAATAAACTTATTAATCAATGTTATTTTTGCTGTGATAATTTTATTTTTGTTTAAATCCCAATTTGGTCTTGTGCTTTTCCATCTCGATATTTTTTGTTCAACATTGGGTATTTCAACACTATTTTACAATATTTTAGAGGCATAAGTGTCTTTTGAAGTAAATTAACCCAAACAATAAACTCCAATTAAACAACCTTGTATGGTATATATATATATATATAAACTCATTGATAATTAAACCCGAAAATAAACTATTAACCCGTATAAAATCATTTAGTTTATAAACCCCAAAAAAACAATCGGCAAGTAAACATGCTCTAAATGACGTTAATACCCCTATATGTTTTTCGGCTCGTTATTGGGTTCTTTCGACCCATTTTTACTGGGCTCGAATACATGGGCGATATAGTTCAATATATTAGTTTATTTATTTTTTGAAAGGAATGTGAATGTTTTATTGAAGAAGGTCGATCCTAGCAGTCTGCAAGAGAGATCGGGCGAATACAGAAGTCCAAATACAGGATTAGTCACCGGAGAAAGTCATGTTGCCAGATGAGCGACATTGTTTGCTTCGCGTTGGACATGATTGTAGAAAGTAGTTATCGATCTTGGAATCACAACTTGAAGATCCTTCATGCTAGAATATGTAGTAGAAGATGTCCCAATTGCAAACATATCAATTGCTAACTAGGAGTCTGATTCAACAATAAGAGATTGAATGGTAAAGCCTTGTAAACATGTGATCCAGAAGAGAATTGCTAGCAACGCAACAAGGACACCAGTCCCCCCGGTGAGAAGAACACTTTGTGGCAGTCATGCAGACTTTTCCGGTGGAGTTCATAAGACATACGATCAAATAAGTCGAGGTCAAGACCGATCTGATCGAGATTAAAGAGTGAAGAAATCAACACCACTCGAGAAAGATTGTCAATCGGCCGATTTGACCCATTTGGTTGGCCAATCTTACCCAATTCCTTGCTAATGACATATTCTCAAAGAACGGTGTGTTTTGATATAAGTCGACCAATGCAAGATAAATTGGTTGATTTGGTCCTTGAAGTCAGTCGATTTGTCCTTATCCCGTATATGTGTTGGACGATCCATCTCATCTTCCCTTTTTTCCCTTTTGTTTTTGGGTTGTCTTGCAAGTAGTTTGTTTTGATATTTTTATCTTTTAACCTTAGAGATAAAGATTAGTAGAATTATTCTCAAACCCTAGAAAAATTAGATTAGACATCCTCCCTTTAGGTTTTTCATCCATTAGTTTTGATATCCAAGTTTACGCGGAGAAAACTAGACCAACCGGGTCAAACTCTATAGGAGATCGGTCAATTGGTCCACAATATTTGGCCGAATAGTATGTAGTCTTGCTCGATATGTCTTGATTCAGTAAAGGAAGATTCTTGTAAGTATGTCTTGTAAAATTCTCATTATTTTGTCACCAACTTTTACTCCACTCTCGAACTCTAAAAGAGAAGACGTAATGGTCCAAAATCTCTTTTTTTTTTCCTTTTGTTTCGTAAGTTTGTCTCGTAGAATTATCATTGTTTGTAATATTGCCCGAATTGTCTGTAATCCCCCCTTAGTTACAAAGTCCCTTGTTACATCTTATGTCAATTCTTCAATTAATTTTGTTACCAACTTTTACTCCACAACCATTAAAGTTATCCAAACCGATAATACTACGAAGTTCAAACCATTAAAATATATCGTTGTTCAAAAGAGATTTAACCGCCATCTTATATGTCCTTATGCTCACTCTCAAAATGGAAGTATTGAATCTCCTCATCAACACATTGTCGATATGGAACATGCCCAACTTTCTCAGGCCGCAATTTGCGTTCGAAACAACCGTTTTCCTTATTAATAAGTGTCTCACACACACTTCAAAACCAATGCCCTTGTCAAATCCTTCACAGGTCAAGCCTAAATCTTCATCGCTTACGAGTTTTTAGATGTATTTTCTTTCCAAACCTCCGTCCTTATAACTCCCACAAACTAGCCATTCGATCGACTCCTTGAATCTTCATTGGTTATGCTTTTAATCACAAGGGATACCTTTGTTTGGATCACAACAAGAATCGAATGTATATTTCTAGAGTTATAGTGTTTCATGAGGCCCAATTTGTTTTCACTTCGTCTCAACCTGCCACTTTAGCCTAACCCACACCGTCATCATCGCAAAATAATTTCCAGTTGCATTTGTTCCCGTCCTTCTGCTCCAATCCCTACCACAATGATATCTAGGTACACTCTCTTCCAAGCCCAATTAGCTCAAGATTTGAGCTCAATGCTCCAACTCCATAAAAATAACCCGATACATCACCTATGTCTACCCCGATATCCTCTCCCATAAACAATCCGTCTCCCTCCCCTTCCAAAACATCCGATTTACCACAATAATTAATTCAATCCGCCTCTAATCTTATCATCCATGCTTCTACAAACCAACATACCATGGTCACTCGATCAAAGCACAATATTGTCAAACCCAACACAATTATTGACTACGCAATTCCATGGCCCTATAAACCATTTTACTCCTCAACATAAATTATTCCCCTTGAACCAACATCATACTCTCAATCCTCTCGATTTCCAAAAAGGCATGGAACCATAGTTCAAGAATTTTAAGCCTTGTTTTCAACCAAAATCTAGACCTTGTTTCCATCTCCTCAAATGACTAACCCTCTTGGAGTTACATGGATTTACAAAATGAAACATCAGACATATGGTTCAATTGAGTGTAGGAAATCTCGATTGGCATAGAGGGGGTTTTATAAGTTACATGGTGTTGACTTCGCCGAGACATTAAACCCCGTTGTCAAAACATCAACTACCTTTGTGTCTTGATCTTCAAAGAAGCAACCCAATATCTCCCGTTCGCCTACAAAGGCTGAATATCGCTCTCTCACTCAAGCAACAACTGAACTCCTCTAGGTTATAAGTTTTCTTTGTGAACTACACGTCTTCCTCCGACAACCACTACTACTCTATATGACAATCTAGGGGAAACATATTTGACAACAAATCATGTATTCCATCAACGAACACAACACATCAACCTAGACCATCACTTTATCCGAGAGCCTATTCCAAGACTCTCCATGTGGAGTTTATCTCATATAAGGATTATATCATTACATCACTTTCTACATGTAGAGATTTGTGAATCGAAAGTCTGTTTATTTCATTGATCAAATATTGTTTATATAGACAAATATAAAGGGGTAAAGCGGTAAACTAACAAATAAAGGATAAGCCCAACATATGTCCCAATATACTAGGCCTAATCTCTAACATTTACTCTCAAGTTGGAGGTGGAGAAGAAATAACTCCAAGCTTGCGAATCAAGAAGTTGAATTTGGTGGGGGCAAATGTCTTAGTTATGATGTGAGCAAGTTGATGGGTGCTAGGAACATGCTGAGTCTGAATGACACCTCGTTGAATCTGGTCCCTTGTGGTATGACAATCAATCTCAATATGCTTGGTACGTTCATGGAAGATTGGGTTGTTGGTGATATTAATAGTTGACTGGTTATCGCAATAAAGGCGCATGGGAGCCCAATGCAAAACCAAGGGATTGAAGGAGAGAACTAAGCCAAAGAAGCTCACAAATGGTAGATGTCATTGCTCTATATCCAGCCTTGACAGAAGATCTAGAATTGTAGCTTGCTTCTTGGTTTTCCAAATATGGGTGAAGTACCAAGTAAAATGATGTAGCATGTGGTGGAACTTATAGTTATAGGGTAGGTTGCATAATCTGAGTCACAAAAAACATGAATACATAGATCACTAGAACGAGATAAGTAATACCCAGAATAGGTGTTCACATTAGGTAACGAAGGACCTTCAAGGCAACGTCCCATTGTCCACGGCGCGGAACAACCATTAATTGGGAAAGTATATGAACCGTGTATGCAAGTTCAGGGCAAGTGATAAACAAGTAGATAAGACGTCTAACCAAATGACGATATTTATCAAGATCATCAAGTAGGACGGAAGAATCTGATTGAAGACCATGATCAACAGACATCGGAAAAGATGTAGGTTTGCATCCATGAAGACTAGAATCAGCCATAATTTCATGAGTGTATTTTCGTTGGTTAATAAACCATACGGAGTGCGAATAATTTCAATGCCTAAGAAGAACCGAAGGGGTCCAAGGTCCTTCATATGAAAGAAAGTATAAAGGTAATCTTTAAATCTGCAAATGGTAGCAAGATTGTTGCTAGTAATGACTGGATCATCCACATCAATTAGAATTTGAAGGATGGTACCTCACCGTTAGAAGGTGAAAATGGAGTAATCAGCAAGGGACTAGCAAAACCCATATTTCAGAAGAGTATATGTGAATTTGTGAAACCAATTTAGAGGAGGCCGAGGAAGACCATACAAGGGTTTCTTGAGGCAATAAACTTGGGAAGAGGTTCGAAAACCGGGAGGTGGTAGCATATATTCTTCCTCATGCAGATCCCCGTGAAGGAAAGAATTGTGAACGTCTATTTGATGAAGTTCCCAGTTATGGATAGAGGCAATGGTGAGGAATAGTTTGACTGTGACTAATTTAGCAACAAGAGCGAATGTTTCAGTGTAATTAGTGTCTTCTTGTTGACGGTTGCCGAGTACAACCAAACGTGCCTTATAACGTTCAACTTGTCCATCAGAGTTGTATTTGATCCAGAAAACCCATTTAGAACCAATAGATTTACGATCCATAGGAAGATCAACATATTCCCACGTATTGTTGCGCGCGGTATAGAGCAAACATTTCATCTTGCATAGTCTTCTGCCATTTTGGCTTAGCAACCACTTCTTTGAAAGAGGTCGGTTCTTGTTCTTGATATGCAGAGTTAATAGCAGTAACATAGGCAGGAGAAAAGTGTTCTGATATGCCCCCGGATGGTGATGCCATCAGTCTTTTTGGTTAAGGACCCGACAAGCGGCTTGTGTAGCTATGACATGAAGCTTGTCCATTTTGAAGATATTTCGGCCATTTAATAATAGAATATTTATATTCAAAACTTTAATTCCAAAACTTAATTCCGTGACCTTTCGTTTCGGAACAGTTCTTTGTTTGGCCACATCCACTATATAAGGGATGATTGGTTCATTGGTAAATGATACCTAAGTTGAATCCAAGTATTGTGAAGGAAAATCCTCTTACTTGGTTTGGGCATCACCTCTTCTTCAATCCTCTTAAAGTTCTATCTTGGATCTAGTCTTTGATTCAAGCATTCATAATTGAGGATCCTTTTAAAGGATCAACTCTATTATACTCCACTTCGTGGATGCTTCGATCTAACTAGATCGGATCGACCGAACGCTTTCACATCCATTTCTAAGCTTCCGCCACTCAAGTTCTACGTTTGATCCAACTCGAAAGATCAAGAAGAAGTAGTTGAAGTTTCTCCTCGATCTATATCACCCTTATTTCTATCATTAGTATTAGAGCAAGGGATCGAGGTCAAGTTTTTTACTGTGTTCTTGATTGTTCATCATCAATTTTTTTCCCTCTTCGGTATTCTTTGAAGTTCTTCAGTGTTCTTCGGAGTTCTTCAAGTTCTTCAATGTTCTTCGGAGTTCTTCATTGTTCTTTGGTGTTCTTCGTCGTTCATCATGATATATGACGATGGAGATTCTTTCGATGAGGATGATGTATGGTTGCCTCCTCCATATCCACCAAAGTCCAAACAATCCACAAGGGAGTACCGACGGTATTCACACGGCCGGCGGAGAGAATATTTTGAGGATGAGGAATGGTTGCCTCCTTCATATCCACCAATGTCCACAGCGGACACACGAGGTCACCGGTGGTATCAACAAACCCGTTGGAGTTCCCATATTAATGACGAGGAGTGGTTGCCTCCTCCGGACTCAGCTAGGCCAACTTATACCAGGGACATGCACCAACAATATCCACACCGACAAGATTATTTTAAGGATACTTATGTTACCCCAAGACGGCGTGCCCATCATGAGCAAGTTGTCAACTTTGCACCCCGACGGTGTGCCCATCATATAGAATTTGACAATGTTGCCCCCGACGACATGCTTGTCCCAAAGATGACTATGTTGTGCTCAAGGCAACAAATGATGCTCTAAAGTGTGAGTTAGAAATTTTGAGGGCACGACATCTTGATCAAATGATGTCCCCCCACAAGAAGAACTGTTGTGTGACGAAGTCAAAGACGTGGGCAACTTTGTCATTGAAGAATGCGCACCGACACTTCCAACTCACTTTGTGAGCCCACTGAATAATGAGGGCAAATAAGAAGACGGAAATGTCATCATCAAAAAGGTCGCCTAGGCAATTCCAGTTCAATTAGTCAGTCCATTATGGAAAGTTCTTTCAAGACGACAAAGACAAAGACATCATTAAGAGTGAAGAAGATGTCAACCCCGACAACGACACAATTATGTTGATGGAAAACAAAATTGCGCCGTCCGATTAGAGGTTTTGTCTTTAATATGTCCTCTAACTTAACTCTCGGCTTGCCGTTTCATCTTATGAATATGCCTCTACCGTTCAAAGTCAACCCCGGCAGAAGCATAAAAAAATTGGGGTTTTTTAGGAGAATTTCCAAGGTAGGTGATGTGATCTCAGATGGTCCCAAAGCACTTCGATTCCACATTCTCAGACCACCCCGACATCTACCCAAGAGACGCCCGTTCAAACCCAAGAAATATCCACAAGCGTCTATGAAACGACAACATTGAGCTCCGCACGCACGGCCGACTTATTGGCCAAGACTACACCCTTGGCTCGTGTATTCCAGTCCATCTTGGAGCCATGTTGGGTCAGTTAGGTCGAGTTAACGGTCCTTGAAATAAAGTTTAAGTTAAACTAGTTAGTTTAATAGCTAAGAGTTGTTTCTTTAAGTTTTAACTCTTGGAATTTCTTTTGTAGGTTTCTTTTATTAATGTTTTTAATTTCTAAGCTTGTGTAAAGGCTATAAAAACGCCTCTCTCATCCCATTTTCAGATAGACAATGAAGAAGAAAAACCCTTGAGCGTTAGCTTGAAAGAGTTGTTGATTTGCTCCGAAAATGAAACCCAAAAACAAGGTGAGATGCTGCGTTTTCAAACACTTTGGTGAGAGGCTAAAGTGGTTCGATCGGTGAGAGGTTGACGAACAAAGGATCAAGCTTCCTAGAGTGCGATTCCGAGGTAAGATTGATCGAGTCAAGGAGATCCTTAAGGTGCGAGGCCAAGGGAATTTTGCTTGTCATATCCGGATTTCGATCCATCTACCATCACCCCTTCTCGAGTCTAAATTTTAACCCCTTTTCTCCACTTGTTTGGTCGACTTTTTGAGTCTAAAGAAGGAGGACAATTGCGCTGGTGGATCCTTAAGTTCGAGCCTCGGTGGTTCGCATCAAGAGCCCAACGGCCCGAGTTCCTCAAGATTTCGGGGTACGAATTGATTACCTTAAACTAGTTTTTATCATTTGTAATTATTCGTAGTCGAATCCCAGTTTTTGCTTGTTCTACGTTCTTGAGAGTCTTATGTGTGTTCATCCCGTAATCATCTTTCTAAATTAGCCACCATAGTTAAACAATCATCTTAATCACCCTACCCTTGTTCAACCCTCACGTAAAGCCCCTACATCTTCCATGCACTATCCACCTAAATTAAACAACCCCTTTTATCATCTAACCCTTTACCTTTCCATGCATTGAAACCCCCTAATAACTAGTTGTAGGTAACACCACCACCCATTAATTGTCTTATATATATATATATATGATATTTTTTTATTGGTTTAGTTTTGTATTTAGTTGTTATTTGAAGTTTAAAAAAAAAAGTTGTTGTATTTTGAAAAAAAATGAGCGCAACTTATTAAAAAAAGGAAAGAAAGAGAAGCGCGTTAGCTGTTTGGTTGAGTTTACGAGTTTGTAACTCGAGTTTTAATTTGTTTGTTTGATTTGTGTACTCGAGTCCGTGCGTTAATTGTTGATCTTGTCATACGAACTTGTTGTTCATTTGGTGGTATTATTGTTGCTTGCCTAGCTATCTTGCATTGTCATAGCCTTGAGTGAGTTCTATCCCGGCCTAAACACAATCCGCACACCGGGAATTCACTTGATCAATTGCATTTGCTAATACTTGTTGAGGATTAGGCAAATACTCGCCAAAATGCTCGTGTTTGTTGTGGTTTTTGGTGTTATTTGTTGTGTGTGCGCTTGCTGAATTTTGAAATAGCTTTTGAGCTTAACTGTGTTAAGCTAGCTTGTGACGCTGATTTTGAGTTTGTCTTGCTTGAGTGCTTGTTGTGTGGAGTGCATCGCCTTTATGCATTGGAAAAGGTGAGCTAGAACTTGCTTTTAAAACGCAAGGAAAAGGAGAGGGTGCGTAAACACATTGAGTGTTGTAAGCAAGAAAAATACGAGAGAGGTGAGAGAGAGATCACTAACCGATTTAGTGTATTTCTTTTGTGCAGGTTTAGTTCACGAAGTATTTTCATGGACCCGAGGTTATTTTCAAACTAACGAGTTTGTGAGATATTTGTTTGTGTTGTGTGTAGGTATGTTTATTTCTCGCGGAAGACTTGTGCTGAGGTACCACCAGATAACCAAGGATGACATCACGTTTGCCCTTCGAGCTTATGATGAAGGACGTTTTCATATGCGTGACATGGATAACGTGCTTGCCGAAGCGATCTATGAAGCACGTCGACAACGAAGGAAAAAGCGAGAAGCCCGACAACGCAATGAAGAAGCTCGACGTCAAGCGGAGGAAATTCTACGTTGCATACACCGAGAAGAGGAGGCGAATCATCACCGTAGACATAACGACTATATCCTCCAACATTTTGGTAAGATTGATGTTCACATTCAATCGATACTAAAGATCTTAGCTGAGGTTCCTCCCTTTCCACTTCCACCACCTAAGCTCAACCCCTCACCTATTGATACACTCGCTCCTCCTATGGATGATTTGGATTCGAGGACGAATCCTTTTAAAGAGAGGGAGAAGGATGATGTGATCCTTGAGAGCCTTGAGTACAAGCTTGCATTTGAACCACCCACGTTCACATTGCTTGAAGTCAATACAAGGCAAGAGGAAACGTCGATCGAACCAACACCTTCCCCGATCGATCTAGCTAAAGAGCCTAAAAAAGGAAGTGATTGAGGAGGTTTTAGTTAACGCAAAAACGTGGGACGAAGAGGCCTTATTCGTCCCTATACTATCTGATCCTACTCCTATAGATCGAGCTACCAACAACCACATGAGTCCTAAGGGAAGTGACATTCCTTTCCTTCTAGTTTATAATTTTGACATGTCTTTGTTGAGGTCTTTCGCTCATACTGATTTACCTTTGTATATTGTCGGATTGCTTGACAAGATTGGATCGCACGCCTTCCATATAGACTATCCGGATTCGAGGACGGATCCTTTTGAAGAGAGGGAGGAGGATGTGATCCCGGACGGTCTCGAAGCACTTCGATTCCACATTCTCGGACCACCCCGACATCTACCCAAGAGATCCCGTTCAAGCCCAAGAAATATCCACAAGCGTCTATGAAACGACCACGTCGAGTCCATCTTGGAGTCATATTGGGTCAGTTGGGTCGAGTTAACGGTCCTTAAAATAAAGTTTAAGTTAAACTAGTTAGTTTAATAGGTAAGAGTTGTTTCTTTAAGTTTTAACTCTTGAAATTTCTTTTGTAGATTTCTTTTATTTTTGTCTTTAATTTTCAAGCTTGTGTAAAGGCTATAAAAAGGCCTCTCCCATCCCATTTTCAGATAGACAATGAAGAAAAAAAACCCTTGAGCGTTAGCTTGAAAGAGTTGTTGATTTGCTCGAAAATCAAACCCGAAAACAAGGTGAGATGTTGCGTTTTCAAACACTTTGGTGAGAGGATAAATTGGTTCGATTGGTGAGAGGCTAAAGAACAAAGGATCAAGCTTTCTAGAGTGTGATTCCGAGGGAATATTGATCGAGTCAAGGAGATCCTTAAGGTGCGAGGCCAAGGGGATTTTGCTTGTCATATCCGGATTTCGATCTATCTACCATCATCCCTTCTCGAGTCTAAATTTCAGCCACTTCTCTCCACTTGTTTGGTCGACTTTTCGAGTCTAAAGAAGGAGGACGATTGCGCCGGTGGATCCTCAAGTTCGAACCTCGGTGATTCGCATAAGTAGGGTAGGAAAAATAGGTGGGGTTTGCCGTTTCAATGAGGGTGGGGTGATCGAGGTCAAAGTGTTTGGGGTGATTTGTCGATGTTAGAGATTAGAGTTCTATTTCGTGGCAGAAGCGTAGGTTTGAAGAAAGTCCTCTAATATCATGCAAAGATTTGTGAATCGAAAAACTGTTTATTTCATTAATCAAATATTATTTATACGAAAAATATAAATGGGTAAAACAGTAAACTAACAAATAAAGTATAACTTTAATATACGACTCAGTATACTAGGCATAATCTCTAACACACTACAACCACGATCTAAACTCTCCTTAGTAGACTTTAGCTCGAGGGGCATACTAAGACCAAACCCACTTAGCTCATGCCCAACTCTATTGTAATTTAGCAAATTTAGCTTTATATATACAGATTCCAATATTCCGTGTGCATGAGAAGAGATAAGAAATACAAACCACATTTTCATCATTCTTTGATTTCCATTAGGCTCAGTTTCACTTTTGATATCTTTCTGATGGGTTTGAATAAAGCCGGGTTAATTTAATTATTGTGTTAGATTGAATCAAACTGGTTTAAATTTCAGGTTATGCATTTCCACGAATTTTCCGTTCGGATTTCCTTTTGATCAATCAAGTCGACTTGGATCAGTTTCAGCAATCATTCTAATGGCCCGTTTGATTTAAACTCCAAAAAGGGAAACGAAATGAAAACAAATCTAGTTCATTTGATTACTTTTGGAATAATTCCTTATAATTTGAACTAGTTGGAGTTTCATTTGATTACTTTTGTTACCTTATAAGGATATAAAGTAGGGGAATCAAATGCAAAATGCATGATACCACAAAAAATGATTCCAAAATAACTCATGAACCGTGTAAACGTATGAACTAGTTCATTTCCATTCCGTTTCTATTTTTGAAATTACAACCAAACAGGATAAATCTATTTCCGATTTATTCTAAATTTACCAAATTATTAGTGATGCAAATAAACATAGGGGTGATTCGCTGAAATGTTTATGCCATTGGACAAAAATCCCACAAAATTTGTGATTATTTCTTATTTTCCGATAATTTGTGTAAGAGAATACAATCAGATTAAAGATGGTTTTATTCAATAAATTTATTGAGTAAAGGCACTTTGGCGATGTTCGCGTACACTGAAATCCTTGTTCTAAACTGCCCATTGTTTTCACAATTTACCATCTAAGTTTGTGTGCCCAAGTCAGTTTGGCCCAACAATAACAACCAACTATTTATTTCTAAAAAGCAAATTTACCCTTAAATTAGGGCATTATTCACATATTTGTCCACATATATTGAATTTATACCAATTGACCGTCCTTTTATTCAAATGTAAACAAAGACACAATATAATTTATAATATTAATTAGCATTTATGTATGAACAATTCAAATGTAAACAAAATTCTCACATTTATCTCATATAAATCATTTTGTGAAAAATATGCATTTTCTCACATAAACCATTCTACGTATGGTAATTTATTCATAATTACAGGTCGATTGTGATAAACAAAAAAATAACTTGACAAAATCTTTTTATGGGATTATAAAAAGCGAAAGTGCAAAGAGTGAGAGAAGTGTGTCACTTTCACCAATTTTTCGATCTTATCCATTTCACACGCCGACGCTGCTAGCTAGTCTCTCGCCATGGCAACCGCATTCCCAAGCTTCAACTCCACCATCCGAGCAACTTCCAGCGCCAAAACCCGCAGATCTGAGCCGGAAAGATCTCCCAAGGCAAGCTCCGGTAACTGGTGGGCCCCGCTATTCGGGTGGTCCTCGCAGGCAGACTACATGAACGCTTCTACTCAGATGGAGACTGAGACGGAGAGATCGAGGTCAGGTAGGGCGTTTACAGTGGGATGCTTCACGGAGGAGAAGGCGAAGGAGCTCCGGAAGAAGACGCTCGAGTCTTCCACTTTTCACGATACAATGTACCACTCCGCCATCGCTTCTCGTCTTGCTTCCGACCGCCGTTCGATCTAGATCTTCATATCAATCTGTCGACCTCAATGAATCGGGGAAGCTTTCTTCTCCTCTATCTCATTTGTCATTTTCCGTTCAGGTTTTTTAGCTGGTTAAGTTTGTTTAGACGTGCTTGGATTTGGACCGTTCGATTTGTAAAGAACGGTGGTGATGTGTCTCGTCTCGTCTCGTCTGATTGTGTTTTTGGATTTTCGGGAGAACGAAACAAGCGTTACCTTGATCTAACAAATCGATTAGCATTGCTCTCATCTGAAAGTTGAATCTCATCTAATTCTTCCAAATTTAACGTTGATTTACTTAGGTTTTTGCATACACCGTTCTAATGCTTTGGTAATTCATTGTTTGAGTGCTTCTATCTGCGCTCTTATTGTGATGGTGTGCAGTATACGATCGTTTAATTTCTCACCTGATGATGCGCTCTCGGTTTGGGGTTCACCCGGGTTGGGCATAAGTGTGGTCTAAGCTTTGAGTCTATTTTGTGGTTTGGACTTGGGCCTTGTTTGGTGACATTGTGGGTCGAAAATAATAATATGAACATTAACCATCACAAAGCTAATAATATGTTGTAAGAAGTGATCTAACCAAAGACGAAAGCCTCGTTATCCGGCAGAAAATGAGAAATATGTGACTTCTAATTACGTAAACACTTTTACTACATGTCACGCGGCCAATAACGTTACATTTCTTTCGCTCTTATCCCCAAATTACTCTACCTGAATTAAATAAAAACTCTTTATTGATAAATAGGTTTTTGTATTGAGATGATTTTACTCTGTCCAATATATTTATTCTAATAAAATATCTTTTTTCTACAATTTTTAGTATAGAATTTAAAAAAAATATATATATAAAAAGATATAAGATTTAAAAAATATGCTATGTACATTTAATAAACACATAGAAATCTTTTACAGGAAATTATTACTAATAACAATTTTCCAAAAAATTACAAGCAAGCTTGCTAATAAGAATGTAATACTTTTTTTGTAATAATAGATTCTATTTTGTTTGAATTTCTAGATTCTATTTTGATGAATTCAAGTTAGTTTGAGTTTCTTGTCCTGCACGTGTAATTATTAAGAAAATAGCATATGCTAATGATATAAACAAAATATTACTATAAATATATAATTGGATCAATATATGAACAAAAAAATATCTTTATTGGTTGCAATAACATTGATATAATACGAGAACCATAACACAACTATTATGTATGAGATTACTATTGTGGTTTGACAACACATCTTGTTATCCGTTTATTTCTACCTCGAGGTAAATCATATATATATATATATATATAGATTGAGAATGTTATATTTGATTTGTTAAATCTTGAAGTCTTTTATTTATACAAGGTATTAAAACACAAATATTAATCCGGTATGGATAAGTATTATACTTTGAGTTGCTAAATATTTAAGACTTCTAACGTCAATTTTACTTGATGATCAATGTGGAAATATTTAGACCCACATACCAGTAGATCAACGACCCACGTACCAGATATAAGTATTATACTTGATTTTAGTCAAAAGGCAAATAAATGTATAAATTGTTAATCTTCAAACATTCGATTTATACAAGTTCTCAAAATGTCAGTTTTACTTGAAAATCGATGTTGGATAATTTAAACCCACATACCACAAGGTCAACTACATGTACCCGTAGGTCGACGACCCACCTAAACGTTATTAATCCGATAAGAACAAGCATTATAATTGATCTTGGCCAAAATGCAAGAAATGTATAATTTGTTTAATTTACAAAACTATATTATACAAGTTCTCAAATTGTTAGTCTTACTTGATAATCAATGTGAGATAATTTGGACTCATATATCGACAATTTAACAACGATACCAAATATTAATCTGATATAAATAAATATTATACTTGATCTTAACCAAAATACCAAGAAATGTATGATTGATTAATCTACAAACCTTTATTTATAAGTTCTCGAAATATCAGTATTATTTAATAATCGAATAGTTAAATCAAATATCAGTAGCTCACATAACATATATTATTAACAAGTTCTCAAAAAATGTATGATTGTTTATCATTATCTTTTATATTGTTTTTGGGCTTTTTGGGTCTACAGTTGTGTCTTTTAGAAAAATTGAGAAACCGATTCAGATCTGGAATGGACCTGGCCCGGACCTCAATATTCTGTTCAGGTTCAAATCCGGTCCAATAACAAATTTCCAGTAAGATAAAACAAAATGCAAAGAAGGAGAAATGGCCGGCATGAGAAGTCTATTTCTCAAGATTTGTTGGTGTCTCCAAAGGCTCTACACTTTAGAGCACTAGTTTTGATTGTAAGTTAAAAAGCCTTTCTTTGTTTCATGGTAGGCATTTTGGGCGGGCTATGATATATAGGACAAAGCCCACTATACTAATAGTAGTCATATTCATATTCATATATGGATTTGAATCTTTATAAGAATGAGCAACCTCAAATCAATGATTCGTTGCACAACATACTCGACGACAAGGAACCCTTTTGCAACATTATAAGTTATATCATTGTCATCCCGGGCCATCGGAACTTAACTTCACTTACCAACGGCGAGACAAAACAACCCGTCGACGTCTCAGGTAACCATAACTTTCAAAAAACTCGCTTTTCATCATTTTCCAAACTAGTAATCACGTAGAATCTACAAAATAAACCGATTTAACCACGCTCTTGCACAAAAGTTAGTATCAATGCCCCACTACCAAATATTTTACATCAAATCCTCTTCTACAAAATTTCATTATTATTAAGCTTTTCGTTGGATACGAGTAATGATTTCTTTTGGGTCAGATCCGTTGAGTCAATAAAGAGAAATTATGACAATTAGAAAAATTGCTATTAAAAAGCCCGATCCTATCACCAAAGAAAATAGAGGTCAAAGACTAGTAAAAACACGCTTTAAAAGTTATGCTAAAAAAATGTTTTTTTATAAGAGCACAAAAGAAAAGTGGGACACTAGAAAATACATTAAGGTAGCCAAGATGTAAAGAGAGATAAGATGAAGATTCTTGAATATTAATATCATTTTCTAAGGATGTAACATTTCTATGGTCATTTAATTCAACGACTCTCATTTCTTACTACTCATATTTTTTCAATATAAAAACATAGACAATCTAACTTAAACGTGGGAAACGTCGATCATATCAAGATCGATAAAGTGAAAGTTTGGATTTTGCATTAACTAGTGCCGTTTATAAACAAGAGAATTATGGCCTACTTCAATTAGAACAAATGTAAAGATGATAATGTAAATAGAAAATATAGAAAATAGACTATTCTATAACACTTCTCCCTAAGTACCTTGGAGATTGAACAACTTCGAGCTTGGACAAATGAAAGCCGATTTGCGAAGGACCAAGAGCCTCAATCATGATGCCAAATATCTTATTCAAGAAACAAGTAAATCTCACGAGGAGTAACATTTGATTTATTGGATTTAACTAACCAAAGTAAAAAGATGGAAGGATGGTCAAGGTAACAAGTAGACTCCCTCTCGCGTGTCACGAGCAAGGGTTATATATATATATATATATATATATATATATATATATATATATATATATATATATATATATATATATATATATATATATCCGAGACAATGGGCCTTGAGCGACAATATTGGAGTAGAGAGATACAATAAGGAATTGATGGGACCTTCTGCTCTTCTTTGAGCGACAATATTGCTTTAAATCATCCCATATTACTTTCACCGATTACTTGGAAATGAACCTAATGACTTCACTATGGAGAAATGGTTGCGTGCTTGGAAAATATGTTGGAAGTCGTCTGACTTCCTCTAAAACCTCGAGAAATTCTTCGTACTTCACTCTCGAATCTCAATTAATGCCGCCATGACCTCAATTTCCTTGATTGTGGGGAGAACCCGAGTGTGCTCACGTCATTATTTTGTAAATAGATCTATTTTAGCTCCGAAATTGCTTAGAATGTATGCAATGTCATTAACACACTGATATATCTCCAAAATACAAAAGAAAATAAAATCTGTCAATAAGCAATGCAAATATGCGAGAAGAACAAGGAATGGATAAATATGATGATGCAAAAAGATGCTAAATGGATGCTATCAACTACACCATACTTGAACCTTACTTGTCCTCAAGTAAGATCCGAAGAAAGATACCCTATGTGAAGGACTCGTATTACTATTTATGTTGTTAATATTGAACTCAAACAAACCAAGTCATCATGACACACATCATCATAATAGAGATAAGTCAAAGTGCATTCATCTCATGACCACTCAAGCTAATGTGTTTAAATCACTCATTTATAATATCACTGATGTAAAAGGTAGGATTTTCGAATCCTAATAAAGGATGTTTAAGGGTGATTAAATTAATCATCGATATCAATTAGCCCATAAATCGCGAATAGTGTGTAAATGACGAGTAGGAATTCCACCGTCACGATCCTGACGTAAATTTGGACTTATGGGGAAATTTTCACTTTTTCCTCCGGGGAATAATTTTTACCCACTGGTATTATTTGGAGCATTTGGGAGCTTCAATTAATAAAATTGCAGTTGAGAGAAATGATTAGGACATTGGGTATGTTTTAGATATGAAATAACATGGAAAGGAAAAATGGTCAAAAGAGTCGCTATTTCGTTTCTTAGCGGCTAAGAAAGACGGCTTACGAATATGCGTTTTTCGAGAAAATTACGGAATAATTATCCACACAATATGTCAGATTTATTATTCCAATTTCGAGAAGTTTGGAGAAGGGGCTCAAACCGCCTTCGGATCGGTTAAAGGATAACTATCGACTTTGCTAAAGGATAATTATCGCCTTCGCTATAAATAGCGGAAATTCATTTATTAATTCATTTCCTTTCACGTTTCCTCGTAAAAGCTCTGATTTCTCTCAAACTTCAAATTCAGATCTACTCTTCGTTTGTAATCCGATTTCAATTCCGTTTGATTTTTCGGATTCCTCTCTTCGTCCTCTTCATTTTGGTACCGAGTTTCTGCGTTTCCATTCAAGTTAAGGTCAGGTCGAGCCTCCCCTTATATGGCCGGTCCCGTCGCTCAGATTCCGGTGAATCTGATGGTGTCCGAGCGTAGCCTGCGTCGTTGTGATTCCGAATCTTCTTTCGGATCGTCAATCGGGTTAGTAACGAATAAGTTATGAATTTATTCGTTTTCAGTATTGTGATTTGGCCTAAATTGACCTTAGGCTTGTCAAAATGGATAATTGGAAATTCCATTATGCTCGTTACTTTATTATGGTGATTATGGGATATTTGTTTGATGAGATCTGATGACAGTTGGATTTAGAAACTGCCTGCGGGCAAAACGTTATTCTGGTGAAATTTAATTAATTAATTAAAGATTAATTAATTAAATTAGGAATCTAGAAAACGCTATAAGCTAATTAAATTCAAAGGAATGAATTTAATTGATGTTTGAAGCAAGAAGTTTAATACGAGGAATATGATATTCTCGACAGGTGGTGTTGAAGACGGTAGACTAACTATAGCTTAGTTGCTCAATGAGCGTATCCAGGTAAGTCTTCGGACTTACTTAGCTTCGATCTACAGAAACCCTTGCCTGAGAGATTTATATCTCACTGTGTTGATATGTGTTGTTGTTTTGAAATGCCTTGTTGTGTTGAAATGTGAATGTTGATATGCATTGAGATGTGTTATGTGTAAAGCATGCTTGATGTGTTTTATGATGAAAATGACGTTATGATGTGTACAGCATGCTTAATGTTGTTGTGATTATTATCATGTCATAATTATGAGAAATGGTTAAATGAACATGTGTTAGCCTATTGAGGCGTGCTATTGAATGACATGATAAGCTTGTTGAAACGTGATAATGTATGAGATGATAAGCCTTTTGAGGCATGTGATATGATGATGACTTGTAAAGGTCAATAGTATGTAAATTGTTTAAGACTCTGATCTAACCATTAGCCAGGTCGCTAGCTATTGCAGTGAATGCCGGAGCTCGGCCAAACCCGGATCACTTGCGTTGTATAAGAATGATACCGAGTCTGATGGACTTCAGGCTCGGGTCGCACACCTAATGAAAATGGTAAATGTTTGCATTAACATGAATGGCAAAATGTTGCATGTGGTTAGGGGTTAAGACCATAACCCACCACGAGAAAGCCTGGCCCGTAGACTTGATTAGTCTGGCTACGACCTAAGAGCAAATGTCTGAATTAACTTAATTTGTGCAATGGTGAGCTCACACCAAAGCCAGAACCGTATAAGCAATGATTCCGGATTTGGTCCGGGATCTCAAATTGTAAATTTCATACTGCATTCACGTGCATCATTCATAAAAGCATAATATCATCTCATGAGCACGGTATGTGATATTTGAATATAATTGTTGTATTGTGATGTGATGATATAATCTCTCGTGGATAGATTATGATCGGTAGCTAACGGTTTTAAACCAAATCTTTTTAGGTAATGCTGATCATAGGAACGCTTCAGGGATGTCAGCTGTAGGGTGTGGACAGCCGAGGCAGTGTTAACCCAAGGGTTGGTTGAACTACTTTTGAAACTAATCGCTTGCAAGCGAGTCTTTTGTTGGTTGTGTGCAACTGTGTACACATGTTGATTTCAGACTGAAGTTTTAAGATACCTGTCCAGGTGTCATGTTTTAAAGTGTCGTTTTGGGATATACATACTAACTGCATGTACGGTTGTAATGTAAATGTTTTCTAAATGACAGGTTGAATGTTTTCATTATTTCTTCGTGCTTCTTGTTGCAAGGTCCTATTTGTGAAGTTGTTGTCAGGCTAACTGATGGGACCCACTGTGTGGTCCTTAGCCTAGTGACGTCTTGGGTTACTTAAAACTCGGGTCGTTACAGATTGGTATCAGAGCTTAGGTTGACAACAAGAGCACATGTGACTTGAGATGAGACATGATAGTTCAACCTAACTACAACCCAGTCCGGGTTGGTTTTTAAAGGACATTTAAGTTTTCAAAAGATTTTGAAAATTACTGACATATGGTTTTAATGGATTTAAAATCATATGCATAGTTGGGATTGTGGGTAAAGACACTGTTTTCCACTCCTCAGCGTGACTCCTTGTAAGTGTAGTTCTCTCTCTTTAACTTGTTAAGATTATAGTATTTTGATAGATATCACTATTGTTATAAGTGGTGGATATAGATGAAGAGAGAACGATCTTGAATATTCCGGTTTGTCGAAACCGTGATAAAGGCAACCGTAAGTGTTTTGATTAAGAGACAAGGAAGTTGCAGCTTCATTACGAGTATGTAAATGGGAGCACAATGTGTAAGTGTGTTAGTGGAAGTAAGACAAGCTAGAAGTGCATGAGAGTATAATGTTAAAAGTAAGTGGTCAAGGTCAAGTACCTCTACCCATCGAGCTACATGAGATGTGAAGATGCAAGAATATAGCAGTAGAAAGGGCTATTGCTACGATAGAAACGCAAGGGCAAGCACGAGTTATCGAACCCTAAACACTAGAAGTTCCATAGGAGGAATAAGAAGGTAGTGATCTTCATTAGAGAAGTGACTAAGGCCATAAAAAGAAAAGATGTGTTAGTGTTTGCAGGAGCTTATGTAATGCAAGTTGATTGGCGGTTGAACCACATAAACATACCTTTTGGGGACATTGGAGGGCTAGAAAAGTATAAGATGAAACTTGCAGCAACCTTCATGCAGAACATTAGTGCGTGTTGGTGGATGAGAAATCGTGTAATCATTGTGGATTACAAGACTTTCAAGAGTCAGATTTGGACTAACTTGTTAAAATCTTTTTTGGAAGCAATATTTAGAGGTTCTCCTATGATGGAGATGAATTTCACGAGGAGTATACATCGTTGGATGAGAGTGCACCACTTTATGATCAATTGATAAGATTGTTTACAATAGGATGAAACGACCTCTTAGTTGGTGTTGTCACCTAAGATATGACGTTATTGGAGTATTAGGAGAGGATAATAAAGCTTGAAGCAAGACAAGGATTTAGGAAAGAGGTGGATTTCTAAACTAGTGGAGGAAAGAGGCAGAAGTCTACTCCAAGTTTCTTGAACCTGCGAGTACGAGACGTGTGAGTCAAGAAACAAGGCCTTCTCCACAACCATGATTATAAGAAAAATTGGAGGGAAGAACATGTTTCAATTGTGGAGACCTAAATCATTACAAGAAGGATTGATCAAAAAGTCCAACTACATGTTTCAAATGTAGTTAACCTAGAGATATGATAAAGTTTGTGAGGCTAGGGGATAATGTTAACTCAAGGATCTTGTCCTAATGTGAGAGGAGGAGAAAGTCAAAGTTTACGTGGAAACTAGGCAAGTAAAGTAGCCAACCGATATCCTTATTACCGGATTGGATAATGATGACGTGATTCTAGGCATCGATTGGATGATCAAGTATATGGATAAGATAGATGCGGAAATGCTAACAAAAATGATGTTAGCCAAAGATGATACTTGTCATGTGTTCAAAGGAAGTGAGCTACAAGACCCTCTAGTGATGATCTCTGCGATGAAAGCAAGTAAGCTGGTAAGGAAAGGATGTGAAGCATATTTATGTTATGCTCTGGAGAAAGAAGGAAAGATTTAATTGAAATACATTCTAGTTGCACGCGAGTTTAAGGATGTTTTTCAAGATGAATTACCTGGACTGCCACCTACTAGGCAAGTTGACTTTAGAATCGATCTAGAGCCTGGAACTAGACCAATTTCTAAAGCTCTGTACAGAATGGCACATGTGGAAATGCTTGAGTTGAAGAAGCAATTGGAAAAAAAATTGGCAAATAAAGGATTTATTCGGCCAAGTGTATCACCATGGGGAGCGCCAGTATTGTCCGTGAAGAAAAATGGATGGTACAATGAGGCTATGTATCGACTATAGAGAACTGAATAAGATCACGATTAAGAACAAGTATCTACTACCACGAATTGATGATTTGTTAGATCAGTTGCATGGATCAAAGGTGTTCTCCAAGATAGACCTACGATCAGGCTATCACAAGTTGAAGATTCAAGAAGATGATATCCATAAGACAACATTCAGGACTCGGTTTGTTATGGTCTTTACCGATGGCATATTGGCTTATTCACGAAGTAGTGAAGAGCATAAAACATTTAAAAGCAATTCTCCAAGTATTGATGAAAGACAAGCTTTATGTCAAGTTGTTCAAGTGTGACTTCTGGATGAATGGAGTAACATTCTTAGGACACGTGATCACTGTAGATGGAATCAGAGTTGACTCATCCAGAATTGAAATTATGCTAGCATGGAAACCACCCAAAAACGTAAAGGATATACGTAGTTCCTAGGATTAGCAGGATACTACAAACGTTTTGTGAAAGGATTTTCCATCATAGCAAGACCTATGACCAACCTATTTCAGAAGAAGGCAAAGTTTGTATGGACTAACAAGTGTCAAGCAAGCCTTGAAGAGTTAAAGAAGAGATTGACTACTGCACCTGTGTTAGGTTAGCCGAATGGAGCACTAGAGTTCATTGTTTACACTGATGCATCTAAAATGGACTTGGAATGCGTTCTGATGCAGAATGACAGTCATATCATATGCATCAAGACAATTGAGGTAGTATGAGCAAAACTACCCAATACATACCTTAGAGTTAGCAACGGTACTTCGTTCACTGAAAATTTGGTGGCACTGCTTGCTTGGAACAACATGCATGATTATGACACATCATAAGAGTTTGATGTGCATATTCACTTAGGAAAAGTTGAATATGAGACAAAGAAGATGGTTAGAGATAATAAAGGTTTATAATTTGAATATATTATATCATCTTGACAAGGCTAAAGTCGTGCCGATGCTCTGAGCAAAAAAAAGTCAGTTCAAGAAGAAGGTGATTCCTCGTTTGACTGCACAATCTGAGATACAAAAAGATATGATTTATAGTGGTAGAGAGAAATATGGGTTCAGAAAGACCAAGGGTATTTGTGTACCTTGGAGATCGTGCCTAGTTGGATGGAAGAGATCCAACATAAACAACTAAGTTCCTTGATCTAACCAAGGTGAGGTTAATGATCACGAATGATGAAAGTTTAGATTCTTTATCAACGACGACAATATGATTGGATACCAAGGAAGAATATGTATGCCTCAAGATGATGAGATTAGAAGAAATATTCTTGTTGATGCTCATACAACACCATAGTCGAATAAGATGTATCAGGATATTATACCATACTTCAGGTGAAAAGATATGAAGAAGGATAATTATAGGGTTGTGGCATGTTGTCAAACATGTCAACAAGTTAAGATTGAACATCAAAGAACAAGAGGAGAACTTACGTCACTTGAAATACCACAATAGAAATGGGAACTAAGTTGAATTTTACAACAGCGTTCCATCCACAGTCAAATGGTCAGTCCGAAAGGACTATTCAGACTTTAGAAGACTTGTTGAGGTCATGTGTGCTTGATTAGGGACCGATATGGCCAGATCAATTACCGTTGGTCTAGTTCACCTATAACAAAAGTTGGCATGCGTCCATTGGGATGGCACCATATGAAGCACTGTACGGAAGGAAATGTCGAACCCCATTATATTGGGATGAGCATGCCGATGTCATTGACACGGCTCCAGACAAAGTTAAAGTGATATTGAAAAAAGTTGCTTTGATTCGAGAAAGGATGTTGGTTGCACAGAGTAGACAAAAATCGTATGCTGATAAGCACCGACGCCCGCTAGAGTTTGAAACAGGGACACATGTTTGGCTGAAAGTTTCACCGACTCGTGGATTCAAACGGTTTGGTATCAAGGGGAAGTTAAGTCCTCGGTATATTGGACCGTTTGAGATTTTGGAAAAAGTTGGTAAAGTAGCTTATCGTCTAGCATTACCGCCAACAATGGATGGAGTACACCCAGTGTTTCATGTATCACAACTGAGACAATATCAACCAAATCCGACCCATGTACTCATCTATGATGCTATTGAGATAGAGCTTGATTAGACCTATGTCGACTTCCCTATGGCCGTTTTAAACAGAAAGAAGAAGAAGTTAAGGAATAAAGAAATTCCATTAGTGAAGATCCAGTGGTCCCGAAGGGGAATGGAAGAGGCCACATGGGAAACAATTGAACACATGGAGAGAAATTATCCAGAGGTGTTTAGCTCTTTGATCAATGATTGAGACAAAAGCAAAGAGTAGTACCTAACTTTTCCACTAACTAATGTGCTTATATAGTTCTATGTTAATGTGATTTATGTGTGTGTGAATTGTAGGAAGTGATAGACTTCACTAGTGTGAGCTTGATGACCCCTTCTAACTTGGTAATAACTTATGCTTGCATGAAATGCAAATATAGGTTAATTATGTGACTGATAGATTCAGTCTTCTCATGAGCTGTGTACTAAAGTTTCGGGACAAAACTTTTTCTTAAGGGGTGTGTGATGTAAAAGCTAGGATTTTCGAATCCTAATAAAGGATGTTTAAGGGTGATTAAATTAATCATCTATATCAATTAGCCCATAAATCGCGAATAGTGTGTAGATGACGAGTAGGAATTCCACCGTCACGATCCTGACGTAAATTTGGACTTATGGGGAAATTTTCACTTTTTCCTCCGGGGAATAATTTTTACCCACTGGTATTATTTGGAGCATTTGGGAGGTTCAATTAATAAAATTGCAGTTGAGAGAAATGATTAGGACATTGGGTATGTTTTAGATATGAAATAACATGGAAAGGCAAAATGGTCAAAAGAGTTGCTATTTCGTTTCTTAGCGGTTAAGAAAGACGGCTTAGGAATATGCGTTTTTCGAAAAAGTGCGGAATAATTATCCACACAATATGTCAGATTTATTATTCCAATTTCGAGAAGTTTGGAGAAGGGGCTCAAACCGCCTTCGGATCGGTTAAAGGATAACTATCGACTTTGCTAAAGGATAATTATCGCCTTCGCTATAAATAGCGGAAATTCATTTATTAATTAATTTCCTTTCACGTTTTCTCGTAAAAGCTCTGATTTCTCTCAAACTTCAAATTCAGATCTACTCTTCGTTTGTAATCCGATTTCAATTCCGTTTGATTTTTCGGATTCCTCTCTTCGTCCTCTTGATTTTGGTACCGAGTTTTTGCGTTTCCGTTGAAGTTAAGGTCAGGTCGAGCCTCCCCTTATATGGCCGGTCCCTTCGCTCAGATTCCGGTGAATCTGATGGTGTCCGAGCGTAGCCTGCGTCGTTGTGATTCCGAATCTTCTTTCGGATCGTCAATCGGGTTAGTAACGAATAAATTATGAATTTATTCGTTTTCAGTATTGTGATTTGGCCTAAATTGACCTTAGGCTTGTCAAAATGGATAATTGGAAATTCCATTATGCTCGTTACTTTATTATGGTGATTATGGGATATTTGTTTGATGAGATCTGATGACAGTTGGATTTAGAAACTGCCTGCGGGCAAAACGTTATTCTGGTGAAATTTAATTAATTAATTAAAGATTAATTAATTAAATTAGGAATCTAGAAAACGCTATAAGCTAATTAAATTCAAAGGAATGAATTTAATTGATGTTTGAAGCAAGAAGTTTAATACGAGGAATATGATATTCTCGACAGGTGGTGTTGAAGACGGTAGACTAACTATAGCTTAGTTGCTCAATGAGCGTATCCAGGTAAGTCTTCGGACTTACTTAGCTTCGATCTGCAGAAACCCTTGCCTGAGAGATTTATATCTCACTGTGTTGATATGTGTTGTTGTTTTGAAATGCCTTGTTGTGTTGAAATGTGAATGTTGATATGCATTGAGATGTGTTATGTGTAAAGCATGCTTGATGTGTTTTATGATGAAAATGACGTTATGATGTGTACAGCATGCTTAATGTTGTTGTGATTATTATCATGTCATAATTATGAGAAATGGTTAAATGAACATGTGTTAGCCTATTGAGGCGTGCTATTGAATGACATGATAAGCTTGTTGAAACGTGATAATGTATGAGATGATAAGCCTTTTGAGGCATGTGATATGATGATGACTTGTAAAGGTCAATAGTATGTAAATTGTTTAAGACTCTGATCTAACCATTAGCCAGGTCGCTAGCTATTGCAGTGAATGCCGGAGCTCGGCCAAACCCGGATCACTTGCGTTGTATAAGAATGATACCGAGTCTGATGGACTTCAGGCTCGGGTCGCACACCTAATGAAAATGGTAAATGTTTGCATTAACATGAATGGCAAAATGTTGCATGCGGTTAGGGGTTAAGACCATAACCCACCACGAGAAAGTCTGGCCCGTAGACTTGATTAGTCTGGCTACGACCTAAGAGCAAATGTCTGAATTAACTTAATTTGTGCAATGGTGAGCTCACACCAAAGCCAGAACCGTATAAGCAATGATTCCGGATTTGGTCCGGGATCTCAAATTGTAAATTTCATACTGCATTCACGTGCATCATTCATAAAAGCATAATATCATCTCATGAGCACGGTATGTGATATTTGAATATAATTGTTGTATTGTGATGTGATGATATAATCTCTCGTGGATAGATTATGATCGGTAGCTAACGGTTTTAAACCAAATCTTTTTAGGTAATGCTGATCATAGGAACGCTTCAGGGATGTCAGCTGTAGGGTGTGGACAGCCGAGGCAGTGTTAACCCAAGGGTTGGTTGAACTACTTTTGAAACTAATCGCTTGCAAGCGAGTCTTTTGTTGGTTGTGTGCAACTGTGTACACATGTTGATTTCAGACTGAAGTTTTAAGATACCTGTCCAGGTGTCATGTTTTAAAGTGTCGTTTTGGGATATACATACTAACTGCATGTACGGTTGTAATGTAAATGTTTTCTAAATGACAGGTTGAATGTTTTCATTATTTCTTCGTGCTTCTTGTTGCAAGGTCCTATTTGTGAAGTTGTTGTCAGGCTAACTGATGGGACCCACTGTGTGGTCCTTAGCCTAGTGACGTCTTGGGTTACTTAAAACTCGGGTCGTTATAACTGAAGCTTAAAACATTTTACAATGATCATTGACCATATGCTTACCATAGCATTTTTAGGGGTGAAATGGGATGGGAAGAGACGAGATTAAGGTCATCCCAATTCCGTCCCAGTTATTTTAAGAGTAAAAGGGGTAAGTAGGTAGATATTGTATCAATGAAGAATCATTAGAAAGTTATGTATCATTGAGTAGAGAATAGACCCCTCCCAATTTTTCAAAAAAGATAAATTACTCAATAATTGAATATCCTTCCAAAATTAATAAGATATTCTCTCATAATTAATTTGGCTATTTTGTAATTAAATAAGAAAAAGGATATTTGTTTCCTATAATTAAGGAGACAGTTTCTCCAGATCTCTATTCTTTCAACGTGCGTCCCAAATCACGATCGTGAAAGATTTGAGGGGAATAACCACCATTTTTCATAGAGAAGCTTTCATAATCGTCAAACATCGTTGATTCAGTGCGTTTGGTATGAAATTCAGTTTATGAATTTACAGAAATCGGTTGTGCTTGTGTTTAACTGGCGGGATACGTTGATTGGGCATTTCGACGAAGAGTTCATTACAGTTGACGATCGGTTTCTGCAATATGCTTCAATTTGGCGTCAAAATCATTGATTGTTGTTTTTTGCGTCCAGATCTGTAAGGTGAGTTTTGTATTTCATGTTATGTATCACGATATAGGTTGTTGTTCAACCTTTTCACCTTTTTTTCATGGGTGGAGTTGGAACTGTATTTGTGTGCCATCGTCTTTGTAATTAGATTTGTGTCGTGTGTAAAAATTATGTATATATTTGTGCTGTTTGTAAAAATTATGTACATATTTGTGCTGTTTGTGAAAATTATGTACGGATTTGTGCTGTCTGTGAAAATTATGTACAGAATTTGTATCATATGAAGGATTTAGGGAAAAATGAGTTTATGTACGAAATGATACGTCTAGGAAAATTCATGTACATGTAGAGATTTCTGTTGACGACGAAGAAGGATTTAAGGAAAAATGAATTCATATACATTAATGTAGAAAATTTTGTACAGATTTGTGTTGTTTGTGAAAATTATGTACAAATTTGTGTTGTTTGTGAAAATTATGTACAAAATTTGTATCCTACGAAGGATTTAGGGGAAAATGAATTTATGTATGAAATGATAAGTCCAGGAAAATTTTGTACAAATTTGTGCTGTCTGTGAAACTTACATGGATTGCTTTAGATTATACAACCTAGGGCTCCGATTGAAGGTTGAAGACGAAGAAGGAGGATTCTCTTCGAGTTGCGTCTGAAGAATCTCCATGAAAACAATGACGCTCTTTTTTCGGAAGGAGTTGAGAGTGGAAGTTGAAAAGACGATTCTCATATCTTTAATTAATATTCAGTTGCCCTTTTAATATAATTTATCTTTTTAATTTTTGATAGTTATTTATCCCTTTTACGTAAAAGCCTTTAAATAGATTCTATTATTTCAAGTAATTTCTATTCCATTTACTTTTATTTTTTGGCTAGAAAATGGAGGCACCTATATTGTATCTATGATACAAAAAGGACTTCTCTACACCAATTTTCTCTTATTTTAATTGGGATGAAATTGGGACTGACCTTGCGTATTTTAGAATGAATCCCACCGGGTCCTATCCCACTTGAGATCAGGACGGGACGAGCCTAATATTGCTTGCTCATTATATTATTCTATTTGTTTAATTTTATGTTTTATCCCCAAAAAATATCCGTATATATCGTACTTACAACGCAAAACCATTAAAAATTTCAAATATCCATAATAACATATTATAGTTAAATTAAAGTTTCCAAATATCCATGATAAAAACATTTAAATGAATTGAGGAAGTTAGAGAAAATGAACTTTTTATAAGTTTCACTTGGTAAAATAGGCTTTAGTCTTTTTAAACCTATATAAATACTTAATTACCCTTTGTGTAAATACTTGTAGTTTTTATGTCAGAAAAAAAGAGAGAGCTAATAATGATATTCTACCCCTTAATTAAAGGATCTTTTCTCTTAGTACCCCTCAAGTTTGAACTTTTTCTCTTGTACCACAAGCCTTTAAGTTTCTGTTGGTACCCTCGTGGTATAATTTGTTTCCTCTTTATACCTTTCACAATATTTTAATTAAAGTTTCAATTACATAATAAAAATCTTTAAAATTCAAAATGAATTTTGAATAAAAAATTCAACTTACTTTTTAATTTCTGTTTTTAAAATAAAAAATAACTTTTTAAACAACTAACTATGATCACAATAAAATGTTAAACTAATTATATTTATAATAAAAAATTAATATACTTTTATGTTCTATTTTTGAAATAAATTTTTTTTATAACTAATTATGTTCACATTAAATTTTAAACTAATTAACTTTATAAATACAAAGTAATGATAAAGAAGTATTTTTATATTTTTTTAATTAAAAAATTTAGAAAATTAGCTTTAGGCCTATTTTTTTATTTTTAATTAAAAATAGAAAATTTTTATATTTATATTCGAGTTAAAATAAAATATAAAATCAAAACTAAACCATATTCGTAATATATTAATTCCATAAAAAAATAAGTATATTTTATAAAATATAGAAACGTAAATGTAGACCTAATTTTTTATTTTATAATCCAAGAGGAAACATTTAATGAACTACATTTAGTAATTTTATTATTATTACTAATATATTTATAACTTTCGAATTAAAAATTTTAATTTAGTTTTTGTTTTAAAATAAATATTTTATTTTAATTTTTGCTTTTCTATATTTTTAAATTAAAGAATAAACTCTTTACCATTTCCTAGTATTTATAAAGTTAATTATTTTAAAATTTAACGTGAATATAATTAGTTTTAGTTTAGTTTAAAATGTTTATTTCAAAAACATAAAGTAAAAATAAGCTTTTTATTCAGAATTAGTTTTTTATTTTTATTTTTATTTTTAGATTTTTTTAATTTTATAATTGAAAATTTAATAAAACATATTAAGAATGGGTATGAGGAGAAAATAAATTAAATCAAAACTTTGTGTATATCAAAACAAAAAGTCCAAACTTGATGGGTAACAAGAGGAAAAAACCTTAATTAAAATTACAAATATTTAATTTTGCAATCTTTGGGTGAATAAAAAAGGAGATAAATAATTATTTATTTGTTTGATGCGAATTCTAAAACATGGTATCTGAAGATGATGTTAGCCGGATCGGATAATTATCCTCGGATATGATTGATGATTCGAATATCAAACTAATCCGTTTGATCTAGATATACACCCAATCCGTTTGATTTGGATAATATATATATATATATATATATATATATATATATATATATATATATATATATATATATATATATATATATATATATATGTGGGGTGTTATTCAAGTAAGGCCCATTATTCCGGTAAGGCCGTGCGGCCGTCTGTACGGCCGACACGTGTCCCGGAAATTTTTTTTTTTTTTTTCTGAACGAGTTTTTTTTTTAAACGAGTAAAAGTAATAGTTCAAAACTTATTATGGAATAGTTCATAACTTATAAAAGGATAGTTCATGAATTATAATAGAATAGTTCATGAATTATAATAGAATAGTTCATAGTGTAAAATTTATAAAGGATTGAAAGTAATAGTTTAAAACTTATTAAGTAATAGTTCATAACTTCTAAAAGGATAGTTCATGAATTATAATAGAATAGTTCATAGTGCAAAATTTATAAAGGAGTGAAAGTAATAGTTCAAAACTTATTATGGGATAGTTCATGAATTATAATAGAATAGTTCATGAATTATAATAGAATAGTTTAAAGTGCAAAAATTTATAAAGGAGTGAAAGTAATAGTTCAAAACTTATTATGGGATAGTTCATGAATTATAATAGAATAGTTCATGGATTATATTAAAAAGTAATAGTTCATGGATTATATGGGAATAGTTCAAAGTTTATAGGATAATAGTGCATAAATTATAACATGGTAGTTCAAATAAATTTTCATTAGTTTCCGGAAAAAAAAAAATCGTTTCAGAAAAGAGAAAAAAAAAAAAAAAAATTTCGGGACACGTGTCGCCCTGTCGTACGGCCGTACGACCGTACCGCAATAAAACAACCGTACCTGAACATTTACCTATATATGTGTGTGTTTCTACTATATTTATCATAAAATGTAAGAAATATATATACATAATGTAACACCCCAAATCTCAAACTCGGGGCGCTACGGATTAGGACCTCACAATGGGTCCCGACCCTAACTCGATAACAACTTTACCGGACTTTAATTTGCAACAAGGCACAAATGTAAAATATAAAAAACTGGATAAATAAATGTAATGATATGATTTAACAAAGGACTCTCAACCGGATATAATAATATAACGAAAAAGTCTTTTATTTGATAGTGGTAGCCAAGGGCATGTCAAACATTCAATGTCTTTTTAAAGGGAGATATTCATAAGAATATCTCCTTTAATTATTTGATAGTGTTAGCCAAGGGCATGTTAAGTATAGGAAAAACTGAATAATCTCAAGCATTTAATGTCTTCTTAAAGGAAGATATTCATAAGAATATTTCCTTTAATTATTAAGAATATAATTCAAAGAAATATAACGAAAAAGTCTTCTATTTGATAGTGGTAGCCAAGGGCATGTCAAGCCGGAGGAACGGATGACATCGCCATCCAGGGGCGTATTAGTCATCCACCCGTCACCCGATCTATTGTCATCCTTGTACACTTGGGCCAATAATACATAAGACGTCCTTATCTGGTTATCATAATAAACATACAATAACACACACACCACTCTTATAATTCAACCAATATACAAATGCAACTAAGTAAGCCCAGATGACTTACATGTAGTAGGGAAAGTCCAGCTAATAACAATCCTGATCCGCAGTATACTCACAACCGCCTGATAAAAACCAAGACATAACATTAATGATCCATCAACAAACCCGAAAACTGCATCCTAGCAATTTTTCTATACTTAACATAACATCGTCATTATCCCAAAACCTTATAACATCACAATTCCAACATCTAACCCACCACATGAGATTGACTCTAATTCCTCTAGGTTCCATCCTAACATGCTACTAACATTGATCAAACTTAGACAACGAAAGAGGATTACAAACCAATAACCGGTACCCTCTGCAAAAGTGACGCGACTGCGGGAACAAGGGTGCGTAGTCGCGAAAGGGAAGAGTCGGCACGATCACGATGACAAGGCGCGACCGTGGTGATGTTGGGGCACGACCGCGGTGACAGGCGACAACGCACGACCACGGAGATGTGCAGGCGCGACCGAGGGCAAAGTCCAAAACGTCGGTCGTCGCGATTGTTGTCGCGCAGAAGAACCTTGGTATGTCCTTGGCCGATGTTTCCTTCTCCTGGTTGTCAACTACTAGACTGAGATACCTCTAACTCCCGGATTCATCAATTGACATGTAACACGAAATGCGAAAGGAAGAATCAAGAGTGAATCTTGATTCATGGTTATGAGAAGAAGAAGAAGAAGAAGAAGAAGAAGAAGAAGAAGAAGAAGATTATTGATGATGCACCATCGGCGACTCCTCGCCACAAGCCTTCACGGAAGGAGAAGTAGATCGTGTTGCTTTTATGGAGAGAAAGATTGGAAGAGAGGAAGAGGGATGAGCATAGTACGTGAAAGAGGGACACAGAGAAGGCTACTAAGAGGGTTCTGGCCGCAAACCGGAATAAGCGATTAAGAAGGAAGATGTCCCGGTGGTTACAAAGATAACACACGATCTGCTTAAGTAACGCAACAGCAGCGACGCGAATGGAGACGCACCCGCGGGTAGGCAAATTACACGCGACCGTGGGCCACGGCCGCAGTGACTCACAAAACACACCGGAATAAAATTCCGATTGTTACATATATGCGCAAATAAATAAATGAATAAATAAATAAATATAAAAAGACACATTAAATTAGTATTACATGTAATACAATCTTATTCAAAACCAGGGGTGAGGGTATATGATTTTTAAACATGTGAAAAATTATTTATATAGATATATTCATAAGAAACTCAAAGTTATTATTTATATAAATAGACGAGCCTATCAGGTCGTTTTGGGTGAGGCTACTTAGGCTCTCGAGTCATATCGGGTCGGATTACTTCGGGCTTTCTAGTCATACCAGACCGGGTTACTTCGGGTTATCGTGTCGGGTTACTTCGGGTTAACGGTTTATTTGGGTCAAGTTAATTCAGAATATCGGGTCATTATCGGGCTATTTTATTGGGTTCAATCAGGACGGAATCAGTTTCAGGCTCAAATCATTTTTTTTATTTCGGGTTAAATCGATTTCGAACGGGTCGGTTCCGAATACTCTCTTTTTACAAAATTTTCGGGTCGGGTTTGGATTCGTCGGGTCGATTTCACGAATCGAGTAAACTTTTGACAGATATAGTCGCAACCTACTACACATGAAATTTGATATAAAAAAATCAAACTAGTAGAATAAAATGAATGCAATTTTATAAAATACCATATTTTAACACTACAAATTTTTGTAAAAGAAAAATCATTCAAAATTTGAAATTTGTTTTAAGTGGCATATAACTTGATACCTTCTTTAATCCATCTCAGTGATTATAAGATTGCTTTTTAGCTGAACTAGTTTCAGTGGTCGTTATATCGTATCATTTAAAACAAATGGCCTAAAGTTGTATGATTTATGATGAAATTTTACAATGTTTGTGTTACTAGGTTGACTCGTAGCAGCTTCCTCTTAAACAAAACCTTGGAAGCATTGAAGAGCAGTTGAGTGGAGTGGCAAAGAGGACCCCTCATACGAAGCATACAAGAACAAGTAAGACTAGATTATAGTGGGGGCAACCAAAAGCATCTAGAGAGACATATCTAATCACTTTGTGTATATCTACATACAAGAAATTAAGTGATATGGGGGCAAAATGGCATTAAATTTGAAAGAAGATGTATTAGCTAGGGCTCCCATGTGCTTTATTTTAAGAGCAACCTTCCAAAATGGAAACATCCATATCCCCACCCACAACTCCCTTTGTGCTTCCTTGTCATCTTCCTTTTAATTCTCTTGCACCAAACACTCAAGCCAAGATGGTCATGGTGTGGGATCTTTCTTGTCATACCCTTCTTTCTTAACCCCTTTCATTGCATGGAAGTTTCTTCTCGCGCGTTTTTCGAGTGTCAAAATTGTACTCATATATGTAATACGTTTAAAAACCCGAGGTGAAAATACATAACTTATCACACACTTAATCAAACTACAACGATGTTATTATTTGATGTGACATAAGGTTTATGTATATTTGATCATATACGACAAAAATGGAAAAAACCCTAACCACCCTATCAATTCAATCATTATCACTAGTAACCAACTCAATGATCAATTTTTCTTGGCTCAATAGCAAGATCTCTAGATATGTTGTCCCACTCTATATTACAATGTTTTCTTGCACTAGGAGATGGTAGTAAAGACCAACAAGTGATGGGTGACGCGTGAGAGACATAAAAGGGCCAAAGAAGATTGCTCACATCACATGTTTGAAACAAAACTAGCCAAACCATTGTACTAGGGGAGCAAAATGACCCATCAAAATTTGAAATTTTAATTGAGAAAGGAACATGTTTTCTATCGTGTTTCTTTTGAACCATGTTAAATGTGCTCGGGGACATAGCTATTCACTATATTTGTAATTGTTGGCATTGTCTTGAACATCCATGGAATCACATAGTTAGTAGAATGAACATTTCGTTGTCTAGTTAACGAATAAGGGGTCGAGGACTCGAGGGGGAGGAATACACTCCTCATATGGGAGTTCAAGGGCAGAAAATCTCTACCCCTGAATAGGGGTTTCGTGCACGATCATGCAAAGCTAGCGTTTTATCTTTTTTCTTATCCTAAATCCGAGTATCACTATGACTATAAGTGTGAAGTTTTGTATATAGGAGTGTTCTATGAGATTATGACCGACTTATATCACCTGAAAATAAATTAAATATATAACCCGCAATTTGTTAATTTGTTTTGAACATCCCTAAAAGTCTATATGCTTCAATCTACAATATGAGATACCATTTAATAATACAATCTTAGTCGGTAAATATGACGAATTTACTTAAACACCTAAATTTGTGTATGTTTACCTGCCTTCTATTTTGTTATTTTTACAGCCTTTGCCTTTTCCTTTCCATTATAAATGTAGGAGAAATTCGAGAAGTAGAAGGTGAATATTGTAAGGGTCCATCTGTAATTACTAAAAAAATGTTCCGTAAAAACGAAATCTTGACTCATAAATGTATATGTTTAGAGACTAACATGGAATATTAGAGGGTTTTTAACACATAAAATGTAAATAACCATTTTTATTACATTTTCTTTTCTATAGCTGTTTTTTAGGGTTTCATTCTACACATCTCTAACCAAACTTCCATAAATCAGCAAAGAAATAGAGTACCCAAAATAGATCCCTTAATGAGGCTTAGATAAAACAAATAGGATGGGGTCATCCCTTATAAAAACTGAGTTCTCACAAACCAATAACAAGAGCAAATCAAAGGTCACATCTTGAGCAAGTGCTAGATGAGTTAAACATAAGGGGGTCCTCTGAGGGCATGGATGATGTTTGTCTTGAGCTAGACTAAGTGGCCTCACATGTATCCCACAACTCCCCGCTCTTTATATCAAGGCTTCTATACCGGGCACCCACATTTAGAAACGAATGTTATCTCTGGCCTCTAGGGTAACCGACTCCCAAGTTTGATTATACAAACAAAAACACAATAAAATTCGAGTGATTGATTTAAGTGGATGATGTATCAGTTTGATAAAGATACATTTGAATTGTCATTGGTCAGGTGACCATCCTATCTACCTCTCTCGATATATATCTTGAGTTTAATTGGAAGGGGATTTTTAGATCGACAATACCTGATTAATCAATTGTTCAACTAAAATTTTGTTCAAATATATGACAAATGTTAATTAGTATGAACAAATCACAACTCTTGGTCATTTTAATAAAAGGATTGTGATTTGTCCAAATTAATTAACACTTGTCATGTACTTGAACAAAAATTTAGTTGAACAATTGAAACTATAAATTAGCAATCAAACAATTAGTTATATAATTGAACAATTTCGAATATAGTTGAGCCGAACACTTGACATATTTGAACAATTACAAATATAGTCGAACAATTTTTAATTGAACAAATACATGTTATATATATATATATATATATATATATATGGTAAGAGTAGGAACCTATTAGAGATGCCTGAATAATAAATCTACCTATTTTTTTTTGAACAAGAAGGTAAGATGCTCGAGTACACCAAAAATTGGTGTATCGAGAGGTCGGTAACCGGCAAACGGACAAACCGTCATGCAAAAAGTAAAACTAACAGGGAAAAACTACAAAACACCACAAGCAAAACTAGAAAAGGGAGAAAGACCCAAAAAGTCAGAATAACTAAACCCTGGAAGAAGACGTGAAACACTCGAGTAAGGCAAAACATTGAGAGGACACGGGATAGATAAAATAGCGCGGTGTCTCGCCGCCGGGAAGCAGGATGGTATAAACCTTTTTTAGGGGATGTCATACCTCCTGCGAAAATGTGGATCCCACGACGTTGCCTCCACCGAGATGGAGGATCTTCGGAAACCTCGAACACAACCACGATCAAACACGATCACCAAAGGCATGTGACTACGACATCTTCCAAGACAATCGTTTAGACCACACTCGAGAAACATCTTCAAAAAGGAAAGTCATCCCAAGAATTTTTGGAAGGATTGACACATTTTGTTCAAATTATATTCATGTAGATTAGCCTTGGTCTTAGTAGTGACATCCACAATTATGTGTTTATTGTGGACCTGCGTTCGAGGGGTCATAGAGAGCCCATGATTTTTACTCATTTTTAAGAAATTTAGTTTATTTGATATATAATGTCGGTTCCTTCGTACCAAAAAAAATGTTGGTTCCTTCCTTTAATTGTGCTAATTATGTTGAAATACTTCTTTTTAAGCTTCCTTGTAGTACTTCCGCTACTCTCAGTTTTCCTCTTGTTAGCGTTGTAAGCTAAGCGGATTGTCTAGAAACTTCGACTCTTTTAACACACTTGTTCTGCTTGTTATTGAAACTTAGTATCTCACGTCTATCGATTTGTTTAGAAGTTTCAAAACAGTCTAAAATGACCGGTGCGGTTTCTATATTGTGGGGGATAGTCAATCGATGGTCATTGGTAAAATATGATCGCTACAAAGTTACACGGAGCGGGTAACTATAACAGCATATTCATGTGAAGCAAACACAAACTGTTGTAATGTCCACACTGATTTGGTGAAATTACTTCATAACACTCCATTTAGTCAAAGACGAACAATCTTTCAACAACAGAGTAAAATAAATTACATCCCTTTTTTCATCAACATGATGATTTTTGTGAATTTCTTGAACTTGTAGGTTAGACTTGTTACTCCAAGTAGGCAATAAATAGAATCGGGTTAACTCCCAGTTATTCAGGATAGCCCTTATTTTTCTTATTCTTTGGAATATGCTTTTCATTTGTGTTCTCCTTCTAGAGTCTTTGGTATTCCAGCTTTGTGTCCATCTAAACATACGAAGTTAGCTACACTACAAATGTCGCGATTCTTTTATTGTTCCCAAGTCTGCATAAAAGCACAAGCAAATGTAGTAGACAGTGCAAGTAAAACATAGTAACTATGTCAACAAGCAACAATTTGTACCGTTGTTCAAACAATAATAATGAAAGAGATTGATCCACCCCAAAACATACATTCATGAGAAATGTAAGCCAAAAATTTGATTGAAGATCAAAGGGTTGGGAAGGGAAGATGCTTGTTCTAATGTCTTTGCTATAAAGCCTAGAATTTGCAAGCAAGGTATTTTGTCCTAACAAACTATCAAGACCAGTCAAAATAGAGGAGTACTTCACAGATTTTTCCACAGACATTGTTGATGCAGTTGTTATATGAAAGAGGCATATACTATCAGATCTCAGAAGTCGAAAGATATTAAGGGTTTTACCTTTCCAGACAAAAGTCTGAGGTATAGCCAAGAACGTTTCCAGGGTTTTACCTTTCCAGATAAAAGTCTGAGGTATAACCAAGAACGTTTCCAGTAGGTGTAGAATCGTGGATATGGAAAGAGATGACAAGTTGCTTCCCGGCATCGTCTTTCCCTTGCTCTTTGGAAGCAGTCGAACAAGGAAAACCGGAAAAAGAAGCCAAACAAAATGCTCTATCACCCCATAGATGTGTTGTTTTGGTAGTTGTGTGCCTTTGTCGCCGGAAACCTTCCAAAATCCGGCATCCTCGAGTATTGTTGATAGGTTGTAGTGTTTGCGTTCTTCCATCTCAGACTCTTCTTCCACCATCTCTGCTTTTTTTTTTTCCATCGATTCGGAAGAAGTCGAGCACCGTCTTTGAGTAGCTTAGTGAATCTTCTATTGTTTCATAGGTTCTTTTAATTGTGGATCTTGTTATTCGGCACCACCAGAGAGATTCAAGGTGGATTTGGGGCTAGGTTTTCGGGCCATCAAGAAGAGGAGGGGGCTCAATTCTAAACACGTGACGACGCGTTCTTCCGTCTATAAATCTACCTATTATAAGTGTTCATGGGTAAAACATTAGATTACAATTGACAAATATACTTTCAATAAATAGAATAGTATATAATAATAAAATTTATAATTTATTGGTGTTTTAGGATATTGACGCTTTTACAATATCCATAGGTTATACGCTATATTATAACCTCTAGCAGCAACCGTTTATTGTTACTTTTGACCGTTATTGTTCAATTTGAATGTAAATTTTGATTGTAATATTGAAATATCTATCGTTATTTCAAGTTGATTTTTATATTTCGATCGTAATATACTAACTTTGATCATAATTGGTAAGGTAGTAATGAAATTACCAATTACTTTTGATCATTACAATTTAATTTAATAGTTTTCAGTAATTCCGATCTAAACAATATAATTTCAATCGAAACACCTTGATGATATAATAGTTGAATGTTCCGTGTACTATGTAAGTTTTCTCAAGATACCATACCAATTATGATTGAAATATGTATATTACGATCGAAATATTTATCGTTATACTTCAAGTTGATTTAAATACATCGATCGGAATATACAAATTTTGATCACAATTGGTAAGGTATTTCGATCTTAATATACAAATTTTGATCGAAATTACATTGTAGAAAAAGCATTCAACTATTATATCATTTAGGTATTTTAATCAAAATTACAGTGGTCGATCTAAATTATTGAAAATTATTAAATCTAATACGTTGTTTTGTGAACATAACGATTGAAATTCACTACTAACGTTCGTTAATCTAAAACAAACACAGTAATATATAATATATATAAGTTGAATTATCATGGTCAGAATTAATTTGTAACGACCACAATCGATATATATCTACGAAAACTAATAAATAACTTAATGAATGTAACGACCAAAATATATATATCCAGATAGAACATTTTAAACTAGTCTAAAACGTATACCTATAATTTATTTTTTTGGTTAATCAAATATCTACGTATACTTTATAGTTGTTTTCTTATGCAGTCGTCAATGTTGGACGTTCATTTAAGTTTTTCTTAGACTTTTGTCTAACACATCTCTTTCATCATATTGAAGCTAGAGATATTCCCAAATTGCTTCACAAATTTGGGCAGAAATCGGGTATGGCCGGCCGGCCTTGTTAGTTCTTAATTTCTTTTGGGCTAATTTGGTTAATAGGTTTTTTTTGAGTTTTACTTTTAGTAATTAGGCCATCTAGTTTTTTAATTAGGTAAATATACCACAAACTTTTGTATTTTCTCTTAAACTCTAAACACTCTTCTCTCTCAAGAGTACATTTACTAAAACTAAAACTCAAAAAAGTCTAGTAAACTAAATTATTTCATTTTATTTTTTTCTTTAGTTCAACATCAAGCTTAGGATGCCAAAATAAATGGATATATACTTAGTTTGATTTTGGGTCAGAGAAGCAATACTTCATAAAGGTACGTTGAAGAGCTTGGAATAAGCTTGAGAAGATTGGTGAAATAGGGCCCTTTTTGTTTTCGAATTAAAAAAGCTGCCAAAAAATTTTTAAACGGTTTTAAAAAAAATGGAAACCTTAAATAACAGATTCTCGAAATCTTTTTATAGCGGCTACTTCTATAAATCACAAATACGCTCTACTCTCTCTCTCCAACTCCATTGAAGGCGATTGAAGGTATCTTTGTTGAGCGTCGTCTTCTCCGTCTTGCAATCGTCGTCTTCTCTGTCTTGCAATCGTTGTTTCCTGGTGTGTATTTCATCCATTGTTGTTTAATTTGAACCAGGTAAGTATTCGAATTCAATCTCATCTTTTCGGTTTATTCGTGGTAAAATCCCCAACATTTAAAACTTCTCAACCTAGTTCTTCAGTCATCCGTACGATATTGAGTTCTATGATGAGTACATAATTTCCTGTGATTATGTACATATGTTCAGTCTTATGTACATACATGATGAACATATGTTGGTTAGTAACTTTTTTTAGGAAATATATGTAGTAGAATCATCCGATGTAGTTGGGACATGAAATATGTACACATATCAATATATTAATGTGTTAAGTTTCGATTGTGGATCCGTGATGAATACATATTTTTCTATGACTTTCGACGTAACTGTTACAATATGTATGCTCAATGGCACTTTGTGTACATACGTGAAGAATATATATGTTTTTATGTTTTTTGACATATTTGTTACATTTTATGTAGTAAATGGTGAATATGATTTTCGGTTCTTCAAAGCTTCGAGCTGTAACAATGGCGACAAAGGAGACGAGATGAAGATTGATGGAAATGAGCCATCAATGAAGATTTGCAGAATCGTTCCTCTAATATTTTCCTTTTTTATTTCATACACTTGCCTTTATTTTCGGTTAGTTAATTGATTCAAAAATCAGAAACTGTCTAATTATGTAAATAAATAAAGATAAACAGGAGAGAGAAAGATTGTGATTTATTGAGTATCTTTATTTTTGTTTTGAATAAATCTTTTTATGAAAATATGGAGGGGCCTAGTTTGTCAACATATAAACAAAAGAGCCTAGTTTATACACCTTGACACATAAATTGCCTACTTAGCCAACTTATCCAATAAGCTTCAACGGAGGAAGAAGAAAAAAAAGAAGAGTTTTTCGAAGAGAGAGGAGAGCTTTTCTTTTCCGAAGATTAGAAAATAAGAATGTTCATGTGAATTTGTGACTAAGGGTCATGACACTATTCGCGTTATTCATATTTTTCAAGTGATTTTGATCCAAATAATGTTGTGGGTAAACTTTTTTCCCTTTAAAAATAAGCTTAATTACTAGTTTGTGTAATCTAATCGAGATTTGGTGAATTTTTGCATGAATATTGGATTGCTTGTACTCTCTCTATGTAGTTTGCTCAAGGGTAAAGAGGTTTTATGGTCAAAGTAAAAAAAAATTTATAACCGTTTAATCAAGTAATAATTATATATAAATATAGTACTCCCTCCATCAACAAATAATTGTCGTTTTAGCCTTTTACTTTTGTTAAAGAATAATTGTCTTTCTGACTATTTTGGTCTTTACTTTACATATTTACCCTTTTAATCATTAATACTTAGTTAGTTGTGATTTTCAATAAAGTAAAAAGTAAAGTAATGATTAGGAATATAATGATATATTTCATATTTTTCTTAATAGGTGTGCAAAATGCTAAAACGACAATTATTTGTAAACGGAGGGAGTATGTGTTTGTTCAAATATGTCAATTGTTCGACTATATTCGAAATTGTTCTACTATATCATCAATTTTTGAACAATATTACTAATTGTTCAAATGTTAATTTATATGCTCAATTGTTCAACTAAATTTTTGTTCAAATATACGACAAGTGTTAATTAATTTGGATAATTATAACCCTTGATTATTTTGATTCAAGGATTGTGATACTTTCTCATTTTTAATCCTAAAACCCTTCTTTTATGATCCAAATCCTATATATGTATATAACATAAGTCCGTCAAAACGAGAAAACTTGTATAAACTCAAAAGCTTAAATGAATAAATTTACGGGTGAAATTACTTTTCCGGTATAGAAATCATTTCTAGGTCACCTTTATAAAGATTAAATTTCCGGTCAAACCAAATTTATTGCACGAAATACATTTTTAGGTCACCGGTCTAAAAATCAGGTTTTACAAATTGGACAGGTGATAGGCTAAATCCAATCACGTAAGTATGATATGGTCACTCATAATATCTAGCGTCAAATCACATGACCGTATCTATATGAATGCAACTCCTAAGTAGTTAAGTTAATCCAAGGGGTTTAGCTAGTAACCCATGCAATAAAAAGTGTGTCTAAATAACATATATAGACTCTCTCATACAAATTATAACTATTTTTTTGGTAAGGGAAAAAACATTTATAATTCATAAGAGAGTCTCTATATTTACCACTAGAACAAGGGGTTTAGCTAAACAAGAAATGCAATCGAATTCAAAACTCGAGTCTAACTCCTAAAGTGAATGTGAGAGAGAAGATACAAAAACGTCTAATAAACCGTCAAAATGTGTATGAGTTTCAACCCTTGAACGGACTAAATAATAGTCTATATATATAGTTATACCAAAAAAAAGTCCACAATAAGACGAACAATTAAGTCTCATAATAAAATTTCCAAAATAATTCAACTTTGGCACATTGAAAAATGCAAGTCTTTTAAAATAAAAATAATAATAAAGAAAAAAATGGCAAGTCATGACTTGCAGCTGGATTTGTCACCGCCATGACGGATTTAGGTCCGTTCGACATGCAATTTTACGGCGTTATAGAGAGATTATTGTACTCGTATTATTTTTGGAATTATTTTAACCTAAAAAAGTAATAAAATACACATAGTTATCAAATTATTGAAGGGGTGATTGAAAATAATACTCCCGTAGAATAATCTGTTGGGCTTTCCGCCCTTAGTCTTAGCCTATAATGCAAGCCGTGAGATGCTTTGTCTACCTTTAGTTTGTGATTGTTGAGCATGATTTGGGTCCTTCATTTAGTACTCTATATTTTTAATCCTTAGTCCACTTAGTCTTGGCGATGACTTCATCAATCACATTGAAGATCTCTATCATATGGATAGGCACCGCTTCAAAATGCACGGAAATGCCTCCAAGTTAGGCCTTCAGCGTCCACAACACAAGTGGACACCAATATAGAGAATGGGAATAAAAGTTACGCTGAATGAATGTAAATCCGTTCTAATAAAGCATGAACGGATCATCAACTTTCCAAGTGAGCAAGCTGCATTGTCAAAAAGCTCTATAATAAAAATCCTTAATGGTTCTTCAATGGATGTTCATGTGAAATCTTAATGAGTGTTTGCATCATTATTTACCCTAGATGAAGCGTATGAACCATTTACTTTACTAGTGTTGGCATGATGTTTTGAATAGAACTAGTGTTATCACCTCCTTGGGCATCATGAACCTCGTCAATACATTTGGCATGTTCTAAACCCAAAATAGAGTAATATATGAATCTAGGCTCCTAGAGTCAAGTAAACACCTATCCATCATCAATACTTGAAAATTAAGAGTAACAATTAGAAATGGAGAGGGGTAGAAAGCAAAAATCTTGGTTAGTTAAATGACTTTCCATTTATATTGTTTCTCGAGTTTGCTCTAAAACAATTTGCCGGAAAATATCATAGTTACATGTCCCTTGTTGATCGTGATTCTCTTCGAGGTCACCGAAGATATTGCATCTAGGTGGGAGAACGTCGTGAGATTTACATTTTCAAGAGGTATGACATTCCGTTGGAACGGGTTTATATTATTTTCTTCCCCGGCGTTGAGACACCACATTAGTTTATTTATCTAGAGTCCTCTCCATTTTTTTCAGCCTTGAGTGTCCATCGTCTTCTCCCTTGGTTTGCTTGTTCCGACTCTTTTTGGATTTTTTTTTAACCTTTTTGGCCATTTGTGTGTGGTGTTTGTTGTGTTTTTTTTACTTGGTTTTTTGCTATTTTTTGTCTGTTTGCCGGCTTTCGACCTCTCGATACACCAAGTATGCTTGGTGTAATCGAGCACCTTATCTTCTTGATAAAAAAAAGTGTTCTATTAGTTTAAACATTTTAAATTATTAGTTTATACTTTATTGTATATTTTGACATTATTTTTACAAAAATATAATATTATGGATTTTGAGCTTATAACTTTAATTCAAAATTAATGTATTATCAGTTCGAACAAAGTATTTTTGTTAGATCAAACATATACAAGTAAATAAAAAAGTGTATAAATATAGTATACATAATTTTGAACGAAATAAACAAAAATTTTAAACTAATAAAGTAATAATTACAAATTTTTTCTTGTAAAAGTGTATGAATCGTTAGGACATATCATATATCATATGACTGATAAAATAAAAGTTTTAAATTGCGCAAAAACTTTGAAAAGAAAAAAAGTATCCATCAAAAAAAAAAAATTTCCCTAAAAAGAGGAACGTGTCAATCCGACATCATTTTGTGATTCCATGTCAGGAAAATATATGGTTTAACCTCTAAACAAAGCAAATAATTTGAAGCATACTAACTAGCATTATATGACTATTAAATGTTTCACCCAAAAAAATATGAGTTTTAAATTTTACGATGACTATAGTATATTCAACAAAGGATATAAATAGAATGTGTATCTCTTATTTTCCTTTCTATAAATAGTAAAAGTGGGACTCCACTTTAAAATGTCTTTAATGCTTTATATGCATTTGTTGCGTAACACGTAATGTCAAAACGTAACGCCATTCTTGTTTCCCAAAAAGAGTCTTTAGAAATGTAGATCGTATTCCCATGCAACTTCTTTCTTTTATTATTCCACATAAAAAATGTGATCTTCGTTCCTACCAACTAACGTGTATCAAATAAGTCTCTTAAATCTAGGAAATTAAAATAATTTCATTGGTTTTATTTAAAAAAATGGAATGTGCAGTAAAAGCATATCTACTATCCAGGACTACAGTCTTATACTAGTATAATACCCGCACCTTGTGTGGGTTGATGTTTTATATATTATATAATATTTAATATGATTAGATCAAGTTCCTTTACTTAAAATTGTGATTTTTTATATAATTTTTTTGATGATTATATATTAGCTTTGAATAGAAATAAATATGTTTAGATTTGATTAGAAGATTTACTAGATTTCTAGAAAATAGTATGATTTAAAAAATTAATTATAGATTCGGAGATTTGTTTTTTTATTTACTATTGAAAATGATCAAAATAATAACTTTTAGAAAATAGTTTTGGGAACTGCGTGAATTGTGGCGTTGACACGTGACAAATAAGGTCTCTGCTTTAATAGATATATAAGATTGAATTAATTTTTTTTAGTTTCTAACTACTTGATCCAAAAAAAAGTTCAAAAAAAAAATCAAAAGTTTTACACTCAATTGTTGACAATACATTTTATACTTATTGAAAATATGAATAAAGTTATGAAAAATATATTTGTTGTAGTCCTTTTTACACTATTAAAAGTTCATTTTATATTTGACAACAATTAATTGTCAACGAGTTTTGACAATTAACCCGTTGGCCTTCCGGAAAAATTTTTTTTCCGGAAATTCTTTTAATTAATTTTTTATTTAAGCAGCTAAAATATAAAACTTTAAGGTTAGTTTTACAATTAGCCAATTTAATTTGATTATCCTACCAAAAATTTTCATCTTATATATTTATATCTTAGTACATTATAAAATTGGTATTTTAGGTCAATAAAAAGGGATAGTCTAATGCACATTCCAAATCAAACGATTTATGGAAATGACATCGAAATTAAGGGGTTGTTAAAATTGATATGGATAGTGTACGTTATAAATATGAGTTGTTTATCGAAGTTGATAATGGAGAAGAAGTTTATTGATAGTTGAAGATGAACTAGAAGTTTATTGAATAATTTAAATAGGTAGTTGATTAAATAAGTAGTATGCTTACAAAGTTTGATGAAAGTTTAAGAGGATGTAGCTTAATCGAACTGGTGTAAATATAAAATTATCAAAATGATTTCTTTTTTTATTTTAAAGTATTATGTATAGGTCATATCTGTTTGAAAGAATATTTTATATAAGTAGTATGCCGGGTTTTTTTTATTTTAAAGTATTTGATATAGGTCCTTGTTTGGCCCCAAAGATTGGTCAAATCAAGCATCACCTACATAAATGAAAATAAATCAAAAATTTTAATTTGAATTTAATTAGACAATATGATTTTATGGAATATCCATATTTAAACTCTCAATTTAAAAGCGCCTTTATTTTGAAAATTCTAAATTACTGGAATATCTGGATTTAAAATATAGGATTAAAAGCGTTGCTCTCCTTTGTCTTTTGAGCTCGCCTATAAAAGGGGGTCTCGTCCTCTCATTTCTACAGATAACCGAAGCAAAATACAAAACATCTTCTCCCCTCTTTTTCTCTACAAAACTCGAGAGTGCAAAATAAAAGTGGTTCGCCAGATTTCCAAAGTCATTACACGACTTGGATCTAGTGCAATTTTATCCTAGGATCCGTAACGCTATTCAAACCAACGTAATCCGGGACATTTGTAGAATTAAGGGCAAATATCTTCTATTTTGACTCAGCACATACTAATGGTATTGTAACCTTGTAAGTTTTCTCTTTATCTTTGTTTTTTTTACAGCTTTCCGAAGAATTCTTGAAAAGACATTCCCACAATCTTAATAATGAAAACCGTTTCTTTCTTTCGTAAAACTATTGTGCACTAACGTTTTTTTTTGAGTTTTGCTGATTCACAATTCAGAGAGATATTTTTTTTGAAGCAAGTACTACTTGCTTCGGTGTTGTGAACTTTTTTAAAAACCCGATATGTCGGATGGCCCGGTTTCCCGGACTTCTTGTAAACTTTTTGTTTCTTTTTGAATGCAATTCTCAACGGTGAAAATAGATCAGAGAAAAATAGATCAAACGGCTTGATGGCAAACCAAAAATCTCTTTAGTTTGCTTGGTAAAATAGATCAAAGAAAAAAATTGGCTGAATTTGCAATGTAGGCCTTTTACAAAGTAGAGTTTGGATTTTGGACCTCTCATAATTTAATTTGGAAAATGGGCTCCTATTGTAGAAAAAATCAGAAACGTAAGGGATATAGGTATGTAGACTGATTTGATGGGTGACATGTAGAAAAAAAATCAGAAAATAGTCCAATCAATTCAGCCAACCCATCTTCTTCCATCCATTGTCCCTTCTTCTTCTTCCCTCCTTTCAAACGTAAATTTATATCTGGGTATCCATATGCAGCTCTTTTCTTCTTCCCATTGAAAAGCAAGAATCTGGACTGCTTGTTGAGCTTCTTCATCACCGGAATCTGGACTGTTTACATATCCCTGTTCTATTTCTAGGTAAGCAGTGTTTGGTCCTATTTCTGGGTAATCTCAAACTTCGTGGGTAATGTATTTGTGGGTAATCTGAAACTTCTCATCTCTTGTTTTTGTGAATCTAAAACACTGAAACTTCTTGTTCTATTTATGGGTAAGTAGTGTTTGTTTCCATCCATGGATAATCTCAAATTTCTCAAACTTCCTTGTTCTATTTGTGGGTAATGTATTTCTGGGTAATGTCAAACTTTCTGGGTAATCTATTTTTGGGTAAGTAACGGTAAGAGTTGTGTTTCAATTTCCCTGTTCTATTTGTTGGTAAGTAGTGTTTGTTTCTATCCACGAGTAATCTCAAACTTTATGGGTAATGTATTTCTGGGTAATCTAAAACTTCTCATCTCTTATTTTTGTGAATCTAAAACACTCAAACTTCCTGTTCTATTTGTGGGTAAGTAGTGTTTGTTTACATTTCCCTATTCTATTTGTGGGTAAGCAGTGTTTGTTTTTATTTTTGGGTAATCTCAAACTTCTTGGGTAATGTATTTTTGGGTAATGTATTCTTGGGTAATGTGTTTGTTTACATTTCCTATTCTATTTGTGGGTAAGCAGTATTTGTGGGCAGTATTTGTGGGCAGTGTTTGTTTCTATTTTTGGGTAAGTGAACATCAAATCATCTGAAAAAAGCATGCAACACCATTATTTCAATTCTTTCAAACAGTGCCTTACTTTATATTTTACATACCTATTTTATCTAGTTAGCTTAATAGAGGCCCATTTTACAAAATGCAAATTTTTAGGGTCCTCTTTCTCTAATTATTTCAAAAAAATTCTAGAAAACTTAGATGAACATACGAAGAACGAAGGCAAAAAGGGTGAAAGTGATAACACACAAAAATAAGGGTAAAGAGAACTTAGCTTCAATCTTTGTTCTGATGCCAATTTGATGTGTCATTGGATTAGTGTTGAGTCCGGTTAGACCTAAACCGCCAAACCGGCGGTTTTCAATCTAGCTCAAACTGGTAGTTTGGGTAAACCGACATTTTAGGTTTGACTGTTTATATTTTGGGCGGTTTATAGGTTTAGGTTTTGGAAAAAAAAACTAAACCGGAGGTAAAACCGGCGGTTTGCAACGGCTCGTTGCCAGCCCGCTAACGACTCTTACAAAGAGCTGTTTGATTGAGGCCCACTATTTAAAAAAATAACAACCTTTCTTATAAATCTTTAAATGTCCAACTCTTCTTTCATTTTATCCCACACCACTTCCTACATTATCTACTCTCTCTACTTCTTCTCAAACTATCAACTCTCAATCTCATATTCTCATAATTCTTATTTATAAGTTTTTATTTCTCGTCTTTCTCGAATTCATCTCTCGACTCTCGTAAAGGAAAACCCGAGTGACAACATTCCTTCTCGATTCTTCCCTAGCATCCAAGAAAGTGAAACTCAAACCAACAATCCAGAAAATACCGAAATGTCACAACCACAACAACCGGACCGAAAATGCTTACATCCGACATTTTTATGAAGCATTACAAGGGGGCGCCGGTGAACGATTATTGTAAAATTTCATGCAACTATTGTTCAAAGTTGTACAAGTGAAAGGTGAGGGGCGGAACGCACATGAAAAAAAATCATCCCAAAAAACTAGGGATATCACGGGTACAATAACAATTGTCCTACGGGTTTGCATCTTCTTCCTCTCAATCTCATGTATATATGTATAACCATAATGAAGAAAGTTTAGGATTAACAGATGTTATATGTTGGAATGCAATTTCCATTTTTTTATTGTGAATATGAAGACGTTCGAGCATATAACACTAAATATCTTCAACCTTCTATTAAACCAACTTCTCACAAAACAGTTTTCAAATTAGTTTCCAAATCTAACCTATAAAAGGAAAAAAAACTTCTTTCGATTTTGGCATCTTTACGCATTAAGTATCTCTTTGTAGTGATATTTTGAGTACACAATCGCAAAAACATTTTTACATGGGCGTGATTTTACATTTTATTAATAACGATATGTTTTTGCATTAATATGTTATTACATTTCGCCAATTCAACCAAATACATGATGCACCAAACATTGCAAACATGATAAAAACGGTTTACAAAAATTACTTTACAAGATCGAGTTGTTCATATTCTTTTGGTAATGCATTCACTAACACCGCCTCCGTAAACTATTTGATCGAGGAGGCGAGATAATATTTGTGAACTCCTTTCATTCATAAAAAATGTGCATGTCATGTTTTAAACTTATGCGGTCCAGATGAACCTAAGATTTTAGCGATTATGATAACCCTCATTGATGATATGATTTATGACTTTAGTTTAGACATTCATTTAGGTAGATTCTCCTTATTCATGCATGATTTGGCATTAGTTCATGACGTATATGCTTAATCGAGTCATATTGCTAGAAAAGGCGTTGTAACACCCCGAATCCGCGGGACTCGGAGCGCTACGGGCTAGGATCTCACAATGGATCCTGACCCTAGCTTGATAACAAGTTCACTGGATCTTACAACAAAACACAAATAAATATAAAACAAAATACATAAAATTGTATGATCGTATATCAAAACATATACAAAGTCACAGTCGAGTACAAAACGGAAACAACATAAACATTTGTGTACATAAACATCCCAAAAACCCACGCATCCTAATGTACGGTAGCCCTCGGCTGATCACTCATTTGGATCACTCTACAGTCTTCCTATCTTGCAAAATATCTACAACACGGTAAAAAACCGTTAACTAACAGCTCATGAATAAGAATAATAGCAATAATAAATACAACACATCATCACATCACAATATGCAATGCTCACGCACATATCCTTTCATTATCTTCATTACGTTATACCATTACTAATTCAGCTTATTTTGTGACACGAGGAATACCCAGAACCTCGCCTCTGTCCCCTTTCACACAGGTTTGGAATCGAGGATCAAGCATTTCCACCTGGAGTACCGGTCGCAAAGAACCTCCACACTTTCGACGAGCTTCATGCAAGTTGTCATGACCCGTTATAATACACTTGGGTCATTTAATATACATATATGGTCGTCCTAGTCCGGTTAAGTTATCAATGCAATATTCATATGCACAAACACCACTATCACAATCACGCAAACCCATAAATGTTAGCTAAGTAAGCCCGGAGGACTTACCTGACACAAGATAGTCTTAAACAGTGGTCACGGTTTCCCCTCGAGGAAACGATCAGTGCCTGTATAAACAAGGCACACAAATATCAATCACTATCCACAGGCTAGGATATTCCACCTCCTAGTCTTCAAGATCTCGCAAGATTATAATCATAACACAATCCACAATATCAATATCCTCAAAGATCATAACTATCAATCTATAAACTCAACATCTCACAATTCCTCAAACCTCTCAAGGTATCATCTAATCAACATTCCTCAATCTCAATTCTAATCCTAATTTAATTAATTAACCTTCAATTAATTAAATTAACTTTCACCAGAATAATATTACGAGCATAATGGAATTTCAAATTATCCATTTTGACAAGCCTAAAGTCAATTTAGGCCAAATCGCAATACGGAAAATGAATAAAATCATAAGTTATCCGTTACTAACCCGATTGATGATCTAAAAGAAGATTCGGAATCACAACGACACAGTCTACGCTTGAACAAGATCAAATTCACCGGAATCTGAGCGACGGAACCGGTCTGGTGACATATATGCTTGACCAGATCTTCATTAGCTCGAAAACACACAAATTCGGTACCAAAATGAAGAGAATGAAGAGAGAAATCCAAAAACTCAAACGGATTTGAATCGGATTAGAGACGGAGTGTAGATATGAGTTTGAAGGTTGAGAGAAATCAGAGTTTTTACGAGGAAACATGAAAGGAAATGAATTTATAAACGATTTTCCGCCATTTACAGCGAAGAAGATAATTATCCTTTACCGAAGTCGATAATTATCCTTTCACCGATCCAAAGGCAGGTTGAACCCCCTTCTCCAAACTTCTCGAAATTGAAAAAATAAATCTGAAATATTGTAGGGATATTTATTCCGCAACTTTCTCGGAAAATGTGTATTCCTAAGCAGTCTTTCTTAGCCGTTAAGAAACGAAATAGCGACTCTTTTGACTGTTTTGTCTTTCTATATTATATAATATTTAGGTCATGTCCGATGTCGTGATCATTTCTCTCAACTGCATTTTCATTAATTGAATCTTTCAAATGCTTCAAATAACACCTGAGGGTAAAAATAATTACTTGGGGAAAAAGTGAAAAATTCCCCATATGTGCAAAATTACGCCAGGAACATAACAATGGGACTCATATTCATCACTTACGCACTCTTCACGGGTTATATGTCAAATACTATCAATGATTAAGTTAATCAACATTAATCATCCTTAATTATAATTCGAAAATCCTAGCTCTTACAGACGTCTACACGATCTTTTGTTATTTTTGTAGGTATTTCAGGAATCTTTTGGACATTATTGATACATTCGAGGATCAAGCCTCGTGGTTGATCATATCCGATGTTCCGAAGGAGCAAGCTTGGAGCAAAGAAGGACACAAGAGACCTAGTTGGTGCATGTCTTGCACCAACTCATGACTTGGTGATCCAAGGGGAGTTGATTCATGAATATCTCGGATGAGTGCACAGGAATCTCGGCTGAGATTTTGGTCGAGATTCTTGTTCTAGCCAGCTCCGACACTTGTCACACGATCCTTTTTCCAACCCTTTTTTGCATTCGGTGGAGTATATGGGTGACTTTGCAGACTGACTTTTGGGACTCTTCTGCCAGCTCTCTTCCAAGCCCCTTTTGGGTGTTCTTGGGGAGATTAGATTAGAACATATCACATCTTAGATCTAGAGTGAGCTTTGAGTAGTTTTTAGTGTGATTCTTGTGGTAGCTTGTAAGATTTTCTTGGAGCTTCCCTGGAAGTGTTGTATGACTTGTGTGAACTCCTATCCAGCTAAGTTACATTTGCTTTCATTGTTCTTATCTCATTATCTTGCTATGGAATGCATGCATGCTTCTATGATGGATTTTTCCTTTGAAATGTATGTTGTTGGTTGAATACTTATTATTCTAGGGTGAAGGATAGATGGTTGTGGTTGGATGATGATAGAATGGACTTGCATGCTAGCTTAGAATGATTTGTGCTAAAAACCTAACTCAAAATGAAATCTCGGCCTGTACTTCAGGGTATTATGGCTGAGATTCTCTTGATCTACCCAAGATTCTTGTTTAGTTGTTCGTATGTTGATGGATCTATACGTTAGGATGTTAGATTGTTTAAATCCTAGTGTTTGTTGAGCTAAATCTAGCTTAGGGTGACCTATGTTAGCAAACCAATTGAGGAACGAGACTTACCCGGTAATTTCCGCTCTTAGGTATAGAAGATGATGAACTCTAGGTAGTAGAGGTCTCAAAAGCCTATATTGGGTTGAGTGTGCTAGGATCGTTGCTTAAGACTTACCTTTTTCGAGACTTACCCGATAAGGAGGGGTTTGACCGTTAGGTAGTGGTCCAGTTTGTGTAGAATTCTCAACCTTAACTCCTTGAGACTTACCCGGTAATAGGACTTTGATTTGAGACTAGTGGAACATGAGACTTACCTGGTAATGGTTCCCATTAGATAAACACCCTTTTCCGAACAACCGTAGCTTATCCTTGGATGTTTAGAAGCTTGAGTCCAATGCCATAATCAGAAATCTTGATCTCTAGAACCCGCATTTCTTACATTTATCACGTATCTTGTGTTTGTGTTTGTTGTTTGTTTGATCACTTTGCATATCTTTGATCTTTCTTGATCACCACAAAACCGAACAAAAAATATTGTGATTTTCATTTCTTTATTCCTTTCTCTCATCTTAGTCTAGATTTGCACTATTCATGATCATTGGATGTTTTAGTTTAACCTCACTCCTTGTGTTCGACTTCGGAATACTTTCCTTGCTATGAAATGACTCATACACTATGTGATCGCTAGGTAGGCTAGGAGAATAGATTAAGTTATAAATTTAAGACTTTTGTTTTCATGTTTTGGGCGAACAAGTTCTTGGCACTCTTGCCTCAGATTTGTCTCACATCCAATCCTAGCGTAACACTCATCACCAATATTATTGATTATATTTGACACTAGTTCGAATTGAGAAAAAAATAGATAACATTATGTTTAGATAATAATGGTCATCCAATTTCATTTGCAAAAGACATTGGAACTCGTTGAAACTCTACTTACATTACTTAGTCAAGTCCTTCATTACAAAGATCTTTTACAAGCGTTTTTTGCACAAAAAACATTTCTTGTTCAATTCTTGATGATGAAATTGTTTGGCAAACTTGCATTGATATTTGTAATATTTTAATGATTTTAAGTGATGCAAATAATGTCATGATACGTTTACAACCCAACTTCTTGTAGATTTTTAGAGATAGTCGTAAACGTTCGAGGCTTTTCAAAATGGTACAACGTTTCCAACCCTTATAAATGTTATCAATGACATGAAATCGAAATGACTAAAATATTATACCAACATTCTCATGATTTATCTTATAACCGCCGTTTTTTTATCATAGACTTAAACTTGATGGGGGTTTTGATTTGTTGGTTGTTTATTATGATTGTTTGGGTTCAAATGCTTTATTTCCTAACATTATTCAATATGTTCGTATCAAAATTGAAAAAAAATTTTCTTCATTTCAAACAAGTGTTAGTTCTTCTTCTACCACACATACTCCTACACCCTCTTCTTCATCATCTTTTTTTAAAAGCACAACAAATTTTAGTCAAAATGACAAAAAACACCAAGACATTCGTCCTCAAGTGAACAACATATTTTAGTTTTGATAGTGAAGATTCTTTCGATGTTTTGGATTAGTGGAAGAAATTTGCTCCGAAATATCCAAAATTAGTGAAAACTGTACAACAAGTCATGGATGTGCCCGCATCAACGGTTTCCATGGAGCTAACATTTAGCTAAGGAGGGAATATGCTAAATTACAAGAGAATCCAATTGAAACCCGAAAATTTGGTGGCACAAGTTTGTATTCAAGATTGGATAAGGGCAATGAAGTGAAAACTATGGACTGCCCCGGTGTATGACATAAAATCGGATTACAACACCGATGACAACGCCATTACTACCGAGTCCGAGGCCGAAAGGTAAGCGAGGTAACGAAAACAACTCGGAAGTCTAAAAAAGGTAAGTAAAGGTAAGAGAACTACGTGGGATTTGATTGCTCTTAACCCCGAGAGGATACGTAGGCGACCGGGTAACCGGTTCAAGCCCTCTTTTTATTATATAAATTTGCATAGTTTGGTAAGGTTTTGTAAGGACTGATCGATTGGCCCGGTCAATTTTTTTTCCCAACAGACCTATACTAAACCGGAAAACTAGAGGTGTGCCGGTTTAGAGACCCAAGGTTTGGGTTTAGGTTTACGACCCAAGACTACTTTGGATACGTCAAGGATGAACTTCGGATCTAGATCGAGCTTAAGCATGAACTACTCCTTAGGTTGATGTGCGGAAGGATTCGAAGGGCATAATTTGGTTGGCGGAACCTTTGAAGATGGTAGCTGAATGGATGGGTTGATCCGATCAAGATTGATCGGACAATCCTTGAAATGGATTGAATGATTTGACTTTTAAAGAATCCTCGGATGTGGAGGTTTGGATCGAAGATCCAATGAAGAAATTTGAGAGGGGAAGATATGATGTCCAAATCAAGGAGGAGGATTTTACCTTCAACCTTTCTTGATTACTTTGAACATCCTTTACAAATGAGGTCAAACATCCTTTATATAGAGTGTGACCAAAACCAAAGGTCGGAAATTAAATGACGGAATTAAAGTTCCATAATGAAAAGTCTAAAATATGAAAGGTCACAATTTAAGTTCGCAATTAAGGTTTCAAATTAAATCCCGACATGAAAAGTCTAATCTTAAATGTAGGAATTAAAGATCCGAAATGAAAATTCTAAACTTAAATATCGGAAAGTTGTCAAAATTGGGCATGCCTCATACCATGGCAGGGTGGATACATGGCATGCCGCTAACGGAGCCGAGACAAGTGATGCTGTTAAAATGTTGTCAAGATAGGCATGCCACATGCCATGGCGGAGTAGAGACATGACATGTCGCTAATAGGGCCGTGACAAGCAATGGTGCGAGCGATGAGGGAGCCGGTATCTTTGGCGATGGTCTTGACACGCGAGCAGATGAATGGTCCATCGGAGCAAACCTGCAAAGCCTCGTCATCCTCATCTATGAACATGATAGCCAAGGGCACGTCACTAGGGCTCCATCTTCCGCCAAATCGTTTTCGGCCCATCCTAGAGCCGACCATGGTCAAAGCTTGCATAGTGGGCCATATTTGCTCACCTAAGTCCCAATTCGACGCCACATCCCGTCTCCGTTGCAACTACTCTACCCTCAACCTCAATTAATCTATTTTAGTCTCAATCTTCTTCGTCTTCTAGCTTCTCTGCCAGCCCATTTCTCTTTTCATTCTCATTACCCTACCCCTAGAATATCCTCTACTTCCCCTGCCCTTCCGACCAACCAATCTACCTTTGGACCACTTCTTTGATCGAAAGATGCTCGGAATTCTCGTCAATGGCACAATTTCTGTTGTTTTCCTTACTAGTGTTGCATCCTATGGTTTGCTTTATTTACTAGGTCTCTTTGCAAAAAATGTGGTGTTAGTTGTCCCCATTGTCGATGCCGATCGTGTATGATTTAATAGATCAATGATGTGGATCAGAACAATCGTCTTTCGTTGAGAGTGAAACCTTAGCTTAATAAATACAATATTTGAACAAACACTCTCTTTAAGACCCCTCTAAAAGTGAAACCTTAAGCATCTTGGCAAAAAAACTCTTTGAAAACTACTATGCATGAGGTGAACAAATGAGATCTAATATTTGATCTTCTTATAATCTTCCCTTGAAAATCTATTTTTCTTCGTTAAGGTGAATAAAAATATGACATATTCGGTAAGACTAAGAAGACATTATATGAAAAATTTGTCCTTTGGTTTGAGAAAGCCGATGAACAATGACAATTCAATCTTAATTTTTTTTCATTTTGGTGTCTCGGTAATATTTTCTCATCTCCCTCCAAATTAAACAAGTCAATATACAATTTTCAAAAACCTTCAATCAAGATGTGTGCTTCCAAGCAAATCAAACGGAACTGAGGACGCGTTGAATATATTCAAGTATATATTGTGACAAACTTGATGAACGCAACAAATCAAGAAGAGCTTGATAGCTTGACAAACTCAAAAGATTTTATCGAAATAATCTCAATCTTAAATATCAATATAACTCCACTTACCTACAATTTAAAACAAATCGTTTGAGTATTGACCTTATCTCTTAGAGCATTGGGTTTATCTCTTATTATCGGACTTATCTTTTGTTATTAGTTTATTGCTTTATTTACTTTGTATTTGCCTATATAAACATTGTTTAATCAATGGAATAAGACAAACTTTCAATTCACAAATCTCTTCATGGTATCAAAGCGCTTTTCTTGACTTACGCGGGAATACTTTGGCAGGTATGGCATCATGAAATACTTTGGCCGTCAATATCACAAAATACTTTGGTAGCCGGTATCAGAGAATGTTTTGGCCGTTGATATTAGAAAATACTTTGGCTGCAAGTATCAGAAACGACTCTTGCCGTCAATGACTTTGGAAACCGGTATTAGAAAATACTTTGGCCCATCAGTATCAAAGAAAACTTTGGCGGCAAGTGTCAGAAACGACTCTTGCCAACCGTCGTTATCAGTAATAACTTTGACAGCCAGTATTAGAGAATACTTTTGCTTTCAGTATCAGAAACGACTTTGGCTGATATCACGACGGCCACAATTATTGGGTCGGCGGGACAAGCTAACTCCGCATACCCCTTCCCTCGTCCCTTAACCTTTGAGGACCATAAAGACATTGGTCCTGCAATTAATGATACTCAATGAAATACTCCCATATTTTCTTTGAACTCCAACCTTTCAAATTTGTTCCCTTGGATTCTTGATTTGGGGCTTCTCATTACTTTCATCGCTCAAGCCGGTCACTATATGCCAAATTAAACTTCCTAATGGAGCTCTAGTCTCCGCTGAACACGCAAATAACTTGCGACTCAATAACTCCCTTCACTTGCGTCGAGTATTATATGTTCTAGGACTTGATTGTCATCTACTTTCTCTAAATCAGTTAACTACAGATTTGAATTGTGTTTTTATGATAACTAATAAACTTTGTGTTATACAAGACTGTACTTCAGAGACAGTGATTGGAGTGGGTGAAGCTCGTGATGGACTCTACTGGCTTCGCTGAATGACAAACGCTTCTCCGCCCCCTTCATGTCTTACCACTGTTGACACCACCACCCACCATAACCGACTTGGTCATCCTTCCATCACCAAAACCACCTATAAATGTGACATAGGTCTCTAAGCCAAACTACCTAGATCATCTTTTCCGATTAGCAGTTTTCATGCTTTGTTGTTATTTGAATTAGTCCACTTAGATATTTGGGGTCCTTATTGCACCCTTTCTACTTCCGGTTGTTCCTACTTTCTTGCAATTTTAGATGATTACTCCCGTTGCACTTGAGTTTATTTAATAAAGGGGAAAGCCGAAGTCGCCACTTTAATTAGAAAATTTTATGTCACGCTTGAGACTCAATTCCACACTTGTGTCAAAACCTTTCGCAGTGAAAATGCTAAGGAATTTATTTTCCTTTGACCTTTTCTCAAAGGTAAGGGTATCCATTTAGAAATCTCTTGTACCTACACACCGCAACAAAATGGGAGGGTAGATTACAAACACCGCCATATCCTTAATGTCGCTAGATCCCTAATGTTTAAAGCAAATTTACCCATCTCGCTTTGGGGAGAATGTGTTCTTACGACATGTTAGCTTATCAATCGCACCACTACTCCCATCCTCCATAACAAAACTCCTTATGAGCTTCTTCATGGCTCTCCACCTAATCTTTGACTATCATCGGGTGTTTGGATGCCTTGCTTATTGTTCCCTTATACCTCGGCCTTCGTAAAAATATTTCGACCTCGGGCAGAAAATGTATTTTTATAAGATATACATCTTCACAAAAGGCCTGAAAAATGTTAGATCTTGATACCCAAGAAGTTTTTACAACGCGGGATGCGAGTTTTTACGAGAATATTTTTCCGTTCTCCGAACTGTAAAATTCTCCTGAACCTACGGAGCCCATTGTTCGCTTCAAATGTGTGCAAGCTTTAAATTTATATCCCAAGAAATATGCTTAAAACAAGGATGCGAACACGTAGTTTACAGATCAATTATAGTAAAAAGCAAGAATTCCGGGGTGTCGATCTCAGGGACTTAGGTGAAACTAAGCAAGTATAGGTTGTCAATGCAACTAATAACCACAAAAGTGATTAAAGCAATCAAAAGATGATAATAAGGTCAAATAAGGGGAAAATGCAAATTCTAGGGATTAAAGCATCTAGTTGTGGTTCCAACTCAAGATCTAAAGATAAAGCGGACAAAGCTGAGATTTTGCAAAGGGAAGGTGTTTCTTAAAGTGGAATAGATTACCGGGTAAGTCTCACTACTCACTATCCCAAACCAAAGTTCCTATCACCGGGTAAGTCTCAAGGTACTAAGGAAAGGAACTATAATCTCAAACCAACACACCACCTAAGGGAATAGAATCAACCTTTACCGGGTAAGTCTCAGGCTAACTCACAAAGATGGGATGAAGGCACACTCAAACCCCAATAAAGGATAAAACTTTATTACCTACACTCATGATCTTGGGTGAACAAACAAAGGAATCACCGGGTAAGTCTCATCCTAGGCTTGCATTGAACCAGGAAAGGTGTAATAAGAATAGGATTTGGCAAACTAAAACACTTAACTCTCACTTTCGGATCAAAAAAGGTCACCTCGGTCAGTCAAGTTCCACCCCGGCCGAGATGTTCATCGACTGAGCGAGGTACTAGAGGGTTAAGGTTCGGATAAAAAAATGTCACTTCGGTCAATCAGTTTCGGATCAAAAAAGGTCATCCTCACGCAGGAGGGAAACACAACAACCCAAACTAACCACCTAATGTACGAGAGTCCTCGGCCTGTCACCCTGCCAGATCACTCAACAACGCCTAACCTGTAAACATCTACAACACGGTATGAAATCGTTAGCTAACCATACATATATAAGGTAATGTATAAGCACATACACAATTAGGAAAGATAAACACATCAGCATGCTATCACACATTTACCCATTTTATCATCTTTATATAATGGTCATTCACTCAAATCGTATATATATATCCATAAATGAAAATATGTGACAAGAGGACCGATACATCCTCGCCTCTAAGCCTGATAGCCATCTGGAGTGGAATCGGTCACACAACCCGTGTACCCTTTGAGAATGGTGTTATGCCCTCCCCGTATACCAGGTCTAGCATGACATTAGAGAACCTCCCTGACTCCACGACGGGATGAAAGGGAAAGGTTATCATAGCCACGTATACGGGGCAAACCATATAAAACATAGGTCGGTATAAACGACATCTCATGCTTTCATAGCAATACAATAAGCACACACCACTCATGCAAACACCCAAATATAAAGATGGCGGCTAAGTAAGTCCTACGGACTTACCTCAAACTCGTACACAGCTCAACCACAACAACCTACAATCCTGAGAGAGGGGCACTGCCTAATAACAAGGCATAAAGATATATCAACCTCTATTCATCAAAGGGGTCACACCTAGACCCAAAGGGATCCATAGGGATCATACTCAACCTTACAACCTCAATCAACATCAATCTAAGTCCTTAAATCCATACAAGGCATAAGCCGATCATAACCTCAACCAAACACATCCTCACACATCTAGCATGATCCTATATACTCATACTAGGAAAGGATGGAACAAAGGCATCCTAAGGAAGGCCTAGAAGCAACACACACCTGCAGAATCAAGTGCAATACCAAGCTGGCGCAGGTGGACGCAGGGGCGGCTAGGAAATGGCGTAGGGGCGGCTCACTGCTGGTGCAGGGGCATTCCAGAGATGGCGCAGGGGCGGCTGGTGTGCAGAGACACACCCCTTCAGCTCCTTCTTCACTCCTTTCTTTGATTCTCCACTCTTCTTCACTCCAGCAGCAACATACACATATCATATACATATATATACATCAACATAAGCCAAAACATGGCTGAACAAGATCCAATCCTAAGGAAACCATACTAAACTAAGGAAAGGATGGAAAAGATGAAGAAAAGAAGGAAGGAAGAGGAGAAGCCATGGAACTCACCAAACTGAGCTCTCTAGAGGATTAACAACCTCAAGCTGGCTAACTACAAGCACAACAACAACAACCATCAACAACAGCAACCAAAGCCATCAAGAAACTCTCACAACTCAACCAAGCTCAAGGAAGATCAAGAAGATCCAAGGGAGAAGAGAGGAGAAGAGAGGAGAAGAGAGGAGAAGATAAAGTACGCAAGGAGAGAGAGATGGGCTGAAGATACCAAACCCTCATCAGAAGGGAAAGAAGAAGAAGCTTATAAAGGAAGAAGGGTCAAAAAGCAAAGCTCGGGTCAAAGAAGACGGTTGCAGCCCACCACAAACCGCAAGGGCGGCTGGCCTGGCCGCTGGGGCGGCTCACAGAACCGCAGGGGCGGCCAGCCGGGGGCGCAGGGGCGGCTCATTGCAGCTCCAACCAAGGAAAGCAGATGCGTCTCAGCTGAGGCACAGGTGCGGGATCTCTCAAAGACTAAGGCTCTTACATCTCACCCCCCTAAAAACAAGTTTTGTCCCAAAACTTGCAAAATCCCAAAGTCTCTTAGACCCATAAGACGAGGTATAACTCTCACTCTTTCTATCGGAGGTATCACATCTCTGTTCAAAAGATCACATCTTATAACAATCTATAATCCTCAAACATCCACATGGAGGAATCATCAACTCCAGAAAACAGGGCCATAACGCTACCCAAAGGCGTAGAGGAATGACATCTCTAGCCATACCACAAGACAAGGCATAGAGGAAGCACATCTCTAGCCAGAACATCCCACAAGCATAGAGGAAATACGTCTCTAGCCAAACCATATCACAGGCATAGAGGAAATACGTCTCTAGCCAAACCATAAACATATATATCGCATGGAGGAATAACATCTCCACTCAAACTATGTCCATCAAGGTAACATGGAGGAAATAACCATCTCCAGCCGAATCCTAATCACACTCAAATAGCATGGAGGAAGGAACCATCTCTAGCTATGAATATAAAACATACTCAGATAGCATGGAAGAAATAATCATCTCCAGCTATGACACACATCACGCTAGCACATCAAAACTACTAAGATCATACATCATATCATAGCTAGCATGGGAAAAACACCTCAAGGCATATAAGCACATAAGCACAACAATCATCAAGACAACACTAAGGTCTACTCGTGCTCTCACAAGTGGGTCTGTCCCAACATATACTCTAGATAGTTCCTCAGGATACCATCCTCAGTCTCTCACTTAGCCTCTTCAAATCCTCATCTTGACCACGATGTCCTCAATATGGGAATGTCTTTCGAATGCAAGCGTCTCATATCTCATTCCAAGAATGTAACCAAATGCTCAACAAAGATGTAGTTCGGCTTAACCACTAGATCATCCTAACTCGCAAAGTGTCTCAAACCTGGTATATACTACCTCAGTTGAGACGCGAGAAACACTGGGTGAACATCCTCTAACCTCAGAGGTAAAGCTAAACATCATGTTGTCTTCACAATACTGATCAAGTTCTCAAATAAACCGACATATTGGAAACTCAGTTCCCCTTCTAGGCCAACATGCCTGATGTTTCACAACGGAGATACTCTCAGCTGGACATGAACTCTAATTCTAAAATGTAGAGGTCAATGCCTCTTGTCTGCATACAATATCTGGCGACTCTGTACAGCCAGCATTCTTCCTCTAATCAGCGTTACTTGAACTCATAGAGCCATTTCAAAGATGCACGTCAAACATTGTCATATAATAAACTCATTGAATGGAGGTAATCTAACCATCCATACTTCGAATCCACAAGGCAAGCTTATAATATATTCTCAAGGGTCCAGATGGTCCTTTATAACTGACCATCTGTCTGTGGGTGAAACATAGTCGTGAAGTATAGACTCATCCCTCAAAGCAGTCTGAATCGGTTGTCAAACCTCGAGGTAAATCACCCATCTCGATCAGAGAAGGCTGTCCTCGGTACACCATGGAGTCTCAATATCTACCTAGTGTACTCCTCCATCAATCCATTTATTGACCACGTCTCTCTGATAGGAATGAGACGTGTCGACTTCATTAATATGTCACCAACAATCCAGATAGCCTCAATCTTCCACGGGGCCAGAATCTCACAACAAGTCCATAGAGGTGTTCTTCCACTTCCACTACTGCACTAGTAGTGGATGAAGCTCATCTCTAGGTCGGACATACTCCACCTGGTTACATAAGCTTCAATCTTCTTCATCAATATGATTATCTCAACCCATGGTACATCTTACTCGTACCTACACGTACTGAATAAGGTGTACAATGAGTATACTAGAAGATTCTATGTCTCCACCTTGCATCAACAGGTACACAAAAGTGATTATGGCGCTCCATCACTCCATCTACTCTAATAGAGAACTGTAGTGCCTCATTACGAGACATCTTCTCTCTAAACCTTGTCAAGGTCAAGCAAGTCCCCTGCTTTTGTTGGACCTCATCCAACAGACCAGGTAGAACCTCTTAGGTATAACTGGGTGTTCTCATCAAGGAACTGATTGTTCAACTCTAGCCAAGCTAGATCTCTCTGAAGCTGAGGCTGAACTATCAGTCTCGCAATCATCTTCTCTTGGAGCGTCTTTCAGTTCAAGTTGTCAGCAACAATGTTCAACTTCTCTGATATGAAATCTCCAGGTTAGAAATCTTGATCAACTCAAGCCCTTGACGCTGGTGATTACTCAACTCCCACGGCGTAAAAACATACTTCAGACCCTTCTAGTCTGTGAAAACCTAACATGAGATATCATGTAGGTACTACCTTCAAATCTTCAAGGCTTGAAGTAACACGACTACTTTTGATCAGGCATCTAGTAGTTCTCCTCATACTCTTTCAGTTGTAGACACACATGTCAATAACTCTATTACTCTGTAGTAATACACGTCTCAACTTAGCTGGGATATATCACCGTAAATCACGGGATCCCCAGAATCTTCTGACTATAACAGAATGGAAGTAGAGGTCAAGTGCCTCTTCAATTCTTCAAAGCTCTAATGCACTACTTAACAACGCAATTCTGGTGGTCTTCCTCAGAAAACTCGTAATTAGATGCACATTCACAAAAATCCTTCCTCAAAGTATTGATAGTAATCAGCTGATCTGAGAAAACTATGCATTACTTGAGGTTCATCAATATCGTCCATGTTACAACGTACTTAATTCTCGCCAGGTCAGTCATGATTCCACTAGCGGAAACAACATGGCCTAAGAAGGTTACCACTGACATCTCAACTCACATTTAGAGAGCGTAGCATACAACCCTCAATCTCTTGAAATCTGCAGAACTGTCCTCAGATGATCGGTCTGCTCCTCTCTGTTATGAGGGTATACCGACATGTCATCAATGAAGATTACTACAACCAAATCAAGGAAATCAATGAAGATACTATTGATTAACTCCCTAAAAACTGTCAAGGCATTCATCAGCCCCAAATGGCATCACTACAGCTCGTAGTGTCCATAATGGTACAAAAGGTTGTCCTATGTACATCTTGCTCTCTCACCCTAAAACGCTCCAGCCCCACCATGGAAATCATCTTCTTCAATCCTCCACCACGTGGAGGCACTCGAAGGACGGAACATCTAAGAAGCGCGGGGCAATGACAAGGCGTGCGCATATACGGTCAAAATCAGCCTAGTGACGCTCAAGGATCACCGGGATAGAAGGTCTAGAGGAAGGGGAAGGGGAAGGGGAAGAACCACTAGGGGTATCTCTCAGAACAAGTTGAAGATCAGATCTGTGACTTATAGTTTCTGCTGACAAGGCACCTCGGTCGGTCTGACAGACTCAAGAACACCTCGGCCGAGACACAACTCGACTGGACCGAGGTGAAATGCTGTTCGATTTCTCCTCTCTGATTTTCAGTTCTTTTCCCCCAAATTCACTACCGATTGCTTCCTACGGGGTACTTATACTCTTTTCAGCACAAATCTATGGCAACCAGAGCCACTAATCTCTAAAATCAGTAAAGAATGAAGGATTTAGTGTTTCCGATAATTTACCCCAGATTAGGTCGATTCGAGGCGTTTTTCTTGCAGTTTCTTGCTTGCAATCGGATCGTCTTGCTTTTCCTTGCGAGATCGGAGCAAAAATCATGGAAAACGGTCGAAAATCGAAGAAACGAGGTGGAGGATCTCCGCGGTCGAGAAGGAGTTGGGAGGGAAGAGAGTGAAATCGTTTCTCCTTTTATACCCCTCGTCGATTATGCTGTCACATCTGTCGAGGTGGTCCCGACCGGACCGATGTGGCTGACTGGATTGTCAGACCTAGTCGCCTCGGTTGCTCAAGAATCATCGGTCGAGATGTTGTGACAACAACCGAGATGTGTCTCAGTCAAACTTCATCTTCTCAATTTCTCAAACTTCTGTCCTTCCAGTGTTGCTCCTGAGTTGTAATCCTTCCTTAGAAAGTACCTGGTTTCTCTTTAGGATGCCAAAAACAAAACAAAGCAAAGCAAAAGCAAACTATCTAAAACTAAACTAGGAAAAGGGAAAATAAAGCAATTCCTTAGGTTGCCTCCCAAGAAGCGCTTGATTTAAGGTCGCTAGCTGGACCGTACGGCATCCTTAAACAAGATATAGTGGTGCAATCTCCTCAACTGGACTTCCGGTTGGTATTTCTTAAGCCTATGACCATTGACCTTGAAGCTTCCACTTGTTTCTCCCCAAATCTCAACTGCACCATAAGGGAAAACATGTTTCACAACGTAAGGTCCTGTCCATCTAGATTTCAACTTACCTGGAAAGAGGCGAAGGCGGGAGTTGAAGAGTAGAACTAAATCTCATTCTTTGAACTCCTTAGGAATGATATGCTTGTCATGCCATCTCTTTATCCTTTCCTTGTAGATCTTGGCATTTTCATAAGCATTCAAGCGCAACTCTTCCAGCTCCTTTTTGTCCAATAGTCTTTTCTCTCCGGCTTCCTTGATATCGAAATTCAACCACTTGATTGCCCAATACGCCTTGTGTTCTAACTCAACGGGTAGATGACAAGACTTCCCATATACCAAATTACAAGGGGTGGTACCAATGAGAGTTTTGTATGCGGTCATGTAAGCCCAAAGAGCGTCGTCCAACTTCATGGACCAATCCTTCCTCGTCATAGAGACGGTCTTCTCCAAGATTGCCTTGATTTCTCTATTCGAGATCTCAACCTGTCCACTAGTTTGAGGGTGATAAGGAGTTGCTACCTTGGGAGTTACCCCATACTTCGATAAAAGTGCCTTAAACTTTCGGTTGATGAAATGTGTCCCTCTATCGCTGATGATGATACGTGGTGTCCCAAAACGGGGGAAGATAGTCCGATTGAAGAACTTCACAACCACCATGGTGTCATTAGTGGGGGAGGCAATGGCTTCCCCCCATCTAGAGACGTAATCGACAGCTAGGAGAATGTAGAGGTTCCCTGCGGATGATGGGAAAGGTCCCATGAAATCAACTCCCCATACATCAAAAATCTCAACCTCCTGGATATTGTTGAGTGGCATCTCGTTCCTTCTAGATAAGTTCCCTGTTCTTTGGCATGCATCACAAGAAACAACAAACGTTTGCACATCCTTAAATGATGTAGGCCAAAAGAAACCAGAACGTAATGCCTTAGCGCATGTTTTGTGAGCGCTAGCATGTCCTCCACAAGGAAGTGATTGGCAATGCCGTATAACACTTGTAACTTCATCTTCCGGAATGCATCGTCGAAGCATCCCATCCGGACCTCTCTTAAACAGTAGAGGTTCATCCCAGTAGTAGTGTCGTACATCCTTGAAGAATTTCTTCCTTTGAGCGTACGTCAATCCGGGCGGTATTTTCTGGCAAACAAGATAATTAACAATGTCAACATACCAAGGTTCTTTATTATCAGAAGCTTGGTGGAGCCAATGCTCCACCAACTGTAAATGAGTTTCAAAAAAGGGTGTAAGAAGTTTGTTATTCTCAGTTGAAGGCATCGCACTTGCTGTCTCGGTCGGTGTCCGAGGTGAGTGATCGAGATGTTCTTCAGATAAGAACACCTCGCTTGGTCCAGAAAGTGCCTCGATCGAGGTACTAGAACTGGGAGCAAAACTGGAATTTCTCCTCTCCTGGATTAGTTTCTCAATCTTAGCTCTTGGATCTTCTTCCAGTGCCTTTAAGCTCCGCATATCTGCATCACAAGAAGCATCTATACCTTCCTCCATTAAGCTAAAACTAATAACTCTTTCAAGAGGGTCATTAACAAGGATAGAGCTCACCAATTCTCTTCATTATTCTTCATCATAGATGTTGAAGATATCATCCTCCAGCGGCTCTCCTTTCATTGCAGCAAGCAATGCAAACTCCACTTGATCTCCACCAATGTTGAATTTCAACTTGGCGTTCTTACAATCCACATTGCAACCCAAAGTTGCTAGAAATGATCTCCCGATAATGATAGAAACGGGATAATCTGCGGGTATATCAAGTACAACAAAGTCTATAGGTAAATAGAAGTTACCTAACTTAACCGGAACGTCTTCCAAAATGCCCACGGGATGGGTAATGGAGCGGTCCTCCATGTATAGCCTTATCTTCACCGGCTTGGGCTCTCCAAGTCCGATCTTCACACATAGTTCCAGCGGAATGATGCTCACGCTGGCTCCTAAATCACACAACGCCTCACAATTTACATCCCCAACTTGAATGGAAATGCAAAATGAGCCGGGATCTCTTAACTTGGGTGGCATCTTCTCCTTCATGATTTGAATGAGCTCCGAGGATTTAGATGTCATCCTTACTTCACCAAAATCTTCCATCTTCCTCTTCCTTGATAGAATCTCTTTTAAGAACTTCCCATAGTCGGGCATCCCTAGAATAGCATCAAGCAAAGGGATGTTAATATGTAGTTTATTCATCAAGTCAAGGAACTTACCAAAATGCTTGTCTAGATGTGCTCTAGCCCTTGACTGAGGGAATGGAAGTGGTGGTTTATATGCAGGAGGTGGGACATTAACTTCATATTTGTCCGTCGCTTTCTGGGACTCCACCTCGGGTGGCACCTCGACCGAAGTGTTCCTCGTCTGTACCTGGACCGAGGAGTTCTTCGCCTGCATTGGCATCTACCGAGGCATTGGATCTACATTTTTAGTCCACTTCTCGTCGTTATTGCCATGATCTGTCCTTTGGGGTTTCTCTCTGTGCTTGCTGGGAGCTTCCCTGGATCTCTTGGCGCTTCATTCGCCTTATCAAAGAATTGTTGCTCTAAGGCTTTTTGTGCCTTTGTAAATGAAGTCATGGACGTTTCCATGGCGTTGAGCTTGATCAAGATTGCCTCCAACACTGCATCTTTCTTCTCTGACTGGGCCGAACTTGATCCAGGCTCCTGGCTCTTTAATGGAGTAGAAAAAGAGGAAGAGGGGTTAAAATAATTATTAGAATTGGAATTAGAATAAGGGTTACCCGAATTTTGTTGATTAGATCTCCAATTGTTGTTGTTGGAGCCTCTATTGTTGTTGTAATTGTTGTTCCGGGAACCTTGGTTGTTGTTCCTTGAGCCTTGATATCCTTCTTCTTCCTTCTTTATGTGAGCAACCAAAAGGTCCTTCAATTGCTTCACATCGTTCTTGAGGGAGAAGAGTTTTTATCATTTGATGGAGCTTCCTGGAAATTAACTCTCTTAACTCCATTTTCGGCTCCTTGGTGGAAGTATTTTTCCCTGTGCAAAGCTTGTTTCTCAATGAACTTCCAAGCTTCGTCTATCGGCATGTCCATGAATGTGCCGGCGGAGAATAATTGAAGATTGAATTGAGTAGCTCCATCCAATCCCTTGAAGTATATCTCCAACAACTCTATCTTTGGAATCCCATGATGCGGGCAATCCAATAGAACATCTTTGAATCTTTCCCATGACTTGGACAAACTCTCCTTGTCCTTCATGATGAATGCATTAATTTTCCCTATCATTTTAGCGGTCTTGGAGGGGGGAAAGAACTTTGTTAGGAACTCCGTCGTCATCTCTGTTGGATCATGGATAGAACTTGCGGTCGAAGTTCGTAATCATGCTCTGCTGGATCACCTAGGTTGACTCCTGGACGCCTCACTTGCTAGTTTGGGTCCATCCTCTGTCCTAGGGTTTGTGGAATACCTGCAAAAAGAACATCTCGGACAGGCATCCGAGGTGGATGTATCTCGGCCGCGGCAACTGGGACTGGGTCCTGCCTCGGTCGAGGGTCTGGTCGATACAAAATCTGGGCTTGTAGATCAGCCATATCTGCTTCAATCTCTGCAGTTCTGGTGCCAGTTTGCTCTCTTTCGCGCTGCAGTTCTTCCTTATTGAGGCGCAGCTGCTCCAACGCCTCCTTCAATTTGGGCTCAAGATCTCAATTGTCTTGGTTGGCCATTTTCGCTTCTTTCAAGCGTCGGTTGTATGTCTTTTTTGGTTCGGGATCGTAAGGAACGATTTCCTTTCCAGCACAGGTTCTTCGCATAAACTTAAGAAAAGATCCTGCGAAAGCACTCAAGTAGAGTGGTTAGTAGCAACAAGGGCAATTGCCCCGAAAGACAACCGCAACCGGCTCGGTCTAGACCAAGTCCCCGGCAACGGCGCCAAAAACTTGTTTGCTCCAAATGGTGTGTGCAAGCTTTAAATTTATATCCCAAGAAATATGCTTAAAACAAGCATGCGAACCCGTAGTGTACGGATCAGTTATAGTAAAAAGCAAGAATTCTGGGGTGTCGATCTCAGGAACTTAGGTGAAACTAAGCAAGTATAGGTTGTCAATGCAACTAATAACCACAAAAGTGATTAAAGTAATCAAAAGATAATAATAAGGTGAAATAAGGGGAAAATAAAAACTCTAGGGATTAAAGCATCTAGTTGTGGTTCCAACTCAAGATCTAAAGATAAAGCGGACAAAGCTGAGATTTTGCAAAGGGAAGGTGTTTCTTAAAGTGGAATAGATTACCGGGTAAATCTCACTACTCACTATCCCAAACCAACGGGTAAGTCTCAAGGTACTAAGGAAAGGAACTATAATCTCAAACCAACACACCACATAAGGAAATAGAATCAACCTTTACCAGGTAAGTCTCAAGCTAACTCATTAAGATGGGATGAAGACACACTCAAACCCCAATAAATGATAAACATTTATTACCTACACTCATGATCTTGGGTAAACAAACAAAGGAATCACCAGGTAAGTCTCATCCTAGGCTTGCATTGAACCAGGAAAGGTGTAATAAGAATAGGATTTGGCAAACTAAAACACTTAACTCTCAGTTTCGGATCAGAAAAGGTCACCTCGGTCATTCAAGTTCCACCCCGACCGAGATGTTCATCGACTGAGCGAGGTACTCTAAGGTTAAGGTTAAAGACTCGAGCTTTCAGGGTCTTACTGGGATTAAGATCATTCTATCATTGTCTTTCCCACAACTTTCAGCCAATCACCCTAGAATCGCACAAGAAATTTACCCACTCATCATCATGATAACAATAATCAAATATATGGGAAGGGAATGAATATTTGAACACAAAAACCTTAAAAACAAGGCTTCAATAACTGAATCAAATAGTTCACAAATCAGCCTTCCTCAAATCACAAATCACACAAGACAATAAACCAAAAGGAATCTAAGAAAATCTTACAAACTCCTTCAAAAGCTATCTCAAAACTAATCAATCTTCCTTCCTTCAATCTTCAAAGCTTCCTTCAACCTCCAGAAAATATCCCTAATCCGCAGATAATTGGGTGTATCGAAGATGGCTGAATTGTGGAAAATCCAACCCTTTATATAGGAGAATTATCTTCCAAAGATAATAATATCTTAAAAAGATAATTTCCTATAAAATATATTATATCTCTAAAATAGATCTCCCAAATATATGATCTTCCTTCCAGAAATCCAGCCCAAAAATATAAGATATCTTCCTTCCAAAAATAAAAGATCTCAACCAAAAGATATGATCTCGCCGGCGCCAAGGTGTGCGCCTCGGTCGGGACGCTCCTCAAGATCACCTCGGTCGAGGTGATACTGTAGCTGACCGAGGTGAATCTCAACTGAATATGAAATCTCTCAGATTTGGTCCAAAGTAAATCTTCTTCATTAATTCCTTGCTTCCGGAGTTCTCCCTTAAGCTCCAAAATGTAGCTCCTATGACTCCTTAGCTCCATTTCAGTCCAAAACGTGCCATGTTACCTATTATTACAACGAAACTTGGTGTAGACCTCGATTCCCGTAAAGGTAGATGAAACAACAATATAATCACATAATATACATCCATACATGCAGTTTATTGAAGATAAAACGTCTAAATAAGTCCCAAAATATAGGTTATAATACATGCTATCATCCATAGCAAACCCCACTGATTTCCCTCCCGGATATTACCAAGAAACCCCCGAAAAAAAATGCCCCCTCCCAACCCCCCCCCCCCCAAATCCCCTTGACGTGGAGCCCCCAACTTACCTACTACGCCCCCACCCCCAGAACCCTCTCATCTTCCTCTTGTCCTTCCACCTACTGCGGGCCCCCTTGTCATCTCTCTCCTACTTGTTGTTTATGACCCCTGCCCCTCCCCATTAAACCCCTAAACATTTTTTATAACCACCCCTCCAACGTGTCCCTCACCTCCTACTAATCCACCTATTCCTACCCTTTTTCCCATGCGCACCGAAACCCCTCAACCCATCATTCCGACTCCACCGCCCGTTATTGCTGCTCCGACCGAAAACGCACCCCGTCGCAGCTCCCGTACTTCAAAACCATCTATCCTTTTACGAGACTATGTTTGTCAAAAGGCATGTCATTTTGATTCAAAATCGGGTGAAACATTTCCTCCACTGAAATTTGGTATCTGGTATTCCATAAATAATTCTTTATCATACGAACATTTTTCTCATGCCTATGTTACTGTTATTAACTCTGTATATCAAGAACAAAAACCAACCTCTTTAGAGACGCGATTACTAACCCAAATTGGAAAAAGTCCATGCAGGATGAAATGACAACCTTACACCGCAACAACACTTGGGAAAAAGTCCTCCATTCATATAGCGAACAATCCGGTATTTTCCATGAGCGTACAAAACATATTGAGATAGCTTGTCATAGCATTAGGGAACAGATTCAGCAAGACATTATTTAGACTCAACATGTTCATAGGCACACTTCAGCTAGTTGACAATATGACTAAAGCTCTTGGACCTACTCGTTTCAACTTCTTAATTGGCAAGCTTGAAATTGTTTCTTCCACACCTCCCGCTTGAGGGGAAGTGTTAGAGTATTGAGCTTATCTCTTAGAGCATTGGACTTATCTCTTATTATCGAGCATATCTTTTGTTATTATTTTATTATTTCATCTCTTTGTATTTTCCTATATAAACATTGCTTAATCAATGGAATAAGACAAACTTTCAACTCACAAATCTCTTCACAAATTGAAACACAATTTACAAAATCAAAAGCAACGGGAACTACTCTAAACAAAATCAACCAAAGTTGCAAGTTTTTCAACATAAATGTTTCGAACAAAACCCTAGATTACACACGTAACTAAAAGGGAACAATTGATTGAAACAAAATATTTGGAGATCACCGCATAACATACACTAAAATTAAATCCTGAAGACTCAAAATACAAATCAGATTTAAGCTTCAAGATCTCGGAATAACACCTATTTCCTAGATTTTTTCCTACATTCTCTCTTAACATTCCTTTATCGCATTTTAGTGGGTTTTTAACGGATGTACGGTGACCAACTTGAATTTCTCTCTCCATCACCAATATGAACAATCCCATCTCCTTTGTTCTTACACTTGAACAATCCCCAACCTAATAAATTGAAACCACCTATTTCCTAGAAAAGTCTCTAACACCTATTCAATATGACCAACTCTACTTAGTGTTGGATGTCATATGTTGTCCCTTCTTTGAATAAGTGGATGATTTTTTTTTACTTACACTTGGTGTTATAGATCTTTCGACTATGAATTATGAATCCGACCTTTCAATCCCAATTTATCAAAGGACACAATAATTATTTTCATTTAAAAAAAGATTTTCGATTTCCCCTAATTTTCCTTCTATATTCTAGCTCTTCGATTATTGACAAAGAGTGAGCTTTTAGTAGAAAATCCTATTAGATTCCATCCACCGAAAGAAGAATGATGATCATTCATCCCCATCTCAATTTTAAGGTAAATTCATCTTCATCTTTAAGGTGCGGATAATATCAACCTAATACGTACATTTCATTGGATAACTATTTACATAGAAGTAGAAGGTAAGCGAGCAACAAGTTGCGCCATTACTCCTTTTTGGATGGCAAAACCTAACCTTTAAAAACAACATCTATCAATCTAGAGAACATAATATTACTGTGCATAACTCTTTGCACCCTCTTGAAAATATCAACGTCGGGTGCAAAAAATTCAAACGTGTCAAAAGCAAATGGAAGAAAAACGTGTTGGTTTTCAACACATGCCCTTCCATGCTTGGCCACCTTAGTTGATGCCTCTCTACAAGCTGCCTGGCCCACAACAAAAGGTTTGTTCCCTAATTCCATAAGCGGTGAGACCCCGTCAAATCAGTACATGCATGCTTCCCTCCACTCCAACCAAACACCAAAACATCCGTCGGCCGTAATGTCGACCTTCCATCACGTGGATCAGTCAAGAAGTTCACAGGTGCATCTTTCTTTACAGAAATTCCGTCTCGTCTAAAAGTATCACAAAGAACATCACGAATCAGATCATGCCTATACTTGAAGTCAGGAAGTTCCTTACAATGTACAACATGCTCCCCAAAAGCATCTAACATCCTCCGACAATTAGGAATGGGGCAAACCTCACCAACTGAGAAAAGCGGAATCATAAGTCGGTACTTGAGAATGGAGCGGTAGTCCATTGGGGACATGCATTGACCAAGCTATCAATGAGAATGACAAGAAGAAAATATTGGCTATGCGGCGCTTGTAGACATCCGAAAACTGCTTTCTGTCTATTAGGCATATCAAACCTCTCAACCATCTCTTGAACAATTTTACCAATAAGAGCATCCGCCAAAATATGTTAGGACTTAGGGGGGACGGTGTCTTTACTTGTAAAGTTGGAAAGGTCGAACTCCGGGATAACCACATGCAGGTCATCTAAAGCTCTATAAAAATCTGAATCCATACCGGATAGCTCACTGTAACGCAAGATATGGTCTTGGAGCACCCAAGACTGAGCTTTGGATGCTATAAAAGCGTAAGAAGACGCCTCTATAGCAGAGTACAAACTGAGCCCTCCACGAAGAATAGGCAAGGAAGCCAACTGCCATTGAAGATCCCCGAATAAAGGACCCCCATAAACAACAATATCCTCAATCGACACACGAAGTCCCGCGTTAAAACAAGATGTCGCATCCTTCACATGCTCTGGTTGACAAGTCCTCAGGCCAAAAACATCTTCGCAACACCCAAACACGAACGAATTAAGAGAAGTTCACTCTGCGGGTTCCTAAGTTGGGAGAAGACGCATCAACTCCAATGTCTTATCAACTCTCTTCATAACCAATCCTTTAATAAAACCACTATCTCTACTCACAGCCCCTCCCAACAGCTTCAACCCCAAAGATGGACTCGCAATGTCTCTAGGGAATAACCCGTCTTGAAGCTTCGAACCATCGCATGAAGGCCAAATAACTCTATATTTTTAACATTCAACTCAAGTCCAAAATTCGGATCAACCTCCAAAATAATACCAAGTGACTTAGCCACTCCTCTGAACGACCAATGATCGTCCCATCATCTAAATACCAAGCATGAAGAAGAGGCTTACAGTTGTCACGGATAGTGTGCACAAGTGGGTGCAAGACAAGTGTAAAAAGGAGTGGCCCTATGGGGTCTCCTTGCTGAACTCCTTTAGTTGACCAGATAAATCTATCTCCCAGATACAATCGAGCAGGTTGACCATACAAAAACTCAACCCATAAAAAAATAGATGGACATCTCTTCCTCATCTCATGAAGCAAAGTTATCCTATCAACAAGATTAAAAGCATGTGAAAAATCCAATGCAAGCATAGCAAGCAAACCATCATCATGGCGCTCGCTCAAAACCCTGTTGACACTAAGAAAAATAGCCTCTGCGCCACTAGAGACGCCTACTCCAAATTGAAAATCCGCTAGATAGGCTGTCATATCTTTACTCACCCCTTTCATGGCAACCTTAGAAACCAACTGCCTCTAAATAGTACCAACTGCAATGGGTCGAATCCCATTATCAGACTTCAATATTGGCGTAAGAGGAGTAGAAGCCACAAACTCCGCTAAACTCGCCGGACATCCCAATAACAGATTAACAACAAATGAGATCACTCACAGAAGATCGACAGCAAAAGCAGAACCATCCCCACACATAGCATCTAACACCGGTTGTGCCCTCAAACCATCCGTGCTGCAATAAGGATCTTTCGGAAAGGACTTAATACACCTAAGAATCAAATCAACATCAGCAACAAGGGGAGATTCATAAACCTCACATACCCGAGAAGGTGGAGACTTGAAGGGGTGCTTAGCCTCCAAAGCCTTCACAGTCTCATCATCAAACGAAGCCACACCGGAAGAGGACAAAACCTTAACAGCCGCCGCAAAATGTCCATCAAAGACCTTGCGAAGACACTACTTGGTATTAGGTCCCACTCTCAGTCCATCACCATCCGCCGAGGCGCCCCTAGTACACCCCGAAAACCCAGGCTCGGAATGGTCTAACAAACCCCGCACTAGCTTGTCGATACCGCCGGCCTCACCCTACAAAGCTAGAGACTACATGATCAGCTGCTGTTGGATATACTTTCTACTCCCCTATCTACTATCTCTCCTATTCGAAGGCCTGAACACTTGCAAAGTGCACCGAGGAAGAAGAAGCAACGCAACCCAGGCATCCACAAAACATGGCTCAGCGACCACTCTCTAAAGAGAACCCTTTAGAGCTTGAGAGAAAGTAAGACGACAACTATATGGGATACTCTTCATAGTAGTGACAGGAATGCGAAAAACTTTATTGAGCAAACCCGCATAAAAAACCAACTCATCTCCAATAACCGCAACAGACAACTCTCCCACGACCGGCTTCGACATACCCTTCCTACCACTCCGTCCTCATAAGCAGCACGAAATGAACCATCAGAGTGATGACATGCACGACTCAAAGCATGCATACTCATACAACGCCCACATAACCACAACCCAAGATATGACAAGGTCTCCTCAAAAGCCACAAATACATCAAGGTTATTCCCAATAGTGTCGCGAATCACATTTTTGTTATCTTCGGAACAAAAATGTAGCCTTTTAAGATGAGATACCAAACAAGAGAAACATTTGCTTCCCTCTACTTCATCCCGACAACCTTGAAATGCCCTAAGAGGACAAGAAGGAAACCTCTACCATCCATTGTCATATCAGAACCAACAATTCCTAGAGACATTCCATCAAACACATGGCGGACGACAATCCATAGGGTCAGAAATCTCTCTTCATACCAAACTAGATCAAAAAAAATTTCAAAAACATTTCATCGAACACTTGACGGACGTAATATAACACTAATAGGAAAGATCTCGTCACTTTTTCATTCCTCCCGCTATAAGTAGTCTCGCCGATACAATAAGGACGCCAACCAATTTCGTTTCAACTTTCATCTTCTTTTTGTTTGGAATTTATTTCCATCTTTTTCTTCATTTCTACAAGTCATGTGGGTTTTTCTATATTTTATTTACATACTTCTCTCATTTTTGACAACGTGTGTTTTTCTGAAGATGAGATTTTTAAACAAATTTAGTTTTTTTTTAAACCTATCTTTCTAGATTTTTAGGTTTGTGTATGACATGTGAAATGATTGTATATCTTTGGTTTTTCAATTTTATTGACAAATTTTCACATATACATAAACTCAAATGCTCCCTTCTCTTTTTTTTTTTATATTTATTAAAATTCTACAAATGTAGTTATAAGCTTAACCTCATATTTTTAGTTTTTTGTACTTATAGTCATACCACCTTCAAAGATTTATTTTTTCATAAATTTTAGTTCCCAACATTCAATTTCCTTTCATGTACCTCAAATCATTGGTCTTGTTTGAAATTTTCCTAAAAACTAAACTATATTTACAAGAATAAAAATCTATGATATTTTCTCTTGTTCAAATCTATGATATGACCTCAAATCAACTTAGTTACGAAAGTTATTCATCAACACTCAACCTTTAGGTTAAGATGAAGAACACGAGATATAAGATTGAGAAGTCTTGGTTACATCGAATCAAATTTATTCCCTAAACAATCTCGAGTAAATGAGTATACTAATGTCGAGTGCTCGTCTCTTTCCATAAAAAAATTTTGAGCGATATATGCTCATGTGAACAATTTTGTATGAAATGTTTTCTCAACTAAAATTGTGAGGTACCTCTTTCTTCCTAGTGGCCCCTCCCTAGGGGCCTTATTCTCCTAACCATTTAAAGACTTTACGAGCTACGGACGTCCTAATTGACATACGTCTTCTCTTTTATCTACTTTTGAACAATATACTTCAATAACCCTCCACATTTAGATTTGGAAATATATCAACCCTGATGATAGATTTAAAAGTTTGACACTTTTTGGAACCGACATTGCAAATTTAAACTTTTTTTTTTGTTGAAAAAGATTGTTTAAAATTTTGAATAGTTGAGAAAAAAAAGCTAAAAAATTTGTAGTTGTGTACAACCATGTGTTTGTACAATATTCTAAATCTCCAATAAACAAATGAAAAATGAAGAAACATGTATCTTTACAAAATTGTGGATTTTCTTAAGGTTTTACTTTTGGTCAAATTTATCTTCAACTTGGACCAAACTAGGAAGATAAACAAACAAATATATGAGCAAGGAGTCAATCCTCATTCTGACTCTAAGATTGAGTGTGTTAATGAATAAACTTTGGCTCTAAGAAGTTATATCATGATTTGAATGAGAAAAAGATTTGAAAATTTGAGTGGTGTAAATATAAATCGATTTTCTTTATTCTACTTTTTCTCTAAGTAACCCTATTCCTTTTCCTAAATAAAAGTTCATTTTGATAATTAAATTCATATTTCATCCCTTTTTAACAAACATCATAATAAAATAATTCATTCCACCCCCTTCAACTTCATTCACATTTTTCAACTTCAACTTCTTTTCCAATAATTCTCGATCTACCGAACATACTCTTAATTTGATTTTTCCTCAATTAACCCCCTTCCTTTTTCAAACTTGATTTTTTCTTCCCAATATACCCCTTTTATTTTTTCTTTACTCTATTAAAAAAAATATTGAATCATGAATAGTACATCTAGCTATAACATTATCTTTTTCTTATCAGTATTAGGTTTCATTTTTCTCTACTACCTATTTTACTTTATTTTTCTTTTATTCTTACTTTGATGTAGAGTTAGTTATTAAAGCATAATATACATAGATGATTTAAAATGTTTAACAATTAATTATACCTCCATAAATGATACTCCCTCCATAACACAATATTTGTTATTTGAGAGTTGGACGCATGAATTAAGGAATAATTAATGACTTTAAATAATTAGTTTTTAATTGTTTGGGTGATAAGTACAATCTTTAATGATTTTATTCATGTTTCCTAAAAAAACTCATTTTTCAATAGATTTTAGCCAATTAAAAAGTATAAGGAGTTAAATTGAGAATAATTAATTCATTGATAGTAGTGTAATCATTCTATCTATGCATTAATATTATAAAAGTGTCAAACATTTTGTTAAACTAAATTAATTGCTCAAATGACAAACATTTTTTTACAGAGGGAGTACGTAATAACTCAGTTACTAGAATACTCACAAGAACCTTTCGAAAAAAACAATAGAAAGAAGTTATGTATTGTGACTTTATTACAATTATATAATACAGCACTTATTTTCACACAGATTCCTTAAATTCATAAATTTATTGTAACAAAAACTTCATTGTTGTAACTTGTAAGGAAGTTGGTCCCTGATTTTGTGAAACATAAGATTTGTCACTCTACAAAGCATAATATTTGTGTTAGAAAATATACACATCCAATAATGCAACTGAAAGTTACTGACAAAACAAAAATCACTCCTACTTTCTAAATCGATAGTGTAACCAAAAAAACAAGAGAAACAGTTTACTGATAAATGAGAATATATTATTCATTAAATCAAAATTATATTTTATGAAGAATTTTTTATTCATTACGGAGTAGGATTAAATAAAATTTCAAGTATTATAGAACAAATTCAACGTAGCAACATAACTAACAAATATTATGAAAAGGAGGCATAAAATCGGGTTTAATTGAATACCACCGCTTGTGCAGCCCCGTCAATTCCTTTGAATTTCGGTCTTGCGACCGCATTTTTTAGGCGGAGTATTTCACGCGTTATCTGGGCCCATGATCCGTGTAAAATAAGAATTTATCAAATATATGGCCTCATTCAATGTTATCATAATTATTTAATTACTTTTTGTTATAAAAAGAAGAAAATATGGTAAATTTAATAGTAATAATTTGAAACTTATTAAAGTTAATTATTGTAATGATTTATTTCAAAGTTTACGTATAATCAAGAATAAAAATATCGAGATTAATAAAATAATCTAAAAGTTATGATTAATTCGTGTTCACTTTATTTGTTAGCTCAAATTTTTGAATAATCAGCCTAAACAATATTTGTGAGCATAGTGAGAAAGAGATAATCCCGTACATAAGAAGGTCAATAAGTATATAAATAAATAAAAATTGAATAAATTTATTTTATAATATTAGAAACCTTGAACATATATAATCGAGAGAAATGTGAATATGATGAATATATTATGTAGAACAAACCGTAACGTTGGGACATGAAGAAAAAGAGAATAACAAGTTTCTATTTGAATTAATAACGTTCCCATTTTAGTGTTGGTTAACTAAGAAGAACACATTATCCTTTTCTAATCACATAAATGTATGTTTGGTACAACAAATACTCTTACACTCCCCCACACTTATTTTTCTCATTAAAAACAAAATTAACAGCTGCTTATTCTTCCATTTACTCTCGTAATTCTTTTTCTTAAATATTAAATAAAATTTACAATTTAATAAATAATGAATTTCCTCTTTTTAAACGCTCACACCTCTATATAAAAAGAAACAAGAAAACATTTCTCCCACAATATACCACACCCCCCTCTCTCCTTCTGGGAGGAAGAAAAAGAAGCAAGCAAACACACCATTAAAATCCGGCTTTGTGTTTCCCCAATCTCATCGCGAATACCTAAATCAACAAAATCAACAACATGGAATTCAAATGCGATGCCGATGAGAACCAGCGCCACTGTTACTTGTGGTTACAGGTAGCGGCCACGGTCGCGGTCGCGGTTTGGGTGGTGTGGGCGAAGGTCGCGGTTCAGCTCTGGTGGCGGCCGTCGATGACAAGGCGACATTTCACTGGACAAGGGGTGCGGGGTCCACCTCCTCATCCTTTACTCGGAAACATGAAGGAGATTGGTGAGCTCATGAGTATGGCTTCCTCTCAGCCTATGGTTCCTCCTTCTCATAACATTCTCCCGAGAGTTCTCCCTTTCTATCACCACTGGAAGAAGATTTATGGTAATTATTTTTTCATTATGATCAATCGCTCTTCTGTTTTGGATCTGAACAACTCAATTTCGCACTGTTGTATCGAAATTATGTGCGGAATTCTCAGGTTTGATCGCTTCGATCGACCGATAATCGCAACAAATTCGATTTTCTGTATGTGCTTCATCTTGTTTTCAAAAAGGGGTTTTTTACTGTTAACGAATGATGATGACGATGACGTTAATGCAGTGCAATGGGTCCATTTGCGGTGGGCTGTGCCGTCTCTACTTATTTCTTTCCTCATTTGCAAAACTAACCAATTTACCATTTTCTGCTAAATCTGATCAGCTGCATTTACTGACATGAATTTGTTCCTATATGCAGGTGCCACATTTCTCATCTGGTTCGGACCCACTGCTCGGTTCGCCGTATCGGATCCGGACCTGGTCCGGGAAATATTCGCGACGAAATCGCAGTATTTCGAGAAATACGAGTCACACCCGCTAGTAAAGAAGCTAGAAGGGAACGGGTTGATATCTCTGAAGGGAGATATATGGGCTCATCGCAGGAAGATCATATCGCCAATCTTCCACATGGAAAATCTCAAAGTAAGAAGCCTACGTAAATGAATTAAGCAATGATTGAGTTAAATAAAATTAAAGAAAAATAATTACAGGCTACAGAGTTGACTTTGCAGTTAATGATTCTTGTTTATTAAAATTGGGTGTGATCTGGTGGTGAACAGCTAATGATGCCGTTAATGGCAAAGAGCGTAGCGGATATGCTTGAGAAATGGTCGTTGATTTGTAACTCCGGGAAGGCGGAGATCAATGTGTCGGAATGGTTCCAGAATCTGATCGGAGAAGTGGTGACCAGAACGATCTTCGGAGGAAGCTACGAGGATGGGAAGGCGATTTACCAGCTGCAGACACAGCAAATTGTGTATTCTGCAGAATCATTCCAGAAAGTCTTCATCCCTGGGTACAAGTACGTGTTTTTTTTTAATTAATTTTATATTTAATTTTATATGAGTGGATTAAATTAATGGAAAGAAATCCGGAGTTGCAGGTTTCTCCCGACAAGGAGGAACAGGGCGATCTGGAGGTTGGACAGGGAGATAGAGGCATTGCTGACGAGGCTGATAGAGAAGAAGAGGGAGAGTGTGGCGGAGATGATTGAGGGAGAGGAAAGAGGACACCTGGACTTACTGGAGCATCTGATGATGGAGAGTATGAAGGAGGGAGAGAAGAAGATAAGAGGGGAAGACATAGTTGAAGAGTGTAAGAGCTTCTTCTTCGCAGGGAAACATACAACTACAAACATGTTGATATGGACAACGGTGTTGTTAGCAATGCACCCTCAGTGGCAGCAGCTGGCACGTGATGAGGTCCTTAGGGTCTGTGGGGCACGTGATATCCCCACCAAAGAAGATGTTTCTAATCTCAAAACAGTAAGTTTTTTTTTATTACAGATAAATAACTTTTTTTACTGTGCTTGCCTTTATGTTTTGAGCTATTGACAGCCGTTTTTAGCTGTCTCCGTTTCGTGCTACATGTGCTTTTTGCGTTTGCCTTTTGACTCCCCGTTCAACCCGTTTTCAAATCACCCAGATTACCGGGGTTTTTTCACTGTAATTAATAATAAATTTATTTTTGGAAAATTTAGAATGGTGTTTCGTATTTTTTTAAAAGAAAAACTTTAAAAAATAATTTATTTTTTTTGATGTTTTCCCTGAATTTTAGATTTTTTATTATGCTGTTATACCATTCATAAATTAACATTTTAATTAAAAAAATAAGTTATTAATTCAAGAAATTATATTAACAATAATTAAAAAAATAAGTATTTTTTTTACTCAAACTGTTAATTTATGGACAGTAAAATAAGTACATTTAAAAAGAGTTATAAAGCTCAACGGAGTTTGTCAAAAGCTAAAAATTTAATAAATAGAAATAAAATAAAATCAATATATTTTTATGTCACTTCAATAGTTCTAGGAAAATTATTTACACTGAAAAGTTCCGAAAAACTTCGTTTTAGTTTTGATTAAGTTTATGTGTTGTTTTATGTTTTTAATATTATCGACTAAGAGAGGTGTGAGAATAGCTATTTAAAATTGTTTTTATTAGATATTTTTATAATAAAATGTTTACTTATTGGTTTACAAGGTGGTGAATATTTAGTAAGTGAGAAAATTGTGAAATTTTTTTATAAAATTAATGTTATTTTATATTTTTAATAGTTATGTTATTGATTAGAAAGTCATTTTTTGGACCTGGAGAAAAATTTAATTTGTTGCAAGTAAAAAAATTGCTAATTTGGGTCTAATATTGTTCGTTAATGTTGTGGATTATTGCAGCTAGGAATGGTAATTTCCGAGACATTAAGACTATACCCACCAGCGGTGGCGACAATACGACGGACCAAAGAAAACGTGGAACTGGGAGGGTACAACATTCCAAAGGGGACGGAGATCTTAATCCCGCTTCTAGCCCTTCACCATGACGCGAGTGTATGGGGGCCGGATGTGCACGAATTTAACCCTGGGAGATTCGCACAAGGTGTGGCTCGAGCAGCGAACCACCCGACCGCTTACATGCCATTCGGACTTGGCGGCCGGCAATGCATTGGCCAAAACCTAGCGATTCTAGAAGCCAAATTAGCAATAGCTATGATCTTGCAGCGCTTCACATTCGATATTTCCCCAAACTACAAGCACGCACCGACCGTCTTGATGCTTTTGTACCCTCAATTCGACGCACCCGTGGTGTTTCGAAGCCTGTAGATTTGCCCTTATATTGGTACAACCTAGTATTATATACATATACATATATGTAACTTGTAGTAATATTTTGTATTTGCATATAGTTTTTGTCGGGTTGTTATATATATATATGTGTGTTTTTTAGAGAACAAATTGGTTCTCTTTTGAAGATATATCCTTGGTGACTAGTTTAGGAAGCTCTTCCCCCCTCCTATTTTTAATAATTATTATATTTTTTTTTTGTATCAGTAACACCCCACAACACTTTTTCCCATACCCTAAATTCTTTGTAGCATATTCATTTCTACTTGAGAATTTATCGATCCATCGACCCACAGTATCGTTTGCACTATACATATGCACACCAATCATTTCCCGTGATGCAAATGTGTTATAGAGTCATTTCGCGTGACAGCGAGATTATTTGTTTAATTATTATTTTCAATAATCTTCCAATAATATGATAATCTATTTATATTTGAATATTTTGTTGGGTCAAAATAATCTAAAAAATAATCTGAATACAAACCGTCAAAAACACTATCGAACGCACCCATAATCTCCATTTTGACCCCACATATACTATTTACATAATCAACTTCAAATCTATTATATAAATACAATTTATAGTTTATCCCATGTGTCAAGTCGAGATTGTTTTAATACTTACATGTCGATAAGTTATTAATTTTATTAAATGTCATTTTCAAGTCATTTTTAATTCAAATTTAATATCAATAATTAACACCATTTTTAATTTCACAAAATTTTCTTTTAAAATAAAATCATATTAATATGATTGGCTAAAAAGATTTAAATTCAACAAGAGGTGCAAGAATGATTTTATTAATAAATTTTTTACCATAGTTATTCAATATCATATTCATATTAAATTTAATTATTTAAATAAAATTGTTATATTTATAAGCATTCACTATATTAAACATAAATTTGAGAAAAAAAAGCCGTTCGAGACGCTACACATATTAAACTAGTTCAACAAATTAAAAAATATATTTGTATAATTTTCTAGTTTATGCGGCAATTTGAAATGAGACAAAATGTTGTATTAATTCTATTATATTAAGGGCCCGTTTGGTTCCAACTCCGGAAACGGAAACGGAATGGAAACGAACTTAGTCCATATGTATATCCTTGTTCATGAAGTTTTGTGGAATCATTCCTTGGGGATTAATGCAAAATGCACTTGTCCCATCACATTTTGTTACCCTATAGGGTATCAAAAGTAATCAAATTCTACTCCAATTAGTTCAAACCACAAGGAATGATTCCACAAACTTTCATGAACAATGATATACATATGGACTAGATTCGTTTCCATTCCGTTTCCGATTCCGGAGTTAAAACCAAACGGGCCCTAAATGTAATCCAATCGAATCCTACTAACTCCTTAAAAATGTAAGAACATATGGCGACGAAAGTGGCAAAAAAAGTGGGGAAGAAAACATGCAAATGAGTATTGAGGATGGGCCCTTTGAAGAGTTATCGTCTTCTTCGACGTATATACCAACAAAATTCAGTAAAGCCAATTGAATGAGAGCTGAGGCAACTCCAAGAAAAGCATTCAAACTGTGTTCCCTTTGTTACCCATATTATATGCAACAAGGCAATCATCAATCATCGAACACCAAATTGTGTATTCATACTACAATAATTTATAAGAAGACGACAGTTTGCTAAGGAAGATATGACATCCATTGTAGTATTGTCTCTATTTACGTCCAAAGAGACAATTATACATTATTAACTAACGTAGTACGTATTTCATGTTTTTAGGATAGTCAATGGACATTTCATTTATAGATCACTTTATAAGCTTCGAAAGGGTTATGTAGACGAATAAGCTATGGAACGGGCTATATTCGATCTCGGTTCGGACTAAGTTTGGAAAAAAGTTCACTTCGAACTCATACATTTACTAATTGCAGTTTAGGGAAATTTTATTTATTGTGTCCTTTCAAACGCACGACCATATAACATGTCATATATTTTCTTATAATTTTATTGTTATGTTCTTTAATACTTTTATCAAATGTGAATACAAAGCATTAGATCTTCTATGACATCCTTTAAATGTGATAACGTGTTTCTTAGACTAGGGGGCCGTTTAGTAAAATTAGTTTTAGGGTTGTGGTTGGGCTTTGAATATGAGGTTGTGGTTATAATCGTAGTTTTTCACAAGTTTTTTGTTTAGGATTTAAGTTAAAACACTAAAATAGTGTTCATTCAAATCGGGTATTTTTTTACGACGATGTATTATTATAAATAATAGTATTTGTATTGAAGTAGAAGGTAGACGGACAACAAACTGTGTCGCCAAACCCTTTGAATAGCAAAAATCAATCCTCCTAAAAACTACGTTTGAAGACCTAGGTGACCCAACATTACCATGCAAGACTCTGCACCTTTTAAGAATCTCAACGACATCTAGCGCAAGAAAACCAAACGTGTCAAAAGCGAATGGAAGAAACACATGTTGGTTTTCAATGAAACTTTTTCATACTTAGCCACCTTCGCACAGGCCGCGTTGAGGGCCGCCTTACCCACCACTAAAGGTCCGCTACCCAAACAAACCAGAGGAGAGACCCCTCAAATCAATAGAAGCATGTTTGCCACCCACCCATCCAAATACTAACACATTTGTCAACCTCAACGTAGACCTTCCTTCACGCGGGTCAGTCAAGAAGGTCAAAAGTGTCTCCTTCTTAACCAAAACCCCTGCTCTCTTAAATACGTCACATAAAACATCACGAACCACATCATTCCTATATTTGAAGTCAGGGAGCTCTTTACAATGAACCGCATGCTCCCCAAAAGCATCCAAAATCCTCAGACAATTGGTCATATGACATATCACATCAAACGGTGACAAAGGAATCATAAGGTGATACTTAAGGATTAAGTGATACTCAACAGGAGACATACATTGTCCAAGTCCATCAATGGGTGTGAAAAGAAGGAAGTCTTGACTATGCGCAGACTGCAAACACTTAAAAATCGATTTATGTCTGATGGTCAAATCAAAAGTCGCTTCCAACGCCTACATTGTCTTACCGTAAAGAGCACTCGCCATAACACGTTGGGCTTTAGGGGGGTTGGTGTTCTTGACAATAAAACCAGAAATATCAAAACTAGGAATAAAAGCTTGAATTTTGACCAACACTCCAAAAAAACTCAAATCCCATATTAACTACTCCATTGTCCCGCAATATATGGTCTTGAAGGGTCCAAGATTGGGTCCTGGAAGCAACAAAAGCAAAAAAAAAAAAAAAAAGAGGCCTCCATAGTTGAAAATAAACCAAGACTTCCAAACCAAATAGACAGAAGTTAGTCGTCATTGAAGATCCCCGAAAAGGGACCTCACAAACCTCAATATCCTCGACCAATCCACGTAGTCCAAAATAGAAATAAGTTGTTGAACACTCCCCATTCTCCGGTAGGCAAGTCTTCAAGCTAAAATACATCTTAGCAACACCTATACAAGACTAAAGCAAAAAAAGCTCACTTTGCGGGTCCCTTAATTGTGTAAGAAGGTGCATCAACTCAACAGTCTTAACATCTCTCTTCATAACTAGCTCTATAACAAACCCGTGATCTTTATTCATTGCCCCACCCAACAACTAAACACCCAACGTCAGCCTCACAATGCCATGAGGGAATAGTATAACTCTAAGCTTCGATTCATCACACGAAGACCTAAAGAGCTTAGTCTTGCAAACATTCAACTCGAGGACAAAAATCGGGCCAACCTCTCGAATGATATCAAGAGGTCTAGCCACTTCCTCTGACCGGCCAATAATAGTATCATCATCAAGATACCAAGCATGCATAAGAGACGTGCAATTGTCTGTGATCCGATGAAGAAGCGGGTGCAAGACAAGGAAAAAAGAAGCGGTCATAAAGGGTCCCCTATTGCACACCGGTAGCCGACTAGATAAAACCATCACCAATGTACAATCGGCCAGCCTGACCATACAAGAAATCAACACATAAAGAGATGGGCTGATATATTTCCTTACTTCCCTCATCAAATAGTAGTATAACCTTTGCACCACCTGAGACACCGACCCCAAACTGAAAATCTCCAAGATAATCTCTCATATTTTTACCTACTCCCTTCATGGCCACTTTAGGAATCAATCTCCTCTATACGATACCCAATGCAATGGGTTGAACCCCATTATCAAGCTTCAACAACAGCATAAGAGGCTCCGAAGCCATAAACCCAGCCAAACTCAGCGGACACTTACCTCCCAACCACAAATTAACCATTGATGAAAGCGTTCTCAAAAGACCTGTGACAATCGCAAAACCCTAGCCACACATAGCATCTAAAAGGTGTTATGCTCTCAAACCATATCTATCAAAAGAGGTACCTTTGGGAAAGGACTTGATGCATTTAAAAATCAGATCACCATCACCAATGAGAGGGTGGTGGTTCAAGAATGCGGTCCAAGGCTTAAAAGGAGGAGACTTGTAGGGGTGTTTATCCTCCAACGCCTTCAAAGTCTCATCACTATAAGGAGCTACTCTAGAGGAGCACAAAACTTTAACAACCGTAAAATGCTCATCCGAAACCTTACAAAGACATTGCTTGATATTAGGGTTCCTCTCCAGACCATTTACATTCCGTAATTCACCATCCACCCTCACAATAACCCTCTACTCTGAACAATCTAACAACGCCTACACAAGACTGGAAACATCATTATCTTCTCCCCAAGTTTGCAAGGCCTGCAAAATCCATTGATGTTGGATCGACTTTCTACATCTCGACCTTCTATCTCGCCTACTCATAGGCCTGAGTACCTACAACGTGCAACTAGGAAGCAAAGATAACCTAATCCAAGCATTTACGCAGCCTGGCTCAAGGACCACCTTTAGAAGAGCACCCAACAATGCTTGAGAGAAGCCTGAACGACACCTATGATAGATGCTTTTCACATTAGTAATAGGAATGAGCATAACCTTCTCCAACAGATTTGCATCAAACAATCAAATAGTTGGAGGGCAACAACACTAACCTTTTTTCAATGAAGTAGCATACTTCAACAGTATACAATAAGCTCCTGCAAATTAAAATCCTAGTTGTCAGCCCTAAGCACGGAAATGTGGATCTTGGGTGCAATTTTTTCGGTACATAAGTTCTGCAACAATGGTGGAGCTTTAGCTTCCAAGAGATATCGTGAAACCTCTATTGAAGATCTCTGGTTCGTCCTCCATTGAAGAATCCTTTCAAAGCCTAAATTTCAATTAATTTTCCATCATGAATTGCCTCATTCCGGATGACTTGCGATGACCAGAGGACAAATCGACGGCCGAATTGTTATGATTAATGAGTGTTAGATGTTCAATTCATTAACTTTAGTGTTACTCTGGATTTGATTTTTACTCGGCTACGTAGCGACCCCATTGGGTATTGAGTAGTTTTATTTTTCAAAAAAGACTAACATGGCCTTAATAATTCCTTAATAACATGTGTGTCTTACGTGATGACAATGAGCAATTAGTGATCACATTCAATTCGAAATATCCCAAAATTTCCTGACTGTACCGCTTCTTTGACAACAACAACACAACAAGGGAAAAAGACTGGACTTCTCCCACCATGTAACACCCCGATTCTTTGGGACTCGGGATGCTACGGCGAGACCTCACAATGGGTCCCGACCCTTAGCCTAACAACAATTTCACCGGACCTTTCCAACAAGGCATAAATAAAGGCAAAACTCAAACCGTATATAATGTATGCGAGAAACTGAAATGTAAAGATACAAGGTAGAAACTCAGCCGAGTCCTCAAAACGACACGCAAACTCCAAAACCTTACAACATAACCATAATCAAACAACATAACAAAACCCAAAAAAGTCCTCGTCCTATAATGTACGGCGA